>CM073480.1:20872500-22072500 GCA_037074505.1 Albizia julibrissin | reverse complement strand
GGGATTTAATTGTGATTATCTCTATTACCTGAAAACTGCGTGACATTCCCCTAAAATCTAATCTACATAATTTATAATTACAATATTGATAAAATAAAAAAATATTTATAAAATAATAATAATTTTATAAATATTAAATTTGAATAATCAATAATTGTTAAAATTTATTTATAAATTTAATACACACTTACGCCTTTGAACTATCTTTCCATGTGGAAAGGCTGGAAATGCACCTTTGAATTTTGATCCTTCTACATTAAAAAAAAAGAAGAAAAAAATCGTTAAGGGAAAATATTTCAAAAAAAAAAATACTTGATCGCTTCTATATTCAATATATATATATATATATATATATATATATATATATATATATATATATATATATATCCCTTCCTAGCTCTTCAAATATTTTCCCTTCACTTTTAGGTTAATGGTAAATCTACTCATGACATATTTTGCTATGTGCATCTAATACCATCAAATTGTAAAAGTATATATGGAGTTTTTAAAATAGAATAAAAATATCACGACCGTTAAATTAACTAATGTTAACCATTTAACAAACATGTGAGTCAAGAAAATTATGTAAAAATATACATGAAATTTACAAAATGATGCAAAATTCCCATGTTCTTTGGAAACCACACATGTATTTATGCACCATTTTAGAAGCTACATTTGTACTCTTGCACTATATATTTTCTTGGTCGGCATGTTTATTAAATGGTCAACCTTAGTTGACTTAATTACAACTATGTTATTCTTACATCATTTTGAAAACTTTATCCATACTTTAGCATTCAACAGAAGTTTTATGGTGTTTGATGTCTTTGGTAGAAATTTCATAGGTAGACTTACACCTTAACTCAATTTTCAATCATTTTAGTAAGCTTTCATATTTGAAATGTGCCCAATAAGGGCAAGGTTCTAATTGCCCACCGAGGGCAAATCAACATATTTGAATTGTAAATAAACAGAAGGAAAAAAGTAGATAAAGAATCTGAAATATACAAAATTTCAAAGAGGTGCAACCAATTTCAATAATTCTTGTGAGATGTGAGTTCCCAAAATAGTATTTTCAAAATTCACGCAAAAAACATAATTTCCCTCAATAATATTTGAACTCTAGTGCAGACAATAATAATTTTTGATAAAGTGGTGGAGGTGAGATTTAATTCCCCTCTTCTTGCATGCCAAAAACATTGGTGGTCATTGAACCAACCAATGCATTTCAATATATATAATATAAAATAAGTTAACTCCTAATTTTTAGTCGAGCTCATTACCAACTTTTATATAGGTATTCCACACATTTTATTAGTTATTATTAACTTTTATTTTCCAAATAATAAATCTATCTTTTGAGGTCATTCACAACTTTTTTATAAGTAATCCCCGCATTTCATTAGTTGTGACCATTTAAAAATTCTAATAATATTTTTCTATAAATATAAAATGTAATATTATTATGTATTATATTATTAAATATTATTCTATAAATAAAAAATTATTATGATAATTTTGTTTTAAAATTATTTTTATGAATTATTTCAATTTTCTTCATAATTGTTAATTAAAAATATATTTATATTATTTGTTTTTAATTATTATTTTTATTTTTTATAAGTATAAAATTTTAATTATAATAATAAATTTTTTTAAAAAATAATAAAATTAAAATTAGTTAATAATTATTTATATTAACTATTTTTTGAATAATATAATTATTAATTTAAATTTTTATTATAAAATTATATTTTATCATTATTCATTTATTTTAAATCATTTTTTAAAACAGTTGAAAGTATACAAACTCGATTAAAAAAACTATAGAGATCTAATTAAAAATTGATTAAAATTATAAGGACCTCCAACTTAATTATCCTTGTTTTTTAATCTATAAAATTTGATATTGTAGCATCTGATCCATGTTAAACTGCACGCCATAAGTACTTTTATAGGTTTTAAAATTCATTTCACCACCTGGAAAACACTTTTTCATTAATTTAAATTTCATTTTTTATGCATTAATTGATGTTGAATGAGAAACAGCTCAATGAAGCTATCTCATGTCTAGCTCCAAACAGTCCCTGATACAATCATCAGGAGGCGCTACAAAAACGGTTGCCCCATCCATAATGCTCAACGTCTCCTTTGCCTACGCTGATATCCCATTCTCTGTTTAAAAAATGTTGAATCTCACTGCACATAGCGGAGGGAGGGTGATCATCCCCGAAGCCTCCATAAATTAACTCCACCAGCTCCTTACAGTCCAATTTGGATTAGTTTCATTGAGAGGAGATGGTAGAAAAAAATTTGACCAATTAGCCATAACTTTTGTCTTAGCAATTAGCTGCGACGGCCCAACAGATTTATTCTCAAAACATTCAGTGTTTCAGTTAAGCCAAATATGCCTAGACAAGATAGGAAACCAAACGGACCATTGAACACCCAAAGACAGAACAATTCTACTGAAGATTCCATCTGTTGGCCTCTGATATGGAAAAGAAATTACTGCAAAGTTGCGGGGTACTACAATCTGCCAGCAACTCGCCGCAACCTTACACTCATGCAATTCATGGAGTATTTCTTCCTTCACAGCCCCACAGAGTTTACATACTTCGGTAATTAGTTGATTGCATGGTATAAGTTGGGATGGCGGACACTACCGATGAGACTAATAAGGTGTGTCTAGCATCCAAAGAGAAGATATAGATCTTCAGTTAGAAAGACATCGATCTATTTTCTCCAAAACATCCTAAAAAATGTGTTTCGGTACTCTCTGGTGCAGCAACGGAATCCCCATGTATTCCCCCAAATTTGAACCCTTCTTTTTCTTCTTGACGCACAACGAATGGATAATTTCTTGGGCCAGGATAATGTTGTCCACACTCTCTCTATCAGGGACAAAGCTATATTGGTTAGTTACAATAATATGAGGCATTAGACTTTTAATTCTATTAGCTAAGATCTTCGTCACCACTTTATATATTACATTACACAACTGATTGGCGAAAATCTCAAAAGAACTGAAGTGTTTTAGACTTGAGAATCATCAAAATGTTTGTATCATTCAATCTGTGAATCACCTCAGGTGATTTAAATATATCTTGAACCATATGCATCACCAACTCCCTCACTGTTTCCTATTAACTCTGATAGAAGATAGGGTTCAAGCCATCCAGAAAACCTGGAGCTTTCAAAGTCCATCCCCATTACAAAAACAGCCAATTTTACCTCACTTGGAACCACTTGACGAGATAAGGCATCTAGGGCTCCCATGTCTAACTCAGGAAAAGTTCCTCTAAGTATGATATTACCACTAAAATCACAATCAACAGTATATAAATCTTGAAAAAATTTTGTACCTGTTTCTTTGAGTTCCTCCTGATCATAACACCATTCACCATTCTCCCTTATCAGTGCCTTAATATTCTTCCTTTACCTTCTGCTATTCATCACGGTGTGAAAATACAAAGTATTCTTATCACCATTAGCATACCAATTACAACGTGATCTTTGCAGCCACATATAATTTCCTCCTGAACTAGAAGTGTTTCCAACTCCTCCCATAACTCCTGAAGCCTTCACTCGTGGTACTTGCTAAAGCTATTCTTCCCATTCTCTTTCTCCAAACTGTGCAACAACCATTTCTTCCTTCTATTTATATCACCAAAGACTTTTTTATTCTAAACCATGACATCCTTCGTGAAACGAGATACATTATATCCTCTTAATCACTAGAATTTATGTATGCATTTCTTACCACAATTGGGAATTTGTTGTGAGTGACCTACAGGGCAAAAAATCTGAAAGGACGCTTTCTTCTAGATACTTCTACTATATTTGTCATTTTCAGAAGAAGAGGGCAATGATCAGATTTAAACTTGGGGAGATGCATAACAAAGGCAGATGGAACTTGTTCAAACCATTGGGGAACGAGAACACTGTCAATCCTACTTTTTGAATTTCCACGGCTTCACGTAAAGCTCGATCCATAAAAATCAGCCTCAAACACATCATTATTACTCACCCAACATACAAAATCTGTGTCTAGTCTGGTAGGGAAACGTGGCACTAAACATTGTTCTGTAATATAGCAATAACATCCCCACCAGTACGCCATTTGGTAACACCCAGATTCTTAACCGTACCCAACACATGCTAAAGTTTCTGCTAGAGTGTCGGGTTTAGATGACTATAAATAATTGAAAGGTCCCAAGCACCTACCTTCTCTTTATCAAATGAGCTATGAAGAACTTGAGTGAGTTTTTGAGCAACTACAAAGCCAACCTCATTCTCCCATAAACACCAAATACCTCCACTAAACCCATTCATTTCCACAACTTCCACTTTCTCAAAACCTAGTCGTCTAGTGAAACATAACGCCTGATCACCTTTCTGACGAGGTTCAAGAAGAGCCAAAAACCAAACATTATACTTCTTTTTTAATTTTGCCAATTAATTCACAAAAGCAGCACCACAAGACCACAAGAATTGTAATGCCTTATTTTCAATAGCCACATATATATCAAATGTTTAATTAAACATAACCACCACACTCTTACATCAAATACAAATTAAATAGTAGTGTCTTACACTACGATCTTCACTTCACCTTCATATCTCATCCGATGCATATCTTCCTGCACTATTCACCTGTCTAAATGGTTGGTTGGGAGGAGTGAGATTCGAGAGAATCTCAATAGTAAACTTACCACTATGCATGCCAGATATATATGAATGCATGACATGCTTGCCTACACTATATTTCATACCAACATAATGACATACTGCATGCTCGATGTTATGACATACACATTGCCATTGCACAAATATAACATAGTTTCAACCAATCATACATGTTCCACACAAATAGGCAAAGCAGTCACATAATCAATGCAAGACATACATATCACATACATGCAGAAAAGGTAAGTTCACTACCTGGTGGACTATAGTCCCCTCTCTTGTCCCTTGATCCTCCAACCATTGCTTCTTCTTTGTCACTTCATGGCCCTATATAACCAATCACATTATTAGAGCCATGATTCAATGCTCTATTCAACCCTCTTTAGGTCTATTTTCAAAGGAACATATAGCCATTAGCTATATGTGAACACTTTAACATGGAATTTCCCCTTTCTAATCTCTGTTTCAAAATTTCAGTTAACACGACTAACTTTGAAAATTCACCATTAATTCTAGAAAACTCCAAATTGAGTGGTTCCAATTCTTATGTGAATATATTTGAATATAATTTTACATAAAATACTAATTTTGGCTACCACAACTACAAAATTCTCAGAATTTTGTCCAACCACACTGTTTCAGGTTTCTTTCCAGAAAACAGGGAAGACATTCAAAAATTCATATATCCCAATATAATTGTCCCAAAATTACAAAATACCCATCAAATTAAATCTATATGTCTCTACTTTAACTCTGGAAAGTTTTAGAATTTTTTGATAAGGTTTTCCTTATGAAAAATTGCGCACAACATCACTGTTTCAGATTCTTTCCAGAAAACAGGGCATATCTTTAACAATTCATATCTCATACTATACTTATCAAAAAATTACAAACTATATATAAAATTAAAGCTCCAAATGTCTACTTTACTTCTGAAAAATTTCATAATTTTTGGACAAGATTTACCATATGGAACAGCTCGAACAACGTCACTGTTCAAACAGGGCAGAATCAACAACATGAACAACCCTATTTCATAAATTCCCAAATTCATATACAAGTATCTAAAAATCATGAACACTTATATACCTACACAATTTTGCCTCCTAAAACCAATGGAAGCATAAAAATCATCAAATTCTAAGTTCATCACCATGTCACACATAGAACCTCAATTTAGGGTTCTCAGAAAAGCTATGTTGTTTTCTTGTTTTCTTTGGCTTAATCACTTCTTTTCTACTTCTAATCAAATAATTAGCTATTTAAATACTCATTAGACATCATTTAGCTATTAAAACATCCTTTAAAACTAGCCATGAACAGTATCCCACTTCCAATTTACTCATCCAAACAACAAATTAATCGGTTAAAAAGGAAACTTACGCTTACCTCAATCCGTTTCCGCAAACGGTTCGGAATTCCGGAAACACTCCGGCCGGTGAGGCGACGCCAACCACCTTCAAATAAAAATCTAAAACCGCACAAATAAAGATCTCGATGAGTAGGAGAAGTTTCCTGAAGGGTACTTTGAGAGAGGACGCCGTTTCGGCAGTATTTCAGAGGAAATGATTTTCTCTCTCCTCTCCCTCCATTTTTCATCCAATCACTCTCTCTCTCTCTCTTTTTGGTTATTTCTGCATGAGAAATGAGGAGGAAGATGATGATTTAATGGATAAATGGATTAGTTTTCTCATCTGCCACGTGTCAACACCTGATTGGCCCAAATAATTGATTTTCGCACAAAATACCAAATCCAGCAGATTTTTCATTAACTTTGAAAATTCATATCTAATTGTACCAATGTCTAATTGGAGTGATTTCAAAGGCTATACGACCCTTATTGAGCCTAATTGTAAGGAAAAATATAAAATTTGGCCAATTGGAAGCTCACTCTTTCCAGAATTTTAATCCTTGAATGCTGTCCCAGAAAATAATTAATTTCACTGGGCTAACTTCAAAAATTCATTTCTCTTTATGTACAGCTCCAAATGACTTATATGACCTATAAAATTAAAGCTTGGTAAGTCTACGTTCATTATGGAAAGTTTCATAATTTTTCACTATCATTTACCTATAGAAAAATGTCACACAATCATCACTGCCATACCAGGAATTTCACCTGTAGCAAAATTACTTTGTGTTCCACTTTACTATATTGTGTGTGACTTCCAATCACTTCGTTTTGTTATTCCCCAAACTATTTAGCTCACTAATATAATTCAATTTAATATCCAAGGATATAAAGGAATTTTGGGGAATTTAAACATGCCTCATAGGGACATTTGCTAAACCGGGGCTTAGCAGTCCACTTATTACAGGCTTAATCTTAAGCATTTAGTCCCAAAATTTGGGATATTACAATAATTCCCAATCATAATGTTTTTAATCCATAAACATAATGATATAAAAAGGAGATAAAGATCAAATCAACATAAGTCTTGAGTACCTACAGCAGAGGCACCTACGTCTAACAACATACCATCCTGCAGCACTATGGATAATGGATTTGAATGAACATGAAAACTAGCTTTACCATTAGTACCTAGATTAAGAAGTTCACTGTCTTCCTCCATTTTATCTACTTGATGAACACCCAACTCCTCTATATTTCAGCTTTTCTTTATCACGCTAGCAAGCACTAAGGACAAGGATGTCGAGTCCTTGATCAAATTACCACATGTATTGAAAAAAAGAAGTTAAATTGAAAAAATGTCATATTGTAAATGTGATTTGTATTTGGATTGACGGAGGGAGAAGTAGCTGTTTTTTTTTTTCTAAACCCAGTGAGAAAATCCAGAAGTTACTTTAATGAGCTTCTGGAAAAAGCACCTTTTTTTTAAAAGCCCAATGAATGTTACCGTGTTCCCAAATATGTCTGCAGATGCTAAATGAACTTTTACCCTCTAAATGGGCTTTTTTTTCCATCCAAATGGGTTCTCAAATAAGCCCTTAGACCTCTACCTATCATGACAACTTGCACCCTCTTTTGCCAATTCCCGTCCCTCCACTAATCCTCTTCCTCATCCACATCGTCCCTTTCCTTCGAAAAAGCCTGTTTAAAAGACTTCCACCTCATCTCTAGTACTTTCAGACTCTCTCTTGCACCCTCCGCCTCTCCCTTGTCAGCCTCCTCCTTGTTGCTTATCCAGTGCTCAACATGAGGAATTAAAGACTGCTCATTTGAAAACCCCCCTCCAATATCACGCACCTTCTTTCTACTTATCGCCAAAACATTCCTCTCCTCTGGCGTCAGTGGCAGGTTTATTTGTTCACGGCTTCTCTCACTCTCTCACTCACTCATCGCTCTCCTTCAAAATGAATGATAAAATTTTAAAAAATAAGTCCAAGCCCGCGTGCGATGCACGAGTGGTCATTATAGAACCAATATAAGCTATATGGTTATATTGGATTATACCTAACAATCATGTTATTTAATTTGATATGTTTCATAAAAAATGCTACATGGCAGGAAAACTGTGGTAGTGTGAATAGAGCCATTAAAAATGTACCCATTTGAAAAGGTGTATCGTACCGCACGACGGGCTATTAGCTCAGTGGTAGAGCGCGCCCCTCAAATTCAAAAAATAAATATCTATTTATAGATATCTATTTGTATTTTGAATATAGAATATTTATATTTAAGAATATAATAAACTAACCTCTCAATGCTCTAACGCCCACACCGGATATGGACCGAACTGTCTCACGACGTTCTGAACCCAGCTCACGTACCGCTTTAATGGGCGAACAGCCCAACCCTTGGAACATACTACAGCCCCAGGTGGCGAAGAGCCGACATCGAGGTGCATCATGGTTGCCAACTTTTATAGAATTTATTAGTTCAAAAGAGGGTCATTAGCCATGAGAAGCTTACACTAAATCACTTATAAGATTATTCTCTTTCCTTGGAATAATGTTATATCCAGATCAATTGAAACTACATTCTAATGACATGTTTTCAAAATAACAGATTGTTCGTTAGTTGGATCCTCAATTCTGACTCAAACTCAATCCATGCTTGAACTAGAAGATGCACACAACCCAATGACAAAAATGAAAAGGTGATGGAACTGAGCTAGTCCGAATGCTTACTAAGAGGTTGTCTGCATGTTCTCCATTCACCTTTCTTCAAGGATGGCATGGAGAAGAATGCTGAAGAGGATACCAACGACTAAATTAAAGATCATTATCTACCATGTACATGCTTTCACCACATCAAGGTTGTAGAAACTGCACAAACCATGATACCATGTTCTCCCACAGTTAGCTGCACCAACCCCACTCTCACAATGACTGCATTTCCTAAGTGCACAAACTAAGGGCCCATTTGGTTCAATCCCATTATAATGACAGAACTAGTGTTTGGCTTGATTTTTAATCAAGATGCAATGAGTTATTTTTTAATAATTATTTAAAATTGATAAATTACACAAATTTTATTTTACCCTTAATATTATCTTTGTATAAAAAATAGTTAAGAGTCATCATGTTGCCTCATCATAGCCATCACAATATCTCAACAAGGATCATCCGATAGCGATGGTTGTAGTGGTGGAGGTGATAGTAATAATGGTGTGGCAGTATCGATGATAGGTGGTGACAACAACAACATGGAGGAGAAGGAGGTAGAGGTGCGGTGGCGGCAATAGTAGAGGTGGTTGCAGTGGAAATAGAGGAGGAGGAGGTAGTGGTGATAGCGCGACAACGATGGAGGTGGGAACGACTAGGGATGGTGGTGATGGCAGGGGAGGAGGGGTAGAGGAGGAAAAGGTAGTGGTGGCGACATGGCAATGGTGGTGTTGGCAATAATAGGGGTGGTAGTGATGGTAGGGGGAGGAATTCGTGGTGGCAGCAGTGGTGGAGGAGAAGGTAGAGGTGCGATAGTGGCAATGGTGGAGGTGACAACGGAGATAATGGTGGCAACAGTGGGGGTGGCCGGCCTTGGAGGAGGAGTTAGTAGTGGCGGGGGTAGCGGCGTTAGCCATGGGGCGGAGGAGGTAGTGACAGTGGCGGTTGTGGCGTTGTATAGTAGGTGAAATGAGAGAAGTGAAATAAAGACAAATAAAACTAAAGGTTAAATTGAACTTTTTAAACCATGCAATGAGATGATAATAAGTATTGATAGGTGGAGGTATAAAAGAGGATAGTCAAGTTTCTAGTAATCATCATTGTCATAGTAAACCCTATAACTAAGCTAAAGAGCAACCAAATACTCTTGTCTTCGTAACGCAATTATGATTACCATTGAAAGCATACAATGGGGTTGAACCAAACGGGTTCTAAATCCCTTACATTCCCTCTTACCATTTATCTTAATTAAAAATTTAAAAAATTATATTTATACAATTGTACATTTTTAACAATTATATCAAATATCATATATTTAAAATATATTTTAGTATCGATTTTATTACTTAGAAATTTATTTTTTTTCTTATTATTTAATTTCTAATTCATTTTGTCCGTCACATTTCTATTTTCATGAAACTCATAATTCATTTGATCAATTGAAGAATGTAACGTAAATTATTACAAAGCAAATGAAGAATACATTTTAATAATCAATTGAAAACTGATTAAAAGTAAGATTTTTTCTCTGCATATATTAATATAGTGACAGAATATGTTGATATCTTTTACTATATAACAAGTTGATGCTTAGTTTGATATGTTAAATGTATTATCTTAAGATATATATTAGGATGTTAGCAAATTGAATAAGAAATCCAGATATTATTATATTACATTTATATATTAATTTAAATCTTTTAAATAATTCAACGTAGTTATAGATTTTGAATAATAATACCACGTAAAGAAGCTTCGCAGGTTGTTAAGGGAAGCTATCTCTTTAATTCAAGCTACATAAATAAAAAATAAGCCCGGTGAAAACGCTTACGTGGCAGGAGCAAGGACGTTCAGATGGCTGCTTTTATATAGCACACTTTTGATGAATGTACCAACTAGAGCTCCTCCTCGTTTAACAACATAGGAAGCTATAGGCTACATGTCAAGAGAATGAGTACCTAATAGGAATGATTGAATGACTGGGGCATTAAGTTGATCTTTCAAGAACTGAATAAGGATTTTTAGTTAATAAATCCAAAATATCCACGTAATCTTTTTGAAAGTCATAACATTACTTTAATTCCTTTCATTCTTCTATTTAATTATTTTCATAAGCATATGTTTCATCTTATTGAAGACAATTTTATTTGAGTCAATATATCATACACTAAATATGAGCATCTCTCTTAACAAGGATTCAAATTTTAGTTCACTATATTATGAGGGATTAGTCTCTCTCTCTATAAGACTTAAATCTCATTGGTTCATTCATTCTACTGATTAATTAGGACAGTGAAATAACACTCAACATATAATTACTGAATCTTTCTTTAGTGTATCATTGATATATATTATTTGACCAAAAACAATTAATATATATTAGCACTAGATTACCCGCATTCATCAGGAAGAAACTGTCACTAATGCAACATACTAATTTAATGACTGAGTTTTCGCGTATGTTGCTTGTGGACAGAGCTACTAATAAATTAAATAATTAATTTAGCTTCTTTATATTTCTTAAATTAGATAAATAGTTCTTAGTTAGATTAAGGACTAAAGGAGTGTCTTTTATTAAAAAACTTCTTAACTTGGCACTACCTTTCATCCTTAATATATTTTATATTAAAAATCCAAAGGAGTATTTTTTTTTTTTACAAAATAAAGTATCAACTTAAATATTTTGAAAGTTATCATCAATATTCAATTTCAATATGTGGATATATCTGTATGGGGAAAATATGTTGATATATCAATATTATGAAAGGGATTAAAGTTTAAAGTTTTTGCTATTTTAAATTGTTGCAAATTGCAGATTATGTCGATTGTTGTGCAAGCTAAGATGGGACTGATATCAATAATTTGTATTGAATGAGAAACTATAAATTTTATGCTAAGTTATAATTGTGTGTCTAATCCATCTTGGTTGCTTTTTTAGCTCAGTTGAATTTTGAAGATGGCTTCTGACTTGGGTGCATTATGCTCTACATATAAGGACAATATTGTCATTTAAAAAGAAGCTTAATTCCAAGCAAATTTTTAGGAACTAGGGTTAGAAAAATAGAGCTAGTAATATGAGTTGAGCCCACAGAAAGATAGCGGGATGTGTTTGTTAAAGTTTGGCACTTTTAAAAAACTAGTTGACCTATAACTCGTACCAATATGAGTTGGATATAGCAGAAGGGGCTAGTCTTTTACAATGTACTAGATCAAAGTTGGAAACCCTATTAGGAGAGGTGTCCATATTTTGTGCCCGACAGTGCCTTGACTAGGATTCTCCAATAAGAGCATATCTATACTTAGCAAACCAAAAAAACAAAACAAAACAAAACAAAAGAAAGAACTCGCGGCTGGTTAGCCTTTTTTATAAACAAGAAAAAAACATAAATAAACCTAAATACCTAATTTCCTTCCTCCCCTGCGTTACACTCTTCTGAAACTTAAAGTATAATCTAATTACAAGTTGATTTTGGTCCTAAATATAAGACATATTTCTCACATTTGTCATTTTTTATTCTTAGTTTTCCCTTATTGATGTTGTCTTAACAATAACTAAGAGAGAGAGAGAGAGAGAGGAAGAGAATCAATGAATAAGGTTAGGGTATTTTTAAAAAATGCATATATTAACTAACTTAACTTATGTCTTTAACACAATCAAATTAGATAAATAAGTTTCGAGGGACTATCTCAATATTTCAAAGTCTCGCTTAGCCTCAATCTATGTCATTCAAGACAATGTCATTTACAATTTTATCTTGATTGGACAACTCGTCCAACGCGCGAACAAATAAATAAATATGTGTGTGTGTGTGTGTGAAATTATAAGGACTATGTAAATAAAAAAACTACATATAAAGACTTAGTTAAATATAAATATTAGAGGATCATAGTTTTGTTTGATTCTAGTTTGATTTTGTTCATGTTGTTATAAATTTGTACAGTAAAATATAGGTTCATTAGGAAAAAGAAAAAATACTGTAAAATTATTTTCTTAGAAAAAAATACTTCTTGTGACACTTTTTTAAGAAGGCACCACCGCCATAGGAAAAGGTAATTGCGCAAGGCTAGGAAGTGTGTATATAACACTTCTTTGAGGAAGCACCATAGCGAGTGTCATACTTCTTGTGGAAGGAAGCGCCATGTCAAATCCCTTAATATCTTGATATTCGCTAAATAATAAATGCGTAGTTCGGATGGCATACAAAATATATACTGATATTAAGTACTTATTTATATTACAGAAAATCCCCATATGGTTTGAAAAATATAAAAAAATACAAAAGAAATAAATTCTACAACTAAAGATAACCAGTTGTAACTCCTGACTATGACCGGACCTTCATCCGCCAGTTGTCAGACCCCTTAATATTCTGATATTCGCGGAATAATAAATGCGTAGTTCGGATGGCATACAGAAATAGTGAATATATACTGATATTAAGTACTTATTTATATTATAGAAAATCCCCATATGGTTTGAAAAATATAAACAAATACAAAAGAAATAAATTCTACAACTAAAGATAACCAGTTGTAACTCCTGACTATGATCAGACCTTCATCTGCCAGTTGTCAGACCCCTTAATATTATGATATTCGCGGAATAATAAATGCGTAGTTCGAATGGCATACAGAAATAGTGAATATATACTGATATTAAGTACTTATTTATATTACAGAAAATCCCCATATGGTTTGAAAAATATAAACAAATACAAAATAAATAAATTCTACAACTATAGATAACCAGTTGTAACTCCTGACTATGACCGGACCTTCATCCGCCAGTTGTCAGACCCCTTAATATTCTGATATTCACGGAATAATAAATGTGTAGTTCGGATGGCATACAAAAATAGTGAAACTATACTGATAATAAGTACTTATTACTTATATTACAGAAAATCCTCATATAGTTTGAAAAATATATACAGAGTACAAAAGAAATAAATTCCACAACTAAAGATAATCAGATGTAATTCCTGGCTAGGACCATACCTTCAATCGCCAGTAATTACGATTTTGCCCTTAAAGCCGCTGTCCTCTGCTGGAATATTTTTAGATGTTGAAAAAGGGTGAGATTCGAATGAATCTCAGTAGTAATGTACAATCAGTCATATAAAATGCTATAAATAAATATGCAATACACCATGATATGTAAAATGCTAACTCGTGTTGTATGCATACTATCCAAGTCCAAATGACATGTTTGGATCCCTCGCTTAACTCATGTCCATGGTCAAACGACATGTTTAGACCCTGGCTTATTCGAGTATTGTGCCACAGGCACTGTCATGTTACAGAAAATGGAATACACAACATATAAATAATCACATAGTATATGAGAGCAAGAATTACTACCTGGGTCCTTTTTCAGTCCAACTGTTTATCCAAAACTTTTTCTTCGGCTTGGGCTTTTACCAGTTCCTGTAAATTAAAATTAACAAGTAATTGGTTATTACTTGTATTACTACTATCTTTAATCATATTCTGTTGATTATCTCAGTTTCAGTGGCTTATACACTATATAATTTTGCATAGTGCAATTTTTCTATTTTTCAGAAAATTGGCAGTTTTTTCAGTCAAGTTTGAAAAATCATAACTAATTCTAGAAAATTTCAAATTGACTGGGTCTAAAGCATAAATGAAGATCTTGAAGTCTATTTTCATGGAAAAATATCACAGTCTGCTCAACTTCACCAACGTTTTCCCATAATTTCCCGAAATACCCCTATTCCAGATTACTCTAAAAAAAATGAGCACAACTTTGAAAATCTATATCTCCTAATATACTTGTCCAAAAATTATTTTATACACGTCAAATTAAAGCTATGAATGTCTACTTTAAATATGAAAATTTTCATAGTTGTTTGTCAAGGCTTGAGTTTCCAAACGTTCGACACAAGCAATCAGTTTTCCAGAAACACAGTTTGAGAGCAACCGACTTCAAAAATCCATATCTCTTAGTATACTAGTCCAATTAACAAAACATATATATAAAATTAAATATAAGACTATTTTATTCAATTATAAAAATTTTCATGGCCATTGGGAAATATTACATAATTCAAAAACACCACAAAATCAACTACTAGAATCTGGACGTCCAGGATTGTACCTGTTTCTAAACCCATATTTCAAAAATCATAACTTCCTCTACATATATCCAAATGTTTCATTCTACCACTAATTTTAAAGCTTGTTATGTCTAATACCTCCCTGTAAAGGTTCATAAATAATGGATGTGATTTGGTTAGTCTTAAAGCCACACGAATCTGACTAACTCTGAAAAACGTCAGTTTTTACAGTCTAACTTCAAAAATTAATAAATTATTCGTTTTGACACCAAATTGAGCTCTTCTTGATTCTATGTCATACTAAACATCCTAAAATTTCCATATCAAAAAGAATCAGACTAAAAATCCATCTATAGCTTCTGTTTGAGCTTCTGCAACTTTCCAGTAAAAACTCTATTTTCCGGCGACCAAAACAGAGTTGAGAAAACATACATACAACCACTCAAAACAGCCTCTAATCCAATGGAAATCCAAGATTAAAGTAGAAGATACTTACCTAAATACATTTATGATGTTGTATGTGAAGTTTGAAGCTTCCTTGTTTCTCTTCTTCCTTCGTTTTGTTGTCTCTCTTACTCACGTATCTCTTTGTTTTTCTGTTTTGTGTTCTATGTTTCTGTTTGGTCTTTTTTTTCAGCTGATGTGTTGCAAGAATGAAGATATAAGAGAGTGTTTGAATTATGGTGGGGCTGAATGTGTGTGTGCGCTATCCCAACGTGAAGTTCGTGGAGATGTGAATGAGAGCTTTAAGTTAATGGGCAAGTGTGTGTGTGAGTAGTTCATAGCTTTAAGTCAATGGGCAAGTGTGTGTGTGAGTAGTTCATTGGTTTGTCTAAAGGAGGTTGTGTGTGTGAGCATATGTATGGAAAAGAATCATAATGCAAGGGTGGAGGCTATACGTAAGCTCTCATGGAATGCCAAGTGTGGGTGTGTGTGTCTCTTGTGTCGGTCAGTTTTTTTTAAATACATATAGGTATATTTTTATCCTATTAATAACACATACTAAGTCCTAATTTTTCCCTTTGTCTAATTTAAGTTTCCTTAAATTTTGTAGGTTCCATAATTGAGCTTACTATCTAGTTTCCATAAATTAATCCTTACATTATATTTTTTGGGATGTTACACCAGTAATTATGGTTTTGCCTTTAGAGCCGCTGCCCTCTGCTGGAATATTTTATATATTGAAAAAGGGTGAGATTAGAATGAATCTCAGTAGTAACATACAATCAATCATATAAAATGCAATAAATAAATATGCAATGCACCATGATATGTAAAATGCTAACTCGTGTTGTATGCATACTGTCCAAGGCCAAACGACATGTTTGGATCCCTGGCTTAACTTGTGTCCATGGTCAAACGACATGTTTAGACCGTGGCTTATTCACATGTTGTACCC
Source organism: Albizia julibrissin (assembly GCA_037074505.1). NCBI lineage: Eukaryota > Viridiplantae > Streptophyta > Magnoliopsida > Fabales > Fabaceae > Albizia > Albizia julibrissin. The sequence goes on along the minus strand of CM073480.1, from coordinate 22,056,264 downwards.
CAGGCACTGTCATTTTACAGAAAATGACATACACAAGATATAAATAATCACATAGAATATGAGAGAAAAACTTACTACCTGGGTCTTTTTTCAGTCCAACTGTTTATCCAATACTTTTTCTCCGGCTCGGGCTATTACAAATCCTATAAATTAAAATTAACAAGTAATAGTTATTACTTGTATTACTACTGCCTTTATTCATATTCTGCTGGTTATCTCAGTTTCAGTGGCTTGTACACAGTCCAATTTTTGCATAGTGCAAATTTTCTATTTTTCAGAAAATTGGCAGATTTTTCATTCAAATTTGAAAAATCATAACTAATTCTAGAAAAATCAAAATTAACTGGGTCTAAAGCCTAAATGAAGATATTGAAATATATTTTCATTAAAAAATATCAAAATCTACCTAGTTTCACTATATTACTCCCAGAATTTCTTGAAATACCCCTATTCCAGATTACTCTCCAGAAACAGAATACAATTTTGAAAATCCATATCTCCTAATATACTCGTCCAAAAATTGTGATCCACATATAAAATTAAAGCTATAAATGTCTACTTTAAATCTAGAAAGTTTCATAATTTTTGGTTAAGGTTTTATTTTTCCAAAATTTCGACACAACCAATCTATTTTCCGGAAACATAGTTTAAGAGCAACCGACTTCAAAAATTCATATCTCTCAACATACTAATTCAAATAACACAAACTATATATCAAATTAAAGCTTAGAATATTAAATATTATTCTGGAAAGTTTAATGGTCATTGGAAAATATTTCATTGCTCAAAAACACCACCAAACCAACTACTGAATAATTCATTCTACTACTTATTTTAAATCTTGTTATGTGTACTATATTCATATAAAATTTCATAATTATTGGATACGATTCATGTGGTCAAAATGGAGCACAAAATAGACTGACTTCTAAAAATGTCAGTTTTGACAGTCTGAATTCAAAAATTAATAACTCATTCATTTTGACTCCAAATTATGCTCTTCTTGAGTCTATTTTATACTACACATCCTAAAATTTCCATAGGAAAAATAATAAGACCGAAAATCCATCTATAGCTTCCATTTAAGCTTCTGGAAGTTTCCAAAAAACACTATATTTTCCGGCGACCAAAACAGAGTTTCTAAAACTGATATGCAGCCATGATTTTGGACTCAAATCTCAAAGATTTCAACTCTACATACTCCTAAACATGTTCCTTGGGTTTGGGGATGTGTTTTCAGAAGAAAAGAGATTAAAAATCCCATGTAAAATGGACACACAATGACTGGTTTTAAGGACAGAATTTTCCAACGAATTTTCTGAATTTCAGCAGAAAAACAACCTCAAAAGCTAATGAAAATAGCCACAATTCTACTGGAAAAAGAAGATAATGATGTATGGAACTCACCTATATTCGTTTATGGTACTGTACATGGATCTTGAAGCTTCATTGTTTCACTTCTCTGATGGTTTCCTTCCTTTGATTCAACTCTCTCTCACTCACATATTTCTTCTTCTGTTCTGTTTTTTTTCGAAGCTCTCTCTCTCTTTTTGCAGCTGAACATAAATGAGAGTTGGAGGAGTTTGATAAGATTGTATTTAATGAAAGTGTGTGTGTGTGTTGTCCGAATAAGAAGAAAAGATGAGGAGTACGTGTTGTGTGTCCAAAAGAAGGATGTGTGTGTGAGTATGTGTATGGTTCATGTGTTGACTATGAAGAAAGGGAATCATAATGCATGGATGGTGTTATACGTAAGCTCTCATGAGTGCCAAGTGTGGGTGTGTGTGTCTTTATCTACATATAGGTATATTTTTATCCTATTAATTACACACACTAGGCCTTAATTTTTCCCTTTGTCAAATTTAAGATTCCTTAAATTTTGTAAGTTCTATAATTTAGCTTACTATCTAATTTCTATAAATTAATCCTTGCATTAAATTTTTAGGATGTTACAATTCTCCCCCCGTAAAATTAATTTCGTCCTCGAAATTTGTTATATATATGAAGACATAAATTCTGGGTAATGTCTCTTTATGTCTTCTTCAGCTTCCCATGTTGCTTATCTAGGAGATAACCTTTCATACCACTTTGATGAATAAGATACTCCTATGTCTCAGTTGTTTCTCCTGCCAATCAATGATTCGGTAAGATATGACCTCATACGTTAAATCTTCTCATACGTCTACCTCTTCATATTTGATCTCATGTTCTGGGTCAGGTTGATATTTCTTCAATTGTGACACATGGAAGACATCATGTAGTCTACTCAAACTTAGGGGTAAAGTTATTTGATACGCTACTGGCCTAATCTTTGATAAGATCTCAAAAGGACCGATATACTTTGGGCTTAACTTCTTCACCTTTAACGCCTTACCAATGCCAGTAGTAGGAAAAACTTTCATGAATACGTAGTCTCCAACTTTAAACTCAAGAGGTTTTTGCCTCTTGTCAACATAACTCTTCAGCCGACTTTGTGCAGCTAGTAACCTCTAATTAATCAACTTTATTTGCTCCATTGTTTGATCAACCATATCTGGCATGTACATCTGGCTCTCAGATAGCTCTGTCCAACATAAGGCCGATTGGCACCTCCTTCCATACAACACTTCATAGGGAGCCATTTGAATGCTTGAATGATAACTGTTGTTGTATGCGAACTCCGCCAAAGAAAGGAATTTGTCCCAACTGCCTTTGAAATCAATCACACACACTCTGAGCATATCTTCTAGTGTCTGGATTGTTCTCTCAGTTTAACCATCTATCTGAGGATGATAGGCCGTACTGAATCAGAGCTTAGTACCCAAAGCTTCATGCACCGCCTTCTAAAACTTGGAAGTGAACCGAGGATCTCTGTCCGATATGATGTTCTTTAGCGTACCATATAGATGCACTATCTCCTTAACATAGATGTCTGTAAGTTTATTGGGAGAGTAGTGAATACTTATTAGGAAAAAATGAGCTATCTTCATAAATCGATCTACTATCACCCATATCGCATCATGATTCCGGACCTTTAGTAGTCCTGTCACAAAATCTATAGTGATGCTCTCCCATTTCTACTCAGGAATTACAGGGTTTAGTAGTAGCCCTGAAGGTCGTTGATGCTCAACTTTAACTTTCTGACAAGTAAGGCAATGAGCAACAAACCTTGTTACGTCTCTTTTCATGCCTGGCCACCAATATGTGGATTTCAAATTATGATACATCTTAGTTGCTCCTGAATGCAGAGTATATTTACTCTTGTGTGCTTCTTCCAGGATTTATCGTTTCAACTTTGTTTGTGGTGGAACATATACTTGCTTCTTGTATCTGACTAGCCCACCTAATGACAAGTCATGTTCCTGAGTTTCTCTCTTTGTAATCATGTCTCTAATAGACTGTGCGCATTTATCCTGCATCTAAGCTTCTTCTATGACTGCTCTTAAATCATTCTTTGTCTGACTGACATTGCTGCCTTTGATCATAACTTGATTTGATAAATTGAGATCTCTGAAGTTCTCAATTAGCTTATACTCGTGAATTAACAGGGCTGCTACCTGCACTGTTTTATGGCTCAATGCATCTGCTACAACATTAGTCTTACCTGGATGATACTTGATCTCCAGATTATAGTCTTTAAGTAACTCCATCCACCTGCGTTGTCGCATATTGAGCTCTTTCTGATTGTATAAATACTTTAAGCTCTTGTGGTCGTAGTAACACTCTACAGTCACCCTATAGAGATAATGTCTCCAGATTTTTAGTGCAAATACAATTGCTGCTAACTCAAGATCATGTGTAGGATATTTTTGTTTGTGAGACTTCAGCTGACGAGATGCGTGTGCCACTACTCGGCCTTGTTGCATCAGAACACATCCCAATCCATGCCACAGGCATCTGTGTAGACAACAAAGGTCAACTGTGGATATGGGATTGTTAACACTGGTACTGTTGTTAAATTTCCAGATTTTGTTCAGCAGCTGTTACATTGTGTTAGAGCTGGATTTTTTGTTTTTAATGATTCCTTTGGGTTTAGAATAAAAAATTGTGTAGGGTTCATGGAGACCTCGAAGTGAGAAAAGCCTTAGAATGCGAAATGACCAAACTACCCTTAAAACCCTAAGTTAGGGGTTGCCAAGGGTAATTTCATAATTTGGGCCTGATTTTTACTAATCTGAGATCAAAAATGGATTCTACACATAAAATTGTGTAGGATGAGCCCGGGTCATGATTTTTAGAATAGTACAATTTGACTGGGTACAAAGGGGCATAGACCGGATTTCTAGGGGTATTTTTGTAATTTTGTAGTTTTGAATCAAGATAACCAACACCATTAGTTTAGCATGAGTTATGAATAAATAATAACTCATAAATCCTAAATTTGTAATTTTAGGATATACCAATAGGCCGAGCCGGATACTGAGCTGGACCGATTGACATGCAAGGAAAAGGGCATTCCAGGTAGTAACTTCTTCTTACATATATTATGTGATTCCTATTATTTTTTATATGTCATTCACTATAACATGAGCTAGTGTCTTTGACACACTAATCTTCAATGTTGTGGTTAGGGACCCAACAGGGGCGCCAAGTAGACCAAGGTGCAGACATATAATTTGGCCTTGGGCAAGTGTACACATAGTTTCGATCATCTTATATGACATGGCATAGCATATCTATTTTCTCATTCTATATGTTTTGAAAGTATGTTACTATTGAGATTCTCCAGATCTCACCCTTTCCATAAACATGTAAAGTTTCCAGCAGTAGGCAGCGGCTCAAAGGGCAAAACAGTAATTTCTGGCAACTGGAGGTTTCGAGCCAGTACGAGATGAGGCGATGGTTATCTAAAGACCTTTCTATTTGTTTAAGGTATGTTATTGTTCTATACACCATATGGGGAGTTCTGTATATAATCAAGCAATATTGTTTCAATATATCAGTATATTTATGCTATTTCTATGTGCCCATTGAGCTATGTAATTGCTACTCTGAGTAATATCAATAATGAAGTGAGGTCTTACACAACCAATTTAAAAAGTTTGTCTTTATTAAGACCAGGCTTACGATCGGTCTTAAAAGCCACTTTTTCAAACCGGTTGAATACATGACCGATGTTAAAAAATTTCAATTTATAATAAAAAACAAGCCTACTCTTAGACCCGGTAATTTCATACCCAATCTAAAAGTGGGCATTTTTTTAAATGTACGATCCATTTTGTTCATAGAAGCCCTATCAGATATTATCATATTTAAAAGCTATATTATGCAATATAAATTCTACAACCAGCCCTAAAGATATAAATGCAATCGATATAAGAAATAATTATAACTAATAACTATGAATATAAGCCCTGTATTATGAGAAAATTACCGAATCTTAATTTCAACTTTTATTTTTTCAAGGTTTACTTTTTTTTGCTTGCATTTTCCCCATCTCCATAGGTGTTAGATGATTTTTGAGTGTTGCATTTAGTAGATGCAATTTTAGGCCAATCATATACATGCACTTGATGCATGATTCATATTGTAATCATCCTTAAAGTTGAATGCTATACTACCCATAGATTGGGTGCTAAGTTACTATATTTATGCATTTTAATTCTTCTGGACCTCAAATTTGAAACATGCTTCTTTGATACCCTAATCTCATATAATAAAGAAGAAGATTCTTATTTTATGAAGCTGAGTATAATAGAGTTAATATACAAGTATGAGAACTTTGTTAGATGTAACATCACAAAAATTTAATGTAAGGATTAATTTACGAAAACTAGATAGTAAGTTAAATTATGGAACCTACAAAATTTAAGGAATCTTAAATTAGACAAAGAGAAAAATTAGAACTCAATGTGTGTAATAAATAGGATAAAAATATACCTATATGTGTATATATAAACTTTCCAACACACATAAACAATTAATCAATTACTCTCCTCTTCGTTTGGCACACCTGGAGCATCATTGAACACACACACACACACATTATACAAAGCATAACACCTCACCTTACTCTCATTTTTCATGCGCAGATGAATAAACGACGTACACACACATTTTCCCATTTATTCAAAAAACTCTCTTGTCTCTCATGCACTTTACGTTGAACAGCACACACATTGAGCCCCCACCATAAATAAAACACTCATTCACCTCTCCGTTCACTCTACCTTCAGCTAGGAAAGAAAGAGTGAAAGGAAGGAAAACTAAAAAACAGAAACAAAACGAAGGAAGAAGAAGCTTCAAGATCCACTTACAACACCGTAAACAAATATAGGTGAGTTCCATTCATCGTTATCTTGCATTTTCATAAGATTAGAGGCTGTTTTCAATGGTTTTGAGCTGCTGAAACTGATGAAATTCGCTGGACAACTTCTGTCATAAAAATAAGCAATTGTATGTCAATTTTACATAGGAGTTTTGGTCTCTTTGCTTCTGTAATCATGTTCACAAACACGAGAAACATGTTTAAGAGTATGTAGATTCGAAATCTTTGAGATTGGAGTGAAAAATCATGGTTGTATGTAAGTTTTCTCAACTCTATTTTGGTCGCCGGAAAATAGAGTTTCTATTGGAAAATTGCAGAAGCTTAAATGGAAGATATAGATGGAGTTTTAGTCTTCTTATTTTTCCTATAAAAATTTTAGGATGTTTATTATGACATAGGATTAAGAAGAGCACAATTTGGAGTCAAAATGAATGAATTATTAAATTTTGAAGTCAGCCTGTCAAAACTGACATTTTTCAGAATCAGTCTATTTCGTGTTGAGTTTTGACCAACCTAATCATAACCAATATTTATGAAATTTTATATGGAGATATTATACATCTCAATATTTAAAATGAGTCATAAAATGTATCATTTAGATATATATAGAGGGAGTTATGATTTTCTAAAGTTTGGTTTAGAAAAAGGTGCAAACTGGATGTCCAGATTTTTGTAGTTGGTTTTGTGCTATTTTTTAGCAATGAAATCTTTTCCAATGACCATTAAAATTTTGAGAATGAAATTTCATATTCTAAGCTTTAATTTATATATATTTTGTGTTATTTGGATTAATAAACTAAGAGATATGAATTTTTGAAGTTGGTTGCTCTCAAACTATGTTTCTGGAAAATAGATTGGTTGTGTTGAAATTTTGGAAAATCAAACCTTGACCAAAAATTATGAAAATTTCTAGATTTAAATTAGACATTAAGAGCTTTAATTTTATATGTGGATCACAATTTTTAGACGAGTACATTAGGAGTTATGTATTTTGAAATTTGTACTTTGTTTCTAGAGAGTAATCTGGAACAGTGGAATTTCGTGAAATTCTGGGAGCAATATGGTGAAACTGGGTAGATTTTGATATTTTTTCATGAAAACATATTTCAAGAGATTCATTTAGCTTTGGACGTAGTGAATTTGAAATTTTCTAGAATTAGTTATGACTTTTTAAAGTTGACTGAAAAATCTGCCAATTTTTTGAAAAATAGAAAAAATTGCACTATGCAAAATTGTATTGTGTAGAAGCCACTGGATTTGAGATAATAAGCATAATATGATTAAAGGTACTAGTAATACAAGTAATAACAAATTACTTGTTAACTTTAACTTATAGGAATTTGTAATAGCCCGAGCAGAAGAAAAATTTTGGATAAACAGCCGGACTGAAAAAGGACCCAGGTAGTAACTCTTTCTTGCATGTATTGTGTGATTATCTATATGTTGAATATTTCATTTTCTGTAATATTAGCTAGTATTTTAGACACACCAATTTGCCAAGTTGTGGTCAGGGACCTAACAGGGGCGCCGAGTAGACCAGGGTGCAAACATGTCGTTTGGCCTTGGGCAAGTGCACACATATTTTCGATCATCTTATATGACATGGCATTGCATATTTATTCTCATATTCTATATGTCAGATTGTATGTTACTACTGAGATTCATTCGAATCTCACATTTTTTCAACATATAAAATATTTCAGCAGAAAGTAGCAGTTTTAAAGACAAAACTGTAATTACTAGTGACTGAGATCCGGTTCAAGTGAGACTGCAGCTGGTTATCTTTAGTTCCAAATTTTATTTCTATTGGTCTCTGTATATATTTTTCAAATCCTATAGGATTTCCTATAATGTAAACAAGCACTTATTATCAGTATATTTCTGCTATGTCTGTATGCCTATGAACTATGCATTTAATACTCAGTGAATATCGAATTGTTAAGGGGTTTGACAATTTTGGTAGCAGAGCAGTGGTTCTGGCCACAGTGTGCGCAGTTCTAGCAACAAGATAGTATACTCATATGCTTGATTATACAGTGACAAGAACAACAAAGTAAATTACTTTGACTTGTTCACAGTCAAGCCTTAGAGAAACAGTAAATACATGGAGGGTAGTATAAGGATTACTCGGATTAGTTCGGTAAGGCCAGAGTGTGGACCTTAACTTAGACCAGAATCACCAATAGGCTTACTAGTGTAAGACAGATAAGCCATATACAACTTGGTGGATCTCTGAGAGCAAATCATAAGGTACGTTTCCGAGTGCATGTACTTGTACATACAGTCCCTATACAGTACTTTGATACCTGGAGGCAGTAGACACGACTTTTAAGATAAGGGCAGGCACGGGGTACCGGTGGTCGAAAGCATTTCGAGTTGGTATTTGTATTTTTGCACGAGTACACAAAAGTTAAGCGTGCTCAACCCAAGAAAATCTCGAGATGGGTGACCCCTGGGAAGTTACATGAACATGTTATATAACGCAAGGGAGCAAGAACATGTTGTACAGTAGCTCAAAGGCTATACATTGTTACAGGTTTTCCCTGTCTACTGTAAACCTCTGTTATATGTTATTACAGGAGTACCTGTCTACCCAATATGTTGTGAAATGACCGATATACCCTTATGATATGATGAAATAGAACATCAAAGTGGCACAATAGAAGCATAATGAATCTATTCATAATTTTTGAAAGTTGCAAGAGAGGTTGTCAGTTGCACCAGTGATTATCATCCCACATCACAATATGACCTATATGGTCGGCAGTGACACAACACAAGTGGTATACTATAGACTTATGTGGTCCCAATGATTCAGCAATAAGGTAGCCTTATCAGAGCATGTTATTCAACCCCATGATCAGAATACACCCTTGACATGGCCAGATGAGAATTATGGTTGCACTGGTGAAAAGCACAAGTAGCCCTATGGTCGAGAGGCGGCGCGTAAAACATGCGGCTGAGGCGGTATGGCCAACAATGTTACATCCTATGTGATGTACAGTGATATTACCCATGTAAACCTATGTGGTTTGTAGAAACATGACTAGTATGGTATACAGTGACACCACTTATGAAGCTTTCAGTCACATAATCTGTATGGGTTGTGGTGACCCATGTGAATAGATATAGGGATGACCCCTAAAGTAGTAGGGCATAGTAGTGGTAAATACCTCTCAAACAGTATGATGTTAACAATTCTAGAATCAACTACCCCATTCATGTGTTAAAGCTAGCAACAGTTAATTTTGATTTGGGAGAATGAGATAAAACGGACAGGTTGATACCTGCTCTGGAACATTTATATGACAAGTAAAGATACCACGATGTGACAAATAGGGATAAAGCAATCATTTTAGTCTGGAACAAAATCATTGCCTTGATCCTGAATAAAGTACACCGTATGGGAAGTAACGGTCAAATAGTCCTTTGACCTTGAACCCCGAGCAGATGGACATATTTCTAGACAGAGCTGGTTATAGACAGATAAGGGTAAAGACAGACATAGTAATAGTAAGCCCCAGCATACATATTTGTACTGGGAAGCAATGCTGAAATATTCAGAATTGTGAGAATAGAACGACATAAGCTGTAAGGTTAAATATATCGGGCAGAGTCCCAATAAGGCAATGAGACTTAGAATCATTAGCAGACTATATGTACTGAGATCATAAAACTTGTTTAACTAGTATTTCTCAGTTTAGCAAATTTCTAAGCAATTAGAGTATGCAAAATAGAAAAAAAAGGCAATAAGACCCAATGTACATGTTTGTATAGGGCAGTATCCTTGGGCAGTAAGACCCAACAAGCACTTTGTGCTGTATAGAACAGTATTGAACATATTGAAGGGTAAGCAACTCCATGTCAAGTTGAGCAAGTGTAGGTTATGATTACTGAAAGTTAAATTTTTGGGCTATGTGATCTTAAAGCAAGGAGCCTCAATTGATTCAAACAAGGTGGAAGTAGTACTTAATTGGAAGAGGCTAGAAACAGTATTTGAGATACGCATTTTTTCTAGGTTTTACAGGTTATTACATGCAATTTATACAGAATTTCTCCAAAAGACTCAACATTTTGTGTAAGACAGAAATTACGAGGAGAGCTTCATCGAGTTGAAACAAAAGCTAACAACTGCACCGATTTTGACAATCCCAGATCCGTAATCAACCTTTGTGGTTTACGCAGATGCCAGTGGGTATGGATTGGGATGTGTCCTAATGCAGTAATACCACGTAGTAGCATATGCATCACAACAGCTGAAGCCTTACGAACAATGATATCTCACACATGATCTTAAGTTAGCAGTTATTGTATTTGCACTGAAAATATGGAGACACTATCTTTATGGGATGACTGTAGAGTTGTATTGTGACCACAAGAGTTTAAAGTATTTATACTATAAAAAAGAACTCAACATGCAGCAGCGCAGGTGGATGGAGTTGCTTAAAGACTATAATCTGGAGATAAAGTATCATCCAGGCAAGGCTAATATTGTAGTAGATGCATTGAGCCATAAAACAGTGCAGGTGGCAACCCTGATGATTGAAGAGCATAAGTTAATTGAGAACTTTAGAGATCTCAATTTCTCAAATCAAGTTATGATCAAAGGTAGCAATATCAGTCAGGAAGAGAACGATCTGATAGCTGATATAGAAGAAGCTTAGATGCAAGATAGACGAGCTCAATATATTAAAAACATGATTACAAAGGGAAAAGCTCAGGAATATGACTTGTCACCAAGTGGGCTAGTCCAGTACCGTAAGCGGATATATGCTCCACCACAAATAGAAATGAAGCAACAAATCCTGGAGGAAGCACATAAGAGTAAATATACTCTGCATCCAGGAGCAACTAAAATGTACCATAATCTAAAATCTACATATTGGTGGCCAGGCATGAAAAAGGGCGTGACAAGGTTCGTTGCTCGTTGTCATACATGTCAGAAAGTGAAAGATGAGCATCAACAACCTTCAGGGCTACTGCAAAACCCTACAATTCCTGAGTGAAAATGGGAGAGCATCACCATGGATTTTGTGACAGGACTACTAAAGATTCGAAATCATGATGCAATATGGGTGATAGTATATCGATTCACAAAAATAGCTCATTTTCTCCCAATCAGCATTCACTACTCTCCTAATAAACTTACATACATTTATATCAAGGAGATAATGCATCTACATGGTACGCCAAAGAACATCATATCTGACAGAGATCCTCGATTCACTTCTAAATTTTGGAAGGCGGTACATGAGGCTTTGGGTACTAAGCTCCGATTCAATACAACCTATCATCCTTAGACAGATGGGAAAACTAAGAGAACAATCCAGACAATAGAAGATATGCACAGAGCGTGCGTGATTGATTTCAAAGGCAGTTAGGACAAATTCCTTCCTTTGGCTGAATTCGCATACAACAATAGTTATTATTCAAGCATTCAAATGGCTCCCTATGAAGCGTTGTATGAAAGGAAGTGTCAATCACCCTTATGTTGGGCAGAGATATCCGAGAGGCAGATGTATGGGTCAGATATTGTTGATCAAACAACTGAGCAAATAAAGTTGATTAAGCAGAGGTTACTAGCTGCAAAAAGTCGACAGAAGAGCTATGCCAACAAGAGGCGAAAACCTCTTGAGTTTGAAGTTAGAGATCACGTATTCATGAAGGTTTTGCCTACTACTGGCATTGGCAGGGCGTTAAAGGTGAAAAAGCTGAGCCCAAGGTACATTGGTCCTTTCAAGATCTTATCTAGGATTGGGTCAGTAGCGTATCAAATAGCTTTACCCCCAAGTTTGAGTAGACTACATGATGTCTTCCATGTGTCACAATTAAAGAAATATCAACTTGACCCAAAACATAATCGAATATGAAGAGGTAGACGTGAGAGATGATTTAACGTATGAGGTCACACCTGATCGAATCATTGATCGGCAGGAAAAACAACTGAGACACAGGAGTATTCCATTTATCGAAGTGGTATGGAAGGGGTTATCTCCTAGAGAAGCAACTTAGAAAGCAAAAGAAGACATGAAGAAACGTTACCCAAAATTTATGTCTTTATATATGTAACAAATTTCGAGGATGAAATTTATTTTACAGGGGGAGAATTGAAACATCCCAAAAATTTAATGTAAGGATTAATTTACAAAAACTAGATAGTAAGCTAAATTATGGATCCTGCAAAATTTAAAGAATCTTAAGAGAAAAATTAGGACTCAATGTGTGTAATAAATAGGATAAAAATATACCTATATGTGTGTATATAAACTTGCCAACACACACAAACAATTAATCAATTACTCTCCTCTTCGTTTGGCATACCTGGAGCATCATTGAATGCACACACACACATCATACAAAGCATAACACCTCACCTTACTCTCATTTGATTTCATGCGCAGACGAATGAACGACGTACACACACACTTGCCCATTTATTCAAAACACTCTCTTGTCTCTCCATGTACTTCACATTAGACATCACACACATTGAGCCCCCACCATAAATAAAACACTCACTCACCTCTCCATTCACTCTACCTTCAACAAGGAAAGAAAGAGTGAAAGGAAGGAAAACCAAAAAATAGAAATGAAACAAAAAAATAGAGAGAGAGACGAAGGAAGAAGAAGCTCCAAGATCCACTTACAGTACCATAATTAAATATAGGTGAGTTCCATTCATCGTTATCTTGCATTTTCATAAGATTAGAGGCTGTTTTCAATGGTTTTGAGGTGCTGAAATTGATGAAATACGCTGGACAACATCTGTCATAAAAATAAGCATTTGTATGTCAATTTTACATAGGATTTTTGGTCTATTTGCTTCTGTAATCATGTCCACAAACACAAGAAACATGTTTAAGAGTATGTAGATTCGAAATCTTTGAGATTGGAGTGAAAAACCAGGGTTGTATGTAAGTTTTCTCAACTCTGTTTTAGTCGCCGGAAAATAAAGTTTCTACTGAAAAATTACAGAAGCTCAAACAAAAGATATAGATGGATTTTTGATCTGTTTCTTTTTCCTATAGAAATTTTAGGATGTTTTGTATGAAATAGAATCAAGAAGAGCACAATTTGGATTCAAAATGAATGAGTTATTGAATTTTGAAGTCAGCCTATCAAAACTGACATGTTTCAGAATCATTCTATTTCGTGTTGAGTTTTGACCAATCCAATCATATCCAATATTTATGAAATTTTACATAGAGATAGTAGACATCTCAAGCTTTAAAATTAGTCATAAAATGTATCATTTGGATATCTATAGAGGGAGTTATGAGTTTTTAAATTTTAGTTTAGAAACAGGTGCAATCTGAATGTCCAGATTCTGGTAGTTGGTTTCGTGCTATTTTTTAGAAATGAAATCTTTTCCAATGAACATTAAAATTTCTAGAAAAAAATTTCATATTCTAAGCTTTAATTGGATATATATTTTTTGTTATTTGGATTAATATACTAAGAGATATGAATTTTTGAAGTTGGTTGCTCTCAAACTATGTTTCTGGAAAACAGATTGGTTGTGTCGAAATTTTGGAAAATTAAACGTTGACCTAAAATTATGAAAATTTTCAGATTTAAATTAGACATTAAGAGCTTTAATTTTATATGTAGATCACAATTTGTAGGCAGTACATTAGGAGTTATGTATTTTCAAAGTTGTACTCTGTTTCTAGAGAGTAATCTAGAACAGTGGAATTTCGTGAAATTTTGGGAGTAATATGGTGAAACTGAGTATATTTTGGTATTTTTCCATGAAAATATATTTCATGAGCTTCATTTAGGCTTTGGACGCGATTAATTTGGAAATTTCTAGAATTAGTTATGATTTTTCAAAGTTGATTGAAAAATTTGCCAATTTTCTGAAAAATAGAAAAAATTGCACTATGCAAAATTGTATTGTGTAGAAGCCACTGAAATTGAGATAACCAGCAATATGATTAAAGTTACTAGTAATACAAGTAATAACAAATTACTTGTTAACTTTAATTTATAGGAATTTGTAATAGCCCGAGCAGAAGAAAAAGTTTTGGATAAACAGCTGGACTAAAAAAGGACCCAGGTAGTAACTCTTTCTTGCATGTATTGTGTGATTATCTATATGTTGAATATGTCTTTTTCTGTAATATGAGCTAGTATTTTAGACACACCAATTTGCCAAGTTGTGGTCAGGGACCCAACAGGGGCACCGAGTATACCAGGGTGTAAACATGTCGTTTGGCCCTAGGCAAGTGCACACATAGTTTCGATCATCTTACATGACATGGTATTGCATATTTATTTTTGCATTCTATATGTAAGATTGTATGTTACTACTAAGATTCATTCGAATCTCACCCTTTTTCAACATATAAAATATTCCAGCAGAAGGTAGCGGCTCTAAGGGCAAAATCGTAATTACCGGCGACTGAGGTCCGGTTCAAGCGGGATTCCTATTGGTTATCTTTAGTTCCAAATTTTATTTCTGTTGATCTTTGTATATATTTTTCAAATCCTATGGGATTTCCTGTATTGTACACATGCACTTATTATCAGTATATTTCTGCTATGTTTGTATGCCTATGAACTATGCATTTAATATTCAGTGAATATCGAATTGTTAAGGGGTTTAACATTAGAACTGGCTGACACCTAAGAAGGGGTGAATTGGGTATATGATAAGAAAGTGTGATCTTTTAAAATCTTTTTTGCAGATTGTTCACTTAGTATATATGGAAGTAGCAATTATGTAAATCATATATGTTGGAAATATAAAAGCTTAGGAAAGAGAATATGTAAACTGTATTTTATCCTGGTTCATTCTAAACCACGATGACTTACGTCCAATCCCTAGGCTTATCCTGAGATTTTCAATTCACTATCTTCTTGCTTAACTGGCACAAGAGAAGCCTTTACAAAACTTACAAGTGTTACTCCCCCTTACACACTATAAGGTTAACTCCCTCTTACGGCATGTCGAGCAAAGCAATCCCAAAGACCTTTCTCTCTTTCTTCTCTGTGTAAGTCTTATGAGCAGCAACGTTCTCTCCTACTTACACCACTGTAAGTCTTACGAGCAGCTACGTTCTCTACTGCTTGCACCTTATAAGTCTTATAAGCAAAAAGTCTTCCTGGAAATTCTCTCTACAGCTTCCTTGTAAGGTTATCAATCCCCTCAAGGTCCCTCTACCATGACATCACTTCTGAAATACAGATGAAGTGTTTACAAGCTCTCTTACAGAGTTGGTAAAATGCTCACTGAAGTACAATGTAAATATTCTCACTCTCAATTATACATGACAAAAAAAATAGATATTAACAGAGAGTATGTGAGAGATGAAGATTCATGACAGCAGCATATTGGCAGTTGGGTTCTTGCTACTTCATCATTTCTGTTCGCTCGTGTATTTGGTCATTGTCATATCTTTATCTTCTTTTTGGATGTCTTGGTTTATATAGAAAATGTTGAGAGTCGTTGGAGTATTCAAGTATATTTTTCCGTTGAAACCCATCGTGTGCTTTGATAGATACTTTAGCGCTTTCTGTTGATCGTGCTCTGACAAATGTTTCAGTGTTTCTTTCTTTCTATTTTGTTGAACCGGTTTGAAAACTCTTGATTCCCATAATTTATTGTCGTTGAATATTGGTTGGTTGCTTGCCATGTGAACTATAGTGGAATACCTATAATGCACTGACAGAAAATAGCCGTTAGAAAATCTTTTAAATATCACTCGAGTGGATAACTTCTTCACCGAAAGTGATCTATATCAGTTGAGTGCACCATGAAATCATTTGAGTAAATTCTTCAACTCAGTGTACTTTACTTTGAATGTTTAGACAGCTTCTAGAGGGCTTCTAATAAGAACAGTGAATCATTCAAGTTAACTTCTAATTCATTGGCAGTGAAATCCTGAAACATATGAATCGCTTGAGTGCGGTGTCATTTCACTGGAGGCAATACTTATTTAGTTGGAATTCACTAGCAGTGCGTTCGAGCTTCTTCTGTAAAAAAATCATATTACTCGATTGGATAACAACTGACTGGTAGTGATCTGAGGCATACTGGCTTTCACTGAAGGTGCATTTATTTTCATTGGAAGTGCATAGTGAATTTCACCGGGAGTGATCTCATATTCACAGAAAGTGATTTTGACTTATACTGATATATTGGCAGTGATTTAATGTCAACCAGAAGTGATACTGGGAGAATAACTAATCACTTGAGTGATTTCCAATTCACTGGAAGTGATTTGACAATAGTGAAATATTCCACCGGTGATTTCACAACCACCGGGAGTGATTTGGTAAAACTCAGATATCACTCGAGTGATTTGGAGATCACTGGAAGTGAAATTTAGAATAGTGATTTTTCCTAAAGTGATTCTGGCTTGCACTGGGAGTGATTCTGAAAAATCTCAAATCACTCGAGTGAATTTCACATCACTGGAAGTGATTTTTGAAACAATGAATTTTTCTTGTAGTGATCTTGTCGCGCACTGGAAGTGATTCTGAAAAATCTCATATCACTCGAGTGAATTCCATATCACTGGAAGTGAAATTGTAAATAATAAATTTTTCTTGCAGTGATTTGGCTTGCATTGGAAGTGATTTGCAAAATCAACAGAATCACTCGAGTGAATTGGATGCACTGGAAGTGATTTTCAGCATAATGAAAAATTCTATGAGTGATCTGATAGGCCACTTGAAGTGATCTTTGGAATAAGCCATATCACTTGAGTGAATTTATAATTTACTCGAGTGATCTACAATTTCTGGCACATCACTCAAGTGATTACTAAAAATCACTTGAGTGATCTGTTGTTCAGATCACTTTAACTCGTTGTGTTTTCAATTCTTCAGCAAACAAGGGTAACTTCTAGATGACATAACTCTTCGAATATAAGTAAAAAATTGTCATATTATATATCAATGGAAAGATATTTTTGTCTACTTTCATATGGCACTAGTTACAACTCAATAGGATTAGTGGTTTGAGAGTTATAGCCAAAATACCGAAGCTGTTCTAGGAGGTGATGCTGATTTCAACTTCAACTTCAAACATTCATATCTAATTCATCTGAGCTCCTTTGATATAGCTTCTGGTGTCCAAATGATGAATTAGAAGACTATTTTCATATGCAACTAGTTTCGTATCAATTATAGTTGTATTTTGAGAGATATGATTGAATAACCATACCTCTTACAGCTGGACGGAAAACAGAGCCTGAAAATTCAAAGATCATTCGAGTGAATAGTGACTCACTCCAAGTGATTTTCAGTGATTCTGGAAAATCACTCGAGTGATGTTCAAAATCACTCAGTGCTACAGTATACTATAGTGCAAAATATGCTACAGTAACCGTATGCTACAGTACCATTGCTACAGTTCTTCAAAAGAACTTGAATCTTCATATTCTTCATTTCTCAATCTCTTTCTTTCATTGCTTGACTAATCTACAAGATATGCAATATTAAATATAATAGTTAGTCAATATAAGAGATAAGTATATTATGTAAACTTCTTGCTCTTAATATTTGACATCTACATTTGTCATCATCAAAACTAATCATATCTAACAAACTTGATTTTAATTTATATGGGTCAATATGATCTCATCAGGAGGTTTTGGTTGAGCAAGAAACAAAACTAAAGGCCAATAATAAAGAAGTAATCGACTTGTGAAAATAATAGTGACGATGTGAGGATTAATAACTATAAATTGCTTAATGAAAAACATTGGCCAGATGATCATCACTTGAAATGATAAATTTGTTGGACTGGGTGGTAATCCAATTTAACAAATTTTTCCTTTCAAGCATTTAACAATTGGCCTACATTTTTTATTGTATAATCTAGACGTCTTAATCATCAACCCATTACTAGTAACTCCACCTAGTCGAGTAGCTCCTTATTATTGGCCTTTACTTTGATTTCTGTCTTAACCAAGACTTTATCACATGACACTACTACAAAAATAGGCATTAGTAGCGCACCTTTTGTGGAAGGCCACATCTTCTTACAGATTTTTTTAAAAATTTTGTTTAAAAAAAGACTTTAGGTGGCGCTTCCTTAAGGAAGCGCAACAGCTTCCTAGTGACGGTAGGTGGCGCTTCCTTAAGGAAGGCCACCTAAAGTGTTTTTTTTTAAATAAAAAATTGAAGCAACAGCTGTGGCGCTTATTTAAGGAAATGCCACAGCTGCTACGTACTTTGTGTGACACTTAGCCTAGCAAGCGCCACACAAAGTATTATTTTCTTAAAAAAAATTCAAACCATTCTCTCTCCTGCAATCTACTTCCATCACCTTTATCCTCTTAGTCTCCAATCTTCATCCAACACGTATCATCACCCTTATCCTTTTAGTTCCCACATTTCCTCCTTCTCCTATACTCATAACCGTCCAAAAGTTTGATTTACACTTAACTCATTTTTTTGTTCCATCACTTCTCATATTTTCTCTTCCTTCTCTTTTTATTTTTTCAACACTCCTTGCTCATCTCTTTTTGTCCCATTTCTTGTACCAAACTGACCATACTCCTTCTCCCTCTTGGTTTCATTTTATCCTCCTTATAGTTTCATTTCGTCCTGTAAGTTGTACCCACTTATTTTTTCCTTTGTTTTTATATTTTGAAGTTACTTATAGCACATTGTCTTGTTAACCACTTTTTTTTTAATTTAAACATATATGCAACTTTGTCTTTCTCTTTTTCCTTTATTAATTTTTTTTCCAGGTGTTGTGTTTAAGATTTCCACTCACTCCGTTCAAGCTTAATCTATACTGTAATTTTTTTTAGCTTGCAAATATAATTTTATTAGTAGTTAATAGTTTAATTTTCTCAATATATTTTATATTTAATTTATTATAAAATCTGAAAAAATTATTCTCATTTTTGTATGCTGAAAAATAAATGAGATAAAATTAAATATTATTATATATAGGTTATATGTGAAGATATGTAGTAATTATAATTTTTTATTGTTGCAATAATTGTTAACATTATATTGATGAGTTGCATAAATAATATAATTATTTATTTTTAACACTTGTATTTTACTTAGTTATGATTTTGTTAATTAGTTATTTGTTAATTTATATCATTTTAGAGTTATTTGATTTTGATTTGTTTTCCTTCATTTTGTTGTAGAGATATAAAAATATGTTTAAAGTATATTATTAATTATAATTATAGGTTTCTAAAAGAAAAAAATATGAAAAAAATTATTTTTTTCAAAAAAATGGTCTAAAGTGACGCTTCCTTGAGGAAAGGCCACAGGAAGAGACTTCCTGTGGCGCTTCCTTGACCTTTTTTAAAAAAAGTTTAAAAAATAAATTTTATGAAAAAAATCAAAAAGGGGTAAGGAAGCGCCACCCTAGGCCCCCTTTTAATTTTTTTGAAAAAAATATCTTTTAAATTTTTTTTTAAAAAAGGCTTAGGGTGGCGCTTCCTCTAGGCCCTTTTTGAAAAAAATAATTTTTATAAAAAAAGAAAAAAAATTTAAAAAGAAGCGCCACCCTAGGCTCTTTTTTTAAAAAAAATTTTAAAAAATAATTTTGTAAAAAAAATAATAAAAAATTTTTTAAAAAGGCCTAAGGTGGCGCTTTCTAGGGTTTTTTAAAAATAATAAAAAAATTTAAAAGAAAAAGGCCTAGGGTGGCGCTTCCTTAGGAAGTTTGAACTTCCTGTGGCGCTTTCTCAAGAAAGCGCCACCTTATGTGGTATTTAAATAAAAAAATATATATACATGATGTGGCGCTTGTGGGTAGCGCCACAGCTTCTTTTAGTGGCGTTAGGATATGTGGCGCTTGTTAAATGGCACAAATAATATTAAAATAAGCGCCACAGTTATATTTATTTGTAGTAGTGTGACCAAATTCTACCATACAAAATAGAATCCTCAAGTTTGTACAACAACCATATTAAACTCAGCTTCATTAAAAAAAAATACTCCACCTTTATAACCTGAAACTGAGGTAGGCCACAGTCATATTCTATCTGAACTCTCAAAAGAGCTAAAATGCCTAAGGTTAGTAAAGTTAGCTCTCAATCCAAAGGTTGCAACAATCAACTATAGGGATGGCTTTTGATATGAACCAGTCATCAACAACACTTACATGTTAGGCTTGAAATTACAATCGACACTCTCCCTCAACACTTGATAATGATCTAAGCACTTTCAAAGAAGGGACATCCAAACCAAAAAGAAAAAACTTAAAAAGAACAAGGGTATGGTAAACAATATTCGATTAACATACGTGTATGCAAACTTTTGTCTATGGATTTTGCAATTATTGGATTTGCAAAACATGCAATTATGAGAATTATACAATGAAATTGCATTAGTCATAATCACAAGTTTCACAATCCCAACCATAACGAATTCTATGGATAAACATTTGCGTTCACTAACTATAACAACGACAAAGAATATACAACAAGCATAAGTGTATATGTATCACACAAAGAACATATAAAAAGGAAACAAGCACAAAAGGAATATCATATTTATGCATATGGAATAAAGGCATTTTTTCGTTTACCACGTCCTATAGGAAGAGCTTCCATGTATTTGCATCCTCAAACTATGTTCATCTGATCCATTGTTTTCAATTACAATAAGTTACATATTATATTAGATTATTTAATGCTCTCACATGTGTACAAAAACATAAGTAATAACTATAAAAAACCACTCAACTTGGCACTCTTTACATGTCTTTTTAGCACTCTTCATATTCCTTTATGTAATTAAAAACAATAAATTTCATTAAATACAAATCCAAAGTAAAAAAATAAATATGATGATGATGAGAATGATTCAATTTCATTAAATATAAACATATCAACTTGATGCTTCTAATCAAATAACAAAATGAGATAACATGTTATATAATATCAATGTCGTGTTATACCATGAAAAGCACTAAGATATGTTCATATTTAATGAAAGTGTATTGTTTCATAATGACAAATTTATATTGGTATGTCATGAGCATAAGTGTTTCAACAACTATAACAACTAGAAAGAATGTATAAGAAGGCAACAAACAAAAAATGAATATCATATTTATACTTGGGGAAGAATTGTTTTTTTCATTTTTTAAGTCCTACAAGAAAGGATTGTATGTATCTACAACCTCCAATTATGTTCATCCAATCCGCTGTGCTATATATGTAAATGCAATACAGCTCAAGAGCACATGTGTACTACATAACAAAATTACTACATATGTAATATACTATATATGTGCACGAATTGCATTGCATTTAGAGTAAGTAGCAAATGAAATTGTAAGACCCCATCTTACATACCCATATTATTGATATTAACTAGAATAACAATTGCTTAGTTCAGTGGGCACATAGGAATATCATAAATATATTGATAATATTAATACAATATTGCTTGATTAAGTTACAGGAATTCCCTATAGGGATGTACATAATGATTACATACCTTAAAATAATAAAAATTCTTCAAATTACTAATTTCTTTTTCCTCTTGTACTGGTTCGGAACCTTCCATTGCCGGTAATTACGATTCTACCTTCAGAGCCGCTGCCTGCTACTGGAAAATTTATACATTTATGGAAAGGGTGAGATTCAAAGAATCTCAGTAGTAATAGTCAATCAGACATAGAGAATGTGATAATAGATATGCAATGCACCAAGTTATGTAAGATGCGAACTCATATTATGTTGTGTGCACACAGTCCAAGGCCAAATGACTGTTTGTAACTCTGGCTTAACTCATGTACCATCGTTGGATCCCAGATCATAGATAGGTCATGTGGCCTAGATGCTGTCATATTACAAAAGATGACATACAAAGTATACAGATATTCACATAGTGTATGAAAGAAAGAGTTACTACTTAGAATGTGCCCTTTCCTTACCTGTTTATCTGTCCAACATTGTCTATCTGGTTCGGGCGGTTGATATATCCTAAAATTTTAAATTTAGGATAAATAAGTTATTACTCATTCATAATTCATTATAAACTCATTGTGTTGGTTATCTTAGGTTAAAAATGTTAAATGATCAAAATACCCCTAGAGACTTGGTCTAAGTCCCTTAGTACCAGGTCAAATTGCATTTTATTAAAAATTAGGACCCAGGTTAATGCTACACAATTTCATATGTAGAATCCATTTTTGACTTCAGATTAGTCAAATCCATTCCCAAATTATAGATTTACCCCTAGCAGCATTTATGTTAGGGTTTTAGGGGTAAAATTGTCATTTCACACCCTAAAGCCTTTACACTTCATACTATACATGTTTCCGACACTATTTTCCATTATAAACCTAATAGAATCATCAAAACCATAAAATTCTAGCTCTGACCCTCCCAAACAGGTTTGGCCAAAATATTGGAAAATCAAGAAAAAATGTGTTTTCTTGATTACAATCTACCAATCACCTTCTTTTCTCTTCTAATCCCATTTTTAAACACTTAAACATATTTTAAACATGATTAATAGAAAATTGGACAGCATAACCCTTAGGGTTTCAACATCCCAAAATCACAAAAACCATGAAAACAAAGCCACAAATCCAATCCAACACCAACAAGCACTAATAATCAATAAGAGGAGCAAGGTTTATTGGATTACCTCTTGATCCTCCTCTTTCTCTCTCTAAACCGTGGCCTCCTCCTATTTCTTCCTCTTGATTTTGCTCTTGCTACATGTGTGTTTAAGAAGGAATAGAGATTATGAGGTGTTTCTCATGAATTTGTAGGCAAAAACAAGTGGATTTTAACAACCAAACTCACCTTGTTGCCTCTTGATTCCTTGCTCTCTCTCTTGTCTTCCATGTTCTACATCAAGCTCTCTCTCTCTCTCTCTCTGCTTACCTTGTGTTTGGTCTAATTATGGCTCAAGGAAAGATGAAGACGCTCTTAAAAATATCCTCTTCCACCTCCTCATAATAATATATTTTATTGCCAATTAACATGTGCTTACTTCTTTTTGACTTTTCAACTTATTTTACTTGGCTCAAATTGCTTCATCTCTTGATTAATTGAGGCCAAGTATTAATTTCCTTTCTTTTAGAATACAAAATCATGGCCCTTTGAAGGAGATGAGGATCTTATAAAAATATCATCTTGTAACTCTTTAAATATATTATTTAATTGCAATAATCACATGCTACTTTAATTAAGGCATCATCTCTTTCATTTGGCCAAGAATGCCTCCACATTGCATCATTTGTGGCGAAATGAATATTTCCCTTGGTTGGCCGAAAATATTGGCCATTTTAAGAGAAAACTAAAGCCATCTTGTTTTATTGGTTAAATAACCATTTTGCCTATACATTTTTCTTCTATTTTTGCACTTGATGGAAAATTGGCAGAATTTTTATCAAACTTTAAAAATTCATATCTTTATTTATAGATGTCCAATTAGTGTGATTCTAAAGGATATGTGACCATTATTAAGTCTATTCTCAAAAGAAATATAGTCCTTAGCCAAATAGAAGCTTTAAATTCCTAGAATTTCATTTGTTGGAACCTATCACAAAAAACCACCAGATTTACTAGGCTAAATTCAAAAATACATAACTCTTTGGGTACAGCTCTAAATGACTTATATGACCTGTCAAATTAAATCTTGATAAGTCTACTTTTATTATAGAAAATTTCATAAGTATTGGACATCACTTTCCTAGTTAAATATGTAACATAACAAGTTTGCCACACAGAAAAATACATTGACACCAAATCTCAATTATTACAATTTGTGCTTCAAAGATAATCATGTTGTGAGTAACCACTAATTATCTTGTTTTGTCATTTCATATGCTCTTTAAATCACTATTTTATTTCCTTGAATGCCATAAAGGTATAAGGAATTTTTAGGGAATAAAATTATGCCTTACTGGGACATTTGTTGAACCGGGGCTTAATAGTCCACTTGATTCATACTTATTCTCAAACCTCTAGTCCTAAAGTTTAGGATGTTACTGAAATAATATTTGGCTTTTCATAAACTCATTACACAAAAATATGGCCTGTTTGGCACTCACTCCCACTCAACTTTGCTCCTAACTCCAAATGCTTTGCAACTTGTGAATATGTGTTATACATGATAGAATTAATGCACATTTAATGTACAACATATATTCACAAGTGCATCGCATTTTGACCAGGGAGAAAAGTAAATATTTTTTACAATAACCAAAGAGAATATCGATCAAGCATAACGATTTCATTTATTTGGATGTAAAAAAAAACTAAACTTTCAACCAGGATTTTGACAAAGAAGGAAAAAGAGTAACGATTAAGCACACCTCGTACATCCATTTTGCTTCTTTACAATATATGAACACCTTATTAATAAATCACGGTTATTAACTACAACTATTATTTTTATATTTTTACAAATTTCACCTCGCTATACAAGACGGTACACATAATTAACTGTTACTTTTAAGCGTTATATATCCTTACACGACCTTCACCTCGGCATATATAACGTTTATTAACTGTAACCGTTATATATTAAGCATTATAAATATGCAAATCTGTAGTAGTGTTAGTTCAAAGCATATGAAGAATACATTTTAAAAATCAATTAAAAACTTTTTAAAAATTAGATTTTAAATAATTCAAGGTAGTTGTAGATGTTTAATAATATTATTATGTAAAGAAGTTTCACAGGTTGTTATGGGGAGTTATCTCTGAACTCAAACTATATAAAATAAAATTTATAAATAATAAATATGTAACACCCCATTTCTAATCACCAATATTCCT
Source organism: Albizia julibrissin (assembly GCA_037074505.1). NCBI lineage: Eukaryota > Viridiplantae > Streptophyta > Magnoliopsida > Fabales > Fabaceae > Albizia > Albizia julibrissin. The sequence goes on along the minus strand of CM073480.1, from coordinate 22,031,283 downwards.
CCTATGTAATGAATACATGTAATGAAATAAAATGGTGAATTGTGGTGTGCAACAATTTACGGAAAATTCTAATTGTCGGTTACACATAACTCGGCCAAGCAAGGACATAAAGGAGCAACTAATGTCCACTTAAAGACCTAATATTGTAACTAAAATTTGAGTATAAAATGACACAAATAATGGCCTCCTTCAAGTGTCAAAAATTAGGCTAAAACAAAGGAATGGGCAAGAAATGATTTATTTTGGTAAATCATAAAATGTAGGGGAAAACGGTAATTTTTCCATAAAGTGGGAAATAATTATTTTCCCCTAATATTTCCAATAATTTGATTTAAATGAGAATTAAAAAGAGAGAAATGGCTACTTGATCATTAATAATCCTATTTTAGTGAATTATTATCAAGGAAGGTCAAAATAGTCAAAAGTCAAAGACTTTGGTCAATAATTTGCAAGATGGCACTAGGATAATTGAGATCAAAATTTTTCTCTTATTTCTCATGTCATTTACGGTGGAATGAAGAGCATAAAGTGTAACATCCCAAAAAATTATTAAAAGGTCGAATCCCCAAAAAGAAAATTAAATGATACTAGAGATTAATCTTGGAAACTAAAGGCCTTAGTTTGTATAATTAAAATACACACATTTCCCTTGCTTCACATACTCCTCACGCATCACTCATGACACTTGCAAAACTCCTTGATCTCACCACTTTCATTAATTTAATGATAAAATATTAATTACTACCCCATGTGTCACACACACACTCTTTTAATAAATTAAAATATTTATCACTCTCATACTCTCTCATTCTCTCATACACACACACGACAACACACCCACACACTCCTCATTTTCCATTTTCATTCATTTAACACATTCAAAAGAAACAGAAAAATATAGGAAAAGAGAGAGTGAGTGATAGAGAGAGCAAGAGAAACATAAGAGTGATTGGTGCTACAAGACGAAAGAAGAAGATGCTACAAATCCCACATACAATTCCATAACTTGATATAGATGAGTTTCCTTCCCATATTCTTAACTCATTCTAGTTCATTTGAGGCTGTTTTTAGGTGGTTTGGGATGCATATTAATTTAGTATAGTGAATAAATTACGAAATGGAGAGTTGTTGACTTGTGAGGTTCTATTTTGACCAAAATAGTGCATGAGGAAGGAATGATAATTTCTAAAATTTGAGGTTTCCAATCAATTTTACACGAAAATTTATGTGGTAATACATGTGGTTTTGATTTTTGTAAGATTATATATAAGTCCATAATTTTTAGAAAATAAGAGGAGTTGTTGTTCAGTTAGTTTCTCTGAAATCATATTGGTTGTAAAATAAATTTCGGTGGCCAAACCTGATCCGAAAATTATGAAAGTTTTTAGAATGAAATTAGACATCCTAAGCTTTAATTTGATATGTAATATGCATCATTTAGGTTTATAAATAGTGAGATATGAAGTTTTAAAGTTAGATGATGAATCTGGAACATTTTCTGGTACAGATGGGGTTTGAAAAAATTATAGAAATTTTGTGGCTATAATTTCTAAATGGTAATATTTTTCCATGAAAATATACTTAAATATGATCATATATTATTATGAAACATCCTATTTTGAGTTCTAGATATTTAGTTATGAAATTTATAAGTTAAGCTATTGAAACTGGAAAGATTTTCTGGCAGTGTGAGAAAACTTTAAAACTGGGAATTATTCATGGATAGGTGGTAGTGGAGCGTATTTTTATCTTAAAATATACTTAATAAGTGACACATAGAATTTCAAACCACCTTAATTGGATATTTCTAGGCTAAGGTATGAATTTTCAAAGATTATTGAAAATTCTGACAGAATTGAGTAATAGTGCAAAAATAAAAAGTAAGGGTATTTTTGAAATGATTGGGACTCTAAGGGTCAAGTTAAATACTTAGAGTTGGTATGAGTCCATTAAATACCTATTAGATTTAAGGTATTAGCTATAATGATAACCTACCAAAGTGTCTTAAATTATTTTGGAACAAGTAATAACTCGCCCGTCTGTGAATAATAAATTATAAGATTTGACATTTGCCCGGGACGCCTAAGAGACTGAGAATATGAACCAAATTTGGAAAAACTGTCAAGTAGTACCTTATCTCTTATATCATATGTGATGCCATATATGTGTACCATATCATCTGTATATGTGTGGGACATATAGTCCATAGGCGGTAAGACCCGTAAGTACAAGTTACACCAGGAGTTACCCGAGGGCATCTTAAGCAAGTTAGGTTTGAGACAGAAAGCTCGTGACTGTACCTTGTATAGGGCAGAGGCCCTGGGCAGCCAGATTGTGAATCTCAAGTGCTATGAGTCTATGATAAGGGACCGGTTAGGCTTTTTTATGTGTTGCATTCTTGTAAGTTGTACTGTTTGATGATTTGTTTTACATACTTAGTATTTGCATATTATATGAGTGATTGTGTACTACTGAGATTCTTTTGAATCTTACCCTTTTTTCAACAAATGATATACAACAAAGACGTCCAGCTCTTAAGGCAAGAAGGTAATATAGACGGACGAAGAAGAGGCAAATAAATTATGGACTGTTTGGTTATCATTTTATTTTGGATGACTGTAAAATATTTATTAGTAGTAGAAGTAGTGGTAGTAGTACTCGTACCCATGAAGCAGACTGTATAAGTTGTAATCCGTACGCTAGACTTTCGGTAACGTACTGGTATCTAAAAACCCATAAGTTAACCATCACTACGCGAGCTATGGATAGAAAATGCTATGTATTTTAAATAAATGATTTTGAAACTGGTGAAGATAATGAATTTACAAAATAAAATTTAGACCATACATATTTATTTTAAAAAGTTTTTGAAAATCCTATACAAATATAAGATTAAACTCTGTCTTAAATTGAGACTTTAAATTGTTTTGGTCTCAGGTTTGAAATCATTATATATTTAAACTAATCTAAAGGCTTTAGAAATTAAGGTGTTACATAAAGAGAAATGGAATATTGAACAAAAAGAATGTACACATGGACCAATCAAAAACAAGCATGTGGTAAGCATTTGACAAATTGGCTATATCATCCAATTCTCCATCTTTTCTCTTCATTTCCCATGCAAAACAGATCCAGTTAGAGTGAGAGAGAGTTTGAGGCGTGAAGGAGCTCAAGAAGTAAGAAGAGCTTAGGGTTTTTCCAAAAATCAAGGTAAGAAGTATAATACTTAAAGATTTTACTTCCAAATCATGTAGTAGCCTCTACTAACCTCTTTTCCTCTTTAAATATCATGATTATAAAGGTTAATTAGAGGTTTAGAGAGAGAGGGCTGAGACGTTTTAGAGAGAGAAATCCAAGAAATCAAGAGGTAATCACCAAAACTTAATCCTCTTGTCTTGTATCAAGTTGTTGGTGTTGTTGTTGGTGGTATTTGCTATGTTTTCTCTTATATTTCAATTATGGGCTGAAGCATAATCAGGGGAAATTCTACCCAAATTCCCTCTAAATATTCCCATTTAGTTTTTAAATAGTTAATCATGTGATTAGAAGTAGAAAGAAAGTGATTAAGCAAGAGAAAATAAAGAAACAACAAGTTGCTCCTAGAAACCCTAACTTTCTGTTCTATGGGTGGCGTGAGGAAGGAGTAGGAATTTGATAATGTTGATGACTCCATTGGCTTTATGAGGAAAAATTGTGTAGTTATACAAGTGTCCATGATTTTTGGATGGTTGTATGCCAATTTGGAAATTTATGAAGTTTGTGTGTACTTATGTTGGTTCTGCCCTGTCTGGAGCAGTGGCAGTATGCATGGTGTTTCATTATCCAAACCTTGTCCAAAACTTCTAAAGCTTTCCATAATTACTTTAGAGATATAGAGCTTTAATTTTATAGGTAGTTTGTAATTTTTGGACAAGTATATTAAGAGATATGAATTTTTGAAATTACGCCCTGTTTTCTGGAATGCTATCTGGATCAGTGATGTTTGATGAATTACTGGGAATTATATGATTACATTGAGCAAACTGAACTATTTTTTATCAAAATTAAATTGAAAGAGCTTCATTTTTGCTTTGGAATAAGTCAAATTGAATTGTTTTAGAATTAATTATGAATTTCCAAATTTGGCTGACCAAGCTGTCAATTTTTGGAAACCAGTGAAACTTCACTGTATAGAGTTGTATTGTGCAGAAACTATTGTAACTGCATTAAATAGCTAGCAGCACACCATTTAAAGGTGATAATGCTATAAGTAATAACCAATTACTTGTTACTTTAATGATGATAGGAATTGGACATAACCCGAGCCAAAATCCAAAAGTAGAACAAACGTGCAAGTTTGGAAAAGATTCAGGTAGTAACTTCTTCTTGCATATCTTATGTGATTATTTGTATGTTTAAAGTCATTCTCTATAACATGAGCTAGTGTTCTAGACACACCAATTTGGCATGTTGTGGTCAGGGACCTAACAGGGGCGCTAAGTCGACCAAGGGCAAACATGTAGTTTGACCTTAGGCAAGTGTACACATATAGTTTCAATCATCTTACATGGCATGACATTGCATATCCATTTTCACATTCTATATGTTTGTAAGCATGTTGCTACTGAGATTCCCTCGAATCTCTTTTTTTTCAAAAATACAAACCTTACAGCTGAAGCAGGTGGCTCGAAAGGAAAGACAGTGGCTCCCGGTGTTTAGGGACCCAGAGCTCTCTGTTGCTGCAATAGTTATTTATGCTTACGTTTTTTGCTACTTATGAACGCTTTGTACATTTGTGTATATTTTCAAATCCTACAGGGATTCTCCAGTAATGCAAACTTGAACTTAATATCAGTAATGTTTCCATTATTTCTGTATGCCTTGTGGAATTTTATGCTTATTACTCTGCGAATATCGAAATGTTAAGAGGTTTGACAAAATAAGCTAGGTGAAAATGCTCACATGGCAATAGCAAGGATGTTCACACGGCTGCTTTTATGTAGTAATAAAATGAAGAATAACATATGACTTAAAAGTTGCAATTATATTAAGGAAACCGTAATACTTGGTTCGTTCTATGAATGATTAGGATAAAGAGATGACACTCAACATATAATCACTGCATCTTTCTCTAGTCTATCATTAATATATATTAGCTCTAGATCACCCACATTCATCGGGAAGATAATGTCACTAGTGCAACATACTAATTTAATGGCTGAGTTTTGACATATGTTGCTTGTGGATATAACTAATAATAAATAAATTAATTAAATAATCAATTTAGTTTCATCAATCTCCTCAAATTACACACACACAAAACTTGTTGATATCTTTTACTATATAAAAAGTTAATACTTAGTCTATTAAATATATTATCTTAAAAGATATTTTAGGATATTATCAAATTCATTAAGAAATTTCGATATTATGATATGACATTAATATATTAATTTAAATATTTTAAATAATTCAAGCTAGTTATAGATTTTTCATGATAATATCACATAAAGAGGTTTCGCGGGTTGTTATGGGAATTTATCTCTTGACTCAAACTACTAATATAAGTAAAAAATAAGCTAGGTGAGAACGCTTATATGGCAGTAGCAAGGATATTCCCGCTACTAATTTTATATAGAAATAAAATGTCAAGATGCATCGGAAAAAAAGGAAATAAAATGTGAAGAATACCATGAGTTAAAAGTTGCCCTTGCATTAAGGGAACCATAATACATGGTGACTAAGCACACTTTGATGAATCTTATTGTAATTTCTTGTTTATTTTCGGTCAAAAATGTACCAACCAGTGCCCCTCCTCATTATTTAATCACATAGGAAGCTATATGCTAAATGTCAAGAGAAGGAGTAATATCACGAGTTATTTTTATGAGAAATATGTTGGCGTTATCATCGTACACCGTACAAATTATTAGCGGCAGCACCTGTTGAAACACAATAAACAAATAGTTCGAGTCACGTCCAAGGACGCTGTCCTTAGGAGATATTCCGCAACCCCCTAGTAGATTAGGAAGCGGCACTCCCCAGGATAAAACGAACTCTTCCTGCAGAAAGCAGGGCGACAGAACTGCATAAAGATATTAGTATAACTCAGAAGAAGAGAGAAGAGAGGAGCTCAGGGACCTCTGTGTCACCAAACCTCGGTGCTCACACCTTGGCTCTTAGAACTTACTCCATAAATTGCCTTTTATAGGCAGATATTATGTGACCGTTGAGCTACAATGATGACCATTAATGACGGTTTAATGACAATTAAAACAACAGTTACAAAATCAGTATTAATGACAATTTAATGTAATAAAACCTTTTAAATGTCATTAAAACCATTCAATTAAAAATCTAACGGTCATCTCCAACAGTCAGTTCACATACTCCTTTTATCAGTCTTTTTACTAACTCAAGCTCATAGTTAATTGTATACTAGGGCATTCCCAATCTTGAGTTGTATGAGACTTCTTTCTTTGACACACTCACACAATATTTCCAACAATCCCCCACATGTGTCAAAGGAAGCTCGTAGCCTCATTAGCTGAGTTACACACATGGATATAATCATTGTATCTAGTGGTCCTTTGGACTATGAACTAGACCTAGACTAATAATACTTAGTACACAGAGATGCCAGTGGTCCTATGGACTATGAACCAACATCTCTTGGGCGTATACTAGAGGCATTAAGAGTCAGATTATACCCCCACATTTTCTGCTGTTACCGCGTTTTTGCACATTAAAACGGCCATGCGCCTTAAAATCAATGAATAATAGGAGACATAACATTGCCAGAACAAATACATAGGTTACCAATTATTTAAACCAAATTAGTATACTCATTAACCAAGAGGATAAATCTGCCAACGCATAGGAATTAAATTCTCCAACAGAAGGGAATGTATGATTATGCTGAATTAAATAATGTTTTTTCCTATTAAAACATTCCATAGTACCATGTAATGGTTACTTTATGCATGCTGCAAAGTAACTATTCCTGCAAAATAACTATTCATCCTCATAGCCTTTAGAACATTATACCTTCAGGCATAAAGCTAACTATTTGCGTACCTGTGGAGAGAGACCAAGTCATGAATACCTCAAGGAAAATATAATGAACAGTAACATATCCACTATTTACGCACAATAACAAGTCCTTTATTGCCTCATTTCTCATGGGAATAGTCCTTCACATTTAGCGATAAAGATCCATATGTAACTGAATAGCTTCAACCAATGGTAATTCACGATACATTGTTCAAGATCATAGACAATTTCCATAACTTTGAACTTAAGATCAGCAGGTAATATCATCTAGTGTAGAGATTGGAATTAAACTTAGCTCATTCGCTTTGCAATCAACCAAATGAATTGAAGAACGCCCATCATAACGCAGTCCTAAAATTAGCAGGAAGTATCTCCTAAGATTGTTGGCGTTAGCATCGTACACCGTACAAATTGTTGGCGGCAGCACCTATTCAAATACAATAGAAGTATAGTTCGAGTCACGTCCAAGGACGCTGTCCTTAGGAGATATTCCGCAACCCCCCTAGTAGATTAGGAAGCGGCACTCCCCAGGATAAAACGAACTCTTCCTGCAGAAAGCAGGGTGACAGAACTACAGAAAGATATTAGTGTAACTCAGAAGAAGAGAGAAGAGAGGAGCTCAGGGACCTCTGTGTCACCAAACCGCGGTGATCTCACCTTGGCTCTCCAAAACTTGCTCCATACATTGCCTTTTATAGGCAGATATTATGTGACCGTTGAGCAGCAATGATGACTATTAATGAAGGTTTAATGACAATTAAAACAACAGTTACAAAACCAGTATTAATGAAAATTTAATGTAATAAAACCTTTTAAATGTCATTAAACCCATTCAGTTAAAAAATCTAACGGTCATCTCCAACGGTCAGTTCACATACTCTTCTTATCAGTCTTTTTTACTAACTCAAGCTCATATTTAATTGTATACTAGGGCCTTCCCAATCTTGAGTTTTATGAGACTTCTTTCTTTGACACACTCACACACAATATTTCCAACAATCCCCCACATGTGTCAAAGGAAGCTCATAGCCTCATTAGCTGAGTTACACACATGGATATAATCATTGTATCTAGTGGTCCTTTGGACTATGAACTAGACCTAGACTAATAACACTTAGTACACAGAGATGCTAGTGGTCCTATGGACTATGAACCAACATCTCTTGGGCGTATACTAGAGGCATTAAGAGTCAGATTATACCCCCACATTTTCTGCTGTTACCGCGTTTTTGCACATTAAAACGGCCATGCGCGTGTCCTGGTATTTAACGAATGCTCTAGAGATTTTGCCACGATCTCATAGGAGCGGCCCCACTCTTCATTCGTATAGGTGATTTCATGAAATGTACCTGCAATGAGCACACTATCCCGTAGGATTATGAAATCATTAAGAGCTTTTGCTCAACCTCACCAAAATGCATTCTAGCACTTTCTCTTGCCATAGGAAGGGACTGGTAATTAATTTTAGTAGCATATAACTGAAACATTATTATCCAACATGCCCATATTAAAGCATGGCAAGAATCAAGGTGCCACCACATTTTTTATCATAATACATATAATCATGATATGCATTTCTAAAATATAAGGTGAAAAATTCTAATTAAAATTTCTCCCATGATAATGTCAATGCCACCAGCCGGATAACAATTCAGCCAATAATACCATATTAAATTTTATTGCCAACCATAGTTTGCAAGACAATAAATTATTGTTATTACAATTATGCCAGGAGAGAAAACGTTTGCTTCGTAATCAATTCAATCTTCATCAAATTCTCATCCAAAACAATAACAATCTCATTTAATTTCTATAACCAAAATTCAACATTGATTTCTCAGACAGGTATTAAAACCAATTTAATTTAAAATATTCATTCACCAATCAAAACCAATAAAGCCATACAAAGAATCAGCTTACACACTTGATGGCTCAGCAAAAGTTCCGAATAGATCTCCAACGAAAAGCAATTAAATTTACCAACAGAAATAAATTCACCATAATCAAATACTATAAATAATTAAATTACCAATTTAATTTAAAATAATTAAATAATACATTGAAATATTATTTATCCTTATGTTTTCTTATTCCTGATGTAGAAACAAGAATAAATAATCTTGGTAATCTGGGGAAACAAAACAAGAATAAATAATATATTGATTTTATTTCACATATCAAATTAAAGGCTGTAATCGCAAAAATAAGATTTTATAATACCAAGTAATATCCATATTAGTATTCTCAATAGACTTGTACCTGGGAAAAGATCATTTAACGGAAGGACAGAGTGGAACGCTAACCCGCCAGAAACTGATTTTCACAACAAATTAAATGGCAACACTAACAGGAAAAGAGCATTGCAACTTTCCCAAAAAGACAGGTCAGACAAAAGGTATTTTTAATTGAAACAAAAAACTGCACACAACATTAAACCCTTTTCTCAAACTTGGCTTGAACAAAACAAATCAAAATCTCCGTTTTTAACACACACATACGTATATATGGAGTTTGTTTTGTTTCAAGAGATTTTTTTTTTTTACCGGTGGCATCTACATCTCCTTTGTAATGTTGTATGATCTAAAAAAGGAACCATATTTCATAAAATCAAGTAATGCATTATGAACAGTTGAGAATATAACTTATCTCATCCCTCAACGTTTCATTTGTTTGATGAAGACGCGCCTGCACCATCTACCATCCATTTGGTTTGGCTTTTTCAACAGATCGAGGCTCACCCTTTGAGTGTCCGATAGAATATAAATCTGTCTTCGTAAGAAATCTCTGGTTTCACTCCATATCCTCTCGCCTTTCACATTTTTATTCAACAAGGCTACAATGCTAGCAGGTAATATCTCCTAAGATTGTTGGCGTTATCATCGTACACCGTACAAATTATTAGCGGCAGCACCTGTTGAAACACAATAAACAAATAGTTCGAGTCACGTCCAAGGACGCTGTCCTTAGGAGATATTCCGCAACCCCCTAGTAGATTAGGAAGCGGCACTCCCCAGGATAAAACGAACTCTTCCTGCAGAAAGCAGGGCGACAGAACTGCATAAAGATATTAGTATAACTCAGAAGAAGAGAGAAGAGAGGAGCTCAGGGACCTCTGTGTCACCAAACCTCGGTGCTCACACCTTGGCTCTTAGAACTTACTCCATAAATTGCCTTTTATAGGCAGATATTATGTGACCGTTGAGCTACAATGATGACCATTAATGACGGTTTAATGACAATTAAAACAACAGTTACAAAATCAGTATTAATGACAATTTAATGTAATAAAACCTTTTAAATGTCATTAAAACCATTCAATTAAAAATCTAACGGTCATCTCCAACAGTCAGTTCACATACTCCTTTTATCAGTCTTTTTACTAACTCAAGCTCATAGTTAATTGTATACTAGGGCATTCCCAATCTTGAGTTGTATGAGACTTCTTTCTTTGACACACTCACACAATATTTCCAACAGAAAGAGTAAGATCTAATGTAGAGCACGCCTCTTAAACTTGTTAGTAGCAAGATTGAGCAGATAGAAAATTATTATTTGACCATGATTCTTAGTCGGATCAACAAGTTCTAAGACAATCTCATTCCTCCAAATAGTTACTGGATCTAAGAAATTGCATGGACAAGGGCTGCTAGTAAATATTTTAGTCCATTTACATGTATCCTTCTCCTTCACCCACAAATAAATCAAATTAGGTATATTCGATCTACCAAGGCAAGCAACCACAGCAAGTTCGTTCTCATACTCAATAAGACGTCTAGGAGAATCCAATATATTATAAGGCATTGGTATCAATGCACACCCTTTCGTTTTTTTTTTTTTTGGTAGGATTTTTCTTTTTTTTTTTGTAGGAATGCACTCACTTTCTTTGACAGGTCAACTGAAAGTATTAGATCTTTATCACCACGCCAAATACCATCCCAAAACATTACTCCATTAATAGTGACATTTCCACCACGCTACATTAATATGCCCTCTAAGTCATCTCCAAAATATACTTCCTTCCATGACCCGTAATTCAACGAATACACTTCCATGGCTCTATTATCATAGTGATCATGAAAAATGAATTCTCACTGTCTTGTAATCATTATCAATAGAACTGAATACAAATCCTAAACGATCAGTATATCGAGATTGAAAATAAGTTATGAAATAAGGTCCTAAATCCTTGTTAATATGCCCAGAATTAAAAATAGTTCTGAGGCGCACCTCTCTGATGTCTCTAGTCACTGGATTCCATATCAAAAGGAGATGGGGATTTGTATCTTTCTCAACCATTTCGAGACAGACCAAGCCTTTACTCGAACTCACGACCTCAAAATTGAACAGTAACGAATCAAGCGATGGTAATTTTTTAACTTTATTGAGTCCCATGTCGCAATCCTGATCACCAAGGGGAATAGCACCGTTTCTGCGTTGGTACTGTTCAAGAACAAATGTAGGGTTCTCGAAGCTGAAGTGTATTCGTTGAATTACGGGTCATGGAAGGAAGTATATTTTGGAGATGACTTAGAGGGCATATTAATGTAGCGTGGTGGAAATGTCACTATTAATGGAGTAATGTTTTGGGATGGTATTTGGCGTGGTGATAAAGATCCATATGTAACTGAATAGCTTCAACCAATGGTAATTCACGATACATTGTTCAAGATCATAGACAATTTCCATAACTTTGAACTTAAGATCAGCAGGTAATATCATCTAGTGTAGAGATTGGAATTAAACTTAGCTCATTCGCTTTGCAATCAACCAAATGAATTGAAGAACGCCCATCATAACGCAGTCCTAAAATTAGCAGGAAGTATCTCCTAAGATTGTTGGCGTTATCATCGTACACCGTACAAATTATTAGCGGCAGCACCTGTTGAAACACAATAGAAGTATAGTTCGAGTCACGTCCAAGGACGCTGTCCTTAGGAGATATTCCGCAACCCCCTAGTAGATTAGGAAGCGGCACTCCCCAGGATAAAACGAACTCTTCCTGCAGAAAGCAGGGCGACAGAACTGCATAAAGATATTAGTATAACTCAGAAGAAGAGAGAAGAGAGGAGCTCAGGGACCTCTGTGTCACCAAACCTCGGTGCTCACACCTTGGCTCTTAGAACTTACTCCATAAATTGCCTTTTATAGGCAGATATTATGTGACCGTTGAGCTACAATGATGACCATTAATGACGGTTTAATGACAATTAAAACAACAGTTACAAAATCAGTATTAATGACAATTTAATGTAATAAAACCTTTTAAATGTCATTAAAACCATTCAATTAAAAATCTAACGGTCATCTCCAACAGTCAGTTCACATACTCCTTTTATCAGTCTTTTTACTAACTCAAGCTCATAGTTAATTGTATACTAGGGCATTCCCAATCTTGAGTTGTATGAGACTTCTTTCTTTGACACACTCACACAATATTTCCAACAAAATATCTACGGGTTTTTATTGTACTGGACCAAATGGAATAATATTTAATTTGAATTTCTTATGTTTGCTTTCTTACACACATGTATTCTCCTATTAGGTTTAACCACCGTGGTGTTCTTTTTGAATTTATTACTTTAGTGTTGCTTATGTTTTGCATTAGAATATGGCCCTGTTATGACCGATGATTCATGATCCAATCCAGCAGCTGAACAATACATGAACTGATAAACTAATAATAGAGTTCATTTAATTAATAATTATTAACTGACCGCAAAATGCTTGTTGACACTATGGGGTGAGGCTAGCTGAAGAGGGTAATAACGATATAATCTTTTTTATAAAAATGATTTTACCTCCATTCCTAATTATGAGAATTAGTTTTAAAATAAATTTTGATAACATTTTTTCATTATATCTCTTATATTTATCATTATTCTTTAAACTAATTTATGTAATATATAAACTGATAAATAATCTAATAATACACACAAGTATTTTAGAGAGATCATGTAACACCTGCTATAATTAAGTAATTTTTTTCTTACTTTTCAATTGTAATTTTGTTGGAATACTAACTAATAGGGGGAAAAATTATAGCATGTGACTCCGCAAATGCACAAGCCGTATCAAGTAATAAAGTAATGAGAAATGTATTATTCCGACAAGGACTTGGTACCAACAATTCAGTTTGGTAATGATTTTACACTTTTACTTAAGTTGAGTTAGCACAATTTGAATCAAAGATAGGAATGTCAAACCCCATAACATTTTGATATTTATAGAATAATAAATGCATAGTTCAGATAGCATACAAAAATTGCGGAAATATACTGATTATAAGTACTTGTGTATGTTACAGGAATCTTCATAGGATTTGAAAAATATATACAAAGTCTAAAAGAAATAAAATTTAAAACTAAAGATAATCAACTGCACTCCGACTAGAAGAACCACCTTGATATTGGCACTTCTGAAAAGAATTTCCGCCACTGGATGTATTTTTGTTATCAGTACTCTTATAAGTGTGCAGTTCTAACATGTTATGTTCAGTAATCCGGCACTCCTCGACAGCCTTATTGAATTGTTTGAAGTGTTTGGAAACAAATTTCTCTTTTAACTCTGGCTTCAACCCACATATCATCATGTCTGAACTCCACCGTTCATCATTACAAAATTTCAGGTATGAGGAGTATCGGGATAGGCGGATGTATCTAGCCAGGTATTCATCAAATCCTTCCTTTTCCCCTTACTGGATTGTCAAAAATTCAGTCTCATTGGCTAGTCTCACTAACAGGGGAAAATATTTTTCGTTGAACTTCTCTTGGAACACTTCCCATGTCAGGGGAATATTCTGTTCTTGTAGGATTGCCTCAGTGCTTTCCTACCATCGGTCATCTTCACCCTCCAACTTATAGATTGCTGGACGGGCTTTTACGTTGTCGGAACACTCTATGATTTTGAAGATCTTCTTTAAACGAAGTAACCAATTCTCTGCTTCTTCAGAATCAAACTTTCCCTTAAACATAGTTGGTTAATGTTGGTTCATACGAGTTACCCAAGTTTGCATAGTTTCAACTTCCATATCAGGACTTTCTAGCACCTCTAGTTCGAGCTCTGGAGACTGTTCGTGTCCACCTCCTTGTCCAACAAGGTTATCACGAGCTTTTCCATCAGCATTGCTCTTTTGTTGTCCTTCTCTCACTTCATTTCGAAATTCATTCAAGGCATTTTGTTGTTCAAGTATCATCCTCATCAATTGTTGTATTGGGTCGGGTCTAGCATTTGTTTCTTGATTATTATTTCCACGTCTTCCTCTACCTCTACCTCTTCTGTAACCTCTACCTCGACCTCTACCACCGGCTCTACCGCCTCTTATTATCACCATCTTTATGATTCGCTATATTAAAAAATGAGGAAGAGGTAAATTTCACATACTCATGTATATCAGTATACTATTCTGATATTACCAGAATCGCATGCTCTGATACCAAAAATGTCATCGATAAAGACTACTATGAATTGGTCCAAGTATGGACGAAAAATTTGATTCATGTAGTTTATAAACACTGCAGGTGCATTAGTCAGCCTAAAATGGCATTACCAGAAACTCGTAATGACCATATCGTGTTCTGAAAGCATTTTTCGACACATCGTTTGCCTTCACTCTGAGTTGGTGATAGCCCGATCTAAGGTTTGAGAACATAGAAGCTCCCGACAGTTGATCGAGCAAGTCATTCATTCTGGGAAGAGGGTATTTGTTCTTGATAGTCACCTTGTTCAATTCCCAATAATCGATACAGAGTCGTAAGCTTCTGTCTTTCTTTTTCACAAAAAGTACTAGAGCTCCCCATGGTGAGATACTTGGTTGGATGAACCCTTCTTCTAATAACTCTTCAATCTACTTTTTCAGTTCTACCATCTTGCTTGGCGCCATTCTGTATGGGGCTTTGGATATCAGTTATGCTCCAGGCTTAGTTTCAATTATGAACTCTACTTCCCTGTCTGGGGGTAATCGACTGATATCCTACGAAAACACGTCTGGAAATTCATTCACAATAGGGATAATTTCCAATGCTGTTCCAGCCTCTGATTGCATAGAGAAGAACATAATATACCTCTGACAACCTTTATGTAAGCATTTCTCAGCCTTAGCAGCAGAAAGAAAGTACATGTTGATCTCCGTGTTGGCCTTAACTAGTAGATTAGGGTAAATGACCATTTTTCTTCCACAGTCTAGTAATACATTATTCACAATTAGCCAGTTGATTCTGAGAATCACTTCGAGTTGTTTCAATGGTGAGCAGATCAGGTCTACTATAGAATCAAGCCCTTCCACTTTTACTATTCAATTTAAACCAACTTTTGTGGTGATGAACCCGTTACGCGTAGGCATGGATACTGTCAAATCATAGGGTAACCTATACATGCTCAGGCCTAGTCGTCTTACGCAATCATATGCAATGAATGAATGACTAGCTCCTGAATCGAACAACGCTTGTACTAGATTACCATTGAGAGAAATCATACATTTGATCAGCTCTGGTGATCTTCGGGCCTCCTCTTGTGTCAAAGCAAAAACCCTACCTTACATTTGATGCCTTGGCTCTTTAGGCTCTGGTCACTGTCAATAATCCTTAGCATATTGTCCTGGCTTATGGCAGCTATAGCAGATAACCTGTCTTGTTTGTACTGACGCTTGGTTTGCCTGGTTACAAGTCTGAACATAATGATAGGGCTTGCGAAAATGTCTGAACATTTTGTTCCCATAGGATCTTTGATTACCGTGATTGTTAGATTGGTATGGTTTCTTGTTACTCCCACTAAAACCGGACCTTTAATCTCCAATATTTACGGTTTTGCCCTTAGAGACGCTACCTTCTTTTGGAATATTTTTAAATGTTGAAAAAGGGTGAGATTCGAGTGAATCTTAGTAGTAACATACAATCAGTCATATAAAATATGATAAATAAATATGCAATGCACCATGATATGTAAAATGCCAACCCGTGTTGTATGCATACTGTCCAAGGGCAAAACGACTGTTTGCAACCTCGACTTAACTCGTGTCTATGGTCAAATGACATGTTTAGACCCTGGCTTATTCGCATTTTGTGCCCTAGGCACTGTCATGTTATAGAAAATGGCATACACAACATATAAATAATCACATAGTGTATGAGAGAAAGAGTTACTACCTGGGTCCTTTTTCGGTCCAACTGTTTATCCAAAACTTTTTCTCCGACTCGGGCTATTATCAATTCCTATAAATTAAAATTAACAAGTAATTGGTTATTATTTATAGTACTACTGCCTTTAATTATATTCTGCTGGTTATCTCAGTTTCATTGGCTTCTACATAGTACAATTTTGCATAGTGCAATTTTTCTATTTTTCAGAAAATTGACAGATTTTTCAGTCAACTTTGAAAAATCATAACTACTTCTATAAATTTCCAAATTGACTGGGTCCAAAGCCTAAATGAATCTCTTGAAATATATTTTCATAGAAAATATCAAAATCTGCTTAGGTTCACCATATTACTCCCAGAATTTTATGAAATACAACTGTTCCAGATTACTCTCCAGAAATAGAGCACAACTTTGAAAATCCATATATCCTAATGTACTTATCCAAAAATTATGTTCTACCCATCAAATTAAATCTCTGAGTGTCTACTTTTAAATCTGGAAATTTTCATAATTTTTGGGGAAGGTTTGTATTTCCAAAATTTCGACACAACCAATCTGACTTCCAGAAATATAATCTGACAGCAACTAAATTCACAAATTCATATCTCTCAATATAATGATCCAAATAAAACAAACTACATCAAATTAAATCTTAGAAAATAATAGGTTTTGCTGTTCGGTTAACTTCTCTGGAATCATATTGGTTGTAAAATAAATTTCGGTAGCCAAACCTAGTCTGAAAATTATGAAACTTTTTAGAATGAAAGTAGATATCCTAAGCTTTAATTTGATATGTAATATGTATCATTTGGATTTAGTGAAACCATGGTCAGATTCTGGAATAAAAAACTATGAAAATTTCCAAGCAGGGAAAAGTTATAGACTCCTCATACCTCCCTCATTCTTGACCAAGCCAAACTAGACAATCACCACCAGATTCACAATGCTCCTGACCCGGATGTAGTCTTGCCATTCCTCTTTAATGCTTTCACCAAGCAGGGAAACCTGGATCTTGTTCAGACTACAAACATTAAAAAAAACGCAGCAATTAGTGAAACCATGGTCAGATTCTGGAATAAGAAACCATTAGAAGAAGTACACAATGAAACATGAAACTCAACTGCTTGTCCTCTATCATAAAGCCTGGCTCGCCGGTCACAAGAGACTGGTCTCGTCCTCATTCAAAATCCACGGGAGAGAAAGCAAGCCACAAACATCTGTGAGCAAGAAAGAAAAGGTTTCAAATAATATGTGGGACAAAAAAAAATGTCACAACAAATAACTAGGACACAAACCTCTAACACAGAAAAGAACCAAGCAGCTCATGAATGGCGTGTGATTGTTGTCTTCCTGAATGAGCAGCTCATTACTAGATTCTGCACATTTATTTTGCTCTCAACCATAAACAACTACTTCATGAAATGAAATGAGTAATGAAAATAGACCCCATTGTAAGAAGAATTAGAAGGGATCACTTGAACGGAATAATATACCTTAAACCCTAAATATGAACAATAAATGTTACAGGTACGAAGAATAAGAAGGAAGCACCTGAACGGACGTGCAGCAGCACCCCTTTCATTTATGGAACCTTTCTCTAGAGACTCCTACAGAATGAGCTCCCTCCTCCAACTTGGCCCATGCATAGGAATAAATGAAGAGCTTGCACGGAGCCCGATATGAGCTGTTACTGTTCATATGAACAGTAAAAGTTGAGAGGAGCTGCAATGTGACTACGCTCGACTTGGCTAAAAAGTCATACAGATTTATTATCGTAGATGGATATTATATAGAGATATTGTCATATTTTTTATAATTAAGTAATATGCCAAATAACAAAAATTGATTAGCAAATGACCATATCATCTAAGCCAATGATTACTATTTTCACAAGATTTAAAATGAAAATTAAGTTTAGACATGAAAAAGATACGCTTTGCTTGATTGGGAGAGAAAAACTGAAAATCAATAGGCTGATAGAGAAAATGATAAAATGTTTCTAAATTAGAGAAAAATACTAAGAAAAAGTGATTAAATTCATAATAATTGTAATATTCATATGAACTAGATATGGGCAACATGTTTCTTTTTTTCTCCTTTGAGATACTTTTAGAAAGCATTTGTTTTTTTTTCCAAAATTTCTTCACCTTGAAGAAATAAAAAACATATGGGCTATAATTAAATTCTTTTTGTTATATCACTCCACGCATATAAGATTATTGTATCACTTCTTGGACTGTTAAAAGTCTGTTCGGCTGAAATATAAATTAAGGCCTATATTGTGCTAGGCCAATACTTGTATGGGTCTATCTAATATGCATATGTATTCTTAGGCATTAAACAAAATCTATTTATACTAGTATTCAATTATCAGATTGAGAAGAAAATGTCCCTTTGGGCACACCCTATAAAATTAGAACGGCAAAAAATTTGCTCTTGGCCAAAACAGTCAACTTTATTAATACACAACAACAACAACAATAAAGTCTTTATCCCACTAGGTGGGGTCAGCTACATGGATCACATAGCATCATTGTGCTCTGTCAAAAATCATATATTTTGATATATTATTAATTAAAATGTCTCTCTATATGACCTTATTAAGCGTTCGTTTTGGCCTTCCTCAACCTCGTCTAACAAGACTTCATACTACTTGATCAACCCTTCTCACCGGAGCACTCAATGGCCTTCGCTGAACATGTCCAAATCACCTCAAACGATTTTCTACCATTTTTGCTTCAATAGGGGCCACTCCAACTCGTTCGCGTATATGAGTATTAAGAATCTTGTCTTTTCTTGTATAGCCACACATCCATCTCAACATCCTCATCTCAGTTACCCCCATTTTATGTTCAATAATAGCAGAAGCCAAAAAAAACGCTAAAAAAAATCATAACATACAACCTAACACACAACTCAC
Source organism: Albizia julibrissin (assembly GCA_037074505.1). Classification (NCBI taxonomy): domain Eukaryota; kingdom Viridiplantae; phylum Streptophyta; class Magnoliopsida; order Fabales; family Fabaceae; genus Albizia; species Albizia julibrissin. Next base: position 22,012,197 of record CM073480.1, on the reverse strand, counting down.
CCAACAAACAAAACACAACTCATCCATCTATGAGAAATACCAGCAGCCTCTTCGATGTATCCTTCTACTTTGCATATATATATATTTATATATATCTCAAATTAATTCTCTATCAGCCCCCAATTGTTCAACTACTGGTATTATGCACTAGCAAATAAATATTCAAACATGTAAACTTCCAAATTAAAAAACGTACAATAAGTGAATTAAAGCAAGACTTATATAATTAGACCCAAAACCTGGAGCCTATCAGATATCATAGTGCTTCGGTTTATTTAAGATTTTTATGCAGGGGGACATTTAAAAGCTAAGTGAATGGCTAGTTTGGCATTATCTTTAGCTACTATAAATTGTAAGCTACTTTTTGAGCTAATGGTTTCAGTTCATGTTTCGGTTAAATTTTGTTGAGCTTTCTTCCCCTTATTACTTGGTCCCATATTTAATATGCTCATTGTATTTATGTCTTCCTCCTTTGAAAGTGAAAATCTATAACATAATAGAGCTACTATAGACCATATGTTGGAGGGTCTTAACAGAGTAGTAGCCATAGACGGGAAGGTATTATTCTTTGTTACGAATGACACTATTGCTCCCCTGTAAGTTCTCAGATCCAAAGGATTATCTCACAGAAAGTCAAAGAAAAGACTAACCCAATTACCTAAATGAATTATTGCATAAAACTGAAAATAGAGAACACTAAAGAATCCAGTATAAACACATCAGAGCAAGAAATTTCTGATTCTAAAACTATTGTTTCAAAAATTTCTGGTTTTTGTGAGTCCATGGAATTTAAATAAGAAATGATTGCATACAATATTAGCCAAATAATTCTCTTCGGAGAAAACCAAGGTAAAATCCTTCCTAATGCCAATTACTACAAGCCAAACAAAATAAATGGATGGTGCAAATAGAATATGAGTAACTAGAGCCAAACAAAGCAGTCACAACCAAAAGCCAAGAATTCAGAAGAAGAGTGAAGAAGGAGAGAGGGATTACATACCATAGATCGAAGAAGAAACTAGACCTTTAGAATAACAATACTGTTGAACCATGGAGCTTTATAATAGTAATACAGTTGAGCCACATGTAACATCCCAAAATTTAATAAAAGAATTAATTTATGACAACTAGATGGTAAGTCAAATTATAGAACCTACGAAATTTGGAGAAACTTAAATTATACAAATGGAAAAATTAAGGCCTAGTGTGTGTAATTAATAAAATAAAAATATATATATATATTAAAAACACACAATCAAAACCCAACTCAAAAATCTCACCAATACTTACACACATTCACCAGTCATTCTTATTTCTATATTTCACTCTCAATTATACCCACGTACTGCTCATATTTCTCTTCTCATTTGGACAACACACACACACACATTCATTACTCCTTATCTTTCTCTTCTTATTCAGACAACACATACACACACATTCATTAAATATAATCATATCAACCTCCTCCAACTCTCATTTACATTCAGCAAGAGAGAGAGAGAGAGAGAGAGAGAGCTTTAGGGAAAAAAATATGGAACAGAGGAAGAGAGTGAGATGAGAGTGAGAGCTGAAATATTTTCACCGAAAACAAGCAAGAAGGAAGGTTGGATTGCCACAAGCAACTACATATTCTGGTATAGGTGAGTTTCATTCATCCATATCTTGCATTTCAATTAGATTAGAGGATGTTTTTAGTGGTTTTGGGTTTCTAGAAGTAAGGAACTTCACCGAAAAGTTTTTGTCATAGTTAAATTCCAAAACCAGAAACTGTGTCAATTTTACATGGGATTTTTGGGCTCTTTTCTTCTGTAAACACGTCCCCAAACATAAGAAACATGTGTGGGAGTATATAGATTCAAAATCCTTGAGATTAGAGTGCAAAACCATGGCTACATGTTAGTTTTATCAACTCTGTTTTGCTCACCGGAAAACAGAGTTTTTGTCTGAAATTTACAGAGGCTATAGATAGAGTTTTTGTCTGGTTATTTTTGGTATGGAAAGTTTAAGATATGTAGTAGGAAATATAATCAAGAAGATTACAATTTAGAGTGAAAATGAATGAGTTATTGAGTTTTGAACTCAAACTGTCAAAACTGATGTTTTTGGGAGACAGTCAGTTTCGTGTCGTGTTGCGTTTTGACCACCCAAATTCTATCCAATATTTATGAAATTTTATAGAGAAATATTAGATATCCCAAGATTTAAAATGAGTCATAGAATGCATTATTTTGGATATCTTTAGAAGAAGTTATGATTTTTGGAATTTAGGTTCAAAAACAGATAAAATTTTTGAAGTCTAGATTCTGGCAGTTGGTTATGCTGTGACTTTGAGTAATATAATCTTGTCCAATGGCCATAAAATTTTCCAAATCAAAATTATGCATTCCAAGCTTTACGTTGATATAAGATGTGTTATTTGGATTAGTATTGTTACAAGTGTAAGATGGTGTATTTAGAAAATGCAAGTATACATTGTCGTGATCAAGTAATATAGAAGTGAGTAGAGTATCGTTCCCACGAGGATTGATCACTAAGTACCAAAATTGGTAATTTTAATTCCATTTAGTCGGTCGGTTAGTTGTGATTGAGATTGCAAGATAAAAATGATGAAATATGAATACAAGTGATATGAAGACAAGTATGAGAAAAAACCCTAAGGATTAGATTTCAGTTAACAAATTCCAGATTGAATCACTTATCTATTCTAGTCCAATTTATTCCACATGATTGATAGTCGAGTTTTCCTATTTTAATTACTAGCCTCTTCCAAGGTGAAGTAATTCTATAATTAATTGCTAACCCAATATATTCCGATATGAATTTAAGCAATCAATCATGCATTAAGATTTATGGAACTCAATTAAGACTACACAACCCATATGAATATATTCTTATTTCATATGCAAATTTTGGTCTTAATTATAGGATCCACACACATGTATCTCCTTCCGGTCTCAACATGCATATTGAAATCATCTAAAAGATGGTCAATCAATTGAAAGCATTAAGAACAATAATTAAAACTCAATCATGAAAGAAAAATTAAAATTAGATTTAATAAGTTAAGATTCAATCCGTCATTAGTAAGCTACGTCATCACCCTAGGAAAAGGAAAATTTAGCTCATGATAAAATTAAAAACAAAACTAAAATAAACTACAAACAACATAAATATTGCATAAAAATTAATTACAAAAATATAAAAATACAACTACAAGATGCATGAAAATGGAAAATCTAGCCTACCATATAGAAGGTAAAACCTTCCATGTACGTGGCAACATATACCATCCATAAAGGAGGACTACCTAGGCCTTCCATATAGGAGGTAAAACCATCCATGTAGGAGGCATGCAAGAAGTAAACAAAATGCAAGAAATAAATTCTAAAAATAACAACTCTCTCTAAAATAGAAGCTCTCTCTCTCTCTCTTCCTTCCTCCTCTTCCTCTTCATTTTAGGGTGCTAAGAAGCTCTATTTATAGGCTTCATTTTCATACTGCTACAGTATTTTTCTACAGTGATTTTGCTATAGTGAACCGACCACCCACTTTTCTACAGTGAACCGACTGCTACAGGAACCGTACCGAATCGCCCCACGTCCACAAATACCAACCGCTACAGTACTCCTGCTACAGTAAGCTACAGTGATTCCAAACAGTACCAGCATGAATAGTCACAGTGAATAGTACCGCATGAATAGTAAATGCCTTTTTTAATTCTTCTTAATGCGGTACTGTCCATGGCTGCAAGAAAATCATTATTTATTAATTACACCCAAATTGATTACATTCAACTAAAATATAGTCCACAAAATCATCATATAAGGAAAAATAAATTTGTAAATATTTTACTTATCAAATTTCCCCACACTTAGCTCTTGGACGTCCTCGGACAGGAAAGAGTAACTAATAAGTGCTTCCAACAAAATCAGAAGTGTCAAGTCATAAACAAGGACACAATTAAAGAATAAAGAGATCATAGTATTCTTGAATCAACAAAAGTATAAACTGGTGATTTTATTTAAAAATGAATAAACCAAATTCATAATTGTGACTCATCTTCTCAATCTCTCAAGTGTTTAAAGGTAAGTGTTTCGCTCAAATTCACCTAAAAAAATTGCACTACCATAAGCTTGCCAAAAATATCAATCTCCACTACCTAATTCACATGCATAATTCAAATCAAAAGGAATTATTAATGGTTGTAATGGGGTTAAGGTAAAAGGAATGTAAAAAGTGATATGAAGGGCTATATTTACTAAGTAAATAGAGCAATTGAAAAATGGGTCATCTTATGAATAGACCAAACCCATCACAACAACCCTCAATTTAAATATCTTTTCTTTTCTCTCTTCTTTTTTCTTTCTTTCTTCTTTTTTTCTCTTTTTTTCTTTTTTTTAACCACGTCTGCACTTTTACAGTTGATGATATATAGACCCACATACTTATCAAAAGCCCATTTCACAAAAATTTCAAATGCTCTGTTAATCTTTTGAATTAAGTAAAAGCACTTGATATATCATTAAAACACATATTGATCGGTTGAGAATAAAGAAATAATCAATCAGGCTCAAAGGGGCTTATCAATGGTATAATTGCAAGGTTGGCTATTTGGCTCTGGCTAAACAAAATGAATGCCTTTATCATTTTTGAATGTGCATGTGACATGTAATTTCAACTAGATTTAAAGCAAGTTCTACAGTGACAACTTAATAGGTGAATATCACACACAAGAAAGATAATCATTATTGATCATATAGGCTCAAAAGCTCACGATTAGAGACTTTCAAATTCAACTCATTCAATCTCAAAATTCATCACCAAATTCAACAATCAGTTGTTCAATCATACTATAAAATCTCTAAACTCAATATCCATGCTTCAAACTTATATACTTCTTAAAATCATTGAAAAGCACTTGCACACAATTTTTTTTCGATCCTCTTTTTTTAGATGAAAAAAAAATGCAACTAATAAGATGCGTCTCAAGAGTTAAAAATAACTATTTACTCTGCCATCTTTTCACACCCCATGCATCTAAAGGTTTTACTACTAACTATCTAATGTATAAATCATGCAAAAAAATTTTTTTACTCCTCCCCCAACCTAAATCAAACATTGTCCTCAATGTCTTCTAAAGATTAGAGAATTTTTTTTAAAACATAAACAAACAATAAAGTAAACCAAAATGCTAAGAGTAAAACCATTAAGATTAAGGAAAGTTTACAACCGGAGAGTGGTATCTGGATTCTGCTTCTGACTGCTGTCTAAAGATTGCCCACCTTTTTCTTTTACTAATAGATCTGATTGAGGTTCATAGGTTTGCAATTTATCTAGTAGTTGATCAGTAGTTGGTGCAGAAATGATGGAATGATGAGTTGCTTGGAGTATGAATCCTGTTTCCACAACATGATCAAGAAAAGACAACAGGTTATCATAAAAAACCATTAACATTTAACAATCATAATGGTTTTTTATGAAAGTTCAGTTTAGCCCAATATGCAATGCTAGAGATCGCATCCAACGTTTCAAAACCACTGGGTAGAGCGATAAAAGCATCAACACGGTAAAACATACATCTCGTTCGTTCAGGCAGGCTTGAAACCTCTAACTCTTGCCCTAAGGAGAAAATATGATTTTCTAACTCCTTCACCCTTACACACAAACCTTTACTACTATTAATGGTTGCAACAATGGCCACACTTGCTCTCAGGCCCTGGATACCTCCCCCGTAGATGAAGTTGATCTTTCTAGCAGCTAATGCACGTCCCAGTTCCTTTGCTGCAGGTATAAACTCTCCATCATTTCCCAAGTCAGTTTCACCAAAAATGCATATAGATTTAAATCTACATTTTAGAGTGATACCACTCTTCTTTTCTCTCTCTCAGATATTGTGTTTTTTTACAAATGGAAGATTACATATTTATATTACAAAAATAGCGACAACAAAATTATGCAAATCACACATTTTTCAAAAAAAATTGAAAATTTTTTTTGACACAAATGACCAGTGGGCCACTATGCGAAGAAATTAAGTAAAGAAAGTCAAAAGTTACTGAAAAAGATAAGACAGATTAGACAAAAGCAAGATTATGTACAGTAGTTGTGATTGTGGCTCACATTTTCCTCTGGTTTTACGTCCAGCAACGGCTTAAACGCTTTCTATGAATCGAGGATTTGCTTCCCATCCAGCTTTCTTATAAATTGGCAAACAGGGTCTTTTAACGTCAGATTCCCAAGACGGTAACGCTCTTTTTCTTTGTTGAATATATCTAATAAATCAAGAAGAACATGATGAACATCACCACTAGGATGCGTCTCAAGAGTCTGAATGATATCATCCAATGATTCCTTACTCAGTCCATCCTTTATAAATTGAATTTTATCTTCTCGATTTATAGAAACCATACCTTTGCTCCTACAGCGCTGATCACAATTCCACCTTACACATTTAGGACAAACCTTCATTCTTTTAGCTCTTCTCTTTTTGGAGTAAGAGCTTCTTCCTATACCTGGCATAGGTTTAATAAATGACTCATGAATCTCACCTATTAAACGTACCTTAGCTTCAATGATCTAGCAGACATCCTAAGGAAGGCCCAAACGCTTGAATGTCTTCATTCTTTCAAGTCGACAGCTATAGATCTTCTTGAGCATATCTTTGGGAAGAGTAGGAAACATGTTCTTAAGTTTTACAAGAATTTCCTCCATGATGAGATTAAAATTTAAAAATGCAGTGTTGTGTGCTTCAGTGAGTAACAAAGAAAAATGAAAGATTAAGGAAAAGAAGTTTTGGGTTGCCTCCCAAATAGTCACCCTTCTTTAACGTCTTTAGCTAGACAAAGAACAAACCAATAAAAAAATTTTTATTTTTTTTGTTTTTAATTTTTTTAAAAAAATTAGGACTTACCTGTTGTTTCCTCAAAAGTGATGACAATTTTCAAAGTGTTGAGTGCACGGTCATTATATTCTTTCAGCCTTTGCTCGTTCACTTTGAATTTTTGATCACCATCTTGAATCTCCACAGCTCTATATGGCCATGTTTGAACCACAGTAAAAGGTCCTGACCACCTTGATATCAACTTTCCCGGAAAGAGCTTTAACCTTGAGTTATACAGCAGTACTTTTTGTCTCGGTGTGAACTCTCTCCTCATAATTCTTTTGTCATGCCACATTTTTGTCTTCTCCTTGTATAACTTGGCATTCTCATAAGCTTATTGTCTGAATTCTTCAAGCTCATTGAGTTGGAGAAGTCTTTTCTCACCAACCGCCTTTGACTCAAAATTTAATGCTTTGATTGCCCAATATTCTTTGTGTACTTCAGGATTAGTAGATTTTGATACATCTACCGTTCCTATTGTGAATGGTTGATCTATACAGCTTTCATTCACCATGTCTTTTGTGCAGCTAGTCAATGTATTTACCCTGTAACAGGTGTGACCTTTATTTGGAAAGGACCAAGCCTTAAAAATATTGAAAGATACTTGATCATCTTGAGCTCGCAAGGTTAACTTTCCCTGTTGCACATCTATTAAAGTTCTCCCAGTTGCTAGGAATGGCCTTCCAAGAATGATAGAATTTCTTGATCTTCTTCCATGTCAAGTATGATAAAATCAGCCGGGAATATGAGTTTGTCCACCTTCACCAGAACATCTTCTAAGACACCCCTTGGATGTTTTATTGATCGATCAGCAAGAAGTAGTAAAACTGTGGTAGGCTTCACCTCTCCAAGACCAAGTTTTTTGTACACAGATAAAGGCATAAGATTTACACTTGCTCCCAGGTCACAAAGTGCTCTTTCAAAGTTACATTGACCTATGGTGTAAGGTATGCAAAAGCTTCCTGGATCTTTCAGCTTTGTTGGTAGTTTCTTTTGCAGAATGGCACTGCACTCCTCAGTAAGTGCAACTGTCTCAAATTCTTCCAGCTTACGCTTATTTGAGAGAATATCCTTCATGAATTTTGAATAACTGGGCATTTGGGCAAGAGCGTTTGTAAAAGGGATATTGATATGTAACTTTTTGAAAACCTCCATAAACTTTTTAAACTGCTTGTCTAGCTTTGGCTTCACAAGTCTCTAAGGGTATGGAACTGGTGGAAGAGGGTTATCTGGAAAGCTGATTCTTCCTGGTACTACATCATCCTCTTGAGGTTTCTATGCTTCCTCCTTTTGTTCTTCTTTGCTTTCTTTCTTTTCTTCGTCATTCTTCTTTTGAATTACAGGATTTTTCAATTCTTTCCCACTCCTTAATGAAATAGCCTTCACATGCTCTATTGGGTTTTTTTCAGTGTCACTTAGAAGAGTACCTAGTTGTCTGAAATTCAGCATATTTTCAATTTGGTCCATTTGGATCTCCAAGTTCTTTATTGAGGCTTCGTGGCTTCTGAGTGTTATGTCAGTCCTAGCCATGAATTGAGATGTATTCATGGTTAATTGAGCCAGTGCTTCTTCTATATTTAATTTCTGTTGTGGTGGATTTGATGGTTGAAGAGCTTGTTGTTGGTAGTTCCCTTAAGGCTTGAACACATTTTGATTATTCCTCCAGCCAAAGTTTGGATGATTCCGCCAACCTGGATTATAAGTGTTTGAGAATGGGTCATTTCTTTGATTTCTGATACAATGAGCTTACTCTGATTGAGAAGGCATGGATGAGTGTCTATCTTGACTTTGTGTACTCATATGAGGTCCTCCATATTGGTCACATGTTTCATGAGGAGTACTGATTGCATTTGCTTGACTTGTCAATGAGCTCACTTGCTTGGATATAGATGCAACTTAAGAAGATAAAGGTGTAAAGATATCCAGTTCGTGCATTCCAAGTACCCTCTTTGAATTTTGACGTTCAGAAGGCCATTGATATGCATTGGCTGCCATCTCCTCAAGTAAATTGTAGGCATCATCTAGATTTTTTCCCATTAAAGATCCTCCAGCTGCAGCATCTACAAGAATTCTGGTGGTATGTGTCATCCCATTGTAGAATGTTTGCAGTATCCACCAATCTGGTAACCCATGATGAGGACATCTCCTTAGCAACTCCTTGCATCTTTCCCAGGCTTCATAAAGGCTTTCTAGTTCATGCTGGGAAAATGAGGTAATTTCATTCCTCAATTTAGCAATTTTTTCCTAACGGAAAGTATTTCGCCAAAACTTTCTGTGCCAAGGCATCCCATGTAGTTATGCTTCCCACTGGTAGAGAATGTAACCAACTCTTAGCCTTATCCCTAAGTGAGAAAGGGAAAAGTTTAAGTCTAATGGCATCATCAGTAACACCATTATGCTTGAATGTGTCGCATATTTCTAAGAAGCTGGCTATATGTGTGTTGGGATCTTATGTTGATAAACCATCGAACTGATTTGCTTGCACCATCTGGATAATTGCAGGCTTGATTTCAAAGTTGTTGGCTACTACTAGTGGTTTTCTGATTCCAGAAGTTGTCTTTATGACTATTGGTATTGCATAATCACGGAGTATTTTGGTATCTGCTGCTTCTCCTTCCGGATTTGCCATTGAATTGATTGAAGTAGACTGCTTTCGAACTCTCTGATTTCTTCGACAAGTTCTCTCGATCTTAGAATCACAAGGTTATATAATTCAGTCTTCCTCGATCTGGTCATGTACTAAGCAAAAACCTGAAAATAAACAAAAAAACACCCAAAAAATGTAATATGAAGACCAAATTAGTATTAAAATTACTTGGTATTGATATTAATGACAACAATCCCCGGCAACGGTGCCAAAAACTTGTTACGAGTGTAAGATGGTGTATTTAGAAAATGCAAGTATACATTGTTGTAATCAAGTAATATAGAAGTGAGTAGAGTATCGTTCCCACGAGGATTGATCACTAAGTACCAAAATTGGTAATTTTAATTCTATTTAGTCGGTCGATTAGTTGTGATTGAGATTGCAAGATAAAAATGATGAAATATGAATACAAGTAATATGAAGACAAATATGAGAAAAAACCCTAAGGATTAGATTTCACTTAACAAATTTCGGATTGAATCACTTATCTGTTATAGTCTAATTTATTCCACATGATTGATAGTTGAGTTTTCCTATTTTAATTACTAGCCTCTTCCAAGGTCAAATAATTCTATAATTAATTGCTAACCCAATATATTCCGATATGAATTTAAGCAATCAATCATGCATTAAGATTTATGGAACTCAATTAAGACTACACAACCCATATGAATATATTCTTATTTCATATACAAATTATGGTCTTAATTATAGGATCCTTACACATGTATCTCCTTCCGGTCTCAACATGCATATTGAAATCATCTAAAAGATGGTCAATCAATTGAAAGCATTAAGAACAATAATTAAAACTCAATCATGAAAGAAAAATTAAAATTAGATTTAATAAGTTAAGATTCAATCCGTCATTAGTAAGATACGTCATCACCCTAGGAAAAGGAAAATTTAGCTCATGATAAAATTAAAAAAAAACAAAATAAACTACAAACAACATAAATATTGCATAAAAATTAATTACAAAAATATAAAAATACAACTACAAGATGCATGAAAATGGAAAATCTAGCCTACCATATAGGAGGTAAAACCTTCCATGTACGTGGCAACCTATACCATCAATAAAGGAGGATTACATAGGCCTTCCATATAGGAGGTAAAACCATCCATGTAGGAGGCATGCGAGAAGTAAACAAAATGCAAGAAATAAATTCTAAAAATAACAACTCTCTCTCTAAAATAGAAGCTCTCTCTCTCTTCCTTCCTCCTCTTCCTCTTCATTTCAGGGTGCCAAGAAGCTCTATTTATAGGCTTCATTTTCGGACTGCTACAGTATTTTTCTACAGTGAACCGACCACCCACTTTGCTACAGTGAACCGACTGTTACAGGAACCGCACCGAACCGCCCCACGTCTACACACACCAACTGCTACAGTAAGCTACAATGATTCCAAACATTCCAGACATGAACAGTACACAGTGAATAGTACTGCATGAATAGTACTTCCCCTTAAATGCCTTCTTTAATTCTTCTTAATGCGGTACTGTCCATGGCTGCAAGAAAATCATTATTTATTAATTACACCCAAATTGATTACATTCAACTCAAATATAGTCCACAAAATCATCATATAAGGGAAAATAAATATGCAAATATTTTACTTATCAAGTATATTAAGATATATGAATTTTTAAAGTTAGTTGCTGATAGAATATATTTCTGGAAGTCGGATTGGTTGTGTCAAAATTTTGGAAAACCAAAACTTGACCAAAAATTATGAAACTTTTCAGATATAAATTAGAAAATCAGATATTTAATTTGATGTGTGGATCATAATTTTTGGATGAGTATATTAGGAGATATGGATTTTCAAAGTTGTGCTATGTTTCTGGAGTGTAATCTGTAATAGTGGATTTCGTGAATTTTTTGGAGCAATATGGTTGAAATAACCAGATTTAGATATTTTCCATGAAAATATATTTCAAGAGCTTTATTTATGCTTTGGAACCAGTTAAATTGGATTTTTCTATAATTAATTATGATTTTTTTAAAGTTGACTAAAAAATCTGCCAATTTTCTGAAAAATAGTAAAATTGCACTATGCAAAATTATACTGTCTAAAAGCCATTGAAACTGAGATAACCAGCAGAATTTAATTAAATGAAATAATAATCAGTTACTTGTAATTTAAATTTTATATGAACTGAAAATAGCCCAAGCCGGAACCAAAATTTAGGATAATCACGGGATTTGAGAAAGGAGTCTGGTAGTAACTCTTTCTTGCATGTACTATGTGATTATTTATATATTGAATATGTCATTTTATGTAACATGAGATAATGTATTGGACACACCAATTTGCCAAGTTATGGTCAGAGACTCAATAGGGGCACCGAGTAGAGCAGGGTGCAAACATGTTGTTTGGTCTTCGGTAAGTGCATATATAGTTTCGATCATTTTACATGACATGGCATTGCATGTTTTTATTTTCGCATTCTATATGTCAGACTGTATGTTACTACTGAGATTCATTCAAATTTCACCCTTTTTCAACATTTAAAAATACTCCAGCAGAAGGTAGAAGCTCTAAGGGCAAAACTATAACTACCGGTGATTGAAGATCAAGTATTAGTCAGAGTGCAATTGGTTATTTTTAGTTGTAAAATTTATATCTTTTATACTTTATATATACTTTTTGGACTTATAATATAAACAAGCACTTATTATCAATATATTTTCACTGTTTCTGTATGCCCTCTGAACTATACATTTATTACTCTGCAAATATCAAAATGTTAAGGGGTTTAACACCCTATGTTCGTTGGAGTAGATGGAGATGAGAAGGACCAAGAGGCGGGAGAGACCATGAATATTTAAGGATTTGGGAGTTGTTGTTGCGATAGAATACTAAAATTGAGAGGAAAAACACCAAATGCTTTTTCGGGAAAAAATAAATTCACAATGTTTTAGACAACTGAAATATAATTAAATTGTCCAATTGGCATCATAGAACCCCCATAGATGAACGGCATAAAATGAGCTATATATGGGGCCAAATTGTCCTAGCTTTGATCCCTCCAATTGATTTTCTTTCTAATTTTATTTCATGTAAAAAAACAAAAACACACACACACACACACAGAGAGACACACACACACACGCACAAAGATACACACACACACACACTCTGTGTGTGTGTGTGTGCATATGCACCTCTCAAAAGTTTGAACAGGGAACATTGGGCTTTACAAGCTATTAATCAAGCCAACTCAACTAATTCATTGAACATGAAAATGAATGACAAAACATTTTTAAATACTTAATATAAATAACGAATATTTAAATACAAAATTAAATGTATTAAAAATTAAAAAAATATATAAAAGTTAACTTCAAATTTAATTATATCTCTCACACATACCTTTTAATATTGCATTATCACTCCAAATTAAATTATATCTCACCCTATCTCTCCAATACAAACAAGTTATCATACTTTATCTCCCTTAATTTCATCATCATCACCTCCAACTTCCTTCTATCCAATATAAACATTATCCTAAAATATTATTATCTCCTCTTAAATATACTCACATAACTTTAATTATAACATTATTAACACTTTATCATACTCTTACTCATATTACCTCTAACACATACACTTTACTTATTACTTCCCCTCACTAACATCAACTCTCACTACAAAAGAAATGACTTTCAGCGGTGACAAAAGTCGCCACTGAAAGTCTAAAAGTCGCTGCTGAAAGTTTTCAGCGACGACAAAAAGTCGTTGCTAATGCGACTGTGGCTGAAAGTTTTGGCAGCGACAAATATAGTCGCCGCTAAAAGTATACTTTCAACGGCGACAAATGTCGCTACCAAAGAGGTACTTTCAGCGGCGACTTTAAATGTCGCCGCTGAAAGTCAAGATTTAGAAAATAAGGGAAAAAATAATAAATAAAGCCACGTCAGCATCTATGTCACCTATCACCTGTCATATCAGCCCATGTCACCACCCACCTGCCATATCATATGCCACATCATTGCCACATGGCACGTTGTGCCACATCATCACTCCATATTTTCACCTCCCAAATGTGCCTCCACCAAGTTTGAACCCCCCCCACCTTTTAGATGTTGTCTTGAGCCTCTACCATGTGAGCTATGATGAAATCCTATCAAGTAAATGCATAATTAAATATATACACAACATAACTGAATATTACACACATACATACAAATATATATATATATATATATATATATATATATATATATATATATATATATATATATATATATATATATATATATATTCATATCTAAAATTACATATAAAAAAATATATTCATATAAACATATATATAAAATATAATATAATATAAATATCTATTTATTAATATAATATTTCCATATAGATAAAAATATTGATTAATTAATATAATATTATTAATTTGATAAATTTTATTTTTAATATTGAGTGTATAATATTATATAATAAATCAATAAATAAGTTTGCATTTAATTTATATCTAAAAAATAAATAATTATTATATAAAAATAAATAAAATAAAGCATTAAATAATACTAATCAAAATATTTTTTTAAAAAAAATATTCAAAGTTATTGAGGATAAGATGTCATCTATCAAATCATTGATATAATAATGAGATATTAAATAATATCATTGAGATCCTATTTGACAACTAATATGTAGAATAATATCCTAAGAGGGAAACTACTAATAAATCTAAAATATACTTTGGATTATTCAAATTATATAAAAGATTAAAGTTATAGTTGGAAGTCCTCTTAAATAATATCTTTTATTTGTCTTCTTCCATGACCTAAAATCATTGACAAAATTGTCCTCCAGAGTCCTATGATTTTTTTTAGAAAAAAAGTGTCATTACATAAAATCTATCTATAAGGATATCTTAAGCAAGGTATGAAAGAACAGAAAATCTCATATAACCTAATATATGAACCATTCACATTCTTTTTAACTAACATTCGTTAAATTATGTTTTTATTAGAGTGTGTGATTTAGAAAGTTATTTTGTCAAACTATAATAGCATATGAGAAGTACATATTCTTTGACTTATTTTATTCTCTTTTGAAGCATAACATTTTTCTTTCATTCTTGTTTTGTAACTATGAGGTAGAAAGAAATTGGGTTGAATCATATACATATTTTATAATTAAATAACTGTAGATTCTAAGCTATATTTAATTAAATTTATCAATATTTTATAACTAATTAATTAACTTTCATATATTTTATTCTCTTCAATTGATTATAATCATACAATAAAAACTACTAATATATTTTTTATATTTTAGATATTAAATGAGTTAGAATGATTGTTTTTAATTAAGTACACACAACAATGATGAAGAAATCAAAATTGAAATATTTAATACTCCTTCACGTTTCATGTTTTTGTACAATAAAATGGTGGATGCATCATTCACTTTAAATCAAAATACCAATTTAAATATAACCCCTGTGAAAATAAAAACTTATGACCTTATTTTATTTCTTCATGATAAGTATCATATTTAATATTTTGAGAGATTAAATATTATATTTTTAAAAAAACAATTTTATGATAAAAAAATTAATTGAAAAACTTATATTTTTGGCAGCGACAATAAAAGTCGCCACTGAAAATCACACTTTCAGCGACGACAAGGAAAAGTTGCCACTGAAAGTATGACTTTCAGCAGCGATAATAAAGGTCGCGGCTAAAAGTTTCACTTTCAATGGCGAACATAAGAGTCGCCGCTGAAAGTCAAACTTTCAGCTGCGACAATAAAAAGTTGCAGCTGAAAGTCACATTTTCAGCGGCGACAATAAATGTCGCCGCTGAAAGTGTGACTTTTAGCGGCGACTCTTCTTGTCGCCACTAAAAGTCAAGTTTTGGGGACGACTTTTTAGAGTCGCCGCTGAAAGTGGTAGCCAAAAACCAGTTTTTTTGTAGTGTCTCCCTAGCAAACTCACACCCCTCCCACAAATATATATATATATATATATATATATATATATATATATATATATATATTATCTCTTTAATTATCTCTCTCACCCACAAATACAATATCCCTCTCTCATACCCCCCTTAATTGGCTTCCTTCCTTCCCCTCACACTCAACACTATAAATATTTAAATCTCTAACTTAGACAATAATATATATAGAAATACCCAATTATTTAAAACAAAATATATATTGAAGAACAAAGTTATAGTATAAATATATATTTTTCAAAAAAAAAATAAAAAAATTTGGAAAACTTTTAGCGGCAACACATGAAAGTCGCCGCTAAAGTGGCTGAGCATTCAACCTCGACATACAAAAGTCGATGCCTAAACTATAGTTTCAGTGGCAACAAGCATATGTCGCCACCAATAAGGCACAAATATTTAGCGGCGACACATGAAAGTTGCCGCTAAAAGTGGCTGAGCATTCAGCCGCGACATACAAAAGTCGACGCCTAAATTATAGTTTCAATGGCGAAATGCATATGTCGACACCAATAAAGCATAAATATTTAGTGGCGACAAAACAATCACGGCCAAAAGTGTGACCAAAGGCGGCGACTATATATATCACCGTTGAAGGTATGACCATCAGCGGCGACTTTAATTCGTTGCCACCTTTGGTGACACTTTTGGCAGCGACAGTGTGTCACCGCTAAAGGATGAATCTTTCAGCAAGGACATAAAGATTTTCCTCCAAAAGCCAAACTTTATGTGGTGACTTTTGTTGTCGTCACTAATTGTCATCGCTAAAAGTGTCTTTTTTTGGTAGTGGTCAGAGTTTTCGATGTCGGCGTAGGCGGTGGGCATGGAGAACATGAGCTAAGCGTAATGAACAAAAGGAGAAGGCTGATAGTGAGAAGAAGAGAGGTTGCATGAACCTTTGAAGCCGTCTTCACAAAGGATAACACAGAATGTGTTTATTTATGAATATTGGCTTGACTACTTGAGAGTAATTTGTATGTGCTGGGAAGATGATTTAGAAGGCAAAGGAGGGGTATTTATAGTCGAGGATTTTGTGAGATTACCTCTATTTTCATTTGAAGTACTCCCTTAATTCTTAATATAGAAGCTATGTCTAAATGACTAAGTAAATATATGAATTAAATTATTTATTTGTAAGAAAATGTGCCTTAGTTTCTTTATGATATCTTATTTAATTATATGCATTGGAACTATTTTTTGAAAAAACTATAAATTTAGGAAACAAAATAGATTGAGGTCCTATATTTAAGGTTAAAGTAAATCCTTTAATTACTCCTTTGATCCATATTCTAAGAACTCTTTTAGAAGAAATTTTTGGTCCTTCTTATGATATGTTTCGATAGTTTTAATGAGTATTCAATATTACTTACGTCTAAGCCCATGTTTCACAAGGGCAGCGAAAAAGGGTAGAAATTAAGTCTATTGAATTTGATAACAAATTTAATCCTTTTAATTCGTTTTCATTAATACGTGTAGATTAGTTAGAAATATTTTATAACCGTCTGGAGTGTACTTTTTACATTTATGAGGGCAGGGAGAAGTTAGTTTGGTGTATCCAAATTGAGGCCTTGTGAACATGTGCTAGCCTTGGAAATGTATTGCCGAATCTTTATTTATTTTTTATTTTTTATTTTTATTTTTGAGTGGGGAGTATTATCCAAGGGTGAAGTCATAAGATATCCATATTGTGGTCTAATTATATATATTTTTTCGAATTTAAGATAAATTTGAAACATCTATTACTTCTTTTTTCATGATTAATGAACGATAAAAACTAGTTTAATCTTGGATATATTTTTTTCTACAAAAAAAATATAAATAAGATAAAATGAGTTTAGATTACAGCATCAGTATGTAAGTGTAAACAGAAAGAGAAAAGCAGAGCTGTTGAAAAACCTGAGCACGACCAGAGCGTATAATAATCATAGAAAAAGAATATAAAAAGTAGCGATGTCTTGCCAAACCTGGACCAGACGCGATACATACAAAAATTGAAACAGTTACGATGTCTATTTAAAAGTCCGCCTTCATCTTGTAATCTTTTTTCTTTTTTCTTTTTTTTAAAATACAGATAAACAAGCATTTAAGTGTTTTTATTAGATAAGTTTCATTTTTATGGCGTCTAGTCTTGTCCAAGCATTTTCATAAGTATAAAAAAAGTTCATTTCGCCGCCTGCAGCACACTTTCCATTAATTTAGCTTTCAAATTTTCTTTATTCATTAATTGATGATGGACGATAAAACTTCTAGAGAAAGGTCCGCACGAATATAACAACCATATAAATCGATCACTTGAATTCATGCACCTTTTCTGCTTCTCTCTCATTTTACCACCTCTTCAAAGTTGACCTTTATTAAGGAAACTATCATGCATGGTGCGACTATCATAGAGGAATGTTTTCATTTCTTTTTTTATTGAATGTCTCTAATATGGGATCAATTTTCAATTTTTTTGATGTAATACAATATAAAAATATTAATATAACCTTTAATCTCAACCATTGAAATTTAATTCAATAATGGTGACATTCAATGGAGAGGAATGGAAACATTCTTTTCCAAGCTAAGCAAATTATTATGAATATTACTACCATAATTCATCCAATCCTTAATATAACACTTGAATACTAATTTGCATATTAAAAAATTAGTTAAATTAGTTATTTGTAATAAATTGGTGCTGACTTCCCTAAAATATATTTAATAACCATATACATTGAAATTATCCCTTAACATGTGTAATTAATAAGGATACATTGGGCAAAATTATAAATATGGAAAACAAAGTTGATTGAAGAGTTGGAAAAGTGGCGTTGACCCCTTTATGCTTGAACTTTTTCAGGGCTGGGGTTCAAAAAAATCATGATTTTAGACTACACATGCTATTAAGCCCGTCCCTTTCAAGTCCTAACCCATCAATGGCAGCCTTGTAGATCTAAGAGCCTGTTTGTTTAAATTCACGTAATATTTATTTTTTCCATCTATGCTATGTTTTAGCTATTTTGATAATTATATTTGTCCAACTTATTCCTTTAGCTAGTATTTAATTGAAATTATTTTAACATTTTATAAATTACATGATCAAACATGATGTAAAACTATCAAGATGTTTATACGATTATGGTTCATTTTTCTATTAGGATTCATGATAACTGTTTGATTTAATTTAGTTTTAGTTATCCAGACTTAGTTTCGCACTTTACTAATATTTATTACTAGATTTGCTTCTTAGTATAAGATCTAATTTGTACAAATGAGATCTTGTATTATAGAATGAAAGTAATATTTGAATTACAAATTGTATGAGATCTTTTATTTTATTTTGGGCTATTTAAAAATAATTAAACACTATTGAAAATCTTAAAGGACTTAAAGTTCCCAGGCCAGACCCGAACTCACAAGTTTGAGGGCCGAGGTAAACAAACTTTTCATGCCCCAAGCCCATAAGGGGCTGGCCGATTTCCCTATATCTATTTAGAACTAAAATAAACTGCTTATATAGCTCTTATATTAAAAATCAAACTAGTGAGGTAGTATTATAATTTATTCTCTAATTTTGGTCGACAATGTACCAACTAGCTCCTTCTCATTTAACAACATGGGAAGCTAAGTAGTAAATATGCTACATGTCAAGAGAATTATGAGTACGTAATACCGTAATAGGAATGGCAAGGGCATTCAGTAGATTTTTCCAATACTGTAAAGGTTTTTAATAAATCCAAAACATCCTCCAAATCTTTTTGAATGTCATGACATTGTTTTAATTCCTTTCATTCTACTAGCTATCACAATGAAGTAACAAAAATGAGATGGAACGTACATAATGGATTTTGTAACGTTTATGGAGAAAGTAGGCGTGTTTTGTAGAGTCGCAAGTGAGAGAGAATCCAGATCCTTGTGAGAGAGGAAGAAACAACATCTTATCTAGAGCACTTTTATAAGATATTTCTTTAATTTTATAATTATATTGATTCTATTTATAAGAAACAACATCTTGTGCAGAGTAATTTTTCTAAAGAAAATTTCTTTACTGCCCTCATTAAAAATGAGAATATACTAGTGAGAATATGAGATCAATTATTAATAGTTTCCAACCAATTATTAAGTGTAGTTTTAGAAAAATATTAGAATTTTTAACACTTTTACAAAGCTAGCTTTAACTACACTTTGTTATTCTTGAGAATTAGTTATTTATCGCTTATAGAAAGGATTAGAGAAAGTATATTGTGGTTGAGTGGGTTAAAGAGGTAAGTATTTAGTGAGTTGTGAGTGATATTTAATTTGGGAGTCTTTGATCTCTAAAATATATGAAGGTTATATTGATTGTGCGTGTTGACTGTTGAGTATGATATTTGGGGAAGCCTCCAGACATAAAAAATACTAAAGAAAAATGGTTTGTAGGTGCATATAAGTGTTTCTCTATTTTGGTTATTTTTAATCTTTTTATGTTAACAAGCATTTACACCCTGTGTGTTGCGCGAGATGAATATAATTTAATATAAAATTGAAAAGAAACTTTTTTAAACCCCTACCTAAAGAGATAATATCATAAAAAGAAAATATTAAATCAAATAAAAAATAAACTACATCATCCAAAATCGAGGGATCTGGAAGTGAGATTTCTTCAAATATATATACATAAAATAAGGACCTAAGTAATATTACACTAAGGGACTGAAGTTAATGACATTGAAAAAAATTATTAGAGATCCCCACCATGATGGAAACTGGAGTTTTTGGGTATTTTAAATTTGGAAGTTCTCTATTATGTGATTATGATTTATAATTCATAATTTCTGTATAAATTTTAATATCCTGATTAGTAATATCATAATTTTAATTTTTTGGAAACTGATATCCCAATAACTATAATTTCATCCGAAATGATATGCTTTTTTCTTTCTCTGTTGATTAACATGCACCCGTGTGAATTACTTCAGAGTGTACGTGTAAAATTATATTGCATGTTTTTTTTCCTTTGAAGATTGAATTAATAATAAGAAATTAATTATTAATCAAATATGAATTTAACTATTAAGCTCAAATTTTCTCACATCAATATAATTATTAATATACTTTGGTATTAATATGATTTATTGCACTAATAAGCTAATAAATGGAGATTTTGAAATTTATAGGTAGTAGAAAATGATTAAAGATTTCTATAATCATGGAAGATGAAGTTCGGAGGTATTTGTGGCCATTCTTATATGTGAATATTTAGAGCTTTTATAGCCTCCAAATATCTATTAGGTGATTATGATTTATGATATCATGTCTATTTTAAATTCAATTAATTTTAATTCATGAATTAATGACTATTTTCAAATTCAATTTCCTCCAATAATATTTGATAAAAAAAACCCCAATAATATAATATAGGAATTAAATGGGAGTAATATCCCAATAAATTCAAAAAAATTGGGAAGAAAAAGCACAATTTTAGCTAGCAATAAGAGGTCAAACTTTATGCAGTAGAGGGAAATTGTCTCTATTAGAAAATAATTTATATTGTCTTTTTTTTTTAAAGAAAAAAAGAAAATTACTTCAATGGACATCAACTGAATGAGGGTAAATATAATTTAGCATTGATTAATTTAATGATATTATTACCCCTTTTTTTTTTAAACGGGTTTTTAAGAGGGCATTGCAAGACCTCATATATAAAGTTGATTTAATCAACATGTAGTGAATGAACTTATATTACTGACACCACGAACAAACCCAGACCAGTTAATTTCCTTCTGTAATGATTTGTGTATATATATAATCCATCTTTCTTGTTTTTTTCCAGCTCAGTTGAATTTTGAAGATGGCTTCTGACTTAGGTACATTATGCTCTACTTATAAGGACAATATTGTTATTTAAAAAAAATTAATTCCAAACAATTTTTTAGGAACCAGGGCTAGATAGCAGGATGTGTTTGTTAAAGTTAGGCCTTTTTAAAAACATAGTCGACCTCCGCCATATTAACATAACTCAAAGCAGGTATAAATAGGGTTGACTCTAGTAGAAAGTGTTAGTTTTTTATAATATGACAAACTAATGTTTAAATACTCATTGGTAGAGGTATTCATATTTAGTATCTGACACTACTTCGAATATGATTACCTCTAATAACAGGATATCTATACTTGGCAAAAAATAAAAATAAAACTTGTGGGTTAGCCTTTTCTAGAAAAAAAAAACCTAATTTCCTCCCTCTCTTTTATCACACTTTCCGAAACTTAAAGTAGAGTTGAGTTCTAAATGTAAAATATATTTTTTACATTTGTCAATCTTTAATTAATTTATTTTTATTGATGTTCTTTTAATAATAATTAAATAAAAAAGAGGAGGGAATTAAAGAATAAGGTTATGATATTTTTAAAAGAATATTTTATATTAACTAACTTAATTTATTAATTTAATATAATCAAATTAAATAAATTGATTTTTGATTAAGATAAGAGGGAGTAGCTCCATATTTCAAAATCGCGCTGAGCGTCAATCTATGTCACTCGATAAATGTCGTCCTTTCCTCTCACTCAGCTTTTGATTTGTAGATGATCGATCTTGACCGTTGGTGTCATGGAAAAATCAACGGTTTTGTTTATTGAGTTGCGGGCAGCCGTGGAGGATAGACACACTGGTAAGGTGATTTGCTATTGACGAATGATGATAATCGATAACGTGGCATCGCTGCCTCCCCCTGGTGGTTAGTAGAAGCTGCTTCGCCAAAAAAAGAAGTAAAGGTTCATGAAAATATTAAATTTATTTATTTATTTTTAGATAAATATGTAAATTTAATAATAAAATCTTTCACTCTAAGCACCTAACATAATTTAATTTTGTTTGAGTGTAAAAATAGGTATTATTATTTTAAGAGATATAAAAATTGACATACTAATTTTAAAAAGTAATAAATTTGACATTACTGTTAACCAGTTCTAACGTTCGTCTATCTTTTACATTGAGGGTCCCACTATAATTTCTATTGACAACATCGGTTATACTATGAATAAAAGCATGTCATCTCACTAAATTTTTTGTTCATGTGATTTTCTGTCCTTTAAAGAGTTTTATTATTTTTATTGAAACATTATTTTATTCTATATATCATACCCCTTTTTTCTCTCCTCCCTTGTATCATTCCTCACCTCCTACCTCCATCTTAGTTATTTCTAGTGAAGCAAAAAAAGAGAAAAATGAACTTGAATCAAACCACATTAGATATTTATAACTGTAGCACCTACTTGCTCCCCACTAGCACCTGCCCTCAAGCTCTAAGGGTGTTTTACTCACAGGAAGTGGCCCTGCTTTTGAGCCATCTATTTAGAGCTGGGAAATCGGGCCGGCCCGTTTAAGCCCTTTGAAATCACGGGACGGGCCTAAAAATTAGGACTTTTAAATGAAATCAGCCCTGCAGGGCTAAGGGCTGGCCCGTTAGGCCCGCCAAATTTTTTTTTTAATATGCTCCAAGCTCCAGATATTCAAATGACAATAAAGATGAAAGAATAATTATAAGGCCTCTAACACCAGCAGTCGCCCGTCCAGCCCACCTTCCTCCTTTCCTTCGGTTTTCGCGCAATCTCCCCCCACTCCAAATCTAAATATCTAATCGAGTGATTGCCTGCCTCCTACTCTAAACGACTGAAACGAGTGAACCAGAACCACCAAACCCTCCATTCGGCCATTCCTCTCAATCTCAAACAAAACCACCATAATCGGCAATCGCGTCCCACGGCAGCACGGTCGCAGTCTCGCAGAGTCTCCTCCGGTCCTCCCTCCTCTGGCTGCGTCGCAGTCTCGCAGAGTTCTAACTGGATTCAGTTTTCGGTCACTCGCTTTTCTTTTCTACTCCTGCTCCCGGAATAGATCTTGTCGCTAGGCGCTAGCACGGTTGCCGGCCTTCCGTCAGAGGCTGATTCATGCCAGTTATAAGTCATTAATATCAATATATATACTCGAACCCTCGGTGCCTTCTCCCACGGTCCCATCTGACTCGGTGCCTCCTTTCACTCAGCTCTCAATTTCTGATTTCATCTAACTCGATGCATCCTCTCGCTCAGCTCTGAATTTCTTATTTCAGTCTGTCGTTCTCAGCTGGCAACCGCAACAGTGACTCTCGTCCCCATCCGTCAGCAGTAGCAGCAACGTCGTCTCTCACTCTGTTTTGATCTTCAATCTTGAATAAGGTTTGATCGGATTTCCAATTGTTTTATTTTTGAGATGCCAATGATGCTGCCCTGCTGGTTACGTTTGCGATCTTGTGTCTGTATCTTCGTCACTTGTGGTTGACTGGTTGTGGGTCAATTACAGCACTGTGAATAAATTTCCCCCCCCTAAATTCCACGCACCCATTGCCATTTTCTGTGATAGTTGAACACTTGAGCTATTGACTAATATTTTTATGCACTTATCAATTATCTGAATCAGATGCTATTACCTATTGGATTAGAATGGGTACTATCAAACATAATTGACGTTTTTCATGACCAAAAAAAATTTAATTTGGAGTTAGGATTATCCATCACATGTTTCTTTAAATCTTTCTGATGGCCATTTATTAAGTATATTAAAAGAGAGAAAATAGGAGAACATGCGGATCAGTTTTTTTAATAGATTATTATAATGAGTAAGTGTGGTTCATGTTATATGCAAAAACACAAAAGCTCGTCCCCATTTATTATCTATCTACTGCAGATTTGATGGTTTCCTTGTAAGTTGTAACACAATAAAACAAGATTTTTTGTCCAATTTAACAACAACTTTTACCAGCTATTAAAAACATGAAAGGGCTTACATGAAACACTTATTTATTGCGTGTTAGAACTTTAACTGTATTTTCTGTTTCTATTCATGTGATATGTTGTTGCATACATGTTGGATTTAGCTATAATTTTGTAATTAGAAAACTTATTAGAATAATTATTACATGTGTAATGTAGCCTAATGTCTTCATCACAACAAGTGCAACGAAAAACTGAAGGGACTAACGAATCATTAGCTACAACGGATAAACGTCAGCCATCTTCCCTTGAAGATGAATCAAAGCCTAAGAAGCCTAGAAATTTGACTTTTGATGTTTGGAGGTATTTTAGTAGGGTTGAGGTTAATGGGTTACCTAAGGCACAGTATAATGGTTGTCAGGGTTTATTTGCAAGGGGTGGGGATAAAGGCACCTCACATCTAAGTCGTCATACTAAGAATTGTAAAGGTTTAGAAAAAATGTTGGATATTGGGGTGATGATGTTGGATAGAGAAGGAAAAATGAGATGTAGGAAAATTGACCATTAACGTATTAAGGACATTATGGCTTTATGCATAATTGAACATGATCTTCCTTATTCATTCGTTGAATATAAATGAGTCAAAGAACTGCTAAGGACATTGAATCCTGATGTGAGGCTCATGAGTAGAAGAACAATGACGACTCATGTGCAGAAATTCTTCCACCAACAAAGGGATATTTTGAAACAAAAATTGAAGAACAATATTGGTAGAATATGTTTGACATCTGATTGTTGGACTTTTGTGACTTCTGAAGGATATATATGTGTCACGGCTCATTTTGTGGATTATTCGTGGACACTAAATAGTAAGATACTTGCTTTTTGCAGGATGGAGCCACCACATTCTGGATATCAGATGTCTAAGAAAGTTTATGATTGCTTGCAACAATGGGGGATTGATGGTAAAATCTTCTCAATTACTCTAGACAATGCATCTGCAAATGATAATTTGCAAGAGTTATTGAAAGATAGGTTACTCCTAAAAAATAACTTTAGTTTGGTTTGTAATGGAGAATTTTTCCATGTGAGGTGTTGTGCCCATATTCTCAATTTGATAGTTCAAGAGGGCTTAAAAGTAACAAGTTCTGCTTTGCATAAGATTAGATAAAGTATTAAATATGTGAAGGCATCTGAGGCAAGGATGAATCTTCTCAAACAATGTGTTCAACAAGTTGGAGGTATTGACACTTCAATGGGCTTGCGATTAGATGTGGCCACTAGATGGAACTCCACTTATGCAATGCTTGAAAGTGGTCTTAAATATCATCGTGCTTTTGCAAAGATGGCTTTAGATGATACAAACTACAAGTTTGTTCTAGCACAAGATGAGTGGAATAGAGCAAAGGAAATGTGCAATTTCTTGAGACCATTTAAGAAGATTACAAGGTTAATTTCTGGGTCGTCATATCCAACTTCCAATTCTTATTTTATGCAAATATCAAAAATTGAGATGTTGCTTACTACCAATATGGCAAGTCTTGACTCGGTGATTCAAGAGATGTCCATGAAAATGAAAGAGAAGTTTGACAAATATTGGCATAATTATAGTGTCATTCTTGCAATTGCAGTAGTTCTTGATCCTCGATGGAAGTTCAATATTATACAATATTTCTATGAAAAGATTGACAATATGACTTGCAATGAGAAGGTTGCCAATATAAGGGGCAAGCTGAATTTCATTTTCAATGAATATTCCAATGTGGGGACATCTCTTCTAACTCATGGAGTTGAAGGTCCATCGATCACTAGATCTTCAACATCGATGACTCATCATTCTTCTCAGATTCCAAGTGCTTCAGTAGCCTCATTTGATGATGCATTTGATGTATGTTTTAAATTTAGTGTTAATTGCAATTGTTGGTATTCAACTAGTATTTACTTTAATTTTTTATAATGATGCAGGACTATCAAGATATTTATGCAAGTATGGATCATTCTTCCATGAACAAGTCTGAGTTGGAAACTTATTTGGAAGAACCAATATTAAAGCCTGATAATTGGAAAGAATTGGATGTCTTGAACTGGTAGAAAAACAATCAACAAAGATTTTCGATTCTTTCAAAGATGGCAGCTAATATTCTGAGTATTCCAATCACTACAGTAGCAAGTGAATCAGCTTTCAGTATTGGTTCACATGTTCTAACAAAATATAGAAGTTTCATTCTTCCATCTAATGTCCAAGCTCTTATTTGTACTCACAATTGGATGCATGGATTCACATATGATGGTAATTTACTAATTTTTTTGTATTTTATATTTTTTATAAAGTTATTTATCAGTTTGGTTTATTATTTGTTGCAGATAAAGATTATGAATGTATTCATGATATGGGAGAAGAAATCCTTGATATTTTTACCCCTCAATCGGATCTTACCACTCAAAGTGAAGCACAATCCAATTTTCTTGAAATTGATGATAGTGGTGAAGATGAAATTGATGCTTAAAGTGGTTAGCTTCTTGTCTTCTGATGTTTTTTTCTGAGATTATGCATTACTTATGGACATTATGTTTTACCTTTGATTATAAATTAGTAACTATATTTGTCTTATTACATAATGTGTGTAGATGTGTAGTTAAATTTTAAAAAAAATGATTTTCTGGCTTCTAACTCTGCGGGCCGGCCCTGATTCCCAACTCTACATCTACTAGATCTCTTGTACAATCCCCTACTAGATTTATCTAGAAAAAGTAAATGAGGAGAGAGACTTGGAAGAGAAAAGGCAAAGAGGGAGGTCAAAGGTGGTAGAATGAGAGGGAAGGGAGAGAACAAATTGGGTGTGAATATCTAGAATAAAAAATTATGTCAGAAATAGTACCGTTGTAAATCACTTTAAAATGGAATATTACATTGCGTCACAAATTGCGACAAACTTTGCCACGAAAATTCCATGGTAACTTGAGAGGGAATTTGCGTGGCAAATTTGCCTGGAGCTTCACGACATTTTCTGATGGAAACCTCTAGTCGGCAGCCGCCACGTGTACCCACTACTGGCCATCGCCACCTCACCTCTGCCAGCCTCATGTCCCGGTCAACTGTCACATGTCACCCTCGATCGTGTGCCACATGTTTCCCTCCGTCGATCGCCATGTAACATCCCAAAAATTTAATGCAAGGATTAAATTATGGAAATTAGATAGTAAGCTAATTTATGGAACCTACAAAATTTAAGGAAACTTAAATTTGACAAAGGGAAAAATTAGAACCTAGTGTGTGTAATAAATAGGATAAAAATATACCTATATATATATATTTAAAAGCTTACCAACACATGAGACAAACACACATATACTCACCATGCATGAAGACACACATACAGCCTCCTCATTTACCACACTTGGAGCATCATAAGCACACACACGTACAACATGCATGACTCATTCTCTTCCTCTTCTCTCATTGGTACAACACACATACACACACATTCTCTTCCCATTTGACCAGGATACAACACACATACGTATAGCTCACAAACTCCTCCAACTCTCATTTACGTTCAGCTGCAAAGAGAGAGAGCTTTGAAAAAAAAACAAACGAAACAGAAAACATAACAGCAGAAACAGAGAGCACAGAAAACACAGCAGAAAAACTGAGAGAGAGAGAGGAAGAACAAGCTCCAAATCTCACACACAACATCATAAACGTGTTTAGGTAAGTTTCTTCTACTTTAACCTTAGATTTCCATTGGATTTGTGGTTGTTTTCTGGGTTGTTTTTCTGCTGGAATCAAGAGAAGTCACCAAAAACGTTTTGTTACCGTTCAGTTTCAAAACCAGCAAGTTTGTGTCCGTTTTGCATGAGATTTTCGATTCATTTTCTTCTGTAAACACGTCCCAAAACTCAAGGAACATGTTTAGGAGTATGTAGAGTCAAAATCTTTGAGATAGGAGTCCAAAATCATGGTTGCATGTGAGTTTCATCAACTCTGTTTTGGTCACCGGAAAACAGAGTTTTTATCGGAAAATTTCAGAAGCTTAAAAGGAGGCTACAGATGGATTTTGTATCTGGTTCTTTTTTATATGGAAATTTTAGGATGTTTAGTATGAAATAGAATCAATAAGAGCTCAATTTGGTGTCAAAACGAATAAGTTATCAATTTTTGAAGTTAGACTGTCCAAAACTGATGTTTATCAGAGTCAGTCAGTTTCGTGTGGCTTTATGACCAACCACATCACATCCATTATTTACGAAACTTTACAGGGAGATAGTAGACATAACAAAATTTAAAATGAGTGGTATAATGCATCATTTAGATATCTTTAGAGGAAGTTATGATTTTTGAAAGATGGGTTTAGAAACAGGTGCAATCCTGAACGTCCAGATTCTAGTAGTTAATTTCGTGGTATTTTTGAATTATGTAATCTTTCCCAATGACCATGAAAATTTCCATAATTGAATTATATATTCTTAGCTTTAATTTTATATATATTTTGTGTTAATTGGATTAGTACACTAAGAGGTATGAATTTTTGAAGTCAGCTGCTCTCAAACTGTGTTTCTGGAAAACAGTTTGTTTGTGTCGAACGTTTGGAAAATCAAACCTTGACAAAAAATTATGAAACTTTTCAGATTTAAATTAGACATTCATAGGTTTAATTGGACGGGTAGAACATAATTTTTGGACAAGTATATTAGGAGATATAGATTTTCAAAGTCATGCTATGTTTCTGGAGACTAATCTGGAATAAGGGTATTTCGGGAAATTCTGGGAGTAATATGGTAAATCTGGGTAGATTTTGATATTTTTCCATGAAAATATATTTCAATAGATTCATGTAGGCTTTAGACCCAGTCAATTTCTATTTTTCTAGAATTAGTTATGATTTTTCAAAGTTAACTGAAAAATCTGCCAATTTGCTGAAGAATAGTAAAATTACACAATACAAAATTATATAGTGTATAAACCACTGAAATTGAGATAATCAAAAGAATATGATTAAAGATAGTAGTAATACAAGTAATAACCAATTACTTGTTAATTCTAATATATAGGAACTGGTAAAAGCCAGAGCCGAAGAAAAAGTTTTGGATAAACAGTTGGACTGGAAAAGGACTCAGGTAGTAATTCTTTCTCTCATGTACTATGTGATTATTTATATGTTGTGTATTCCATTTTCTATAACATGACAGTGCCTGTGGCACAACACGCGAATAAGCCAGGGTCTAAATATATCGTTTGACCATGGACACGAGTTTAGCCGGGGTTGCAAACAGTCGTTTGGCCTTGGACAGTATGCATACAACATGAGTTAGCATTTTACATATCATGGTGCATTGCATATTTATTTATCACATTTTATATGACTGATTGTATATTACTACTGAGATTCATTCGAATCTCACCCTTTTTCAACATCTAAAAATATTCCAGCAAAGGACAGCGGCTCTAAGGGCAAAACCGTAATTACTGGCGATTGAAGGTCCGGTCCTAGCCAGGAGTTACATCTGATTATCTTTAGTTGTGGAATTTATTTCTTTTTGTACTCTGTTTACATTTTCAACCTATATGAGGATTTTCTGTAATATCAGTAAGTACTTATTATCAGTATAGTTTCACTATTTCTGTTTGCCATCTGAACAATGCATTTATTATATAGCAAATATCAGAATATTAAGGGGTTTGACACGCCACGTGTCCATAGCATAAATTGGTTGCATTTTGTGATCAAATTGGGATTCGAAGCCATGACCTCTCACAAGCGTGTTAGTACCTTTGCCAGTTGAGCTAGGAAGAACCTGTGTGATTTAAATGTAAAATCATATATATATATATATATATATATATATATATATATATATATATCAATTTCAATAATAAATAGGAATTAATAATGTTTTTATTTATATTATAAATTAATACTTTTTTGCCAAAAATTATATTATAATTTAATAATAATTTAAATTTTCAATTATAATTAATATATAATAATTATATTAATCATTAATTAAATAAATCATAATAAAAAATTTAAAAATATTAATTAAAACATATTTCGGATGGAATTTGCCACGAATTAATTGTCAAATTTTTCGACAGAATTTCTGTCGGTAATTTTGTAAAAAACGTTACATTAGGATTTGTGATAGAATTTCCGATGGAACTTTCCCACGAAAAATTTCGTCAGAATTTTTATTTGCTACGAAATTTCTTTCGGAAGTTTTTTGTTGGAAATTCCATCGCAAAGTTTCTAACAGAATCTCTGACGATCTTTAGATGACTTTTGAGTAGGAAACTTTTGAGACATTTTAATATTTTAATCAATATCTAATTTAATAAATATCTAATTGAGTCATTAAGTCAATTTAATATTTCAAAATATAGGTAAAATAATTTTAATGCCCTTTCTTCTCTCCTTGTTAAAGAGTTTTCCCTTAGAGCCCGTTTGGTTCAACCCCATTGCATGTATGCAATGGTAATCATGATTGCATTACCATGAGAAGATTGTTTGGTTGCTCTTTAGCATGGTAATAGGGTTTACCATGGTAATGATGATTACCAAAAAATTGGTAATCCTCATTCATACCTCCCCCCCTATGAATCATCATTACCATCCCATTGCATAATTAGAAAAGTCTAATTTACCCTTTAGTTTTACTTCTCTTTATTTTACTTATATATTTTTACTTAGGCACATCGCCACAACCGCTACCACCGTCGTCGCCGCCACCACCACCTCCTCCACCACTGCAGCCACCTGCCGCCACCTCTTCCTTCACTACCGCCAACACCTCCTCCTTCTCTGCCGTTGCCACCACCTACTCCTGCACCGCCGCCGCCGCCACCTCCTCCTCTACCGTTGCCGCCACCTGCCACCACCTACTCCTCCACCACCACCGCCACTACCTCCTCCTCTACCGTTGCTGCCACCTGCCGCCACCTACTCCTGCACCACCGCCGCCACCTACCGCCACCTACTCCTCCACCACCGCCGCCACCGCCGCCGCCACCACCTCCTCCTCTATCGTTACCGCCACCTGCCGCCACCACCTCCTCCTCTACCGTTTCCGCCACCTGCCGCCACCTACTCCTCCACCATCACCGCCACCACTACCTCCTCTACCGTTGCCGCCACCTGCCGCCACCTACTCCTCCACCACCGCCACTACCTCCTCCTCCTCTACCGCTGCTGCCACCCGGCACCTCCGCTACTACCTCCTCCTCCTTTGCCGCTACAACCACCGCCACTACCTCCTCCTCCACTACCACCACCTCCTCCTCTGCCACTGCAACCACCGTCACCACCTCCTCCTCCTCCTCTGCCGCTGCAACCACCGCCACCACCTCCTCCTCCACCACCACCACCTCCTCCTCTGCCGCTGCCACCACCTGGATCGCAGCTACTACCTCCTCTTCATCCGCCGCCGCCCGGCCTCATCGCTACTACCTCCTCCTCCTCCCTCGCTGACACCCGCCACCGTTGCCACTACCTCCTCCTTCTCCGTTCCCACCACCACTACCTCCTCCTCCTCTTCCGCCGCCCCTCGCCCCCTGCCACCGCCTCCACTACCTCCTCTGCCTCTGCCGCTGCCACTACCTCCTCTGCCACCGCCGCCACCACTACCTCCTCCTCCTCCATCACTGTAGCCACCCACCACCCGGCACCACCGCCACTACCTCCTTCTCCTCCTGACTCTTAACTTTCTTTTTACAAAGATTATAGTAAGGGTAAAATAGACTTTGTGTAATATATTAATTTTAAATAATTGTTAAAATAATAATTCATTGCACCTTACTTAAAAATCAAACTAAACACTAGCCCTGTAATTAATATTGCATTGCATTACCATTGCATCGCATCGCATTGCACTGCAGGGTGTAATGGGATCGAACCAAATGGGCCCTAAATTATATTTCTCAACATGTATATAACTGTACATATCAAAATTAATTTTAATACAATAAAATATAATTCATCTATAATTTAAATATATTAACTATCATCATCAGTATAAAGACGTACAATATTTTGAACAAAGAGATCATTTTATTAAGTATACATTTTACTATATTTCACACATCTACACACACAGAGGTTTTTTAGAAAATTTTGTATTGACGTAAACCATTTTATGAAATTTTAAGTGCCTTTTGCATCTTTTTTCTAAAATATCCATAGAAGTATATGAAATTTACACGCTGCTTGTCAGAAATAGTAATTAATAGTACTAATCCATATTAAATAATTGAAAACTTAAAAATTGAAATATTAACTAAATTAGTTTCTAAAAAATCATATTTATGTGTTCAGAAAAATCATTCTAGTTTAGGCTAATGTTGGTAAAAATGAGTTTTATTTAAATTCATTTTTACAAATTGAAGTTGGTATGGGTTATGCTTCCTTTGTTTTTTTTTAATTTTTTCTCACCTCGTAAAAATAACTATGTTATTTTAAAAAAATAATATTTATTTTTTAATCATTAATATCAATTAATTGATTTTTAATTAAAAATTATTTAATTGATATCAATGATACTATCATGACATGGCATGCTTGGATTATTTTTTCATTATTCTCTTAGAAAATAAAAAAATTATTTGATTTAGTTTATATTAATGTTGATATATAGAGCTATAAAATCATAAAAAACTAATATTCTTTTAAGAGGGGAGAAAAGATAGGCTGGTAAAAAAAATAGGAGAAAAGATATGAGAGGCACTAAAGTCATTTTACTCAAATTTTAAAATTCTAAATTGAGTTAATGACTTGATTAATGATTTATTGAATTTACCATCTTTATTTAGAATTTCTCTGTTTTAAAAAGCTGTGTATAAGATTTTCCCAAATTATTAACATAATGTATTTTAATAATAAAATAATAAATATATAATAAATATATTAATCATTAATTAAATAAATCAAAATAAAAAATTTCAAAAATTAATTAATACCTATTTCCTGTTGAATTTGCCACGAATCAATTTTGTCAAATTTTCTGACGAAATTTCCGTCGGTAATTCCATAAAAAAAAGTTATGTTAGGATTTGCGATGGAAATTTCCTACAGAAAAATTATGTCAGAATTGTTATTTACGACGAAATTTCCAACGAAAATTTTCCGATAATCTTTGGACAAATTTTAAGATGGAATTTTTTCCGTCTCAAATTCTGTCGAAAATGGACGGTTTTTTTTGTAGTAGACAACGGTGGAGGTGGCAATGACCGTGGATGGTGGTGACGGCAGGGGAGGAGGGGTGGAGGAAAAGGTAGTGGTGGCGACATGGCAACGGTAGAGGTGGCAACAGTAGGGGTAGCAGCAATGGCAGGGGGAGGAAGTCGTGGTGGTGGAGGAGGTAGAGGCGCGATAGTGGCAATGGTGGAGGTGACAATGGAGATAATGGTAGCAACAATGGGGGTGGCGACCTTGGAGGAGGAGGTAGTAGTGGCAAGGGGTAGCGGCGATAGCCATGGGGAGGAGGAGGTGGTGACGGTGGCGGTTGTGGCGTTGTGTGGTAGGTGATGAAATAAGAGAAGTGAAATAAAGACAAATAAAACTAAAGATTAAGTTGGACTTTTTAAATCATGCAATGAGATGATAATGAGTATTGATAAAGGGAGGTATGAATGAGGATAGTCAAGTTTATGGTAATCATCATTATCATAGTAAACTCTATTACCAAGCTAAAGAGCAATCGAATAATCTTATTTTGGTAACGCAATTATAATTAACATTGCAAGTATACATTGTGGTTGAACCAAACGAGCTCTAAATCCCTTACATTCCCTCTTACCATTAATCTTAATTAAAAATTTAAATATTTATATTTATACAATTGTACATTTTAAACAATATTATCAAATATCATATATTTAAAATATATTTTAGTATCATTTTTCTTACCTAGAAATTTATTTATTTTTCTTATTATTTAATTTCTAATTCATTTTGTCCGTCACATTTCTATTTTCATGAAACTCATAATCCAGTTGATCAATTGGAGAATGTAACGTAAATTAGTACAAAGCAAATGAAGAATACATTTTAATATTCAATTAAAAACTGATTAAAAGTTAGCTTTTTACTCTGCATATATTAATATAATGACAGAACATGTTGATATCTTTTACTAGATAACAAGTTGATGCTTAGTTTGATATGTTAAATGTATTGTCTTAAGATATATATTAGGATGTTAGCAAATTGATTAAGAAATCCAGATATTATATTACATTAATATATTAATTTAAATCTTTTAAATAATTCAAGGTAGTTATAGATCTTGAATAATAATACCACGTAAAGAAGCTTCGCGAAGTTATCTCTTTAACTCAAACTACATAAATAAAAAATAGGGAAAATTACAATGAAGTCTCAAGAAAGAAAGAATATGAAGAAATGGTCCCACAAAATCGTAAAAAGAAAAAATGGTCCCAAAAAGTTGTTAATGGAGCACCCTCAGGTTGTCAATTTGACAACCTGATGATGCTCCATTAACAACTCCTTAGGACTATTTTTTCATTTTGCGATTTCGTGAGACCATTTTTTTATATTTTTGTTTGTGTGGGACCACAATGTAATTTTCTTAAAAAAAATAAGCCCGGTGAAAACGCTTACGTGGCAGGAGCAAGGACGTTCAGTATATAGTAATAATATGTGAAGAATACCATGTGTAGTTGCCCTTGTATTTTATGTAACCATGATACATGGTGACTAGGCACACTTTTGATGAATCTTATTGTAATTTCTTGTTTACTTTCGGTCAACAATGTACCAACTTGAGCTCCTCTGTAACATCCTAAAAATTTAATGTAAGGATTAATTTATGAAAATTAGATAATAAACCAAATTATGGAACCTACTAAATTTAAGAAAACTTAAATTAGACAAAGAGAAAAAATTAGGATCTAATATGTGTGTAATTAATAGGATAAAAATATACCTATATATATTAAAACACACACCTTCCCACACTACTCCTTCACACCTACATCCTCCTTCAGGTAAACACACACCTACCTACACTACACAACACTCACCTACCTACACTCAACAACTCACCATGAAGCACACGGCAACCAAACACCATCACATGCACCCTTAATTAATCACCCACCTCCTTCAGCTCTTCCATTTCGTACTGCAGCTGGAGAAAACAGAGAAAAGAAAACCAAAAACAGTGAAATAGAAAACAAAAGAGAGGAGACGTGAGTAATCGAAGGAAGAAAACAATCAGAGAAGAGGAACAAGGAAGTTCCAAAACCCATTTATAGCACCTTAAACATAATTAGGTAAGTCTCTTATACTTTTACCTTGGATTTCCATAGGATTTCAATGGTTTTTCTGGATTGTTTTGCTGCCAGAAGTGATAAAATTTGCTGGAAAGTTTATGTCACAAAAACCAGAAATTGTGTGTCAATTTTTCATGGGATTTTTAGTCTCTTTGCTTCTGTAATCACGTTCCCAATCACAAGGAACATGTTTAAGAGTATGTACGGTTGAAATCTTTGAGATTGGAGTGAAAAACCATGGTTGCATGTGAGTTTTTTCAACTCTATTTTACTCTCTGGAAAATAGAGTTTCTGCCGGAAAGTTGCAAAAGCTTAAACGGAGGGTATAGATGGAGTTTGTTTTTGGTTCTTTTTCCTATGAAAATTTTAGAATGTATAGTAGGATATATAATCAATAAGAGCACAATTTGGAGTCAAAATGATTGATTTATTGAGTTCTAAACTCAGACTGTCAAAAACTGACGTTTTGGGAGACATTCCATTTCGTGTTGGGTTTTGACCACCTGAATCGTATCCAATAATTAAGAAATTTTACATGGAGGTAGTAGATATCTTAAGCTTTAAAATGAGTGGTAGAATGTATCATTTGGATATCAATAGTGGGAGTTCTGATTTTCGAAATTTGGATTTAGAAACAGGTGCAATCCTTGAAGTCCATATTCTAGTAGTTGGTTTCATGGTGTTTTTGAATTATGTAATCTTTCTCAATGGCTATAAAAATTTTCAGAAATAAATTAAATACTATAATATTTAATTGATATATATTTTGTATTATTTGGAACAATATATTGAGATATATGAATTTTTGAAGTTAGCTACTGTCAGAATATGTTTCTGAAAGGCATATTGGTTTTCACGCAATTCTGGAAAACCAAAACTTAACCAAAAATTATGAAAATTTTCAGATTTAAAGTATACATTCATAGCTTTAATTTGATATATGGATCATAATTTTTGGACGAGTCTATGAGGAGATATAGATTTTAAAAGTTGTACTCTGTTTCTGGAGAGTAATCTGGAATTGTTGTATTTCGTGAAATTCTGGGACCAATATGGTGAAACTGAGCAGATTTTGATATTTTTTCATGAAAATATATTTCAAGTTCTTCATTTAAGCTTTGGACCCAGTAAATTTGGAATTTTTTAGAATTAGTTATGATTTTTCAAATTTGACTGAAAAATCTGCCAATTTTCTGAAAAATAGAAAAATTGCACTATGCAAAATTATATAGTGTAGAAGCCACTGAAACTGAGATAACCTTTAGAATATGATTAAAAACATTAGCTAGTAATGAAAGTAATAACCAATTACTTGTTAATTTTAATTTATAGGAATTGGTAATAGCCCGAGCCGAAGAAAAAGTTTTCGATAAACAGTTGGACCGAAAAAGGACCCAGGTAGTAATTCTTTCTCTCATATACTATGTGATTATTTATATGTTATGTATGTCATTTTCTGTAACATGACAGTGCCTGAGGCACAACACGCAAATAAACCAGGGTCTAAACATGTTATTTGACCATGGACACGAGTTAAGCCGGGGTTGCAAACAGTCGTTTAGCCTTGGATAGTATGCATACAACACGAGTTAGCATTTTACATATCATGGTACATTTCATATTTATTTATCTCATTTTATATGATTGATTGTATGTTACTACTGAGATTCATTCGAATCTCACCTTTTTTCAATATTTAAGAATATTCCAGCAGAAGGTAGCGGCTCTAAAGGTAAAACCGTAAATACCGGTGATTGAAAGTCCAGTTCTAGTCGGAGCGCAGTTGGTTATCTTTAGTTTTATATTTTATCTCTTTTGGACTTTGTATATTTTTTTTCAAATCCTATGAAGATTCATGTAACGCAAACAAGTTCTTATAATCAGTATATTTCCGCTATTTATGTATGTCGTCTAAACTATGCATTTGTTATTATGCAAATATCAAATTGTTAAGGGGTTTGACATCCTCCTCGTTTAACAACATAGGAAGCTATAGGCTACTTGTCAAGAGAATGAGTACCTAATAGGAATGATCGAATGAATGGAGCATTAAGTTGATCTTTCAAGAACTGGATAAGGATTTTTAGTTAATAAATCCAAAATATCCACGTAATCTTTTTGAAAGTCATAACATTACTTTAATTCCTTTCATTCTTCTAATTAATTATTTTCATAAGCATATGTTTTATCTTATTGGAGACAATTTTATTTGAGGAAACATATCAGACACTAAATATGAACATCTCTCTTAACAAAGATTCAAATTTTAGTTCACCATGTTATGAGGGATTAGTCTCTCTCTCTGTAAGACTTAAATCTCATTGGTACATTCATTCTACTGATTAATTAGGACAGTGAAATAACACTCTACATATAATTACTGAATATTTTTTTAGTGTATCATTGATATATATTATTCGACCAAAAACAATTAATATAT
Source organism: Albizia julibrissin (assembly GCA_037074505.1). Lineage (NCBI taxonomy): Eukaryota > Viridiplantae > Streptophyta > Magnoliopsida > Fabales > Fabaceae > Albizia > Albizia julibrissin. The sequence continues at coordinate 21,974,242 of CM073480.1, read as the reverse complement.
ATTAGCACTAGATTACCCGCATTCATCAGGAAGATAGTGTCACTAATGCAACATACTAATTTAATGACTGAGTTTTCGCGTATGTTGCTTGTGGACAGAGCTAGTAATAAATTAAATAATTAATTTAGTTTTTTTATATTCCTTAAATTAGATAAATATATCTTTCTTTTATATTCCTTTTTTTTAGCAGATAAATAGTTCTTAGTTAGATAAAGGACTAAAAGAGAATCTTTTATTAAAAAAACTTCTTAACTTGGCACTACCTCTCATCCTTAATATACGATCTACTTTAATAAAAAAATTGTTGATTTTATATTAAAAATCCAAAGGAGTATTTTTTTTATTTACAAAATAAAGTATCAATTTAAATATTTTGAAAGTTATCATCAATATTCAATTTCAATATGTGGATATATATGTATGGGGAAAATATGTTGATATATCAATATTATGAAAGGGATTAAAGTTTAAGTTTTTGCTATTTTAAATTGTTGCAAATTGCAGACTATGTCGATTGTTGTGCAAGCTAAGATGAGATTGATATCAATAATTTGTATTGAATGATAAACTATAAATTTTATGCTAAGTTATAATTGATGGATTTGTTTGTATATTAGGGAAAGAAGTGAACAATTTGAAAGTTGATAAATTGGAGAAAGATGTATAAATATAAACATTACAAGTGAGTAAATTAAATAACGTCCCATTTTAATTTTTATAAATGGTATTTTACTATTTGTTATATATTTATATTAATTACCTCATTCTAAGCATGATACTATTAAGAAAAAGTTTATTAGAAGTACTTATCTTCTTATTTATACTTAAATGAGTAGGGATTGATGATTGAAAATATTGTTAATTATTATTTATTTTTCTATTGGTTTGTAGTATAATTTATGATTATGCACGGAAACGATAAGGAAAGTTTTGAGATATCTTTACTAAATTTTCATGTTAAGATAGTTTTGTATTTCAGAATGTTTGTACACGAGTATTATTACATGGGAAGGGTTTTGTCGACAAATTAGAAGTGAAAGAAAGTTTTGAAATATTGTTTGTGAACTTTCATTTTGTGCATTCTGTTATGTTGTATTTGATACCGGTTATTATGATATTAAAAGAAGAACTTTTCATTACTTTGATAAATTGGCTCGAACATGCTTGAAAATGTTTTTGGATAGGACTGAATACATAACGCTAGTTACTAACACTAGCACTGTTAGTTCTTGGCCTGCCATGGTTAATCTTGAGCTCGATTGATATTTGTGGGCATGGTACTCACGCTTAATATTTGTGGGATTCATTCTCATGGTTTGTTATTTATGGGCCTTATACGTGCACTTGTTTTGCTGCCTCGGGCTACACTTGCTTGGTTATTTATTCTTATGGATTGTGTGTCTTCCAAACTTGTGTTCATGACCTTAAACTATGATCGTTAGCTATCTTCGTGGATTGTGTATCCATGCTAGTTATTTTATTTTGTTGAAAGCAGAGAGTTGAGATTTATTGTTTTTAGAAGGTTCCGATAACAATACTTAGTTTCGTTCAATTAAAGAGTTTTTATACAATTTAATTTATGATTATCATTATGCCTTATTATTAAAATTAAAGTTGTTTTAGTCATCATCTTCTGCATTATATTCATCTTTATAAATGGAACTTTATTCACTGAAAAATTTGTTTTTGGGCTCAGATAGTATACCGTTGACCTTATACCTCCAGTTGAACTGTGAAGAGCATCTTTAATGATTTAAAGTTTACTTACTTAGCTTGTAGCGGCTTGATGATATAATCATAAACCTAAACTTTTATATTGCGATTAAAAGATAGCCAGGATCTTTATCTATCTCTTCATTGGAAGATATGTATATGTATATACAGTGGTGGAGCAGAGTTCTGAATGTCCTTTGGATACTTCAAATCGTTATAGAATTTTTGAGAAGTATGACTTGTAAAGAAAACTCTACCGAAAATTTCAACAATTGGTTAACTATTTATTTTGGTTATTGTAGACTATGGAGATGTGAGTTGAAGATAGAATACTGGCAAAAAAAAAAAAAAAATTGAAGATAGAAAATATATATTATAAATTATTATTATTGTGTTTGATATAGGAATGTAAATTACTCTATTATTCAATGTCAGGTGTAACACCTTAATTTCCAAAGCCTTTAGATGAGTTTGAATGTATAATGATTTCAAAAATCTGAGACCATAACAAATAAAAGTTCCAATTTTAAGGCAGAGTTCAACTTATATTTATGTAGGTTTTCAAAAATATTTTTTAAAATAAATATATATGGTCTCATTCTAGTTTGTTAATTCATTATCCTTATAAGTTTCAAAATCATTTATTTAAAATGCAGAGCATTTTCTATCCATAGCTCGCAAAGTGGTAGTTAATTTATAGGCTTTTGGATATCAGTGCGTTATCGAAAGTTTAGCGTACTGATTATAACTTATACAGTCTGCGTCGTAGGTACTAGTACTACTATCGCTACTACTACTACTTATAAATATTTTACAGTCATCCAAAATAAAATGATAACCAAATAGTCCATAATTTATTTGCCTCTTCTTCGTCCGTCTATATTACCTTCTTGCCCTTAGAGCTGGACGCTTTTGCTGTATATCATTTGTTGAAAAAAGGGTAAGATTCAAAAGAATCTCAGTAGTACACAGATCACTCATATAATATGCAGACACTAAGCATGTAAAACAAATCATCAAACAATACAATTTACAGGAATGCAGCACATAAAAGGGCCTAACCGGTCCCTTATCACAGACTCACAGCGCTTGAGATTCACAATCTGACTTCCTAGGGCCTCTACCCTATACAAGGTACAGTAACGGGCTTTCTGTCTTAAGCCTACCTTGCTCAAAACGACCCCGGGTAACTCCCAGTGCAACTTGTACTTACGGGTCTTACCACCTATGGACTATTTGTCCCACACATATACAGATGATATGGTACACATACATGGCATTACATATGATATAAGAGATAAGGTACTACTTGATAGTCTTTCCAAATTTTGGTTCCTGTTCTCAGTCTCTTGGGTGTCCCGGGCAAATGTCAAATCCTATAATTTATAATTCACGGACGGTCGAATTACTACTTGTTTCAAAATAAGACACTTTGGTAGGTTATCATTATAGCTAATACCTTTGGTCCAATAGGTATTTAATGGACTCATACCAACTCTAAGTATTTAACTTGATCCTTAGAGTCCCAATTATTTCAAAAATACCCTTACTTTTTATTTTTGCACTATTACTCAATTCTGTCAGAATTTTCAATAATCTTTGAAAATTCATATCTTGACCTAGGAATATCCAATTAAGGTGGTTCTAAATTCTATGTGTCACTTATTAAGTATATTTTAAGAGAAAAATACGTTACACTACCACATATCCATGAATAATTCTCAGTTTTAAAGTTTTCTCACACTGCCAGAAAATCTTTCCAATTTCAATAGCTTAACTTCTAAAATTCTTAACTAAATATCTAGAACTCCAAATGAGATGGTTCAAAATCTTATATGATCCTCTTTAAGTATTTTGAAGGGAAAAATATTACTATTTATAAATTATAAACACAAAATTTCCAGAATTTCGTCAAACCTCATCTGTACCATAAAACGTTCCAGATTCATCATCTAACTTTAAAAATTAATATCTCACTATTTATAAACCTAAATGATACTTATTATATATCAAATTAAATCTTAGGATGTATATTTTCATTATGAAAAATTTCATAATTTTCGGAATAGGTTTAGCTACCGAAATTTATTTTAAAACCAATCTGATTCTAGAGAAACTAACCAAACAACAACTCCTCTTATTTTCTAAAAATTATAGACTTATATATAATCATCCAAAAATTATAATCACATATATTCCCATATAATTTTTCGTATAGAATTCATTGAAAACCTCAAATTTTTCAAATTCTCATTCCTTCCTCTTGCACTATTTTGGCCAAAACAAAACCTTACAAGACAATAATTCATTATACTAAATTCTTATGCTTCCCAAACTACCAAAAATAGCCTCAAATTAATTAGAAAGAGTTAAAAATATGTAAAGGGAACTCACCTATATTAGGATATGAAGTTGTATGTAGGATTTGTAATCACTTCTTCCTTCCTCCAATGGCACATATCACTCTTTTGTCTCTCTCTTTCACTCACTCTCTCTTTTCTCTATATTTTTCTGTTTCTCAAATTCTTCCGTGCGTCTTGGCAGAACTTAGAATGCAGAAGAAGTGTGTGAATGAAAGAGAAAAGTGAGTGTGTGGGTGTTGCCTAAATGGAATAAAAATATGTGAAGTGTGTGCCATGAGGTAAGAGTGTGTTTATTTAATTGAATGAATGTGTGCGTGCGCATGGCGTGTGAAGTGTTGGAAAAGGGTGTGTGTTTTAATATTTTATATATATATATATCCTATTAATTACACACAAAATTTTGTAATTTTTCGCTTTTTCTAATTTAAAATCCCATATATTTCATAGGTTTCATAATTTGGTTTTTAATTCCCAAGATTAATCTCTAACACCATTTAATTTTCTTTTTAAGAATTTAACTTTTTAATAAAATTTAGGATGTTACGCCAGACACCCTCTGATTTACAGGATGTCACATGTTGCTTATCTTTGCATTAGAATATGGGCCGGCTATGATTGATGACTCATGCTCCAACCCAACAGGTGAATAATGGAAGAATTAATAAAATGATAATAGAGTCTATTAATTAATAATCAATAACTGTAAAAGATTGACATTTGACATCTGACATCTGACATTCTGATGGTGCTGACACAGTGGGGGAGGGGCTAGTTAATGAGGTTTTTTGGTAATAATGATATTTTCTTTTTGTAAAAATGATTTTACCTCCATCCTAAATATGAGAATTAGTTTAAAAATAAATTTTGATGACATTTTTTTCATTTGATCCCTTATATTTATCACTTTGCTTTAAAACAATTTGCATGATCTATAAAATAATAAACAGTCTAATGATATAAATAAATATTTTAAAAAAATCATTTAACATATATTATAATTAAATAATTTTTTTCTCACTTTTCAATTGTAATTTTACATGAATGTTAAATTTGAAATTGCAGTGAACCGGCGGCCCATTTGGTTAACAAGTTATGAGTATATAGGAATCAATATATATAATTGAAAAAATATATATAAGGATCCAACAGACAAAAGGAAAATAGAAAATAGGAAAAAATCCCTTATTAAAAATTTTATGGGAAAAATAATTATACACCTAGAGTATCCGTACTCTGATTTTAGTCATTGTCCTCGATAAATTTTTTAGTCGGGAACTTTTTCCCATTTTTTCCTAAGAAAAACCTACGCACAAAGATATAATAAAAATTGAGATGAAATTATAAAGACTTGGATATTAATTTTTCCTATCAAGAAAACCACATTTTAACACTTAATTTTTTGATAGAAATATAAAATTTAAATAAGGCGCTAGGTCAATATTCCTATAATATTGAGTAACATTTTTAAACAAAAATGTTAGAGGATTATGATAGTGTGAAAATTACCAACAATATCGCGCCTTATTTCACCAGATAAGGGCATACTAAAAATATTGTAGAGGCAACGTCCACAAAAAATAAATAAAAAACTAATGAGTAATGTGAGTTAAATGAATGAGAAAATTCTAAAAAAATACCTTTTAAACTTCAAAATCATGTTGACAAAGTTGTTAATGGAATTAATAAGAATGATAATATAATTAACAAAATATGTTATTGTTAAATCACCTATTTGGGATTTTAAAGTTTAAATAGTATTTTTTTGGAATTTTCCCTAAATGAATTCTAATTAAATAAAGCATAAGAAAAGTTTAAGCTAACACCAATAAATAATAGATCATGACGAGCATAAGTAAGATATTTCCATTGATAAAAAGTTATCAATGATTATTATTGGCATCATATATTATAAGGAGCCAGCTACATCGCCTTATTATACCCAAAACATACAACGAAATAAGAAAGACATGCTTATTGAAACAGACAACCACCAACTATAACAGAACGTTAAACGCACTGGAAGCCAGCAGGGTTGTTCTTTCCACACTTGTTAAGCATTGGACATCATTTTGCTATTTAAATATGTAACATAACAAGACTGCCACACAGGAAAACACACTGACATCAAATCTCAATTATTACAATTTGTGCTCCAAACATAATTATGTTGTGTGTGACCACTAATTACCTTGTTTTATCATTTTCTGTGCTCAATAAGTCACTATTTTATTCCCATGAATGCCACAAAGGTATAAGTAATTTTTAGGGAATAAAATTATGGCTTGCTGGGGCACTTGCTGAACCAGGGCTTAGTAGTTCACTTGATTCAGACTTATTCTCAAGCCTCTATTCCTAAAATTTAGGATGTTACTGAAATAAGATTGGCCTCTTCATAAACTCATTACACATGAAAATATGGTCTGTTTGGCACTCACTCCCACTCAACTTTGCTCCTAGCTCCAAATGCTTTGCAACTCGTGAATATGTGTTATACATAACAGAATTAATGCACATTTAATGTACAACATGTTAGAACTGGCTGACACCCAAGAGGGGGGGTGAATTGGGTGTGTGATAAGAAAGTATGATCTTTTAAAATCTTTTCGCAACTTATCAAATCAATACATGCGGAAGTATAAAAACATAAGATGATATGTAAATCATATATGCTGTAAATGTAAAAGCTTAGGGAAGAGATTATGCAAACTCTGATTTATCCTGGTTCGGTCCAATCCACAATGACCTACGTCCAGTCCCCAGGCTCCTCCTGAGATTTCCAATCCACTATCTTCTTGTTTAATCGGGCATAAGAAAAGCCTTTACAAATCTACAAGAGTTACTCCCCCTTACACACTGTAAGGTTTACTTCTTCTTACAGCAAGTCGAGCAAAGCAATCCCAAAGACCTTTCTCTCCTGCTTACCCGTGCAAGTCTTATGAGCAGCAACGTTCTCTCCCGCTTACACCACTGTAAGTCTTACGAGCAGCAACGTTCTCTACTGCTTGCACTTTGTAAGTCTCAGAAAGTCTTACTGACAATTCGCTCTACAACTTCCCCAGTAAGATGATTCATTCTCTCAAGGTCCCTCTACCTTGAGAACACTTCTAAAATATAGATGAAGTGTTTACAAGCTCTCTCACAGAGTGTATAACTACTCACTGAAGTACAATACAAAATATTCAATCTCAAATGTACATGATATATAAACAGATAAGAACAGAGAGTATATGAGGCGGACGACTTATGATATCAGCATGTTGGCAGTTGGGTTCTCATTGCTCATGTGTTTGGTTACTGTCGTATCATCTCTTTGTTTCTTGTTTGAATACATTGGTTTATATAGAAGATGGTTGAGAGCCGTTGGAAGCATTCAAACATTCTCCCGTTGTAAGATGATTGTGTGCTTAGACAGAAAGTTCAACGGTTATACCCATTGATCATGGTGCTCTGACAGATGCTTCAGTATTTCCCGTTGTAATCTGTTTGTGCTTCTGACAGATGATTCATACAGTTGCTTTCTGTTTGCACATTCTTAGTTGTTCATTTTAATTTTGTTGATAGCATCTCAACATACCCGTTGGAGTCGCACTGCTTGTTCTGACAGATTTCCACTTCAGAAAACTAGCCGTTATCAGTGGACGCTCGGCTTCTCGTGAAGTGGTTTTTCCTCTCTCTATGGTCACTTCATTGTTCTTTCTGTAACAATACATCAAATATCAATACAATGAAGTGTTAATCATAAATATGTTGGATCATTGGCCAAAGACAGGATTTCCGCTTTCTGGGTTGCATCACTTCGAGTGACGATGCTTGCTGTGAGTCACCTCCAGACTTGAAGTTTTAACCCAAACGCTTGAGCCCCTATTTCACACTTGAAATAAGTATTAAGCAATGTCTAAGAATGATAGCAAGTAAAAACACAAAGATTGCATAACATATGAACCCATTTGGATTGATCGCTGTGTTCCATTTTGCTTCGTCAACATAAGAACTCAAGTTCCTCATACCAGACTTAAGTGCACAGAGAAACTTTAATATCTCCGGATGGCTTCTATCATAAACTTCCAGAGTGCATTGAAATCCACTGGTGGTGATGAACCAAAAGAACCATATCACATGAATGAAGACTTGGAGTAATGGAGGTGCATTGGTCTAGCAACACTGATAGAATCAAACACATTACTTGAGTTATTGGTTTAATAGACGTTGGTGCATATGGGCTTTCACTGGAGATGCATTGAAGCTTACTGGAGGTGATTTGAGAAGGAGTGAAATTCACCGGAAGTGATCCAGCATCCACTGGAGGTGATCTGCAGAAAACTTCATATCACTCGAGTGAATTCCCTATCACTGGAAGTGATATTGAGAACAGTGAAAAATTCCTCCGGTGAATTCTGCGCCACTGGAAGTGATCTGTGAAATAAGCCATATCACTCGAGTGAATTCTGGAATCACTCGAGTGATCTTCAATATCACTCGAGTGATTAACAATCACTCGAGTGATCTGTTGTTCAGATCACTTTTAGCTCTTTGTTTCGTTTCCAATTCTTCAGCAAGTAGGGGTAAATTTCCAGATGACATAACTCTTTGAATATGGCTCCAAAATTGCTGCATTATATATCAATGGAAAGCTATTGAAGTCTAGTTTCATAGGACACCGGTTTCAGCTCTATTGGATCCGTGGTTTGAGAGTTATAGCCAAAATACCAAGTCTGTTCCAGAAAGTGAGGCTGACATGAAGGTCAAATTCGAACACTGGTATCTACCTCATCTGAGATCCTTTGATGTTGTTTCTGGTGTCAAATTGACGAGTTGGGAGTCTAGTTTCATATGCAACTGGTTTGGTCTCAATTGGAGTTGTATTGTGAGAGATATGATCAAATAACCAGACCTTCCGCAGCTAGACGAAGAACAAAGTCTGAAAAACTAAACATCACTCAAGTGATTTGCTGAATCACTCGAGTGATTTCTATTTTTTCAGAATCACTCGAGTGATTCTGAAAATCACTCGAGTGATTTGTTAAAAATCACTCTGCTACAGTTCCAAACAGTGCCAATTGCTACAGTAACCATATTGCTACAGTACCCATAAAAACTTGAATCTTCATATTTTTCATTAATTCTTGCAAGTTCTTTATTCCTCAATTTCTTTCTTCCATTGCTTGACTAATCTACAATATATGCAACATCAAATAGTTAGTCAATGTATTAGAAAAGTATACTATGCAAGCTTCTTATGCTTAATATTTGACATCTATATTTGTCATCATCAAAACTAATCATATCTAACACAACATATATTCACAAGTGCATCACATTTTGACCAAGGAGAAAAGTAAATATTTTTTACAACAACCAAAGAGAATATCGATCAAGCATAAGAGTTTCATTTATGTGAATGTAATAATAATAAAAAAAAAACTAAACTTTCAACTAGGATTTTGACAAAGAAGGAAAAAGAGTAACGATCAAGCACATCTCGTACGTCCATTTTAGCCTCTTTACAATATACGCACACCTTATTAATAAATGACGGTTATTAACTACAACTGTTATTTTTTGTATTTTTACAAATTCCACCTCGCTATACAAGACGGTACACATAATTAACAATTACTTTTAAGCATTATATATCCTTACGTGATCTTTGCCTCGACATACATAACGTTTATTAACTGTAACCGTTATATATTAAGCGTTATAAATACGTAAATCTGTAGTAGTGTTAGTTCAAAGCATATGAAATAAAATTTATAAATAATAAATAAGCCAGGTGAAAATGCTCACGTGGCAATAGCAAGGATGTTCACACGGCTTCTTTTATATAGTAATAAAATGAAGAATAACATATGAGTTAAAAGTTGCAATTATATTAAGGAAACCGTAATACATGGTGACTAAACAAACTCTGGTGAATCTTATATTAATTTCTTGTTTATTTTCTGTCAACAATGTACCAACTAGCGCTCCTCCTCATTTAACAACATTGGAAGCTATATGCCACATGTCAAGAGAAGGAGTAAGTAAGGAACAATTGAATGGCTGGGGCATGGAGAAGATCTTTCAAAAACTGGATAAGGATTTTTAGTTAAAAAATCCAAAATATCCACGTAATCTTTTTGAAAGTCATGACATTGTTTTAATTCCTTTCATTCTTCTAATTATTTTTTTCTTAAGCTTATTGAAGGCAATTCTATTTGAAATAACATATCAGGCACTAAATATGAGCATCTTTTTTAATAGAATTCAAACTTTAGTTCGTCATGAGGGATCAATCTTTTCACTTATACTTAACTCTTGTTGGTTCATTCTACGAATGATTAGGATAAATAAATGACACTCAACATATAATTACTGCATCTTTCTCTAGTCTATCATTAATATATATTAGCTCTAGATCACCCACATTCATCGGGAAGATAATGTCACTAATGCAACATACTAATTTAATGGCTGAGTTTTGACATATGTTGCTTGTGGATAGAGCTAATAATAAATTAAATAATTAAAGAATCAATTTAGTTTCATCAATCTCCTCAAATTATACGCGCGCACACACAACATGTTGATATCTTTTACTGTATAAAAAGTTAATATTTAGTCTATTAAATATATTATCTTAAAAGATATTTTAGGATATTATCAAATTCATCAAGCAATTTCGATATTATGATATGACATTAATATATTAATTTAAATATTTTAAATAATTCAAGCTAGTTATAGATTTTTAATAATAATATCACATAAAGAAGTTTCGCGGGTTGTTATGGGAAGTTGTCTCTTGACTCAAACTACTAATATAAATAAAAAATAAGCTAGGTGAGAACGCTTATGTGGCAGTAGCAAGGATGTTCACTCTACTAATTTTATATAGAAATAAAATGTGAAGATGTATCGGGAAAAAAAAAAGAAATAAAATGTGAAGAATACCATATGAGTTAAAAGTTGCCCTTGCATTAAGGGAACCACAATACATGGTGACTAAGCACACTTTGATGAATCTTACTGTAATTTCTTGTTTATTTTCGGTCAACAATGTACCAACCAGCGCCCCTCCTCATTTAATCACATAGGAAGCTATATGCTAAATGTCAAGAGAAGGAGTAATATCACGAGTTATTTTTATGAGAAATATCTACGGGTTTTTATTGTACTGGACCAAATGGAATAATATTTAATTTGAATTTCTTATGTTTGTTTTCTTACACACATGTATTCTCCTATTAGATTTAATCAGCGTGTTGTTCTTTTTGAATTTATTACTTTAGTGTTGCTTATGTTTGCATTAGAATATGGGCCTGTTATGACCGATGATTCATGATCCTATCCAGCAGGTGAACAATATATGAACTGATAAACTAATAATAGAGTTCATTTAATTAATAATTAATAACTGACCGCAAAAGATTGACAATTGACATTTTGACGGACACTGTGGGGTGGGGCTAGTGGAAGAGGGTAATTTTTTTTTATAAAAATGATTTTACCTCGATTTCTAATTATGAGAATTAGTTTTAAAATAAATTTTGATGACATTTTTTTTTATTTTATCTCTTTTATTTATTATTTTTCTTCAACCTAATTTATGTGATTTATAAACTGATAAATAATCTAATAATACACACAAGTGTTTTAGAGAGATCGTGTAACACATGCTATAATTAAGTTTTTTTTTCTTACTTTTCAATTATAATTTTGTAGGAATATTAACTGATAGGGGGAAAATTATAGCTTGAGACTGTGCGAATGCATAGACCGTATCAAGTAATAAAGTAATTAGAAATGTATCGTTCCCATAAGGACTTGGTACCAACAATTCAGTTTAGCGATGATTTTATACTTTCACTTAAGTTGAGTCAACACAATTTGAATCAAAGATAGGAATATAAGCTAACAAAAGAAAAAGAAAATCAAATCTAACTAAGATTAAGGATACAGGTAATTCTAGATCTTAAGCGGTGACTTGAATTATTATAACTTTGATTACTTCTTAGTGTCTAATTTCTCCCCTTAATTGCATTTAAAGCTATATTTGCTAGTCTAGGACTCTTAACTACCTAAGAGTGTCTTTCGATCCACTAAAATGCATTCTAATTATGTTAATCCCTAATTTGTTAGGCGATTATTACTTAATTGGATTTATTTAAATGCAAGTCTATTGAGACCATGTAGGGCTGGAAAGTATATGTCTATCCTACAAGCAAATTAAGTTAGAAAATTTAATCTTACATGATTCAATTGAAGGTCCAACCTAAATTTTCTATGTCTAGGCTCTTTAGAATACCAATTCAAGTTCCAATCAAATTTCTCATCATTCAGAACAATTAAGCTCACAATTGAGTCAACAACATAACATTATAACAATTTAAAATAAGAAAGCATCATCCACTAATGCATAATCAAACTAAATAATCCAAAACAAAAGTTTAGCTACATAAATTAAATAATGTCATGAAGAAAATAATAGCTAACCAAAGAGAAAATAAAAGATAAAAGAAAGAAGAGAAAGGAAAGGAGAAACAAAAACTCAAAGCCGAATTTTCATCTGAGCTGTAGATATTTTGTATATATAAACATTAATCTCCCTCCATTAAAATTCTAAGCTCTTTCCTTGTTATCACCAATCAGGAAAATATAACATACCGTCTTCTTTCTATGCCTCAGGTATATATAGCCATATATTACCTCCCCCCAAAACTTCCAAAAATAGTGTTGTTCGTGTCGATGAAGAAAAGGAAATAGTAATGATAACAATAAATCTGGATTTTTTTAATTGTGAAAACTTCCCATTATTATCGATTATTGTTTCTTTCCTGAGTTTTAAAAAATAAAAACTTCTATTTTTATTGAAATCCCGTAAATGATGCACCCAGTTGATATTTCATAAAATCTCAATAAAATTTCTTTAATTTAGCATTGACGACTTTCCAAATATATCAAAATATATCTCAAATCTATTAAAAATAGGAATTCATAATTAACTTTGAAATTGCAGTGCACAAGTGGACTGTGTAGTTAACAAGTTATGAGTATATAGGGGAAAAAATTATAAGGATCCAATAGAAAAATGGAAAATCGGAAAAATCCTTCATTAAAAATTCTGTTGGTAAAATAATTACACACACGGAGTATCGATACTCTAATTTAAGTAATTGTCATCAATAAAATTTTCAATGGAAACTTTTTCCTATTTATTCAGGGAAAAAAAAAACCCTACACACAAAGACATATTTAAAATTGAGGTGAAATTATAAAGACTTGGATATTAATTTTTCCTATCAAGAAAACAACATTTTAATACTTAATTTCTTTGATAAAAATATAAAATTCAAACAAGGAGGTCAATATTCTTATAATTTCGAGTGATGTTTTTAAATATAAATATTAGACGATTATGGTATCACTCACAACATCGCGCCTTATTTTCACCGGATGGGGTCAACTACAGACATTGTGGAGGCAATGTCCACAAAAAATAAATATTAGAAGATTATGGTAGTGTGAATATCACCAACAACATTGCGCCTAATCCCTTGTATTTATCACTTTACTTCAAACCAATTTGCACGACCTGTAAACTAATAAATAATTTAATGATACAAATAAGTATATTAAAAATATCATTTAATATATGTTATAATTAAGTAATGTTTTTTTTGTTACTTTTCAATTGTAATTTTGTATGAATGTTAAATTTGAAATTGTAGTGCACGGGGCGGCCTATGTAGTTAACAAGTTATGAGTATATAGGAATCAATATATATAATTGGAAAAAAAAATATAAAGATCCAATAGCAAAAAGGAAAATAAAAAATAGGGAAAAATCCCTTATTAAAAATTTTATGGGAAAAATAATTATACACCTAGAGTATCCGTACTTTGATTTTAGTTATTGACCTCAATAAAATTTTCAGTGGGGAACTTTTTCCCATTGTTTCCTAAAAAAAAGCCTACGCACAAAGACATAATAAAAATTGAGGTGAAATTATAAAGACTTGGATATTAATTTTTCCTATCAAGAAAACCACATTTTAGCACTTAATTTTTTGATAAAAATATTAAAGTCAAGTAAGGAGCTAGGTTAATATTCTCATAATATCGAGTGACATTTTTAAACATAAATATTAGAGGATTATAATAGTGTGAATATCACCAACAATATCGCGCCTTATTTCACCATATGGGGGTAAACTACAGATATCGTGGAGGCCATGTCCACGAAAAATAAATAAAAAAACTAATGAATAATGTGAGTTAAATGAATTATAATTAAATAAAGCATAAGAAAAGTTTAAGCCAACACCAATAAATAATAGATCATGATAAGCATAAGTAAGATATTTCCATTGATAAAAAGTTATCAATGATTATTGTTGGCATCATATATTATAAAGGGCTAGCTACGTGGCCTTATTATATACCCAAAACACACAACAAAATAAGAAAGACATACTTATTGAAACAAACACCCACCAACTATAACAGAACGTTAAACTAATTGCACTGGTAGCCAGACTTGTTCCTTCCACAGTTGTTAAGAATCACATTCAACGAAACTGGAATGTCAAGGTTGATGCCAAGAATATTAGCTTTAAGAGCAGTGCAAAGGCATACAGCAGCTTCAAGATCAACCAGGCCATGAAGGAGACTGCAACATGGACGTGTTGGTGGTGATCCTACAGTAACATTCACCAAGTTCAGCACATTGGCACACACACCCAACTTAAGGGCATCTATAGGACAATGGGCCTGCTGGGGGGACGAAGGAGGGGGAGGAGAAGTTGTTGGAACAGAAGGGGTGGTCGGAGGTTTCGGTGTCGGTGTAGGCAGTGGGCATCGAGAACATGAGCTAAGCGTGATGAACAAGAGGAGAAGGTTGATAGTAAGAAGAGAGGTTGCATGAGCCTTTGAAGCCATCTTCACAAAGGATAACACAGAATGTGTTTATTTATGAATATTGGCTTGACTACTTGAGAGTAATTTGTGTGTTTGGGATGATGATTTAGAAGGCAAAGGAGGGGTATTTATAGTCGAGGATTTTGTAAGATTACCTCTATTTTTGTTTCAAGTACTTTTTTAATCCTTAATATAGAAGCTATGTCTAGATGGCTAAGTAAATATATGAATAAAATTATTTATTTGTAAGAATGTGTGCCTTAGTTTCTTTATAATATCCTATTTAATTATATGCATTGGAATTAGTTTTTGGGAAAATTATAAATTTGGGAAACAAAATAGATTAAGGTCTTATATTTAAGATAAAATTAAATCCTTTAATTACTCCTTTAATCCATATTCTAAGAAGTCTTTTAGAAGAAATTTTTGGTACTTCTTATAAAATGTTTTGATAGTTTTAATGAGTATTGAATATTACTTCCATCTAATCCCATGTTTCACAAGGGCAGCGAAAAATAGTAGAAATTAAGTCTATTGAATTTGATGGCAAATTTAATACTTTTAATTCTTTTTTATTAATATGTGTAGATTAGTTAGAAATATTTTATAATCTGTTCTGAAGTGTACTTTTTACATTTAGGAGGGCAGGGAGAAGTTAGTTTGGTGTATCCAAATTGAGGCCTTGTGAACATGTGTTAGCCTTGGAAATGTAGTGCCGACTCTTTTTTTTCCTCCTCCTGAGTGGGGGGATTATCCAAGGGTGAAGTCATAAGATATCCATATTGTGGTCTAATTTTTTTTTCCAATTTAAGATAAATTTGAAACATCTATTACTTCTTTTTTCATGATTAATGAACGATAAAAACTAGTTTAATCTTGGATATATTGTTTTACTACAATATATATATTAAGGTAATTAAACCCGGACTGGCCATTGAACTGGTCAGAGTATTGGGTCAAGGGTTAGTGGGTCAGACCAGAGTCAAACAGGGGCTAAACCAGTGAGAAATTGAAGATTTTAGAATTATTAATATAAAATTTAAAGAAAAATTAAAGAAAATGATTTTTTTAAAAAAACCAGATTGAACCTGTTTACTGGCCGGTTTCCGGTCCGAATTCTATAACTTGGATATATATATATATAAAAGATAAAATGAGTTTAGATTACAGCATCAGTATGTATGTGCAAACAGAAAGAGAAAAGCAGAGCTGTAAGCTGTTGAAAAACCTGAGCATGACAGAGCATATAATAATCATAGAAAAAGAATATAAAAAGTAGCGATGTCTTGCCAAACCTGGACCAGACTGCATACAAAAATTGGAAGAGTTACGATGTCTGCTTAAAAGTCCTCCTTCATCTTGTAATTTTTTTTTGTGTTGAAATACAGATAAAAAAGAATTTAAGTGTTTTTGTTAGTTAAATTTCATTTTCATGGCGTCTAGTCTAGTCTAAGTATTTTCAGAAGTTTAAAAAAATTCCTTTGGCCGGCTGCAGCACACTTTCCATTAATTCAGCTTTCAAATTTTCTTTATTCATTAATTGATGATGGACGATAAAATTTCAAGAGAAGCGAATATAAGTACCATATGATCGATCACTTGAATTCATGCACCTTTTCAGCTTCTCTCTAATTTTACCACCTCTTCAAAGTTGCCCTTTATTAAGGAAACTATCATGTATTCTGTCTAAGCACATTATGATGAATATTACTACGCTCATTCATCCAATCTTTAATATAACACTTAAATACTAATTTTCATATTACAAAATTATTTAAATTAGTTATTTGTAATAAATTTATGCTGACTTCCCTAAAATATATTTCATAACCATATGCATTGAAATTATCCCTTAATGATACCCTTTAACATGTGTTATGTGTAATTAATATATAAGGATACATGACGGAAAAGTTATAAATATGAAAGACAAAGTTAGTTGAAGTATTGGGAAAATGGGGTCGACCCATTTATACTTGAGCTCCTCAAGGGTTGGACTTAAAAAAAACTATGAGTTTAGACTACACGTACTTTTAGACCTGTCCTTTTAAGTCATCGCCCGTCAATGACCAGCCATGTAGGACTAAGTGCCCACTTGTTTAAACCTGCATAATATTATTTCTTCCATTTGAGCTATTTTGATAGTTATATTTGTCCAACTTATTCCTTTAGCTATTTTATTTTGTTTTTGGCTATTTGAAAATAAGTAAATAATATTGAAAATCTTAAAGAGTTTAAAGTTCTCAAGCCAGACCCAAACTCACAAGTTTAAGGGTCAAGGTAAATAAACATTTCAGACCCCAATCCTATAAAGAACTATCCCATTTTCCCATATCTATTTAGGATTAAAATAAACCCTTTATATAAATCTTATACTAAAAACTAGCCCACGGAAGTAGTATTATAATTTCTTCTCTAGTTTTGGTCAGCAACGTACCAACAACCTCCTCCTCATTTAACAACATAGGAAGCTAAATAAGTAGTAAATATGCTACATGTCAAGAGAATAATAGGAATGGCAAGGGCATTCAGTAGATTTTTCCAATAATGTAAAGGTTCTTAATAAATCCAAAACATCCACCTAATCTTTTTGAAAGTCATGACATTGTTTTAATTCCTTTCATTATCACAATGAATTAACAAAAATGAGATGGAACGTACATAATGGATTTTGAAAAGTTTATGGAGAAAGTAGGCGTGTTTTGTAAAGTCGCAAGTGAGAGAGAATCCAGATCCTTGTGAGAGAGGTAGAAACAACATCTTATGTAGAGCATTTTTATAAGATATTTCCTTTAGAATTATATTGGATCTATTTATAAGAACCAACATCTTGTCCGGAGTACTTTTTCTAAAGAAAATTTCTTTCCTACCCTCATTAAAATGAGAATTTACTAATGAGAATATGAGATCCATTATTAAAAGTTCCCAACCAATTATTATGTGTATTATTAGAAAAAGATTAGAATTTTTAACATATTTACAAATCTAACTTTAACTACACTTTGTTATTCTTGAGAATTAGTTATTTGTCTCTTATAGAAAGGATCAGGGTGACTGGGTCAAAGAGGTAAGCATTTAGTGAATTGTGAGTGATATTTAATTTGGGAGTCTTTGTTCTCTAAATAAATATATGAAGGTTATTATATTGATTGTGAGTGTTGAGTGCATGAAATTTCATTACAAAAAAAAGGCAATTTCCGATGGATTTTCTGGTGGAATGGAAGTTATTTGTGAGGGAATTCCGTCGCAAACCATTTTGCGATAGAATTTCTAACGGAACAAATTATGTAAGTAATTTTACCATCGCAAATCACTTTGTGACGGAATATTACATTTCGTCTCAAATTGTGGTGAACTTTTCGACGGACTTTCCCTCACAATTTGAGATGAAATTTGTGATGGATTGGGTCCATTGCAATTTCCAACGGATTTTTCCATCGCAACTTGATAGGAAATTTGCCACTAAACTGATTCCGTGGCAAATTGTGACGAAAATTTCTGTGGTAATTTGCGAGGGAATTTTCCACTGCATTTTCCGATTGAAATTTCCTTGGCAAATTTTCCTACGGCAATTTTTGACAGAAACCTCCTGCCGGTAACCACCACGTGTACCCATCGTCGGCCACTGCCAGCTCGCCTACGGCCGCTATATGTCTTGGTCAACCGCCGCGTGTCCTGGTCAACTGCCATATGTCACCCTCCATCGTGTGCCACGTGTCGTCCTTTGTCGCCAGCCATATAACTTCTCACGCACGTGCCAGTGCCTTTGCTAGTTGAGTTAGAAAGAACCTTTGCGATTTAAATGCAAAGTTATATATATATATATATATAATTAAAAATTACAATTTAGTTTCCTTATTTTTTTAAGTAAATATTATATCTAAATTTTTCTTATTAATATCTTTTTTTATTCATTTTATTATATATTTTATTTTTATTGTATTTATAAATTTTATATTTTTATTTGTATAATATATATATATATATATATATATATATATATATATATATAAATTACAATTTAGTTTCCTTATTTTTTTAAGTAAATATTATATCTAAAATTTTCTTATTAATATCTTTTTTTTATTCGTTTTATTATATATTTTATTTTTATTGTATTTATAAAATTTATATTTATATTTATATAATACACACACACACATATGTATGTATGTATGTATGTATGTATGTATGAAGTGTCTTCTTCTGCCGACACTTTGTCCTCTTTTGTCAATTCTTCAATTTCTCTTTTTATCTTCATCAGCTTTTTATTCACCTTTCTGAGATTCTTCCTGATTTCTTTGATCTTCTTTTGAATTTCTCCAAGGCCTTCAGTCATTGTTGTCTGCCATTACAGGATATTTTCATCAATTGGAATTTCTCCTTCTTTTTCTCTTTTTTCCTCTTCTTTACAATATATACAATTATGAATAGTATACTCAGATAAATATTTACAAACTTTCTCAGCTGTTTCTTCTAAATGTTCTAGTTCATTTTTCTTGACTAACTCGTACCACTTATAGAACTTTGCATGAGTACCATTAGTAGTCTTTCCAAGAGCATAAATACAAGCAAGATTACTTGTATGATATACCCAATGATTTTCTCCAATACTGGTTACAACTCTGTTCATTTCTTGAAAATTTATATGATGGTCCTGTGCTTGGATATTAGAGATTCTGAATTGAAATTCATCATCATCATCTATATCCTCCTTAATTTGTGGATCAAATTCTATGGGCTTTTTGGTTGTTCCAAGACGAATTAAATTAATTGGATGATAGAATTGGTCTGGTGTAACTTCCGCAACAGTGGAATAACATCTTATAAAGACTTGGTGTTGCAGGACTATTTTAAAATATTTTTCTACGGCTTCTTTAAATCTTGGTGGGAAGAGTTGGATTTCTCGCATATCCTGGGATAGATAAATGGTTTGAATTAATCCAAAACTATACAAGGTCTTTACAATTTCTGGAGGTGTTCCTGGATAGATAATGACTTTGTTAATGGCGTAATGGGATACATATCTAATAGTCTTATGGGTTAAGGTTAGGGTATTCAATCTTTTTACAATGGTCTTATAAAATTGATATTTCTGGGAAAGGTCAAAGACTTCTGGATCAATGGGCTGTTTAGAAGTTGAGGCTTTAGAGGTAGATACTATTATAGTCTTATCTGGTAAAGAGGTTTTATATTTTGGGCTTGGTATTGGGTTTTTTTCTTGTTGTTGGGCTTCTTTCTGTTTCTGGGCTTGCTGGTCTTTTATTATTTGGGCTAAAGAATTTTTTCTTTGGTCTTGGGTAGATGACCATTTTTCTTGAATTTGGGTAGATGACCCAATTAGAAGTTTCTGAGTAGATGACTCAGATTGAGTAGGTGACCCAGTTACTGGTAATTCCTTGTCTTTACTCATTTTTAGCGAAGGTTCCACAATTGGTTCCTTCTTTACTCAACTTTCCAGGTCTTGCACTCTAGTAAATAATTCATTTACTGAGCTAGTAAGATTAGATACAAAATTAGACAAATTCTGTACACTATTACTTATTTGGCTTCCAAGTAAACTCATATTTACTTCGAGCATATTCATTTTCATTACAAGATGTGCCATAAATGGATTTTCCTCTTGTACCTCATTTAGAGGAATTTGACTTATAGGGTTGTTACTCATCTTTCTTCCTGGTTCCATCTGCTCAAATAATCAGCTATTAGATTATTTTTTCCTTTTATATATTCAACATCATAATCATAATAAGACATATCGCTATGCCATTTTAATAACATTTTATTACTTAATTTTCCATTCTTTATTCCATTTTTTAACCATCCTTTTACTTGAGTATTATCGGTTCTTATTACAAATTTACAATTTACTATAAATAATTCAAATTTTTCTACTGCCTTTTTTATTGCTAAAAATTCCTTCCAATTAGAATGATAATAACTCTGTGACTCATTAAACTTACCACTTGCATATCTTATTATTCTTTCGATTCCTTTACTGTCTTCAAAATACAAAGCTGCTCCCCAATAATTTTCTGAAGCATCAGTGTATATTATCCATTTTATATTGTCTTCTAAAGGTATTGTTAATTTTGGTAGTTTATTACACAATACTTTTATTTGTTCTACAATTTTCTGAGTTTCTTCATTCCATTTCCATATTGTTTCTTCTCCTGCTAATTTAGATATCTTTGCTGTTAATTTAGATAAATGTGGTATATAATTTCTCGCTTGGTTTACTAGTCCTAAAAATGATTGTAATTCCTTTTTATTATTTATTTTTGGAAAATATTTTACTTTTTGACTTATATGATCTTGTAATTCCATTCCATCTTTTGAAATTATTTGGCCTAAAAATCCTATTATTTCTTTTCTTAATTCTGTTTTCTTAGGAGATATATTTATTCCTTTTTGTTCTACTAATTCCATGAATTTTTCTAAGTGTTAATCATGTTCCTTTTCATTTTTCGAAAATATTAATATATCATCAATATATATTACTGCAAAATTTCTTATTGGGTTTAACAATTTAGACACATATTCTTGAAATATACTTAGACTATTGTGAAACCCCATGGGTAACACATTCCATTCATATAATCATTCTGATGTACTAAAAGCTGTATATTTTTTACTTTTTTCTTCTAACTTAATCTAAAAAAATCCTGATTTACAGTCAAACTTACTAAATATAGTTTTTCCTCTTATCAAATTAAACAACAATTCCATTTTAGGTATAGGGTATCTATTTCTTATTGCTATTTCATTTAGCTTAGTATAATTTATTACAATTCTAGATTTTTCTCTCTTTTCTTCAGTATGTTTTACGACTATCATTGCTGGTGATGAGTATTCAGATCTACTTTCTCTTATTAAATTATTTTTTTCATTTCTTCTATATGCATTATAAATTCATTTCTATCATTCTCTGTCCAGGGATAAGGTTTATAGTTTATTTCTTTACTATAATCTTTTAATTATATTTTTGCTAGTGCTTTAGATTTTTCCCAATGTATTAAAGGATTTTCACTATAATTTTCTTCTAATCTTTGTTCTATTGTTTTCTTTTTATTTTCTTCTCCTACTTCTCTTATTGTTAAAGTTGCTAACATGTGTTTTATATAAACTGGTTTGTTATTAGGTAAAAATTGAACTTCATTTTCATTATTTTTTAGTTGAAATTTTTCATCTTTCCTACTATAAGGTTCCATTATTCTTATTCCCTATGCCTCATGTTTACACGGTGTTGTTAGTATAAATGTTTTTTCTATCATATGTATAGGATAATATTGTTCTATGAAGTCTAGTCCTAATATTATATCACATTATGATTCATTAAACTGATTTAATATTTTTAGTTTTAATTCATAATTTCCTATCTGAACATTAACATTTAAAGCTTCATATTCCATTAAAAGAATTTCATTTCTTGCACTTTCCATTCTTAAAGGTTTTTTCTTTTTCTTCCACATTACTGGTGGTAAAACATTATATTTTGCTACACTTAAGTTTGCTCCTGTATCTATTAAAGCATGATATTTTCTTGATATGTATTTTTCATAATTAAATTTTGTGAGTATGTAATATAACTTGGTCATTATTATCCATGACTTAATATATTTAGTTTATTCTTCCAATATTTTATGAAGTCATTTCTATCTCTTATTCTTAAATATGCTTGGTATCTTATTCTAAATCCTTCAAATGTTCGTTGTCTTTTTTCATTTTTTAATATTTCTCTTATAATTTTTCTATCTTTTTCATTCCAATTTCTACATTTTTTAATTATTCTTTTTATTAATGTTCTATTATTATGATGTACTTTTATTGTTTGTCCTTTAGTCCTGTATAAGTCTACCATATTAAGCTCTTGATAATGCGTCCATTATTTTTCTGAATTTTTCTGCATAATATTTTCTTTCTGCACATATTTCTATTGTGTTTATATATTCTTTCAGCCATAATAAATAATTTTGTCTATATAAGTCTCTTAATCTTCTTTTTTTTTTTATATTTTCTTTTTCAAATTTGTGTTTTATAAATCTCATAAAGCTTTTATCTGTATGATTTATTTTTATTACTACTCCACTTGTTTCTATGTAATATGGATTTCCCAGATACCATTCCTCTTCTTGTGGTTTCCATTGATTATTCATCTAAAACTTTCAGAATTATTATTGTTACATTTTTTATATTAATAATTATTCTTTTTTATTGTATTCTATAATTATTTAGTTTTTCTAAGAAATCCATTCCTAATATTAATCCAAAATTTTTCTTTTCCTTATCTATTTTTATTGAAAATTCCATTATATCTCTTTGATTAAATCTTATTATTATATCTGTTTTTCCTTCTTCATTTAATATTATATTTTCATCTATGTATTTTATATCTATATTACTTTCTTTTACTTCTTCTAATATTAAAGCTTTTATAGGCATCCATCCTATATTTTTCTTAATTTCCACTTTTATAATATTTTGTGTTTTTATTCTACTTCCTGACGGTTTTATTTCTTCTAATTTTGTTGTTAAAGGTATTTCTGGTAATCTATTACTTCTTGATCTTATTAATTTGTTTTCTATTATAGGTTCCTTATCATAACTTAATCTTTTTGGGTTTAGATTAAAACTTAGTGATCTTTATCCTAATTGATTATTAGTTTGTAATATTGATCTTCTTAAATCTTCATATTCTCTTATTCTGTCTATGTCTATTTTTAGTTGTTCTGGTAAAGTTATTGTTATTGGATCTATAGGTAATTCTTTTAATATTGACATAAAATGTTTTTCTATACTTATTCTTCCTTTATTCTTGTTAAAAATTTTATGTTCGTTGGTGAATACAAGTCCTATCATTGCAGTTATGCTTATTGTTTTTCACCCTTCCATTAATATTATTCCTCCTAATTTATGATATATATTTATAGTTTTATCTATATGTTCGTCTGTTACTGATATTGCAAAGTTTGTATTTAATGTAAATTTCATTTTTTGATATATTAAATTTCCTGTTAACATTCCTATTATACTGTCTTTTATATCACTTATTATTTTTCAATCAGTTATAAGTAATTCTATAGCTGTATCAATTCCTTCTTTAAAATAAGCTTTTACTAATAATTGTATTCCTGCTATATAAACTTCTGTTACTTCATCTTTAATTGGTACTTTCTTTATTTCTTCTTCTATAAGTCTTTTACTTATTAATGGTATTCTTAATACTCCTTCAATTAATGTCGATTCTATAGGATGTCTTTTCTCTAATACTACACAATGTGTTTTATGATTTCTTTTAGATTTGAATTTCTTACTGACCATTTCTATAAACGATTCTTCTTGTAATTGTTTAGTTTTCATGTCTAATTTCTTATCTTTTTTTTATTAAAATGTTTTGGGTTAAATATCATTCTTCTTTCTACATATCCTTCACTTATATTTCTATATTCTTCATATTCATCATTTTCATCTTCTTCTTGTTTACTAGTTTGTCCTTCTTCTAATTCTTTCATCATATATATATATACATTTCTTCTTCACTTTCTGATTCTGATTCTTCTGTTTCTGTAATCTCTTTTAATTTATATATTTCTACTTTTTCATTTTCTATATCATTAAATATTGGTATTTCCAGTTCTATTGGTTCTAAATTATATTTTTCAGCTTCTTCCAAAATTTTCATTTGTTTCTTTTCTCTTGGATTTTTACATTTTGTATATATATGTCCTATTTCTCCACAATTATAACATCTACATTTTTTAGGTCTTTTACTATAATTAATTCTTCTTTTTCCTCTTTTAAAATATTTTCTCGGTTTATATTTATTATAATACTTATATTTTGGATATCTTTTAAATTTATATTTCTTTCTTTTAAATTTATTATATTTTTCTGGTTTTTTCTTACGATATTTGTTCTTTTCATTTTCACATCCCCATCTATGTGGTGTTTCATATTTATTACATTGAATTACCATTTTATTTCTTTTATAATATTTCATGTTTTTCCATGCTTCTTTACATTTATTAGATAAAAATGCTATTAAAAAATATTCTCTTCTTTCCATTGTATCTACAAATGCTCTTAATTCTCCTCTATTTCCAAAAGCTTTATAATATTCTTCATTTATTTCTTCTGATATTAATCTTGGTAGTTTTCTATAAAACATTTCTAAATAAAATTTTTTTTTTCATCTGTTTCTAGTCTTGCATCATAATAATATTTTTTATATTCGCATATATATTGTTCTAAATATTTTGGTTCTAAAGAGCATATTTCTATTTGATATAAACTTAATATTGCTTTTTCAATTTTTGTTTTTTTCATCTGCTCCAGCACTTCTTCCTATAAATTCATTTCTTAAGACTTGTTCATATTTTCTTATTAATATTGCATAAAATTATTTTCTTCCTTCATATGGTTCATTTACTGTTCTTACTTGTTGTCTAAATTCTTCACTTTTACTTTTCCACCAATTATGTACATTTCCTAAAAATGACGCTTCAATTACTAGGCTTACTAGTCCTGTATCTATTGATTTTCCTATTAATGCTATTAAATTTGATTTATTCCATTCATCTAATATTTTTTCATTATCTGTATAACAGTCCATATCTAGCCATATTCCTGAATTAGGTATTTGTCTTGTTTCAAATTGTTCTAAAGGTGGCGGTGTATATTTTAAACTTCTTGGTGTTTTAAACTTAGCTTCGAATTCCATATAATTAGATTCTTTTAATGGTTCTTTATGGTAATATTTTTCTCTTTCAAAATCTTCATTTTCTAGTTGTCTATTACTTGTTCCTTCATTATGAGGTGGTTTTGATAGTATTATTTGTGTTGGTTGGATTACAGTACTTTCTGACGTATCCATTTCTTCAGCCATATTTAATTCTAGGTTTTCTGGTGTCTTTATTCTTGTTACATCTTTAAATTCTCTTTTTATATTTTCTAATTCTTCTTCTTCTTTTCCCATCATTTCTTCTATTTTTAGATATTCTAATTCTTCCATCGTATTTATTTTTTCTTTAGGTTTGATTATTTCTATTAATTCTTCTATAGTACTGTTTTTACACATTATTTCTGCTATTCTATGTAATTCTTTTATTATATCTTTTTCTCTTTGTTTATCTATTTTTTTATTTTATTACTAATTCTTTTTGTTTTTCATTTTCTTGATTTATTTTATTATTTATTATTCCTTTTTCTAATTTTTCTATTTCTTCGAATACTGTAAATATATTTTTATTTAACACTTGTTGTCCTTGTGCTAAAGACGATGTCATAATTCTTGTTTGTTTTACATTTGTATCTAAACTTTGTTCTTCTATCTGTTTTCTAGGCATTTTTTCTAATTCTTCCATTTCTCTTATAGCATCGAATATATTCATCATATTTATTTGAGGATTATCTTGTATAGGTTCTAAAATATTCTTTTTTATTCCTAAATATTTCATAATTTCTTTTATATCTTCTTTTACTTCTGTTATTTCCTTTTTCATATTTTTTACTTCTTTCTTAATTTCATATACTTTCTGTTCTAATGGTTTAGCAATTTCTATTAATCTTTTTTTTCTTTCTCGAGGAATTTTATTTTTTATTATTTTTCTTATATCCTTAGGAATTTTATTTTCAAATTCTTCTATATTATATACTTCTGTTAAGTCTATTATATTTCTATTTATATAAGATCCTAATTGTTTTATTAAAAACATGTTAGTCCAATTTATTAAATTCCATGAATTATCTCCTTCTCCTTCTAACATAAAAGGAGTTAGATTACATATTTCTTCTTCATCTTGTCCTATAAAAGAACTTTGTGGTAAATTACTGGGTTCTATTTCATATATACGAGGTTTCATTACTTCTATTAGATTCATATAATTGATCTCTTTTGTTTTGTTGATTAAAAGTGTGTTTAAAAGATCTTCCAAGTATCCTCTGTAGTTGCAGCTTGTCTGATCTGCTACACGAGAAAGGAAATCTTTGTAATTAGTAAGAATAATTTTAATATCTATCCAGGAAATATTATATCTAAATTTTTCTTATTAATATCTTTTTTTATTCATTTTATTATATATTTTATTTTTATTGTATTTACAAAATTTATATTTATATTTGTATAATATATATATATATATATATATATGTATGTATATATATATATATATATATGTATGTATGTATGTATGTATGTATGTATGTATGTATGTATGTATGTTTCAATTTCAATAATAAATATGAACTAGTATGTTTCAATTTCAATAATAAATATGAAGTAATAATGTTTTTTATTTATATTATAATTTAATACTTGTTTTTCCGAAAATTATATTATAATTTAATAATAATTTACATTTTAAATTATAATATAATTAATATATAATACTTATATTAATCATTAATTAAATAAATCATAATAAAAAATTAATTAATACATATTTCCGATGGAGTTTGCCATGAATCAATTTTGTTAAATTTTCCAAATGAATTTCCGTAAAAAACGATACGTTAGGATTTGTGACAGAGTTTCAAACGGAAATTTCCCACGGAAAAATTCTTTCATAAATTTTATTTGCAACGGAATTTCTGACGGATGTTTTCCATCGCAAAATTTTCGATGGAATTTACAACAATCTTTGGATGATTTTTGAGTTGGAAAATTTTGAGACACTTTAATAATTTAATAAATCTCTAATTGAGTCATTAACTCAATTTAGGATTTCAAAATATAGGTAAAATAATTTTAATGCCCTTTCTTCTCTCTTTGTTAAAGAGTTTTTCCTAACTTATGTTTCCTAATATGTGTATAACTGTATATATCAAAATTAATTTTAATATAACAAAATATAATTCATCTATAGTTTAAATATATTAACTATCATCATCAATACAAAGATGTATAATATTTTGAACAAAAAGATTATTTTATTAACAAGAATTTTTTTTTTCAGGAAACTTATAATATATGCCACTATAAAAGGATATATTTTAGTAAATATATTAAGTATAGATTTTACTATAATTCACACACCCATACATACAGAGGTTTTCTTAGAAAGTTTTGTATTGATGTAAGCTATTTTATGAAATTTTAAGTGCCTTTTACATTTTTTTTCTAAAATATCCATAGAAGTATATGAAATTTACATGTTGCTTGTCAGAAAAAAGTAATTAATATTACTAATTCATATTAAATAATGAAAAACTTAAAAATTGAAATATTAACTAAATTATTTTTTAAAAAATAAAATTTATGTGTTAAGAAAAATCATTATAGTTTAGGCTAATGTTGGTAAAAATGAGTTTTATTTCAATTTCTTTTTGCAAAGTGAAGTTAGTATGGGTTATACTTCCTTTGTTTTTTATCTTTTTTTTTTTTTTGGGTTTTGTCTCACCTGGTAAAAATAACTATATTATTTTTAAAAATTACATTTATTTTTTAATCATTAATATCAATTAATTGATTTTCAATTAAAAATTATTTAATTGATATCAATGATACTATTATGGCATGACATGCTTGAATTATTTTTTGATTATTCTCTTATAAAACAAAAAAATTCATTTGATTTAACATATATTAATGTTGATATATAGGCTATAAAATTATAAAGCAATAATATTTTTTTAAAAAAGGAGAAAAGAGATGAGAGGCATTAAAGTCATTTTAGTCAGATTTTAAAATTCTAAATTGAGTTAATGACTCGATTAATGATTTATTGAATTTAACATCTTTATTTATAATTTCTCTATGTTAGGAAGCTTTGTATAGGATTTTCCCAAAGTATTAACATAATGTATTTTAATAATAAAATAATTAATAAATAGATTAATCATTAATTAAATAAATCATAATAAAAAATTTTAAAAAATTAATTAATACCTATTTCTGACGAAATTTGCCACGAATCAATTTTGTCAAATTTTCTGACAGAATTTCCTTTAAAAATGTTACATTAGGATTTGCGACGGAATTTCCCACGGAAAAAGTCTGTCGGAAATTGCATCGGAATTGTTATTTGAGATGGAATTTTCGACGGACTTTTTCTGTGGGAAATTTCCGTCAGAAAATTTCTGACGATCTTTGAACGACTTTTGAGACATAATTTTTTTCCAGCTGAAATTCAGTCAGAAATGGACGGTTTTTTTTGTAGTGTTTAAGGACATTGTTGTAATTTCATTTTTATTTTAGAAAGTACAAATGAGCCCATCCTACACAAGTATAAAATAGTCCTTTTAGATCGCAACATTTAGACCGGTTATTGCAGATAAGGTCTAAAAAGTATGACCGATGACATTTTTGTAATTATAAAGAACTTTTGAAACTGATTCTTAAAATATGCGATCTAAAATATATTATTTAGACTGGTTATTTAAAAAACTGGTCTAAAAATATTATATTAATTAAAAATTAAAAAATTTTAAAAATTTTTAGACTTGTTATCACTAGTAACCGATCTAAAGGATAAAATATTTTAGACTGGTTATTGATTATAACCAATCTAAAAGATAAGGAATTAAAAAATTAATTTTTTTTCTTTGAAGATCGGTTATTAGTGACAACCAGTCTAAAATGTGAAACTTTTTAGATTGGTTATTCATGGGAACGGGTTTAAAATATTGATTTAAGATCGGTTCTTTTATATATCTGGTCTTAAAGATGTTTCAGCACCCTAAATTCTTAATACCCTCTTCTTCGCGCACAGAGCTCTTTGTATCTAAAAGTCTTTAAGGTCGATTACTCTGTCAGCTTCGATGAGTTTCTTCTCAACTCTACCATCCCTCTTTATCTGAATGTGAAGCTCCTCTCTTACTCTGTCACTTGTAGCTCCTCCGTCGTTAACAATGTCGATCCTCTCTTCCTCTGTCGCTCATCACTCCTCTGTTGTCACTGCAAAGGAAGAAGGCAATGGAGCCTTACAAGAAGCCATAGATTCTAATCAGGGAATGTTCCAAATCCCTTTCATATTTCAATCGTTTCGGGTGTTAATATTTGGGAATTGAAGAAATTTCTGAATCCCTTTGTATTTGAAACACTCTTCAAAGCTCGATTACTTTGTGAGCTTCGGTAGGTCTCTTCTTCTCAACTCCGCCGTCCATCTTTCTCTCTGAATGTGAAGCTTCTCCTCTCTTCCTTTCTCAGACATAACTCCTCCGTCATTACCAACATCACTCCTCTCTTCCTTTGTCGCTCGTCGCTCCTCCATTATCACTAGAAAGAATGTAATGTTACATTACTGAATAATGCTCTGGTCCATGTTTTATTCTTTGATACCTCCAAAATTTGACTATGGTATAATGCTCTGGTCTGTCTTTATTTTGAGATGGTAGAAGAACTGTTTTTTCCATCAATTCATTTGGTTGTGAATCAGATCTAGGATTAATTTCTGCACTTACATGTTATGTTTAACTGGATTTTATATCATCCTTGTTGGCATAATTGCTGAAATATTTGCTTCTATGTCTTCAGTATGGTTCTGAATTTTGATTTTAACAGCATATTGTTACTACCTTTCACTGGATTTTGTCTCTGCTGTAACCAAATTTGGCTTAGAAAAAATTTGGTTGAAGTTAATTCTTGCTACCACTTTAAGCACTACATTATTAGAGCTAAATTGATTTGTTGCTGTGATTTTGGATAGTGAATGCAAATAGACTTTTATCTTGAGACCGCTTGCTAGAAAATACCAAAAAAAAAAGATGACATGAATTTCGTCTAATTTGTTTATATCACAAGTGTGACTCATAAGCCAAGTTTCTGCTACAGTTGGCTGTTGAAAGTGCACTCACATTCCCACAAATATGCTCTGGAGTCTTAAACTGAATTCTTTAAGTTGAGCTGCTATGAAATCAAGTTTCTAAAGCGCTTTTGTGTTGTATCTGTCAAAACTTAACTAGTTTTGAACCTAAGAAATTGATTTTTTGAATTCCATTGAGGGAACTTGCCTTAACTGAAAATGTGTTACCTGAATCTAAATTGTGTATATGATAGTCTATCCATTATAATCTGGCTGCTAACTGCTTACCATCTATTCTATGACATTTTTTTAATACTGTTATGATTGGAGCTTGCTATCATTGATTGAACTTGCTTCTAAACTAAATTCTTAGTGAAATTCAACCTTGATCATTATTGTGGCTAGACTAAGAAATTATTTTTGGTTTGACTAGTGCATGTTTCTAATTGCTGCCACTTCTCTTGATCATTGTTGCTGAACTAAAAAATAATTGGTCTCTATTTGTATTTCAAGTTTGGACCGTCTCTCATGGGCTTCAGAGCTCTCTTCTCCTCCTCATTGCTGACGTTGGTATCACTAGAGCTATCTGGTTCTCGTTGAGTTATGTGGCATCATCTTTTGCGGCCATTTGTGTTGTCATCGATAAGAGAAGCAGCATTGCGCCTGGTCCTCACTGCATTTTGTAGCATCGTTGTTAGTACCTCTTTTAGTACTCGAGGAGTACTAAGGTTCCTCTCTTCCCTCATTCTTCTATCACCCATAACATTCCCTTTCCTTTTTGATTGAGTTTGTTAAGTAAGAGCTTCTGTCCCATATATATGCTTAAGCTTTTTGCATTAGCTTATTGTTTTGCTTTAATCTGATTGCCGTTCGTTGTGTTGATTGCTTGCAGATTAGGATTCCCATTGAAATAGAGGTAACCTTTTGAAAGAAGTCTAAACAAATACAATTTAGACCGATTGTTTGAAAACTGGTCTAAAACTACAATTTATAGCGGTTGTTTGGGAAACCAGTCTAAAAAAGGCATGCTTTTTAGATCGGTTGCTTATACAACCAGTCTTAAAAAGTTATTTTTAAGACCGGTTGTTTAACCGGTCTTAAAAGTAACAAATATTTTAGACCGGCTGTATTAAGACCTTTCCAGAACCGTTCTAAAAGGTCATTTTTACCTGGTTAAAAAGTCATTTTTCCACCAGTGCTACTTCTCTAATATTATAAATATTAGAATCGCCTCTATGCAGTATAAAAAAGCATCAAATTATTGACAAAATTTTAGTTTTTTAACAGAGTTACTGATGAAATAGCGACGGGAATAGATTACCAATGGAGTTATCGATGAAAACTGTCCATTGCTAAAAATGTGTGGCAAATTGATTCATAGGAGGAATTTAAATTTTTTTAAAACAATTCCATGTGGCGACTGACCCTTACCAGCTGCTACATGTCGTTGCCTCCTTACCCCAATTGTCTATGCCAGATCATTGTTGTGATTTTTGATAAAGGGAGGAATCGAACCTTCTACCTTCTCTAGTGCATTTTGATGCCTTTACCAGATGAGTTGCTTTGACCTTGAATTTTTTATTTATATAATATTATATATGTAATATAATAATTAAAAAATAAATATAATATTAATATAAAAATATATATAATATTAAATTTATATATTTCTGTGTGTGAATATTAATTTTGTGATAATTAAGTATTTATATTTATATTTTTCGTTATATATTATTTTATTTTTATTTTTTTATTATATTATATAAATTATTAATGTAAAATAATTAAAAAAACTTATAAATTTTAACAACGGATTACCGATGGAATTCCATAAATAATTTTCTTGAGAAATTATTGTTGGTAATCTAAAGAAATTACTGATGGAAAAAATTATGTTGGCAATTCGCCAATAATTATTGATGGAGTTTAATTTCGTTGGAAATTTTAATTACTAACAGAATTTACCTAGGGAAAAATTCCATCTGTAATGTTTCCAATGGAAACCAACAAAAAAAAATCTGTCAATAATAGCATTTTTTTGGGTATTAATGTCCTTTACCATTTTTATTGGTCTTTATAAGGGATGTTTTCTTTAAAATTTGAAAATTCTAAATCAGTAATTTTCTACTATAATAAGCAAGGAACCAAAAATCAAAATGGACTTTGAATCGTTTATAGTAGTGGTTCAAGAGTTAATAGGTTAACTCAGGGTTAGACTGACTATATTAAAATGATAAAATTTAATTAAACATAATAAAATTAGAACTTTAGAGTTTAATTAAGTAGTAATGGTGGAAAATAATTATTTAAAAATGAATTTATTTTATTTTATTTCCTCTTTGGTAAATTTAAGTAATTAGGAATTAGGAAATTAAATGTTTGTTATTATGGGTTTGGTCTGGCTAGGACCAGGGGTAGTAAGTATTTTCTTTTTGAAGTTTTCTTTATCAATTTGATCTTATGTTATAGCGTCTATTCTAGCTGGACCGGGAACCATCCCTACGGATTTTCATATATAGCTTCAAAAAATAAAATTCATTTCGTTCTTTGCAGCACGCTTTTCCATTAATTTAGATTGCAAGTTTTCTTGATTCATTGAGTGATGGTTGAGTAAAAAATTATAGAGAAAGGCCCACACAAATCAGAAGACTCCCACCCATCTAAAATATAAGATGTTGTAAATTAATATAATTAATATTAATCAAAAAATATTAATTAAGTTATTTAATGTTTTTTAAATTGATAATATTTACCTATTTCACTTTTATTAAAGAATGTCATTTTCAAACATGTATGTGTTAAAGCACAAAGCACAAGACAGACAACATCATAAAAAGCATGCGTGTCCTACACTCTACACAAGCCCATGCATATGTTTTCACCATGTCCAACACCACAAAGCATGCGTGTCTTGCACTTCGTACACTCCCATACATATGTGTTCCCTATTATGTAATTCCATGAACAGCTACATATACCACAAAGTCATGAAACAGTAACTGTAAAATGAGATTGAACGAAGCAATGGCGTTTGACATGTTTGTTCCTCCATTTTCCTTCTGTGTTGTATTTGCTTACATTTCTATTATGTTATCAGAGCTGTAAAGTTAGCAATGATAGAAACACCACCTTCAAAAAGCTCTTCCACTGTTCACGAAAAATTCCCTTCATCTACTCACTTACCATCAACCACCTCACAACCATCCAATGTTTCACATTTCATCTCTGTGAAACTGACTCTTGATAATTACTTGATTTGGAAAACTCAAATGCTCCCTTTTTTGTATTGTCAGAGATATTTCTGTTATATTGATGGCTCTAAACCACAGCCCCCACAGAAACTTCTCGATGGCAAGCCAAACCCAGAACACATTAAATGGTTTGAGCAAGATCAGTTGGTCCTCTCTCTACTTATCTCCTCTTTATTTGAGAAACTCATTAGTCAAGTCATGAGACATAAAACCTCTAGAAATATGTGGTATGCTTTCTCTCAACAATCTCAAGCCAAATACCTTCAACTCTATCAAGAACTCACTCATTTAAAGAAAGGAGACGAATCTATCTCAGAATACTACCAAAAAGGCATTCAACTAGCTGATTCCTTGGCTGCCACTGGAAACCCAATTTCTGACCGTGACTTTATAATTTATTTACTTGGAGGTCTTGGCACTGATTTTGATCCAATAGTCACCTCTCTTACCACCAGGAAAGAGGCTCTCACTCCTGAAGAAACACTTAGTCACCTCTTTACCTATGAAGCACGACAATCTTGATCTCACAACACTCATATCACTCAAATCTCGACAAATACCGTCACCGTTTCAAATGGTATTCTACCAACACCCACCTCTAACCGTGGTCGTGGAGGACGATTTTTCTTTTATAACAGAGGACGTGGGGGACGTTTCTTTGGTAGAGCCTATTATGGACAAAAACAATTTTGAACGAGGATCCTTTGGCAAAAGTGGTCGTTTCCCTTATCATGGAGGTGGTGGCCAACACATATCTCCGTACTTTGACAAAAGAACCACTTGTGCTTTATGCTATGAGTCAGGTCAACATGTTGCACACTGCCCTTATTGATACAACCCCACCTTTCAGGGACCACAGTCCTTTTCTGCCAACTACTCTGCCTTCTCTTTTAATGATGATACCTTATGGTATCCTAACACAGGGGTAACCAACCATATGACCGTTGAACTTGCAAATTTAAACATCCAATTTGACCCTTATCAAGGTCATGATTCAATCTATGTTGGCGATGGAGCACCACTCAACATTCAACATACCGGATTTGGTCACATATCCACTCCTAATTTATTATCTCTCAACTACTTCATGTCCCTCACATTTCTAAAAATTTATTATCTGTCTCTTAATTCTGTATTGATAATGATATATTTTTTGAATTTCATACCAATTCTTTTTTTATGAAGGACGCCAAAACAAAGACCATACTTCTTCAAGGTTGCAACCAAAATAATTATATCCTTTCTAGAGCCTTCGCCCTCCATCACCTCCCATTACTGCTTACATTGGAGTTTGCAAGTCTCTTCAATAGTGGCACAATCGATTAGGACATCCATCTTCCCACACTGTTCGACACATTATTTCCTCTAATAACTTACCAATCTCTTCAACATTGTCATCCTCCTCTCAGTGCTCTGCTTGTCGCATCTCTAAAAGTCATCGCCTCCCTTCACCTTCATCTCCAAATCGCTCCACTGCACCTTTAGACTTAATATTTTGTGATGTATGGGGTCCATCCCCAATCCTCTCAGTTAATGGCTTTAGATACTGTGTTAGCTTTGTAGATGACTTTTCTCGCTTTATCTGGTTGTTTCCAATCAAAACCAAAAATGAAGTTTACTCCACCTTTCTTCAGTTCCGAGTCTTGGTTGAAAATTTATTTCAGTGTAAAATACGCTATTTCCAATCAGATTGGGGAGGTGAATTCCGTTCATTAGCTAAGTTGTTCTCTTCTACCGGTATTCATCATCGTATCACATGTCCACACACACATACATAAAACGGCACTGTCGAACGTCGTTACTACTCTATAGTTGAAATAGGTCTCATTCTTTTGTCCCATGCGAATGTGCCACATGTTTACTGGACTCATGTGTTCTCTACTGCTGCTTTTCTTCTCAACCGACTACTCTCTTATTCTCTCAACAACTTAAGCCCATTTGAAATTCTCTTCAAAACTAGACCTTATTACAGTTTTCAAAAAATAAACTTGAACCACATTCCCTAATATGTGTTTTTCTAGGCTATAGTCCTAACCATCTTGGATATATGTGTTTACACACTCAAACAAGATGGTTATACATTTCACGGGACATCATGTTTGATGAAGAACGTTTTCCTTTTTCTGAGACCACTTCCACACATCAACCAACTCCCTCAACCTTTACACTACTAGAAAAAAAATACTTTTAACGTCCCTTTTTTGGGACTTTTAACGTCCTTTTATGGGGGGATGCATATGTTAGTGACGTAGTAAATTTAGACTTTAGACGTCCTGTTGAAAAGGACGCCTAAAGGCAGAACTTTAGGCGTCCCTTTTTACAAAAGGGACCCTAAAGACAACGTTTAATTTTTTTTTAATTATTTACTTTAGGCGTCCCTTCTCGGCGTCCCGTCTAGGATAAGGGATGCCTAAATCCAAGCTTTAGGCGTCCCTTCTAGCTTGAAGGGACGCCTAAAGTTTTTTTTAAAAGGATGCTATTTATATTGTTTCTGCCCATACTGAAAGCGATGAACAACAGTCTCCTTACACAGTAAGGAAACATACAACAAGCAGTATATAATTATCTCCTACAACATACAGTAGTAAGGAAACATTTATGCACAGTGTTGTCAGAAATGTGTCCACTAAACGACTACATACTAAGTAAACATATAGGAAACCATAAACTTTCACTGATCTAGGTGTTGAAGAAGCCGCCTAGCCAACAAGTCTCTAACCAAATTAATGTCTTCATATAAGTAGGCAGCATCATTATCAAAGATATGCAAATTAGAAAATATAATCAGATAAAATCATTAAAGTTAAAGAATTGTTTAGCAATTCAATTAAAATACATCCAAAATATTATCATTTGATTACCTGTTGAAAATCACTTGTAACGCCGCTTTGAATGATATTATACATGTAAAGCATAATATAGTAGCCACATTTCGTACCCCCTGACTGTTGAGGGCACTATAAATTAAATCAAAAGCAATTGGTTAAAATCAATAGCATACATAATTTCTAAAACAAACCTAAATAAAAGAACTTAAATTGGAACCATATACTTAGGGATAGTACCACTTTGGCTTGCGAACAACTCTACCCTCACGTGACCCGCCAAGCATTCTATATGTTTGGGTCGCGCTACCATTAAAATGTAAAACAACAAAAATTAGAAAAATTTATTTAAGTCAAGAATCAATTTAATAAAAAAGAAATAACTTACGTGTTGAAGACGGATTTTGTGTCCTTGTCGGGCTTTTTTCTCAAGGAATCAAACCAATAGATTTCGTTTATGCGTGGGAAAACAACACACAGGCTCCAATAGTAACTACAACAATACAAAGATTAAAATGAAGTTTAGATTAGAAGAAAATTATTTCTCAAACATCCCAAAAAATAAAAATACAACTACATACCCTTGAACAATTGGCGCTATATAACATTGCAATTTGATCGCTGCCATTGTGAAGCCCACATAATGCGTCCTTTGTTGAACATCATTTTTATTCGATGTCGTATTTGCCGGACACAAGAATCCGTATAAAGTGTGTCTTTCCATATCGATGCATAAGTGGTAGAAGGACCTAAAATACAAATAAAATGACCAATGAATTATTGAACTTATGAATTATTGAACTTAGTAAAGAAAAACTAACCAAATGGAAAGTTTGACCCATCCTGCATCTCTCTCCTCCAAATGCAGAAACTCCTTAAGATCTTTATTGTCGATCGTGTAGGGATACATCAATTCTTTACCCACAATCCCTGGAGGCATAT
This sequence comes from Albizia julibrissin, assembly GCA_037074505.1. Classification (NCBI taxonomy): domain Eukaryota; kingdom Viridiplantae; phylum Streptophyta; class Magnoliopsida; order Fabales; family Fabaceae; genus Albizia; species Albizia julibrissin. The sequence continues at coordinate 21,936,509 of CM073480.1, read as the reverse complement.
TCAAGTCGATTTGGCGAATACGTTTGTAAATCTGTTGCAGCCGTGCTAAAAAGGGCCATTTCATCACATCTTGCTCATCCTATTACCATAACATACAAAACCAATTATATTATAATGATACCAATAAATGTCAAGTGATATAAATATAGTTCCTACCATTGGTAGGGTTGCCATCGTGCCAATAAGATATTGAGGCCAAAGGATAAAAGCTCCAATTGCCTGACCCAGCGTGGCAACCTCAACGTCAGGGATAGGGATGGCTGTAGCTTCTTCCCCCTCATGAACACATGTCACCATCACCCTACGTAAATACTGTAGAATTTGATTATGATGGTAGGTGGTGGCTTGTGTGTGAACGAGAGCATCGGTAAAAACACAAATCATGGGGGCATCCAAATAGAGGATACATGATTCGCCCTACTTTGGAGTGGTACAAGGCAGGCCCAGTGGTTTTGTTGTGTGAGAAGGCTGGCCTAGTGGTTCTAGGGCCTGAGAAGGCTGGCCATAGGGTTCCATAGTATGGGAAGGCTAGACAAGACTGTGGAAAGGAACGGCAACGTGTTCTGGAGTGTGGGAAGGCTGGACAAGGGCTTCCGGAACGTGGAAAGCCTCGCCAATGAGTTACAGAGTGTAGGAAGGCTGTCCAAGGGATTCCTCTTGTGGGTTGTGACTTCTTTTAGTGCTGAGGAAGGGCGGGGATTCCTGGGTTCTAACCCTAGTACTATCCATTTTAGAATTAAACAATGATTTCATTTCACCACGTAGTTCTTCCATTAGCTCATCTCGGAGCTCTTCTCGGATCTGATCGCGAAGCTTAGCCATAAACTCTTAACTGGGTTCACCTAGTGATGTTGTTTGTGAGGCTTTGCCAAAATACTTCACAATACCAACTCCCCTGGGCTCCCCTCTAACACGACCAGGGTATTCAGCCTTCCCAATCGCTGTTGCTAATATGTCCATCCGTCCACTAGGAGTGAAAGAACCTTGGCTACTCTGCTCTTCGAGTTTGTCCTGTAGCATACAATTCGTTATGAATGAAAATTAAATGTTGGAAATGTGAAAGAATTTCAAAATTAATTACTTATGCTCTTACTACTTACAATCCTCGAGGCAACCTCAACAATAGCCAGATTTATATATTTTCCACCCTTAATCCTCCCTGCTTTCCATTTTTTGTGACACAGAGGAGGAGCTGGCGCTTGTACAACAACAGAAGGATCTGATTTCGTAGCTTCCTTCATTTTCTCCAGCTCTTCTGCCATCATCGTCCGCTCCAGCTTCCTGTAACCACCACGAGACATGCAATGCTGGTAATGATTTGTTGTTTGCCTCTTTATGTTTGCTGCACTTACTTCCTGTGTAAGGGAAAAAAAGGAAAAATAAGTCATTGATACATCAACTATATTGAAATTAAAAATTTTCATAATGAAGATAGAAAATTTACCAAAAATTTAGGAGTTTGTCGTGATGCCACAAACAACCTCCAGTCCTCTACAGATAGATATGAATATTCCTTACATGGATCCAGATGTCTCTTCTCCCCTCTAATATACCTCTACGTGAGCTTATTTTTAAAATCCTTCCATCGCAAACGAACCTCCCCCATCCAGTGGTTGTACATGTCTTTGGTGACAGGAACATCGAACGTTTGCTGCAAAAACCGAGACAATTAAATTTGAATAGGAATAAAGATCTAAATACATATCATGTATCGAAAGTTATGTACCAAAATCTGTTGCCAAATCATGTCTTTCATTTTTGGGGGAACCTGCCTCCAACTATCATAGATGATTCAGACTTTGCTTCGTCCCAGAAAACCAAGATAGCTAATGAAGTAGTCTTCCTCAGGACCCGCAGGATTCATGTTGGCATCAAAGTCTACGTGAACCCTCTCCTGTTCATGGTGATGGTGCTTCGCCAATACACTCATCTTCGTGACACCCCTTGTTCTTCTTGGAGCGCGTGGAACTGCTTGCCTTCCATCATGATGCTCGCTATCACTCCCTGATTGACTAGAACTTGACATATTCTTGCACACAAAAAAGTCATTGTCAGAGAGGTAAATAGATTGCAAGTATTTGTATAAACTGCATTAAAGGAAAAAAACATGTAGGACAGAATACAGTTTTATATAGTTAAAGGTCTTACTTTATATTGTTTCCCATATTCCTTCACAATGATCATTTCTTGCAGGATACTCTTCATCATCTACCAACTCGGCCTCACTTCCTATAGGTGGATTTGTTATGAAAGGTAGTGTGTCGTCAAGGTTGAAGGTTAGATCACCATACTTCTGTTTCTTACTTTGAAGTACGATTGACATTTTTTTATTTGCAGGATCTGTAACATAAAACACCTACTTCGCATGGCTTACTAGAATGAAGGGCTCATCTCTATAACCAACTCTTCAAAAATTGACTAAGACAAATCCAAATTATGGATCTATGACCACAGCAGCATTGCTAACCCACTTACATTTGAATAAAGCAACTTTAAACTTGTTGTAGGTCATCTCCCATATTTCTTCTATAACTCCATAATAAGCCATTGAAGCAAATATGAGGTTTTTGTCTTTGGAACTGGAAAAGTGCATAGCTTCAGCTTCAACCATCACCCCACTATTTTGCGTAGTACTTCTGTCATCTTGCTCTTTTGTGTAGAAAGAATACCCGTTTATATTATAACCAGTCTAAGTAACAACCTGAAATGAAGGCCCCAAGCTAGCCAGTCGATCATCTCGGACACACCGGTCTCATGTGAAACCTTCTCCTCAAACCATTATACGAATGTCATGTTTTGTTCAATAGTTATTTGCATGTCACTCTTCTTTGGATTCATGTTTTTCAAATTCTTTTTGTGTTCATCTATGTACGAGTGAACTTCTTCTATATTATTCAGGATATACAAGCGTGCTTGCAACACCACTTCATGACCCATAGTCTTCACTTTAAGTCATCGTGTTCCCTTGCTTCTCCCATCTTCATGCCAAGACTGTTCCTTTTTACCAGATAGATAATCTTTACAAAAGTCCATAGCCTCTTTAACTACATATCGCTCAACTATTGAGGCTTCAGGTCGATAAAGATTTTTAGAATACCCTTTTAAGATCTTCATGTACCGCTCGAAAGGGTACATCTACCTCAAGTACACTGGACCACAAAGCCTTACCTCCCTTACTAAATGAACTACCAAATGCACCATTATATCAAAAAATGATGGCGGAAAATGTATCTCTAGTTAGGATAAAATTATATAACCCTCATTTTCTAGTTCATCCAACTTCTCAATGTCAATGACTTTCTTACAAATAGCATTAAAGAAAACACACATCTGGTTATCGTACTTCGCACTTCATCTTTCATAATGCCTCTAATGGTTATTGGTAACAATTGTTGCATCAACACATGATAGTCATGGGACTTCATTCCCACTAACTTCAAATCGTCCATTGACACACACCTGCTCACATTAGAAGAATACCCCTGTGGGACCTTAATTTCATGTAGACACCCACACAAACTTCTTTTCTCCTCTTTTGATAGCGTATGTGCCGCTGGCTCCATATATGCCCTCCTACCATCATCTCTTTGTTATGGATGCAACCGTTCTCTTATTCCCATATACACAAGGTCAAGTCTCACGCTTATTCCATCCTTGGTCTTCCCTGGGATGTGCAAAAGTGTACTGACAAGGCTATCACACACGTTTTTCTCCACATGCATCACATCAATACTGCGTCTTACATCAAGACAACGCCAATACGGAAGATCAAATAAAATTGACCTCTTATTCCATATGTTCTTCTCACCTGCAGTCCTCTGATTTTTACTAAAGGTCATATTGATACGTTCTATCCGACCATAAACCTCCTCCTCGATTAATACCCTTGGAGCAATTCCATGTTCTGGTAAGCCATCAAAACGCTTTCTCAGCCTACGATATGGGTGGAATTGATGAAGAAACCTCCTGTGGCCAAGGTAAACTATTTTTTTCCAATGCTTAAGTTGTCGGAAGTGTGTGTCTGCTTCACAGATTGGGCATGCTTTATGACCCTTCACACTATACCCTAACAAATTTCTGTATGCAGGGAAGTCGTTTATCGTGGTAAAAATCATTGCACGCAACTTGAAAGACTCCTTCTTATAATCATCGAACATATCCACACCTTCCTCCCACAACTTCTTCAAGTCCTCAATCAAAGGCGCCAAGTACACATCAATGTCATTCCCTAGCTGTTTTGGTCTAAAGATCATCATAGAAAGCATAATGTACTTGCGCTTCATACATAGCCAGGGAGGTAAGTTGTACATTACAAGGAGAACTGGCCACGAACTATATGTACTAGTAAGAGTTCCATAAGGATTAATTCCATATGTATAAAGTTCAAGCCGAAGGTTTCTCAGCTCACTGCCAAATTGAGGAAACATTTCATCTATCTTCTTCTACTGTGGAGAGTCGGCCGGGTGCCGAAGATATTTTCCGTCATAAATTCTCTCATCAGAATGCCATATTAACTTCTTCACTTTTGTTGCAGTCACAAACAAATGCTTAAACCGTGGTATTATCGGAAGATACCATAACATCTTCGAAGGTTGCCTTTTAGTTGTTGTCCCTTCTCTGTAACCACCGTCTTTGTTCACTTTGTATCGTGACGTTTTACACTTAGGACACTCACTAAGACCTGCATACTCTTTTATGTACAATACGCAGTCATTAGGGCAAGCATGTATCTTTTTGTACTCCATGCCAATCGTAGGCAAGATTTTCTTAGCCTCATACATACGGTTTGGAAGTACATTATCTTCTGGAAACATATCACACAATAATTACAGCAGTAATGTAAAACTACTATCGGTCCATCCACAAGTTGCCTTTAAGTTCACCAAATGCAATATTCCTGTTAGTCGTGTGTACTTACTCCCAGGGTATAATGGTGTATCCGCATCACTCTGCAGGCTGTCATATTCATGTGCGTGGGTGAAGGATTCAACCTCGGCATCGTAAATTATTTTCTCCATTCTATCTTGATCTATGACATCCACTCCTTCCTTCTTGTGCGACAAACAATCAGTTACTTCCTCACCATGCCATATCCACCTTATGTATCAAAGATTTATTCCATCACAAAGTAGGTGATCCTTTATATCATCAACATCCCGTCGACTCTCATTTAAACAATTGACACAAGGACAAAAATACTTCCTATTTTTTGTTGGAGCATTCCTTCTAGCAAATTCAATAACCTCTTCCACCCCATTCTTATATTCTTCACTAGTACTCAAAGCATTCATCCAACTATGATCCATTTTTTACCTAAGCCATTCTCAATAACGCTAAAGTTTAGAACAATATAATTGACAACAATGAGATTTCCTTTTATAACTTTTTTCAAAAAAATCGGTAGCATTTCCTCTTAAATTTAAGACATCCCAAAATTTGAATAACAAACCAGTTCAACTAAATGCAAAACAGAACAAGCTATCTGAGACAATTTAAAACACTATCAACAATACTATCCACTAATTTTTCATCATTAAAATAAAAAATTCAAAAAGAAGTGTTAAAAAATTTAGACTTATATTATTATTATTTTTATGACACAACAATTATTTTAACTTTGTAGTGAACTATATCAAGAGACATATAATGGAATCAAAATTATCATTCTACTAAAGATGAGTTTTTGTGTCGCATATATATATAACTTTGAGAGTATTTTTCATTTTTTTCATATAAAATAATTAATCTCAACAAAATCCATGAAGACATAATTATGCATATTGATAATTATAAGTGTACATGTTCAATATTACAAAACTGAAATAGGAGAAGCAAAAATCCATACGCGATTTTTTTTTCATAATTGCTGATAGTATAAAATCCATAGGCTTTAGTATTACAAAATCCGTACGGCATCAAGACATAATTGCTTATATTTGTTCATATATATTCCAAACACAACCTTAAATAATAACCATAAAAAAATCCCAGTCTACAAAAAAAACCAATGCAAAATCCATGCCAAACACAAACATAGAAGATAATGGCTGCAACGTCAAAGATAAAAGGAGAGGGAGGCACGAGAACTGTACCTTAGCTTGGAGGAGGTTCACTAAAGCCTAGCTTGTCAACAGTGAGAAAGGGATGGATGAACAACTAGCGTGGTAAGATCGATCGAGGTAGATGAGCTTCTTGAGAGAGGAAGGGAGGAGGAGGCCGTCGCTATAGCAGAGTTTTTTGAGAGATGGAGGACGACGGACTTACTCATGACCATAAGAGGAGAGAACAAAAATTATTGAAAGCTGGAGGGAAATGAAGTAAATCTCTAGAGGGAAAATGAGAAGGGACGCCTAATATGCTCTTTACACGTCCTTTTTCGTTCTTAGGATGCCTAAAGGGACAAAATTTTTTCTTTATTTACTTAAATGCCACCGCGTCCAATTTTTACTTCCCTTTTTTAGAAAGGGATGTCTTTTAGTGACGTTAAATCCCCAATCTGTAGTAGTGTTATCACACTTCCCCTCTCCCTTCATGACCATATCCCTAATAACACTTTCCCTTACTCAAACACAATTTCTCATATACCTAACCTATCCTCCCATCAAAGCCCAAGCCCTCATCCTCAATTTCGTTCTCCTACACCTTCTCTACCTGACTTCACTTCTGCAACAGCTTTCTCTTCTCCTAAACATACCCAACTTGCACCCACACACCCTATGGTCACTAGATCCCGTGCTCATGTCTCCAAACCAAAATTATTCACTGATGGTACTATCCGATGGCCCCCTCCCAAGGCTCTAATAGCAGTCACTATCATGGAATATTTACCTACCTCTGTCTCTGAAGCTCTTAAGCATCCCCACTAGCACAAGGCTATGTCTAAAGAGTTTCAATCTCTCCTTGACACCCAAACGTGGCATCTCGTTCCACCAGCTCCTTCTTAGAATTTAGTTAGATGCAAATGGATTTTTTGAATCAAATATAGCCCCTCCGGTACTATTGATCGCTATAAAGCACGTCTGGTGGCTAAAGGCTTTCATCAACAAGCTAGCCTTGACTACTCAGATACCTTTTCTCCAGTAGTGAAGCCAGTTACCCTTCGTCTAATTTTGTCTCTCGCCGTATCTCATAATTGGGTTATACGGAAAATTGATGTTCACAATGCCTTTCTTCATGGCTCCCTCGAAGATATAGTCTATATGGCTCAACCACCGGGATTCACTCATCCAGACTTTCCCCACTATATGTGTAAACTCAATCAATCCCTGTATGGTCTCAAACAGGCCCTCGCGTATGGCTTTCTTGCCTTAGTCAAAAACTCACTCAACTCGGATTCTCTGCCTCTAAGTTTGATCCCTCATTATTTATCTATAACTCTCAAGGTTGTCACGTGTTTATTCTTATCTATGTAGATGACATTATTATTACCGATTCTTTTGATATGATGATCACTGACCTGCTTAAAACTCTCTCCTCTTTCTTTCCAATTAAAGATTTGGGCCCTCTCAATTATTTCCTCGGAGTCGAGGTTCATCCTGTTTCTGATGGTATTATCCTTTCTCAACAAAAGTATATATTGGATCTTCTTTACGGAACCAATATGCTCTCTGCCAATGCTATAGCCTCACCTATGGCTGTTAACTCCAAGCTCCACCTAATTGGCCCTGACTTCTCTAATCCCAATTTATACTGTAGCATTGTTGGCAATCTTCAGTACCTCTCTTTTACTCGCCCTGATTTATCTTTTGCTATCAATCGTGTTTGTCAATTAATGCATGCCCCTAAAGAACATCATTGGGTAGCTATCAAACGAATTCTTCGCTATTTGTGTGGCACATATCATTTTGGTTTAGATATTAAACAATCCAGCACCCTTCGTCTCTTCTTCAGTACTACTTCTCTTAAACCAAAATTCTTAGAGGCCTATTTGGATGCTGATTGGGGTGGTTGTGCTATTGACTCACATTCCACTGGAGGTTATGTTGTTTATTTTGGTTCTAATGTCATTTGCTAGAGCTTTAAGAAGCAACCGATTGTCTCTCGCTCCAGCACAGAATCTGAATACAAATCCCTTGCCAATGCTACAGGTGAATTAGTTTGGATTGAAAATCTTCTTGGTAAACTCCAAATTCACCTTCTTGAGCCACCCACTCTATATTGTGACAATTTAGGGGCCACTTATCTTGCTGCTAATCCTATTTTTAACTCTCGAGCAAAACACATTGCATTGGATTACCATTTTGTTTACGAGCGTGTGGCTGCCAAAGCTCTACATATTGCCATTATCTCATCCAAGGACCTACTTGCTGATATCTTTATTAAGCCGTTAACCACTCATCATTTCTTATGGCTTCGTTTGAGCCTCAATGTTAAAGCTCTCCATTTCACCTCCCGGGAGGATGTTAAAGCACAAAGCACAAGACAGACAACACCATAAAAAGCATGCGTGTCCCACACTTTGTATAAGCTCATGCACATGTGTTCACCATATCCAACACCACAAAGCATGTGTGTCTTACACTTTATACACTCCCATATATATGTGTTCTCTATTATGTAATTCCATGAATAGCTACATATACCACAAAGTCATGAAAAAATAACCGTAAAATGAGATTGAACGAAGCAATGGCGTTTGAAATGTTTGTTCCTCCATTTTCCTTCGATGTTGGATTTGCTTATATTTCTATTAGTATGTATTATCTATCACCTCTATGGCTCTATCACTCCTCAGAAGGGTAAAAATGGAAAAAAAAATATTGGTTACCCTATCAACTTCTTATATTTTGAAGCAAAAATTCATTCTATAACACTTCTTATATTATGAATAGAAGGGAATAACATATAACTTTGCGCTTGTTTTTTTTCCCGGTAAAAGATGTAATTCATTAAAATAACAAAGTTTCCCTTGTAGTAAGGAAACATCATCCATCGTGACTAAGCTTGATGGATATTATTGTAATTTCATATTTGTTTTGGGTAAAAAATGTACAACCAGCTCCTCTTCATTTAACAACATAGGAAGCTAAGTTGCCCAATATGCTAGATGTTAATTAAAAGAAGGAATACGTAATAGGAATTAATGATTAGGGCATTCAATATATCTTGCCAATACTGCATAAGGATTTTTAATTCATTAATATATAAATCCAAAATATCTGCATAATCTTTTTGAAAGTCATGACATTGTTTTATTAATTCCTTTCATCCTAGTAATTAATTAGCATATTGAACTAACACTCAACATTCTATTTGAAGGCGTTCTTTCAAATATGGGCTCATGTGATGAGTTCGGCCCAGTTGACGTAAGTAGTGAGGATAGAAATCAAAAAAGGAGCATTAGTACGAGGCCCAAGGTTGGTTACTAATGGCGTGGTTGGAGTGGAACAAGAGCATCATGAAGTTAGGGATTTTTGGTATGAAATGCAGGTAGAGGTTAAAGAGGATGGAGAAGATGAAGATGACCCAATGGATGTAGTGCCAGAGTTGCTGTGACGTCACGTCTGTTTCGGGTGACCTCTTTTCCTCTTTTTCATTATTTTTTATGAATTTTATTTCTTGGAATTGTCGAATACATAAATGTTCATTTTATTGTTCTATTGGAGACTATAGTTAGTGGAGTAAAGGCTGATAGAGTTTCTAAAAGACTGGGTTTTGATAAATAGATTAGAGTAGATAGTGGGATATGGATTTTATGGCATAAAGATAGTGTTGATATTGAGTCTATTTCGTACTCGTTAGGAATAGCGATTAGAGTCTTCAAAAGCAACTTTTTCAATCGTGATTTATGAAATACAAGATAAGTATGTGAGAAGAGTGATGTCTTGACTTATGTGCATAAGCACTTATAAGCCTTTTAAGAGCTCCATAAAACATGGTTTTCATCATCTACTCAATTCTTGCATGCAAGATTCTTGACTTGGAAAGGTCAACAAAAGCCCTTCTTACATGTATTTATGCCGAACCTTGCTGTTTGCTATGGAAAGCTCCATAGGATGATTTGGTCACACTATTAATCATGGTATAGAAGAGCCTTGGTTTGTTATTGGGGACTTCAACTCATCTCTCATGTGATGATAAAAGTAGTGGGTCCAATCCTAATGTGCGATCAATGCTTGAATTTGGGGATTGTATTCAATCCACTAATTTAATTGAAATGGAGACAGGTACACTTGGGAAAGGAATTCTATTCAGGAGAAACTCGATTGGGCTTTTGCTAATGACCTATAGAATGAATATTATCCTTAAGCTGAAGTTCTCTATCTTAGCAAATATGGGTTTGATCATAGACTGCTTTGGGTGAAGTGCTCTACTGACAATCATTCTAGGCGGATTCGCTCCCCTTTTCGGTGCCAAGATGCTTGGCTATTAGAAGAAGAATTCACAAGCATCGTCTAATAGAGTTGGGAATGGAGAATTGGGCTGAGAATATACACTCTTTTACAGAAAAAGCAACTAATTGGAATCAGAATAGAGTGGGCAATAAACCAGCTAAGAAAAAAGGGCTCTTTAAAAGAATAGAAGGTGTTGAACAAGCTAAGCAATGTAAAGATAACCAATATCTAATGCATACTGAGAAGGAGCTATGGAGTAAATATAATAAAATTTTAGCTCTAGAAGAACTCCTTTGATTTTAGAAATCTCGATGTAATTGGCTGAAGTGAGGAGATAATAACAATAGGTTCTTTCATACTTTTACCATTATCAGAAGGCGAAGAAAATGGATTGATGGCATTAAGAACTCTGAAGAGGAATGGGTTTTCCATCAACAAGAGTTGAAGACTATAGCCCTTAATTTTTACCCAAATTTATTCAGGATAGACAAAGAGGGCAGTTCCAACTTTGAATGTCATCATAGCTTTCCCTATCTTAGTCCTAAAGAGGATGGTATGATCTCAGCAAATGTAAGTATCGAAGAAATAAAATAGGCTATTTTTGATCTTGGAGCTTTTAAGGCACTGGGGACGGATGAAATTCAAGCTTTCTTTTATCATTAGAAGTGGCCTATTGTTGGGGAATTTCTATGCAACACGGTGAAATAGATGTTTGCAAATCTAGCAGGTGTGGCATCTCTAAATGATATGAAACTTGTCCTAATTTTGAAAGTGGACAAACCATAATTGTTTCATGAGTTTAGACCTATTTTTTTATGTAATGTCAGTTATAAAATTGTTACCAAGGTTATTAGCAAACATCTCTGGAAGATTATAGGGAAGGTTGTGGGACAATATCAATATAGCTTCATATCAAGCAAAAAGAGTAGTGATAATATTATCATTGCTTAAGAAGTTATACAATCTATAAAGAATAAGAGGGGTAACTCTAGGTGGCTAACAATGAAGGTAGATCTTGAGAAAGCCTATGATAGATTGAAATGGTCCTTCATCAAGGATACTTTAAGAGAAGTGGGGATTAATGAGAACATGTGTGCTCTGATAATGTCTTACATATCCACCTCTTCCTTCCAGGTGCTCTAGAACGATGAAGCATTTGAGCATGTTTACCCTACTCAAGGGATTAGACAAGGAGATCCTATCTCCCCTTATATCTTCACTCTATTCTTGGAATGTCTGAATCATATCATACACGATGTAATAGATGATAGAAACTAGTCTCCTATATGCCTTAGTACAGGAGGACCTTAGTTGTCATACATCTTTTTCACAGATGATCAAATTTTATTTGGTGAATTTTCCTCTAGCATACAGATTGATGTTATATTGGATTGCATGGATAAGTTCTGCTAACTATCAAGACAGATAATGAACAAGAGGAAGATGAAAATTTACTTTTCTAGAAACGTTCATTCATCTAAAACCATGGAATTAAGTAGAAAAATGGGGGTGGGCCTTACCAGTGACTTAGACAAGTACCTAGGGATTCTGTTAATTTACAGTATAGCTTTATACATGAGCTTTTCTCCTATCATTGAGAAATCTGAGAAGAGATTATTTGCATAGAAAAGAAGTTGTCTTAACTTAGTAGGGAAAGCCACCTTGATCAAATTGGTCCTTTCAAAATTACCCACCTATTACATACAAATTATACTTCTCCCAAAAGGTCTTTTGAATGACTTGGAGAGGTGCAAAAGAGGTTTCTTATGGGGTAAGTTTAAGGAAAGGCGTACGTTACATTTGCTAGCTTGGGAGTAGGTAGTGAAACAAAAGAATGAAGGAGTCATGGGAATAAGAAATCTAAAGAAACATAATAAGGCTTTTTTCATAAAGTTGTGTTGGGGTCTTATTTGCAAAAGAGATGCATTATGGGTAAAAGTCCTTTGTGCAAAATACAAGTATGGTGATCAAGATATGCCAACCATTATTAAAAGGAAGAATGTCTCTCTTACTCGAAAGGGTATTAGTATAGTATGGGAAAGATTCAGAGTAAGGGTTAGCTAGAAAATAGGCAATGGGGTCACATCATCCTTTTAGTTCGACAATTACTCTGAATTGAATGTTCAATTTATTGACCTCATTCTTAATCATGAGGGTATGATTGATAGGGATGAACAGGTAGTTGACTTCATCATGGATAATGACAAATGGGATAGAAGGAGGATGGGAGAATAGTTCCAGCAATATGTCATTGATCAGATAACCTATGCACATCCATCCCGTGAGGAGAGGATCAAACATAATGGAAACCATCCTCGAATGGTACTTTTTCTATGAAATCTGCCTATCATTTCTTGTTTGTAGGTACCCAACGGAATAGAGATAGTATCTAGAAGACTCTATGGAGGTGGTTTGTACTGGAGAAGATCAAGTCTTTCATGTGGTTATTTACATAGGGAAGAGATCACATAGCGTAGCTCAGATAGCAAGGGGGTATTAGCAACAATGCAAGGTGTTCGTTTGGGTGTGAGTAGGCAGAAGACTCAATGCAATTTTTAAAAGACTGTTTGAATGCAATGAATCGGTGGAAAACTGTTATCCAACCTGAGAAATGGGCCACTTTCACTTCCTTACAAGGGACATAGTGGGTCAAGTGGAATCTTACCCATTAAGTAGATTTAAGGCTTACAAGAAAAGTCTTGTGGTCTACACTGTTTAGTTATAGCTGTTGGGACATCTAGGTTTCTCGATGTGATCATTTGTTTGGCTTTAAAGTTTTTATTGGGGGTATTAATGCGAGTACAAGTTTCTTCAAGCATGCTCGAATCAAGATATTCTTAGAAATGACAGAGCTTTACACTCAAGGAAATCTCCACCCAACCAGGATAACCTAAGAAAGGAGGGTTATGTTCAACTGCTGGTAGATGGCTCGGTTCTAGATGATAGAAGAAGCGGATGCGGTGGCTTTATACATGATATGGATTAGCAGTGGCTCAATGGTTTCAGTGGCAAACTTACAAATATGCCCTAAGTGGTTGCGGAGATTATTGCTTTCATCCATGGTTTGAATTTATGTTGGTCAAAGGGTTTTCAGAAATTTATATGGATATCGGATTGTATTGAAGCAATTAATTTAACCCTTAGAGGTTGTGATGGTAGTAACCCTTTCAATGATGTAGTTAATGAGGTTAGGCTTATTTTGACTAGTGATTGGTAGCTGATAACTACATGTGTATAGAGATTATATGTTGATAGCAAATAGGCCAGCTAAATTTTCTCATAGTATAATAGGTAGTTTTTATGTCCATGATCACCCTCCTCCCTATGTTCTTAAGGAGGAGTTTGATGAAGGAAGGTAGTTGCCTTTTTTTTAGTTCTAGTTGCTTTGTACATTGTTTTGAAGTAATGATATACAGTTTTCATTCAAAAAAGAATACAATAGATGGAAGATGACGAAGGAATATAGTCCTATAGTGTATTGTACGTATGTTCACTTTTTTTTGAGTTAATGAATTCGGTTTTTTCAAAAAAAAAAAAGATTCTGGTCTAGCTATGATGGATGCCTCATGATCCAATTCAGCAAGTGAATACCATATGGATTAATCAATTAATAATAGAGTTGATTAATTATTAATTATTAAATGAATATGGATTTTAAAAAGGGGATAATACATATATTACTTTTGTGGTTTTACTATAAGAACTATTTATCTAACTTATTTTGGGGAGAATAAGGACATTAAATAAATTACTTAGATATAATATGTGAGGTAATCTGTCTTAAATATTTTTATATTATATTATATATCAATTTATAATTTAAACAAATTAGTTTTGTAGAAAAATAATAAATATGAGAGATAAAATGAAAAAAAAAGTCTTACATTTAGGACTAAAATTCACCTTATATGATCCTACATTTAAGATCATATGAGTATTAAAAAAGGACCGTGAATGAAACTATTCAAAGAAATGCCTTTCATCAAGGGGAATTATGTATCTTCCAATTTACCCAACCTTTCCTTCTTCTTTTGGTTGATTATGCCTTCTGTTTTGATGTTTTTCAAAAATAGTTTTATAAAACTGTTTCTTACAACAAGTTTTAAGAAGGGGAAAAGATCTATTTGGATGATTCACTGGTGGGAAAATGATTTTTTAGACCCGGTAAAAATGAATTTTTAGATCGATTCTAGATGAGGTATTGATACTGCCGGTCTAAAAGGTCTGTTACTTTTTAAATTGGTTAAGCAACCAATCTAAAAAAAGAAAAGTCTGTTACTTTGTAAACCGGTTAAGCAACCAGTCTAAAAAATCTTTTTTTAGATAGGTTGTTTATACAGCCGGTCTAAAAAGAATGACATTTTAGACGTATTGTTGAAATAACAGGTCTTAATGTCATTCTTTTTAGACCGGTTGTTGATACAACTGTTCTAAAAAGTTTCCATTTTTTTAAAATATTTCTCTTAAAAATTAGCTTTACCCAGCAAGTTATTTCAACGACATTAAGATAAATTCTTCTCTTACACAACAAACACCTTGAGTGCAATAAAAAAAATCATCAAGCATTTTAAAACATAATTTTAACTAGTGTAACTTACATCATTCTTTCTACACCCCACATTCCATAGAAGCAACAACAATAAATCATTAAAAGTCAACATATTATCACACACAATTAGAAAATTAAAGTATGTTGCTACACATTTTTATTCCCCTATTTTAATATTACCAAGATAGAGGAATCTATCGAGATAACAATGACCCACAATTTATCCTCCCAGTTCAAGCATTTGACAGTAGCAAAATCTCAACTTTATGCACTTTCAATTCCACAAGTTTTGAAAAAAGTAGAGGGAAGACAAATTCCTCAGTTTTATAGAAAAACAAAGAGAAGAAAAAGTACATAAGTCAATATTTCAAATCCCATGCTTGTATCAACATCAGACCTGTATCACCCATATCCTAGAAATTTTCCTACACAGAGACATAAACCCAGTTAGATATGAAAACCATAAGTTGTCCTACGTAGATTATTAGCAAACAGTAATCTAGCATACAACTTGTAATTGCAATTACAACAACACTTTATAATTCATATATTGAAATGGAACTTATGACAACAAAGAGTTCAAAAATTACTGTCAAACCCCTTAACAATTCGATATTCACAGAATATTAAGCGCATAGTTCATAGGCATGTAGAAATAGCATAAATATACTGATAATAAGTGCTTGTATACATTACAGGAAATCCCATAGGATTTGAAAAATATATACAGAGTCCAAAAGAAATAAAATTTAGAACTAAAGATAACCAACTGCACTCTGACTATAACTATACCTTCAATCGTCGGTATTTACGATTTTTCCCTTAGAGCTGCTGCGTTCTGCTGGAGTATTTTTAAATGTTGAAAAATGGTGAGATTCGAGTGAATCTCATTAGTAACATACATTCTGACATATAGAATGTAAAAATAAATATGCAATGCTATGTCATGTAAGATGATTGAAACTATGTGTACACTTGCCCAAGGTCAAACAACATGTTTGCACCCTGGTCTACTCGGCGCCCCTGTTGGGTCCTTGACCACAACTTGGAAAATTGGTGTGTCCAAGACACTAGCTCATGTTACAGAATATGACATATTCAATATATAGATAATCACATAGTACATGCAAGAAAGAGTTACTACTGATAATTAAATATTTATTACACTCATTTGTATCTCTTGATTAATAAATTTAGATTGTTTAGTAATAAATAATGGGCTTTTATGCTTATTTGAGCTTTGAGTGTTTTATTGGATTTAACATATTTTAATAATAAAATTCTAGATTTACAACCCTTCTCTATTTTGATCTTAACTCTTGAACCAGATATCCGAATGATCTCATTCTTGTCTCATTTTTTTAGATGATTCAGAGGGCAACAATTGATATGAAGACTTGAAGGGAAGATTCGGACAAGAGGATAGTCAAAAATGCAGTCAATGTTATATGTATTTTTCTGGATTTTTATTGGGCCCAAATTTTGTAATGAAGCACTATTTAGTATGGATTTTCGTTTTGGGCTGAACTAATGGGCTCTGGCCCATTTGACAATTAGGTTAAAACTTAAGTTAGCTGAAACAATAGACAGAATGTTGTGTGGCCGTTTTTGGGATTGAATGCAGAAGTTCTAAATTCTCTGAAATGTTCTTCGTGTTCTTCGTTTGTTCTTCAGATTTTCCAGCCATGTCCGGCTAAGTTTCTGTGACTGACCTATGGATTGAGGATTCACGTCTCTAATCAGAGGACACACTTAAACCGGTAACGTAATTCATTTCTATTTACTCTAATCGGATCCGATTTTTGGAATAGTTTGAATGTTTGTTTTAATATTCGGATCGGTACATCCCAAGGACACAGTTCAGATCTGGTTATAGTGCTACTAAATGATTGTACAGTAGCACACCATGCATACGAACAGAATGTAGACGATCGTCTAGTCGAGGGATTTTCTGGACGAATACAGAGATTTTTGGTTCGTCCAGATCCAATCACGAATTCGTTATAATCTTCGTCCGATGATGGTAGGAAACTATGAATCTCAATCCTATGGTCAGTCGTTTTAATCTATTTGATCTAGTTCGTTTTTGATTTCTGTCTTTAATCTGAGTTTATTGTTCGTTAATAGTTTAATTAAAACCCCCCAATCAATTATTGTTCGAATGTTTTAGACTGCTTGTAAATTCTGTGGGAAATGATCCAGGTTCTCTGTACTGCAAATCCTCATTGAAACTGGTTATTTTGTGAGAACTCGACATTTCTCATCAAAATTTGGCGCTGTTGCCGGGGTATTTGCATCGGTCTAGTAGTAACAGTAGTGTAGTGTTTGAGTCAGGTGGTTCTGGTGGTTTGGCAGATTTGTATCTCAACCAAATCACTTAGCGCTAGGTCTTTTTGAAGGAATCGGGCATTCTGAGCAAAAATCACTTCTTTTAAGAAGTGAGATCACCCCTGATTTTCCCAAATTCCATCATCTAGACCACTTTTTCGCTGTTTTTTGGTCTCAGCGGGACGTAGTCGGTATTTCTGAAATTGTCTAAACTTTGTGACTTGCTCCGATTGGGCTGATTTTTGGTGAGCTGAAAGGAAATGTGTCATTGAGCAATACACATTGCTTTGCCATGTGCTCCCCAAACATTTTGCCAAATTCCATCGTTTAGACCACTTTTTTGATTTTTTTTTTAAGTTTTTTTATCGCATTTTTGGGTTCCCGGATAGTGTAGAAGTTGTTCTGTGCAAGTCCCATAATTTTTAAAAATCATTTGGTATTTTTTTTGAATTTATTTTGGTCAATTTCCAGTGTAATTTTGCGTTTTTTCGTTTTTGAGTGTTCTAGTGGTTGTCCTGATTTTCCCTATGCTGTATGACTAGGAGCAGCACTAGTGCACCTGATCTTTTGGATAATAATCCTGAAATAGAACGCACAATTCTTGCTGCTAGAAGGGCTGTTAGGTTAGGTCAGAAGATTCTTACTGAACCTGTTTCTGATTCTGACACTGATTCTATTGGCAGCACTTCTAGTCCCTCAGACACTATGGCAGATCAGGGAAAGAATAGGACTTTAAAACAGTTGACTACACCTGGTGATAATTATCAGCCATTGTGCATCCAATACCCTACCCTTGGTGTTAACCTTGAACTTAAATCTGGACTTATACATTTGTTGCCTAAGTTTCGTGGTCTTGCAGGTGATGAACCGCACAAGCATCTGAAGGAATTCCATGTGGTCTGCAGCACAATGAAACCACAACATATTGATGAAGACCACATTAAGCTGAGAGCTTTTCCTTTCTCTCTTGAGGATGGAGCGAAGGACTGGTTATGCAGAGATTGTTCCTAGAGAGATTTTTCCCTTCTTCAAGAGCCACTACAATCAGAAAAGAAATCAGTGGAATCAAGCAAATTAATGGTGAAAATATGCATAAATACTGGGAGAGATTTAAGAGGTTGTGTGCTAGCTGCCCCCATCACCAGATAACTGAGCAGCTCTTGATTACTTATTTCTATGAGGGTCTTCTACCTAATGACCGAAATCTGGTGGATGCTTCAAGTGGTGGAGCCTTAGTCAACAAGACACCCCAAGAGGCCAGAGATTTAATATCCACTATTGCTGCTAATTCTCAACAATTTGGCACTAGAGCAAATAGCAGTGCTGTGTTCCAGATCAGTGGATCTAATGATTCTTACCAGCGATTAGAGAATAGAATTGATGATCTGACCTCCTTGGTGAGGCAACTGGCAGTGACTCAAACAGAGTAGTCTTCCATTCCATAGTTGGGCTATTCATGTGGTTTCTGTTCTGATCCCTCTCATCCTACTGATTCTTGCCCTACTTTGCAAGACAACATATATCAAGATCAGTCAGTGGCTGCTGTAGGCATTTTTCCAAGGAAGCCACAACACCAGCAGCAAAATAATGCCTTCTCCAATACTTATAACCCTGGCTGGAGAAATCATCTGAATTTTAGGTGGAGCCAGAATCCGAATCAGATTCAGAACCATAATAGTCATGTGCAGCAGAGTTCTGGAAATTACCAACAGAGACAGTTTCCATAGAACAGACAGAATTTCCAACACATTGCACCTCCACAGCCAGCACAACAATAGCTTACTAGAAGCAATGGTTCTTCACTAGAAGAAATGATGAAGTAGCTTGTAGCAAACAGTTTACAATTCCAGCAACAAACTGAGGCCTCTATACAGAGTTTGCAGACTCAGATTGGGCAGTTGGCAACATCATTGAACCAACTCCAGCCTCAGGGATCTAATACTCTTCCTTCACAGATAATTCCCAATCCGAAGGGAAACGTTAGTGCTATCTCCCTACGGTCTGGTAAGCAATTACAAGGGCATAAACCAGCTGCAAATGTGACTGAATCCACATCAGAAAAAGAGTCAGAAAAAGTGAAGATTGACTCTAGAAACAAAGAGGTAGTGAAGCAAGGTGAAGAGGAGTCTGAAATTCCTATTCCTCTTCCTTTCCCTCAGAGAGCCCTTCAATCCAAGAAGTTGGCAGAAAAAGTGCAAGACAGTGATATCCTTGAGACATTTAAAAAAGTTAAGATTAACATTCCTCTCTTGGATGCCATCAAACAAATTCCCAAGTATGCCAAGTTCTTAAAGGAGTTGTGTACCAACAAGAGGCAACTGAGGGGGACTGAATGAGTAAGCTTGAACCAGAATGTCTCAGCGCTCCTCCAACAACCCATGCCTCACAAGTGCAAGGACCTAGGTACGTTTTCTATCCCTTGCATTATTGGTAATTATAGATTTGATAATTGCATGGCTGATTTAGGTGCTTCCACTAATGTTATGCCTGCATCTATTTATAAATCCCTTGGTCTTAGTCCCTTACGACCTACTGGTGTTGTTGTCCAACTAGCTAATAGGAGTAATGCTCATCATGCTGGTCTGATTGAAGATGTTTTGGTTAAGGTCAATGAATTGATATTCCCTACTGACTTTTACATTCTAGATATGGAGGATGAATCTCCTAGCAGTAGGTCCCCAATCATTTTAGGGAGACCTTTCTTGACAACAACTAAGACTAAGATAGATGTTCATTCTGGTACTCTTTCCATAGAATTTGGTGATATTGTTGTGACTTTTAATATCTTTGATGCCATGAGACATCCTAGGGAAGAGCATTATGTTTTGTACATTGATGTGATAGATGAGACTGTTGATGATGTTCTTTCTGCTTGGTATGTTGATTTTCCTGATTTTGCATCGGTGGGAGATTCTGTCATATGTGTATGTTCTAACACTGAATGGTGCCCTGTTTACACTGAGATTGATGATGCATTGTATAGAGATATTGACTTGATTTCTGATTCTACTTTACTTGTGGATTCTGATATTGGTTATGGTGAAGCTGAGCTTCATTCTAATGTTTGTTGTGATTATAAACTGAACTCTGATGTTAACAGTGAGCTGCCTAGCCACATTTCTGCTTCTATGCATGTAGTTTCAGGTATTGTAGGTGTGTACACTTCTGAAATGGTGCAATTACCTAAGCTTCTTCCTTCCATTCAGCAGCCACCCAAGTTAGAGTTGAAGTCATTGCCAGCTCACTTGAAATATGCCTTTCTAGAGGTAGATGAGCAATTGCCAGTCATTGTGGCCAATAACCTTCTACCTGATCAATAAGAGAAGCTGCTGAGCTTGTTGAAGGCCAATAAGAAGACAATTGGGTGGACGTTAGCTGATCTTATTGGCATTAGCCCTTCTATGTACATGCATCAGATTCTGTTGGAAGCATATGCAAAGCCAGTAAGACAACCCCAGAGACATCTTAATCCTCTCATTTTGGAAGTGGTTAAGAAGGAAATGACTAAGCTTATGCAGGATGGCATCATCTATCCCATCTCTGATAGCTAGTGGGTTAGCCCAGTCCAGGTCATTCCCAAGAAGTCTGGAGTAACCGTGGTAGCCAATCAAAAGGATGAGCTAATTCCTACAAGAGTTCAGAACAACTGGAGAGTATGCATAGACTACAGGAAACTTAACCAAGCTACCCGTAAGGATCACTATCCTTTACCTTTCATTGATTAGATGTTAGAGCGTTTGTCTGGTAACTCTCACTACTGCTTTTTGGATGGTTACTTAGGGTACTTCCAAATCCATATTGCTCCTGAGGATCAGGAGAAGATGACCTTCACATGCCCCTTTGGAACCTATGCTTATCGAAGAATGCCTTTTGGCCTCTGCAATGCACCTGGTACCTTTCAGCGTTGCATGATAAGTATCTTTTCTGAATTTCTAGAGAATTGAATGGAGGTTTTCATGGATGATTTTACTGTGTATAGGTATGATTTTGATGCATGCTTGGCTAATTTGTCTAGAGTCTTGAATAGATGCATTGAATCTAATCCTATGCTAAATTTTGAAAAGTGTCACTTTATGGTTGAGTCAGGGATAGTGTTGGGACACATTGTGTCTAAAGAGGGCATTAAGGTAGATCCTGCTAAGATTGATGTTATTACTGCTTTGCCTTATCCCACATCTGTGTGGGAAGTTTTCTCTTTTCTTGGCCATGTAGGTTTCTACCGACGCTTCATTTGGGATTTCAGCAAGATTTCCCTACCCTTGTCTAAACCTTCTGCATAAGGACACTGAGTTTGCATTTGATGCTGAGTGTAAGATAGCCTTCGATCACTTGAAGCGTTGCCTGACTACCACTCCAGTTATCCAACCACCAGATTGGTCTCTCCCATTTGAGTTGATGTGCGATGCTTCCAATTATGCTGTTGGGGCTATCTTGTCTCAGAGGATTAATAAGGTTTCTCATGTCATTGCATATGCATCCAAGACCTTGGATCCAGCCCAATCTTATTATACCACCACTGAGAAAGAACTTTTGGCTATAGTGTTTGCTTTTGATAAGTTTAGGTCTATCTGCTAGCCAGTAGGGTAATTTTTTTCTCTGACCTTGCTGCTTTGAAGTTTCTTTTAAAAAAGACAGATGCTAAGCCTCGACTTATTCGGTGGATGTTATTGCTCCAAGAATTCGATGTTGAGATCAGAGATAGGAGTGAAGCACATAATTGGGTAGCTGATCATTTAAGTTATATCACTCATTCCTCTTCCCCCTATGCCATTTAGAATGATTTTCCTGATGATCAGCTTTTACAGCTGCAAGGTAAGCTTCCATGGTATGCTGATTTAGTTAAGTACTTAGTTGCTGGTGTTTTACCTTCTGATTCCACTAGGGCCCAAATTCTGAAATTGAAACGTGAATCTAAATATTACATTTGGGATGACCCTTATCTGTGGAGATTTTGTAGTGACCAAGTAGTTAGGCGATGTGTATATGATCATGAGTTTGACTCCATATTACATTTTGTCATGCTTCTGCCTGTGGTGGTCACTTTGTACCCCAAAGGACTGCTAGGAAAGTGCTAGACTCTGGTTTATTTTGGCCAACCCTGTTTCATGATTCTCATATATTCTGTAAGTCATGTGATAACTGTCAGAGAGCAGGTAGTATTTCTTGTAGGCATGAGATACCCCAGTACCCCATATTTTTTTGTGAAATTTTTGATGTTTGGGGTATTGATTTTATGGGTCCATTTCCTATTTCTCATGGTTTCACTTACATATTGCTTACTATTGACTATGTTTCAAAATGGGTTGAGCCGAAGGCCACCCGGTCTAATGATTCTGCTGTGGTAGTAGATTTTTTCAGGTCTAACATTTTCTGCAGGTTTGGCATTCCTCGAGCCATTATTAGTGACCAAGGCTCTCATTTTTGTAATCAAAGCATGGGTGCTTTGTTACGAAAGTATGGAGTGATTCACAAGGTGTCCACAGCATACCATCCACAGGCCAATGGTCAAGCTGAAGTCTCGAATAGGGAGATTAAGCAAATCCTTCATAAGACTGTTAACTCTACCCTGAAGGATTGGAGCAAGCGATTAGATGATACTTTATGGGCTTATCCGACTGCCTACAAGACTCCGATTGGGATGTCCCCATATAGGCTTGTTTTTGGTAAGGCATGTCACCTTTCGGTTGAATTGGAGCATCAAGCTTATCGGGCCATTAAGCAGTGTAACATGGATTTGGCTAAGTCTAGGATGGAATGGAAGCTCCAGTTGCAAGAGTTGGATGGGCTTAGATTGGATGCTTATGAGAGTTCACGGTTGTACAAGGAGAAGACCAAGGCATTCCATGACAAGCGAATCCTGAGGAAAGAGTTTTCTGTGGGCCAGAAAGTTCTTATATTCAATTGCCCTCTTAAGTTTATGCCCGGTAAGCTTCAATCTAGATGGGATGGCCCTTTTGTGATTGCTAATGTTTTCCCTTTTGGTACTGTTGAGTTGTGCGATCCACCCATAGGGAGGACCTTCAAAGTGAATGGACATCGACTCAAACCATTTTATGAGGGATCACAGCAGCAAGCTGAAGAAGCAAACCTTATACTCACTGATGCCACTTATCCTCCGTAAACACCTGGGGAGTATTCTTCTTTCTCTATTTCCCTTTTCTTTTATTTCTTGTGTTTCTTTTTCACTTTTCTTTTTCACACTTAACATAGATTTTCTAAATAATACACTTTCTCCTTCTATCATTGTTTAGCTATGTATATTGTGGACTTGGATATGTTGGTTTTGATGGATCATATTGTTTGGACTGAATTCCTTACTTTTTGGTAGTTGATTTTGGTGATGCTGATTGCATGATTTGGTATTTACCTTTGTGAGATTTTGGGCCTACATAAATGGGATTCATCTTTTACCATTCTTCCTTTTTCTGTGTGTCTCTGCTCCTGATTTATGTTCTCTAGAACTTGCTCTCTTTCTTTTTAAGACTATATTTTTCACTTACATGAATAAATATGATGGAGGCTTGTTTAGTTTCTTTCTTTTATTTGCCACTTTGACCAAATAGCCTTCCCTTACACTATTATATTCCCTTTGTTAGCCCCTTTGTGCCTTTTTGACTCATTCTTTTCTTCAACCACATTACTAGCCAAAGTGTAAAACCATGTTATACCGCACTATGGAATTTACTGAGCCTTGGTTTCACCTTAGTTTTGTGTTTACATGTGAGGGTTGCCCAGGAGTACATCAATTTAAGTGTGGGGGGATGTTTGATTTGGGAGTTAGGTCATTGTGAAAAAAAACAAAAAAAAACAAAAACAAAAACCAAAAAAAAAAGAAAAAAAAAGGAAAAAAAGGAAAAGAAAGAAGGAGAAGGAGGGATGTATACTTGAAAGGGATACTCCATTGATTTGAGTGTTATTATCATCATGCTCTTTCAAATTTCTTGGTGCTTAGCCTCACATATCCATACTTATACACACCTTTACCTTAGCCCCATTACAACCTTGAATAATAAGCTCTCTTGATTTGTGCATGTATGTGATATGAGTAGTAGAGAAGTAGAAATTGAGCAAGCCTATGGTAAGACAATTTCTTGAGTATAATTTGAGTGATACACTTATTTACCCTATACACTTTAGAGAGTTATTGAGAGAATCCTTTGAGAGACCATCTTGTGTGAGTAGCATCATTGATTGAGACTACCGTGTTTTGTAATTTGATATGAAAGGATTTCAGTTTTAATTGGTTGGTCTTTTGAAGCTCTGTGTCCATTGTTCCATTTTTGCATTGTTGGCAATTGTTAAAGGAGAACTTTTTCTTTTTGTTTTGCTCACGAGTGCAAAATGATAAGTGTGGGGTAATTTGATAATTGAATATTTATTACACTCATTTGTATCTCTTGATTAATAAATTTAGATTGTTTAGTTAATAAATAATTTGGTACTTAGTGATCAATCCTCATAGGAATGATACTCTACTTACTTCTATATTACTTGTATACGACAGTGTACACTTGCACTTTCTAAATACACCATCCTACAATCGTAACAATGTTCTTTTCCATGGCCAATTTGGTAATTATATAATTAGAAAAACTATAATTAAAATGAAAAATGTCTTATATTTAGAATCAAAATTTACTTCTAAATTAGCTCTTATATTTAGAACCGAAGGTAATAGATAATTTTTATATGATATTCTGATGTAGAATGAATAGACACATAACTATAGTAAGTAGTTGCCTTTTGAACATGTTGTTCTTTTACAAAGTTTGATGCCATATGGGCTTGATTTTGCATATGCATTTTTATCTTTTTATATTCTATTTATTTCAGTGAATGTACCACCGTTATATTTTGTTATATATAGCTTCTTGACTCAGCGCTAATTTAATTTATTCATGTATTGAAGCATTAAGTTCTTACATTAGAAGTCTAGCAAAAAATAAAGATAAAAAATTCTTATATTGGAAGACTATCCCTAATTTTTGTTATTTTACATTTGTGATTTTAGCTTTCCTTTTTATGTTGCCTTCCTTTCCTTGAGAGAAGAAATCCCAAACATAAAAATAAAAAACTTATGGTATGAATCATATCATATGACACTGTTATTAAGAGCTATTCCGACACCTAAAAATAAAAAATGAGGCATGTTCCAGGATTAAATGAACACTTCTTGTAGGATGCAAAGGTATAAAATAATAGAAATATAAAACCATAACTCAAGAAGAGAGCTCGATGCCCACCAACTCTACACCATACATTGCCTATTATAAGCAAAGAAGGTAGACAAATACCATATGGTAACATAATAGTGATTAATGACATGATTAAATAGGATAGTCTCTAATATGGTGGTTTATGGAAATTCAACATGGTTAGTGAAGAAATACAATTGGTTAATGAGAAGTTGAAAACACATAAGAGCTCTAAGGGTCAATTCTAAAGGCTCCTCTCCTTAACTCTTTTATTAGCTCAAACTCATATCTTACACATATATAGTAAGGCATCCTCAATCTTGAGCAATATATTATTTGTTGTTGTCCTTAGTGTAATGTTTTTTCTTCTCTCATCGTGTCAATTGTCTTCTAATATTTAACAATATTTCCAAAATAAATAGCCATATATAGATCACCCACTTCTTTTACCAAATAGAATGATTTTTCATCAATATAAAGATGAGAAAAATGTAGCAAGAAAATAAAGATCAGAAAATATAAAACCCAATATAAGAGGTCCTTAAAAATGAGGCCTAATGACTAACAGCCCCAAAACATAAACCTTAACCCTAACAACATTACTAAGGAAGCTACCACTGTCAAATTCATTGTCAAGTCCACCGTCTTTTTTGCCAAAGTCTACAGGGAGAAAGCTGCTATCACCGGAATTAACACCAAAATAAGGGGTGGGTGCTTGGAAAAACCATCCTAAAGGACCCATCCCTCTTGTAGGCTAAAGACCAACAATTCATGGTTGAAGAAACAACAATGGAGAAACCTATAGAAGCATAAAGCACCTACAGGCACCAACCAACAAAAATAGCTACAGGAAAGAAAGGGAACTTATTATCGGCCGCTTGTCAAGTAATATTGTAAAATCCTTTCCTTGTAAAAATAACTAAGTATTTAATCAAATCACTTATCCAACACTACCATGACTATGGAAGTGCATTGATTATTAAAACATATTAACCATGATAGAAAAGTTTAAAACTAAATTTTTAAAAGGACTATCATGGTTAAAAGAACAAAGCCCTTTACCATAAATTCAAGCACACCATTGTGCTTTGGACTTCTCAAAGCCCAGAATAAACATTCACTATCAAACACAAACTCTTTTACCTGAACAATGCTTCATCACATAACAAAATATCCAAGCCAAACCAAGATGTGGATCCATAAGTTTAAAACACAATCCTAAGGCATCTAGGCCACCCAAAAATCATCAAAAGTAATCTAGTAACATAAAATCAAAAAGTATATAATTAATGTATGAAATCTTCCAAACAAAAAAAAGAATAAAAAAGGTAGTATATGTATAATATCCCAAATTTTGGAACTAAAGGCTAGAGAATAAGTCTGAATTAAGTGGACTATTAAGCCTCGATTTAGCAAGTGTCCCATTGAGACATGATTTTATTCCCCAAAATTCATTTATACCCTTGGGGTATTAGAGGGAATATTATGGTTAATTAAAGAGCTTGGGGAATGACAAAACAATGCAATTAGAAATAACACACAACATAGTTAATTGAAACACAAAGTAATATTGCTGCTAGTGAATTTTCTGGTGTGACAGTTATGGTTGTGTGGCATATTTCATGGGGAAATTGATGTTCAAATATTATGAAACTTTTCATAATGAAAGTAGAATTATCAAGATTCAATTTGATAGATCATATAAGTCATTTGGAGCTATACACATGGAATTATGTATTTTTGAAGTTAGCCCAGCGAAACTGGCTATTTTCAGTGGCAGTGCCTAAAAACCATAATTCTGGAAATGATGATCTTCCAATTAGCTAAATTTTATATTTTTATTTAAACATAGACTGGAAATGGTTGCATATCCTTTAGAACCACCCCAATTGGACATTTGTACAATTAGATATGAATTTTCAAAATTTGATGAAAATTCTGCCCAGTTTTGCATTAAGTGTAAAAATAGGAAAATTTGTAAGGGCAAAATGGTCATTTGACCAATAGAGCCAGAAACCATTTATTTTTTTCTTTAATTGGGATAAATTATGGCTGAAGTAGGGAGCAAGAAAAAGGAAAATGGAATTATTTGAAATATTAGACAAAAACCACAATTTTGGACCAATGGGAAATTTTCACTTGTAAAGCAACTTTGACCACTTCATTTAATTACCATTTGCTTCATCTTTCCTTCCTCATTCCATCATGAAAACTAATCATAGAGAGAGGGAGAGAGAACTGAACGTGAGAAGCATGAAGAATAAGGGATCAAGCCAAAAATCTAAGGTAAGAAGTTGTAATCTTGAAGTATAAGCTTCCTAATCACTCTATAACCTTTTCTAATCTCTTCTACTTTATCAAATTCATGGATTCAAGGAAAAATCCAAAGAGAAGAGAGAGAGGAGGCTCACATTTTTAGAGAGAGAAGGAGTTGGAATCAAGAGGTAAACTTCAAAATTTGATTCTCTTGCCTTAGTTGTTGTTGTTTTTGTTGTTATTGGCTTGGAATTGGTTGTTTTGTGAGGATTGGATGATGAAACCCTAAGGGGTATTGCTGTACAAATTCATTCAAAACATGTCCAATAAGTTTCTAAATAGCTAATCATATGATTAGGAGTGGAAATGAAGTGATTAAGCAAGAGAAAACAAGAAAACAACAAACTTTTTCTAAGAATCTTGATTGGCTGTTCTGGCTATGACATTGAGAAGGACTGAGAACTTGATGATTTTGATGCTTCCATTGGCTTTATAAGGCAAAATTGTGTAGGTATACAAGTTTTCATGGTTTTTAGATGCTTATATATGAATTTCAAAATTTATAAAGTTTGGGTATGCATGTTGATAATTTGCCCTGTCTGAAATAGTGTTGTTGTGTGTGATGTTTCATAAGCCAAAACTTGTCCAAAAATTCTGAAAATTTGTAGGATTAAATTAAAGAAATAGATCTTTAATTTATAGGTATTTTGTAATTTTTGAACAATTATTCTAGGAGATATTAATTTTTTAATTTTGGCCCTATTCTGGAAAGAAACCTGGAACAGTGTGTTTGGTGAAATTATGAAAATTTTGTGGTTGTGGTGGCCAAAATTAAGTATTTGGATATGAAATTATATTTAAATAGCTTTATATAGGATTTGGAACCACTCAATTTATAGTTTTTTATAATTATTTATGATTTTTGAAAGTTGGACAATGAATTTGGAAGTTGTTCAGTGACAGACTTATTGTGGCATGATTTTGTCTAATATAATGAACTCCAATGCCCATGATAATTTCCAGAAACAAATTATACCCAACAAGCTTTAATTTAGTGGGTAATTTGTAATAATTGGACAAGTACATTAAAAGATACAAATTTTTAAAGTTTGGTCATGTAAAATTGGACATTTCTTTAACATTGACTAGAAAAACGAAATTCTGTGTTAATGTGTGTACATATAGTTAATGGCTATATTTTTTCTCGAAAGTAGACTTAAAGAGGGTCGAATAGAACTTTGAATTATGGCTCTAATGATATGATTAGTTATCTAGGGCCATGAAGTGACTAAGAAGAGTCAATGGTTGGAAGACCAAGATACAAGAAGAGGACACAAAGTCCAAGAAGTAGTAAACTTTCCTAACTTTCATATCTTGATATATGTGCTTGTGTATTGATGTGTTGATTGTTTTGATGAATTGTATGAAGCATATGTGAATGAATGAATGAAGTTCTGTCTCTGTTTTTACTGTGGCCATGAGTATGTCACATGAAACAGTAAGCATGCATATACGTCATTATGTTGGTATAAATTCATGTAAGCAAGCATGTCATGCACAAAGTATTTCTTGTATGCATTTGTTAGCACTGTGATTCCTCGAATCTTATTCCTCCTAAACAACCATTTAGATAGGTGAAGAACGCCTGGAGATATGCAAAGAGGAATTATAAAGGAAGATTGAAGATTGAAGTACAAGGCACTGTGTTGTATTTGATTTAGACATTTTGATAGCTTTGTCTAGCTATATGTTTTTATGTACGTAATAAATGAACGAAAGTGAGTCGTAAGCAGAGTACGCTCGCAAACTCTGATATAACAAAAAAAAGCTGATGAGACTTGGTGACGTAGTCAAACTTGTGAAAATAATTGACAAATGTTTTACTCTCTGAAAAACCCTCTTAACCCTGGGTTCAACTCCTGAGTTGAGATTGGGAATTTATGAACATTTTAGAAGATTGGGCAATCCGGGTTTGAATCATGGTCTCATGAATGATTTCACTACTCGTTTCTTCTCATATGGGATTATTAGAGATAGGGTGTCACAGTATGCAGGATGAGGCCTAACGTGACAATATACAATAATCAAGCATAAACCAAAAAGGATGGAAGCACTACTTTTAGCAAAAGAATCTTAAACTTTTAGAGCCTTCCTTGGTGAACTTGCATGGGAACTACCACCTAGATTAAAGTTAATTCAATAGGGTGAGATAAAAACCTTAGCAACCAACAATACTACTCATTAGGCATACAAGAAAATGTTCGTAAGGTGTCAAGTAGGATAGTCACAAATTTATAGAATTATCACAAATGTCACATGGGTACACATATATCAATTTACAAAAGCATAATCATAGTCTTATAATTATCACATGTGTGTAAAACAATCAATACAAGGCAATAATTTATCCTCTCATCTCTCTTATTTCCTCAAACCTTATTTCCTCTAACTGAACCTATAGGCTAGCACTCTCCCGTGTGACTAGTAGTTCAATTCAAAACAAGCTCACTGATTGAGTGATATGAATTGGCCAAATTCACAAAGCGCAAGACCAAACTATAGGTTCCCTCTCTAATATATTAGCGGGGTGCCAAGGCCCTACGAAACCCAAATGTGCCAAAAGACTAACTAATATACACACTATACCACAAAAAACACTTTTAACATATGTTATTTTGACCTTTCCATGTCCATTTTCAAGGGGATGTCAATGTGAGTGACGCTATAAGTTTTGAATCTATGTCCGTTCTATAACAGACATAGAAAGAAATTTTCATATTAGTTTCTTCAAAAACAAATGTGGAAAGTGAATATATATATATATATATATATATATATATATATTCCATTCCCATTCTATATTATCTTGTATGCTTTTTTACTGTATTAGAAAAGGCAGTCTAAAACAAGGGATGGACCAAAGTACATAATGTAGTTAACTTACTTACCTAAAGGTCTATATCATATTCTAAATGTGAGTACACACCAATAATAGAATGGTGAACACTACAATTTCTCAAGAAGAAACCATAAGAAATAATTGTGTCCACAATCAGTAGAAACCAATTTGAGTAGTCATGAGCGACAAAAACGCCAAATTAAAAAAAATGATTGAAGATTTTCATTAACTTTGTAATATTTTGCAATTTTCAAATTTAATGTGTAGGAATCTTGGAGGAGTGAAGAAAGGCGTCTTTGGATCATAAAATTCAAACTTGGGAAGGTGCAAATAATCACATTTGTAAATAGTAAATATGCTAATTTTTTCCCAGCACAAGAAGAAAATATGTCATTTTCTAGACCATTCAATGATGTAAAATAAGAATGGGAAATAGCCACAAGTTAATGATTGTAGTAAGCATATATATGTGAAGGAATATGAATTTAAGGTAGTCATTAGAGACTAGTCTAGGTCAAAGGAAAACCCCAAGTGTCAAATATGAGTTTCTCTTTAACATTACTAAACAATGGATGCCAGCAAAGTACCAAATCCATAAACATACCAAAAAATTCAATAATGGTAGGAGGATATTAAAGTTAATTACCGAATTTTCCAAAAGCCACAAACTTGTCAAGAGTTTCAAATCACATAGCAATTCCAATAAACAAAATAGAGGAGGAACAACTCGTATAGAATCAACTTACTTGACTTTCAGATATAGGACACCAAGTAAGGATTGTGCCCTGTTCAAAAAACAAACAAGCCAATAAAGATAAAGAAGAAGATGCGACTCTAGCAGAAAAAAAAGAAAAGAAATAGCGATGCAATTGACGATGAGGGCAGAGGAGGAAGAGGCTATTGCGATGCGGAGGAGGACGAATCAACAAGAAAGATGTGGAGGAAGAGGACACCGTTATGGTAATCAACCTATATTTATTACGTTTATTTTTTTAAAAAAAAAAGACATAGTTTATTGATGTTGAAATTACTTTTTGTAGTAGTGACGCTTGGAAGGCCACAATCTTATTTCCTTATTTGTACAAGAATTCACTCTCTTATTTTCACCATGGATAATCTCCCATCAAATCAACACCCACCATCCCTTCTCATATCAATACTCAAGAGATATAATCTCAATGGGTTCTTCCATGTCATTATCAATTCACAAGTTGTCAAGACATTTTTTTCAATCTTATAAATCAACATCAATTCAAATATACTACTATAGAAAATACTTTTTATGACGGTTATTATCCACCATACATCACAGTTCTGAACCGTCATGTATGCAGGCGCTATATATGTTCTGTATTGATAAATTATAGTTCTGAATCATTATTTATTCTAGACCTATTATAATGGTTATAATATAGAATCCATTATATATTGAGGCTCAGTAAGGCCATGATATATGCATTGCTATTATAATAATTAACGGTACACATAAACAATCATTATAATATATGGTAATGCTTACATAATATATAATGGTTATACTTTAACAACCATTATATATGTTATACATATATTGATAGTGATGCTAACAGATTTATTTAAACAAACTTATATATAATTGATATAAATAATGGTTGTTTGGTAACAACCGTTATTTATCAAAGCTAAATTAAAAAAAAATTAGGGGCTTTTTGCTTTTGTTATTCCCCCTGGATATACATTTGTACAGAAAGAATCACAATACATATTTACATTTATTCATATACAAAATAATACAAAAAATTAGAATATATTTACAGTCATTCATTTACATGCATACACTATTAAAATCAAAACTTTAAAACAAAAAAATCATCAATATCTAGAAATTTATAGTCATTCGCTATATTCACTCTCCCATTGATGTTGCATATATGCTGCCAACTCTTTAGTCACTTCTTCCATTTTTAAGTTGCTAACCATCAAGCAGGATGTATTAAAATACTGTGCGCAAATGGAAACAATAGATGGAAGTTAAATATTGTAATATGTAGTTGACTAAATGTATATATGAATGAATTAAGCATATAATAAACTTTATTTGTATCAATATTTTTAGGACCATGCATGATTATATCCTTTATGTACTGTATCACGTGGTACCCATAATCATTGCTCATGTCTACTTGATTTGGGCACTATAAAGAAATGAGAAGAAAATTTTTTCAGTTAATCATATATATAAATTATATGTGTGCTTCAATTTAATATAAAAGTCATTGGTAAATAATATATATACCTTCAAACATAGCCATTGGAAGGTGCATCCATAGCTGCCATCAGTGAGGTTGATTTTGGGACACTCGAGACCATTTTAAATGTGGTAATTATACACCGTTATGAGAAGATACAATAAAAAATTATACATACACATACACATATAAAGATGCAAGATGAATTGAATCATAAGAGATAATGAATGGATAACATACTGGTTAAATATCTCTTGCATGTATGGTCTCTTGTTTGGAACCTTACTTATAGAGTCATAGTACCAAATCTTTTTGCCTATTAGATTTACCACTATGAGCATCCAATAGTTCTTAAGTACAATAATAGATCACCCATTAAGACAATTATAAAATAAATAAAAACTAATTTAAGCAGAGTTAATGATGTTCACACCCATGAATATAAAGCACAAAGAAGTAAGTATCCCTTCATTCTAGCACCCTTCTAATAAATTTATTCCTTAGAAACCTCACATGATATTGCTTGACATCTTCCTTCTTGCCCTCACCCTGGTTATTGAGATTGTCAGGGCAGATAAACTTGATCTTATCATTGAAGTAGTGGGGGAGGATATAAGTGTGGTATAGGTGCACGAAATACTAAAACCAACATATCAAAATGTAATTAAAGTTCTCAGCGGCCAACTATTTAATCACAGTTGAAAAAAGACCTCATAATGATATTGAGAGCTTGTACTTGCCATCTCCTTATTTAGGACATCAAAAAAAAGCTATTGGCTTACAACATCGTCTTGATCTGGTAGGTAAAACACCTCTCTCTCAAATTTGATAGTTGGATATGGGTTTGAAGCGAATAACCTGTCAGCGAACTCCTAGAGGGACTTCCAAACAGATCGACCAATGGGCTTATTCTGCAAGAAAGACTTCTTCCCGGATTAAGGGTAAGATGCTTCCTCTTCTTGGATTGAGTGGGGTGCTTAAACTTGGTGGAAAAATTCTTTTAAGCGATGGACATCTTAGTCAACATGCATACTCTAAGTAGATTGTGATGCCATGAATGAAGTCATCTATAGCCCTTCCCGCTGTATCTATGTCATTGGTGTCTACAAGGAGTAGATAGCTTGGGCCGATGTTGATGTTGATTTGTACCTTTACATGCTCAAGAGGGATAGTCTTGTTATAAAGCATGTTATCCTTTAGGTAGCTAAACATGTGTCCTATTGCAATTGTATGGTGCCTAAGGCTATGGACAAAACATTCAATATCCACTAAGCCTCCAGGAAAATCATGGCTTGAAAATGTGCAGCTATCTCTAGTACTTGGGCTACCATTTCCCCCTTACTGCTTCATACAATGATCCTTCATAAGCTCTTGTATGAGAAATAGTATTTGTTTCTGCATTTTATTGCACTACTTTTGGAGCTTTTGATATTTTTTCCCTGTTATTTCTTCAAGGTTTCCACTGACCATAATATTTTGTCTTGGCCAGTATGTCCTCATCCACAAAATGGCAACCTTGTGTTGTAACTTCCTAGGATATTGCTTGTGATACATTTAACAATAATGTTAATATAGATAGTTAATTAAAGATATTACTTTCATGAATTGGGGAATATCAGTATAGTTTCCTAATTGAGTAGAGGTCAAGTCATTTGATAACTTGATTTTTAGGTCTTGAACTTCTCAGAGAGGGATCATAGTTAGATCTTGGAAGTAGGCTCAGGGAGATTGTAGTAAATCTCAAGATCGCAGTTAGATCTCATAGTTATAGTATACCTCAATGAAGGTTACTAAGCCACAAAGTATAGCAGTTCTTTAGGAAGACAATGACCTAAGATAAGTTTATAATACAAAGACCTCTTAAATTTGGCTAACTTTTATAGAAAGAGTATCCTTGACTTTTCTTTAGATGGCCATGTTGTTAATTAGGTCAAGCTCAATCCATTTCGGTCAACAAAGAAAGTAAAAGTTTGTAGAGATCAAGCTATAAGTCATGAACAATGCATTCAAGCAAGCAAAGTATGAGATAAGAATGCATGAGAAATGGACTGAAATTGTCATAGACCTTATATATATACCATTTTCAGAATATATGTAATAAGCCTTAACTGGCTATCAGCTAGCAATGTGCCCCTAGATTGTGAAAATCATAAGTTAGTATTTTCCAAATCACAAGAGAGGCTACAGAATTATAGGTCAGATTAAATTTAATTTTAGTAGTACAAGTAGAGAAATGGTTACAAAAGGGGTGTCAAGAATATATGGTATTTCTCTCCAGGCAAGTAAAAGTAAAAGATATACTGTAGAAATTCATAACTTCTTTAGAATTGTCATGCTTCTAACAAAGCTTGTTATAAAAAATCAATCATTTGTATGGGAATAATAAGGGTGAGGCTAGTTTTCAAGACTTAAAGATGAGGCCCATGTCTACTTTAGTTATAAATGTCCTTGATCCCAGAAAGACCTACTACGTGGTCTACAGTGATGCCAGTAAATATGGATTAGAGTGTGTCCTGATCCAGTAGGGCAGAGTGGTGATATATGCCTCTAGACACCTAAAACCTCATAGGGATAACTAATCAACATATAATTTGGAGCCAGCGGCAATAGTGTATGTAAGAGGCAATTTTCACCGAAGAGGGGGGTGAATTAGGTGATATCAAATTTTTAACGGTTGATACGAATATGTTAAACTGAACGAATAGAGTGTAGAGATAGAGAAATTGAACATAGAGATTTATACTAGTTCGGCCACAATCCCTAGCATATGTCCAGTTCCCAGAAGTCAACACCTGCTAAGCTTTTCAGTAATCCTTCAAGATTCAGTTGGCTCTTGGAACGCATGACACAACTATCCTCACAAGGACTACGAGCATAAACATTCTAAACTTAGAACTTTAATTTCTCTCCCCCTCACGGCAAGTCTTATGAGTAGAGTAAATTCAGCTTCTCCCGTAAGGAAACTCTAGCCTCTCAAGGTCCCTTTACCTTGAGATGAAGATTACAATGAAAGTGTTTACAGAAAAAACTCTTATAGAGAAGATAAAATAATCATTGAAGCTCACAATATGAATACAATGGAATTACAAAGATTTGAGACTAAATAAGCTCTTTTGTGTATTCAC
Organism: Albizia julibrissin; assembly: GCA_037074505.1. Taxonomy (NCBI): domain Eukaryota; kingdom Viridiplantae; phylum Streptophyta; class Magnoliopsida; order Fabales; family Fabaceae; genus Albizia; species Albizia julibrissin. The sequence continues at coordinate 21,900,595 of CM073480.1, read as the reverse complement.
TGTATATGTCTCTATATTTGTCAGTTCATCTATGGATGTTCTTTATATTAGGATTTAGACGAACGTTGCAATATATCTGTTGTGGAGTGGCACGGGTGTTTGAATTCTTCATACAAGCTGTCAGAGCGTGCGGTAGTTATATTGGTCGGACCCATGTGTATATGCCCATATCATTGTGTCCGCATTATTGACTTCATGATTTGTTTAGTTTATCCCATCATCAAAAGCCTGTTTCATACTTAAACCAAACATGAAGCAATGTCTAGGAATGATAACAATTGAATAATTAATATATAAGAGTATTTTGATTCATTGCTGGAAATCACGTAGTTTCTGTAAATAAATGGACTCGAATTCATCAGCCCCAACTCGAGTGCAAAAGTTGTCAGAACTCGAGTGTATAAAGTTGAACTCGAGTGCACCTTGATTTTCAGCTTACTTCCATTATTTATGATGAGAGTGCAATGAGTAGACTCAAGTATGAAATGATAAGAACTCGAGTACAATTAAACCAACTCGAGTGCATCAGATGTTTTCATGTTCCAGATATGTTTTCTGATGCAAACTCTTAGGAATGTAGTAAGGAACTTGAGTGTGAAAATGACTAGAACTCAAGTGCAAGATGTAGGACTCGAGTGCATAGGTTGTTCTCAAATTACAATTCTTCTCGGGTACACACTCTCAAGCAAAAACTCTCTGAACTCGAGTGTATAAACAGTCAGAACTCGAGTGCATGATTCAAGACTCAAGTACATGGCTTATTTTCGCAAAACAACTTCTCTCGGGAACAAACTCTCATGCTTGAACTTACAAGACTCGAGTGCACCTTGGATAAGAGCTCGAGTTCAATCATGAGAACTCGAGTGCACAACTTCTACCTTAGACTTGCAAATCTCTTAGGCACAAACTCTTTCTCAGGAACTTACAGGACTCGAGTGCAGCTTCTTCACAGAACTCAAGTTCCTAAATACAAACTTGAGTATGCTTGACTGTTTTTGATCTTGATACGCTTCTGGAACAAACTCTCACTCCAAAACTTCCATAACTCGAGTGCATATCATCCAGGACTCGAGTGTGCCATATTGAACTCAAGTGTATTAGTTCCTGGAAAGTTAACAATTCAAATATAATTAAATCTCAACAGTCCTTGCATAGGAAAATCTCAAGCAAACTTGAGTGCTTTAGCCAAAACTCGAGTTTATCACCAAGAACTCGAGTGCATCAATAATTTTACAGCAAATATAAACGAGAGTTTATGAAATACTTTCTTTGGTAAAATTTATTCAATGTACTTGTTCTAACTTGATCATTTCCTTGCAAAAGACTTTATCACTATTTTTTTATCATCAAAACATGGATTCCAATAGTGTATGCTTGAAAGATATGAGGATATCTTTATGGAGCATCTAAAGTATTACATTGTAACCACAAGAAAACCAAATATAGTAACTGAACCTTCAAGCATAAGGTTTACTAGACAAAAGGGTGATTTGAAAAGTTATGTCCTTGATAATAAACTTGAGAATTAGATGAAGATATAAAGAAACTTTATTCAAAGTTCATGCAATTACAAGTTATTGTTCTAAATTTAGAGGACGAAATTTATTTACAAGGAAGAATTGTAACATCCCAAAAATATGAGGAGAAATATATTAGGCTTATTTGAGCCCTAGAGATGTTGTCTAGAAATTAAATATCCTCAAAAATGAATTAATTGGTCAAAAGCTTCTTTTTATGCCAGAATTTTAGGAAAGTAAATAAAGAAATAGTTAATAAAAATATCTATAAAATCCTAGAAAATCAAGATAGATTTATAGCTAGTTATTTTAGGAAATGAAGGTGTTTATGGAGAGGTTTGTTTCCTAAAAAGAGTTATAGATGATTGTAAAGCTAATTTTACGAATTAAGGGCTTATTTTCTTGAAAAATTCAAGAAAAATGGTTAGAGGTTATCGCCGGCCTGAATATTTTAGAAAAATTATTTTATGGCTTAAAAAAGTTAATTAAGAAAGAAATTCCCTATTAAGTAATAAGGATTAATTTTTAGAATTTATTTAGTAATTACATATCAAAAAAGAAGGGATAAAATGGTGATTTCATTGCCCTAAATCCAAAAATGAAATTTGGGCCATGTTAAGCCTAACATCAGAAGGCAGAACTTTCTGCATTACCAAACCCCAAGCATGAGATATCTGAGATTGAAATTTCTTCAAGAAAATCCAATGAAAAAGGGGTTAACTGTGTTATTTAGACATGGGACCCCAATCCTTGTTAGATTATTTTCCCCTTCACTTAAAGCACTACTCCAGAGTCCAGCCCCTCCATCTTCCCTGAGTTCGATTTGCATTTGATGAATAGAGAGAGAGAGAGAGAGAGAGAGAGTTAGAGACCGATGAGAAGAGGAAAAGGATCGAAAAAGGAGAAGTGGTGGAGGAAAAAGAGATCTTTCGCATGCAACACTAGATTTTAGCTGAGGTAAGCCTTCTAATCATCCTCCTATCCTTATTCCTTCCACTTACAGCATCAATGAAGAGAAGATGATGACAGAAAGTCTAGCTTTAGTGAGAGAAAGTTGAGAAACCAGTAGGGAAAGTATACATTAGAATTCATATGGTTAATTGATGGTCCAGTAAACAGATTAATACTATTGCATATTGATTTTGAACTTTGGGGGCGTTATATAGCGAATCTGGGAAATTCCAGATTAGATGAATGATGCTGTTCCAAATTTGTGGGTAAGTTAGAGTGTTCATTTCCCAAGAAAATTATATGATACAAGTTTTATTTATTGGTTGGTTGTTGGGTGTTGATGAATTTAAAAATCTGGACGTTTTAGAGCTAAAATGCCCACTGCATGGATGCTTTATTTTTTTCTAAGGTTCTGTTTTTGGGAAAAATAAATGGTATTAAGACTCTATGTGATGGATGGATAGAACGAGGTTAGAATTTAAGGTTTTATTCCTCTTCCTTGTTCGTACAGCCTCTGTTTGAGGTAGCAGGAGTTAAATTATGTGTAATTGAGGTGTCATAATGTGTTTAAAAGAAAATTTTGTGTGGTTAATTGGGAGCGTACATTTTGAGAAAATGGAAGCTTAGCATTTATGAAGGGTTGCTGTCCAAATTTTTGAAAGATTATCCAGTGCTCAAATGCTAAAGAAATTAAATAGTACAAGTGTCTATTAGAAGTATACAAATGAATGCTTGATGCATTTAAATTTCAAATGTTTAAGGGCGAAAATGCCACTGTTTCAAAAAGCAAGAATAAGGTGCAGGTGTTCTAAGTTGATAAATTTTACAAATAAGATACTTAAAGGCTCCTTAGTTGTGAATTGTTGCAATATGGTTAAGTTCAGCAATTATTTTATATACCCCTGTTGGTTCAGCCCTGTTTAAGCATGAAAGAGATTGGTTTTACTAAATTTAAGGTTTCCAATGGATCTAGAAGGGTTTTTGTGTAGGATAATGCCCCTAGTGCAAGTTTGGAACCATTATGATTGAAAATGAAATTACATAAATTGGAGCACTGATTTTTATTTGGTGTAAAACCAGAGAAAATGACCTCTTCTAACCATAAAATTTGGTGAGAGTTTAGTACAAAACTTAAGATCTAAAAGAAGTCCTAGAACACAATAATTGGATATGTACATTAAAAGTTATGAATTTTCAAAGTTTGGGTTGGAAAATTGGAAAATCATGTTCTACCAAATGAGCAGTGAATGTTCACGCTATAATTATAGCCTTATTCCTATATTTTGCTGCTTAGTGTTATTTTTCCATTGTAAATGATTAAAATAGCTTTAAATAGAGGTTTGAACCACTTCATTTGGGTTTTCCTAGATTAAGTTATGAGTTTTCAAAATTCATTGAACAATTAAGGATTAGAGTTTGTTTTAAAGCTAGGATTTTAGGGGACAAACAATTTAAGTTATAAATTATGAGATATGACTAGTATAAGTATTAATCTTCCATTACTTATACATATATAATATGATTTGATATATGCCCAAGCCCAACAAGAAAATATCAAGGAAAGAAGCAAGGAAAAGTTAAATTGAAAGAAAGCACAAGAGGTAGTAACTCTTTTCCCTTCATGTGATTGTGTATTGATTGCTGTTTTTTTTTTTTTTTTGTGCCACTTATGCTGATTGTGCATGAGAACATGTAAATTGCCTTGGATGAGATTATTTTCCATGGCAATGTGCACTAGTTAATTATTCATTTAATAATGAATGCACATCAGTTGACAATTGGCTAAGTTATCTATATGATGTATGAGCATAATTATTGATACAATGTTGTAATGTGTTGTTCTCTATGGCTTGTTTTGCATACTTAGTGTGATCTTGCGTGATTAACATGAAGAATTTTGTTAGTGTTGAGATTTTCCCAACTCTCACCCCTTTCTTCTATGACATACAGCAGGAGAAGGTACTTGAGCAAGGGCATTGTTGTTGGTGAAGCCTGAAGAAGATTGAAGCTGAAGGAGTATTAAATTATTATTCTCTCTAAGTATTGGCTATTTTTTTAGCCATGTTGTCTTTTAATATTGGAGATAAGTATATATATTTGTGTGTGTGTCTATGTCTGTGTCTCTGTAAATATTTTGGCATGTAAATGCCCTCCATAAGGAGGAGAGCTATAGATATGGTAGCCTATCGGTAAGTGTCATTAGCAGTGATGACAATATTATATTTATATGTGGTTAATAATAGAAGCCGATAATATTTCATGATTGATTAGTATTTATTATCTATTTAGAAGTCCGGGCAATGCATGAATTGTGCCCTAAGATATTTACATGCCAAATTTATAGGTTATGTTGCTAAAATGACAAGTAGATTAGTAGTTGTTGTTAAGTAGCTATTAAGTTATGAATATGTAAATGTGAAGGGTTAACTGAGATAAAAAAGAGCTCAGATCTTATTTATTTATCAAAGGTCTTGAAAAAGGTTTGATCTAGAAATGAGCTACTGATTTTAGATTTGAAATGAATTAGAAAAATATTTTCAAGTTTATAGAAATTCCCATTCTTATAAAAGAAATTTTTTTAAAAGTTTAGCATTTCAGGTTGCTAAATGGGTCATTAGTGGCTAAGAATCAGCCAAACACTACTATTAGACCTTCCTAGAGTGAGGTATTATAAACCTTGTCAAATCCAATCCATTTAATCCACAATATAAACTCCAACTAGCTATAATAAATAATAGAAGTTTAGATTTAAAAGACCCATTGTCTTAAATCTTACTTTTCTAATAAAACCCTAACTCAGTTTCTCAAATAAACCATTTTAGATAAAACTAAACCTTAACCATTCTTATTCTAACACCATTAATACCATTATAAGTGTTATTTTTAGAATTTATTTCTTGCATTTTTTTACTTCTTGCATGCCTCCTACATGGATGGTTTTACCTCCTATATGGAAGGCCTAGGTAGTCCTCCTTTATGGATGGTATAGGTTGCCACCTACATGGATGGTTTTACCTCCTATATGGTAGGCTAGATTTTCCATTTTCATGCATCTTGTAGTTGTATTTTTATGTTTTTGTAATTAATTTTTATGCAATATTTTATGATGTTTGTAATATATTTTGGTTTTGTTTTTTATTTTATCATGAGCTAAATTTTCCTTTTCCTAGGGTGATGACGTAGCTTACTAATGACGGATTGAATCTTAACTTATTAAATCTAGTTTTAATTTTTCCTTCATGATTGAGTTTTAATTATTGCTCTTAATGCTTACAATTGATTGACCACCTTTTGGATGATTTTAATATGCATGTTGAGACCGGAAGGAGATACATGTGTGTGGATCTTATAATTAAAACCATAATTTGCATATGAAATAGGAATATATTCATATGGGTTGTGTAGTCTTAATTGACTTCCATAAATCTTAATACATGATTGATTGCTTAAATTCATATAGGAATATATTGGGTTAGCAATTAATTATAGAATTACTTGACCTTGGAAAATGCTAGTAATTAAAATAGGGAAACTCGACTATCAATCATGTGGAATAAATTGGACTAAAATAGATAAGTGATTCAATCCGGAATTTATTAAGTGAAATCTAATCCCTAGGGATTTTTCTCATATTTGTCTTTATATCACTTGTATTCATATTTCATCATTTCTATCTTATAATCTCAATCACAACTAATCAACCGACTAAATAGAATTAAAATTACCAATTTTGGTACTTAGTGATCAATCCTCGTGGGAACGATACTCTACTCACTTCTATATTACTTGATTACGACAGTGTACACTTGCACTTCTAAATACACCATCCTACACTCGTAACAATAAGTTAAAGAATTAAATAAAACATTAAAAAGTAAACCCTAGATTTTTACCTTTCATAAAAACTAAAAATAAGAGGGAAATTTTAGAAATAGAAGATAGATTACATTTTGGGGGGGAGCTTTGGGTTTTAAAAATGGGGACCCCCTAAAGAAAAAAAAAACCAAATTCATTTAATGGTGGGTAGCCACGTGATTCCCACTATTAAATGCATGCATATCTTTTTTTTCATTTATAATAATAATAATAATCTCTTTTATTTTTATAAATAATAATTTAACATTACTACAGAAAATTAGATTTGTAGCGCTTATTTTTCCATTTTGTAGCATTTTAAAAACGCTTCATAAGCTATCGCTACAAGCACTACTACAGAAAATACTTTTAACTTTTATTTTTAGGCCCTTTTTACATCATTTTACAAGAGGACGCCTATATGAGTGATGTTATGGTAAAGTTTGTGAACAACATCCTAAAAGGGATGCCATAAGACACTTACGACGTCCCTTTTTTTTCAAAAGATAAGCAGTAACTTGCATACTTATGGCATCCACTTTTATAGAAACGGATGCCATAAGGTTCATACGAGGTCTATTTTTCAACAATGGATACTGAAAGATTAAAAAAAACAATTTGCTTTATATGTTTCACTACTCAACTATTAAACCTTGTACAGAAACATCATCTAGCATTTCTTCATACACCAAAATAGTACCAAAAAATCAAACACTAGCTAATCAGATTGTTAACTACTAGTATTATATACAATAACCACCACAAAGTATCCAAAACTTGTCTAAACAACTACTATATAAAATAAATGGGTTAAGGGGCAAAAATGCTCATATGCTTTTTCCAAAGGGGCATCCAGTATCAAATACTTTCATTGGCTGCAAAAATGCCCATGAACTTTTCAAAAAGGGGCAAACATGCCCACACCGTTAAATGACACTAATGTCAGTTATGTGGGATCCACAGTACTATTTTTTAAGGTGAAAAAATACCCATGAACTTTGTTTTTGAGTGCAAAAATGCCCTTGAACTTCTTAAAATGGGGCAAAAATGCTCATGAACATTTTATTATTATTATTATTATTATTATTATTATTATTATTATTATTATTATTATTATTATTATTATTATTATTATGTATTTAAGTTTTTAGATAAAATATTTTGGGCAATATTAAACAAGTTGTAATTAAGTGTGACTAAGTTATTACTTTGCCCAAAATATTTTATCTGCATCATGAGAGTTGTAATTACATATTTTTTTACTGGTAAAAAAAATTACAACTTTTTTTTAGTAATTAAAAGCATTGATCAAACTTAATAACAAAAATATCTATGTAAATAAAGTAGTTTCACAATAATTATTATTTTCAAAAAAAATATGTAATTACAACTCTCATGATGTAGATAAAATATTTTGGGCAATGTAATAACTTAGTCACCCTTAATTACAAGTTGTCTAATATTACCTAAAATATTTTATCTAAAAAATTAAATACACACACACACACATACACATATATATATAATAATAAATGTTTATGAGCATTTTTAACCAACTTTGAGAAGTTCATAGGCATTTTTGCACCCAAAAACAAAGTTCATGGGTATTTTTGTACATTAAAAAATAGTATTGTGGGTCCTACATAACGGACGTTAGTGTCATTTAACGGTGTGGGCCTTTTTGCCCCCTTTTGAAAAGTTCATGGGCATTTTTGCATCTAATGAAAGTATTTGGTGCTGAAAGTATTTAGTGCTGGATGCCCCTTTGGAAAAAGCATATGGGCATTTTTGTCGCTTAACCCTAAAATAAACTATTCATCAAAACTTTACTCATCTATGTATTGAAGAAGATGCCCAGCCAAAATGTCTCAAATCAAATTAATGTCTTCGTCTAAGTATGCATCGTCTTTACCAAAAATCTACAAATTGGAAAATAAGCTAAGATAAATCAATCAAGTGAATGAAATAATTAACAATTCAATTAAAACACACCAAAAAATATTATCATTTGAGAAGGAAAAAGAGGTCACCTGTTTAAAATCTATAGTAACTCCACTCTAAATTATATTATATATATAAAGTATAACATAGTATCCGCACTCAGTTCTTCCTAGTTGTTAAGGGCACTATAAATCAAAAGCAAAAGGTAAAATGAATAAAGGCATTTCTAAAGCGACTATCAATGAAAGAAATTGAATTCAAACTACTTACTCTCATATAAAACCACTTCGTATCTCTATTTTTACCTTCGCGTGTCCCACCCAGTAGTCTATATGCCTTGAGTACACTATCATTAAAATGAAAATCAAGAGATATTAAAACAGTTTATTTAAGTCAAGAATCAAAGATTTACAAACAAGTTAACTTATGTGTTGAAGATGAATTTTGTCTCTTCATTTAGCATATGACCCAAGAAATCAAACTAATAGATGACGTTCATGATGGGGGAAACAACACACAAACTCCAATGACAATTATAACAACATATACAGATTAAAATGAAGTTAGATAACATGATAATTCTTAACAAATTGAATATGTTTTAAATAGACAAAATTAAAATACTTACCCTTCAAGAATTTGTGCTAGATAACAAGGCAATTTATTCTCTCCAATTATGTAGCCTACAAAGCTCGTCCTAAGTTCCAACTTATTATTCTTCTTTGTTGTATTTGCATGACATAGGAATTCATATAAACTATTTCTTCCCCTTTCAACATATATGTTGTGGAAGAAGCTATAATATAATTTAAATGATAAATAAATTATTGAATACATAAAACCTAAAAACCACTGCATTAATTGAATTAAAAAAATTCACATAATTGCAAGTTTAACCCATCTTATATCTAGTTCCTCCAAATTTATGAACTTCTTAAGATCATTCATATCAATTGTAAAGTGATACAACATTCTTTCACCCATGATCCTACAAGGCATCTACAAGTTAATATGGCCAATATTTGTGTAGAGTTGTTGCAGTCATGCCAAGAAAGGAAATTTTGTCCCATCTTGTTGATCCTATTAAAACATAAAATACAAATTATAAGTAGGATGTCCAAGAAAACTCAAGTAATAGTAAGGTGTTCCTTACCATTCGAGGTATTAAATACGATTTTTTGGCCAAAATATGAAAGATCATATCGCCTGACCTAGTGTAGCAAACTCTTCATTAAGGATTGGGGACGTCTACTGCTTCTTCCCCCTCTTAAACACATGTCACTGTGATCCTATGTAAAGCATCTAGAATTTTCTTATGATGGTAAGTGGTAGCTTGTGTGTGTATGAGAGCATCGGCAACAACACACAGCAGCAGGACACCCAAATAGAGAGTGTAAGTTTTTCTAGCCTCTAAAGTGGGAGAAGGATCACTAGGTGGTGCCTCTAGAGGGTTATAACTTCCTTTAGTATTGTGGAAGGTTGGGGAATCCTAAGTTCTATATTCCTTAAATTCCCTCTTTAATTGAATGAAAGATCTCATCTTAGCACATAGCTCATGCAATAGCTCTTCTCGGAGTGATTGGTGAAGTTGCACCTCAAGCTCTTCTCAGACTTCCTCTTAGAGTGATTGACAGACTTCCTCTCGAATCTTGGCCATAAGCTCCCAAATGGGTTCACCTTGTAATGAATATTGTGAAGCACATCCAAAATATTTTAAGAGACTAACTCCCCTTGGCTCCCCTCGAACATAACTAGGGTGATTTGGCTTCCCAATTGCCATTGATCATTAGTCTATCTATCCACTTTGAGTGAAGGAACCTTGGCTACTATGCTTTTCAAGTTCATCATATACAATTTATTATAAATGAAATTTAAATGCTTCCAATCTTTAAAAAACATGAACTACACAAAAATATACTTTACATTAACTAATTACAATCCTTGTGGCAACCTTAGCAACAACTGAATTTATGTATTGGCCACCCTTCATCCTCCCTACTTTCTATTTTTTATGACGTAGAGGAGGAGCTAGAGCATAGACAACAATGCTAGGATTTGATTCAAACTTCTAATAATCACCATGAGACATAAAATGATGATACTTATTTCCTGCTTCCCTCTCTTAATTTGCTTCAATTAGTTCCTATGAGATGAAAACAAAGAAAATTAAGTCAATGATGTCAAAGAAATTTAAATAAAAATTTTTATACTATAATGAAAGAAATTTACTAGAAATGTAGGATCTTGTCGTGATGTCATAAACAACCTCAAGTCATGTGGAGAAAGGTAGAGATATCTTTTACATGGATCCTCATTCCTCCTTGCCCCTCTAATATACTTTAGTATGAGCTTGTTCTTAAATTCTTTCCATCATACATGAACTTCCCCCATCTAGTACTTGTTCTTTGCCTTGGTGTCTAGGACCACTACAAAAAAATCGTCAATTCATAACAGTTAATTTGTAACGGTTGGACAAAACCGCTACAAATATTAGGATTTGTAGTAGTTTTTTCAGAAACCGATATAAATTTGCAATGATGACTTACACCAAGTGGTATGCTGGTAAGTGAAAGACATTTATAGTGGTTTTCATATAAGTCCTTATTACCTACACATTCATAATGTTAAACCTACATAATGTTTAGACTTATCTAACTTAATTTAATCATTCTTCTCAAATATTAATTATTATCATTTAAATTGTTACTTAAATAATAAAACATTCAACATAATATTGGAACAATGGAGTCAAATTATTATTATTTTTTAATTTATGTAATAATTAATAGTGGCCTTTAAATGATAAATTCAAATTTAGATTAAATTTTCGCCAACTTCTGAAATTTCATCCAATATTAGTAGCGGCTACAAATATTTTAGTGCTAATTTTCTCAAATTCCTAGATGTACTTAGTAGTGCTTTTAGAACCGCTACAATGTTGGCTCCAAATTTTCACTTTCATTTCTCGCCACAGGAAAATTTGGGCACCAATGTTTGTAGTGGTTTTAAAACCAATACAAGTTTCTTAGATAATGTGTTATCTACATACGCTTCTTGTAGCAATGTGACAAAACCGTTGCCAATGCAGTAACATTTTTGTTTAAGTGAGTAGAAGTTCTTGAAAACTATACAAAACCATTTGTAACATTGTGTGTTTTAGCAGTTTGTCCAACCACTACTACTGTTGTTTGTAGTGGTTAAAACAACTACAAATACACCATTTTAACTGCTACAAAATGACAGTTTTTTATAGTGGACATCGTACGTTTGTTGTAGGGTACAATATATGATAATTATATTTGAGCTAAAAGGAATAAATATAGAAATGTATATATACAAAAAGTTATATACCAAAATTTGTTGTCAAATCTTTTCCTTCATTTTTTGTGGAACCAACTTTCAATTAGGGTTCAGAATGCCAACTTTGCCTCAAGCTAAATAGCCTAAATAGCTAATGAACATATCTTCCTTATCACCAATTGGATTCATATTAGTATTAAAGTCCACATGTAGCCTCTCCTGTTGTTCTTCATGACGAGCAACCAATGCTTGCAACTTTGTGCTTCCTATAACCCTTTTAACAAGGGTTTGCCTCTATCCCTTTAATCCTCACCAGAGCCTTTCTCGCTTTGTGACTTATCATAATTTTCTATATTCCTGTTAAGAAATCAATGTCAGATAGGTAGTTAAATTGCAATTAAATGAATAAAATAAACTAACTAAAATAATGCAAAAATCATACAATATTATTTCATAACTTAAGGTCTTACTTTGTATGGTTTCTCATATTCCTTCACAATGATCATTTCTTATAGCATATTCATCATCATCTACTAATTATACTTCACTTGGTCTAGGTGGATTTGTAGTGAAAGGTGGTGTGTCATCAAGGTTGAATGTTAGATCGCCATCCTTCTGTTTTTTACTTTAAAGTACAATGGACAATTTTTCTATTTGTAGGACATAAAATATTTGTTTCACCTAGCTTACTAAAATGAAGGGTTTATCTCTATAACTAACTCTTCAAAGATCAATTAAGGAAAATCCAAATTGTTGATCTATTACAACAACATTATTATAGATGTAACACCTTACTTTTATATCCCATTATTATGCATAGGAAGCGCTAACGTTATAGTTATGGTTTAAGTGAATCAATTACTAAGCCTCTAAATTCAAACTTATATTCTTAACTTTCCATTCTCAACTTTTCAAATGTGTAAACTCACACTCGTTTATTCTTTCATACATACATACATTGCTCAGGGCATGTTTATACAAATAAATACAACTCACGATAATTTATACACATTAAATTATCATGTATCAGTCTTCGAATCTTCATTACGTTTTCCTCTTAAACATCTTCAAGCATTCCACCTATGTGCTCAACACACTTATATGGTTAGGTGAGGTAGAGTGAGATTTAAGGGAATCTCAATAACAAATATTGCCAATTATGTATGCAAGATAAATGCTTAGTGCATGGCATGCTTGCTTTCATAAATTCATGCTAACATAATAACATTTGCATGCTTAATGTTTCATACAACACACTCATGGCTATAGCATAAATAGAAACAAAGCTTTAATCATTCACATATGCTCCATACAATTCATCAAAGCAATCATACACATCAATACAGAAGTATACATATAAGAATATGCAAGTTAAAAAAGTTCACTACCTTTTTTCTTTAAGACCTTCTCTTGTTCCCCTTTTCTTCCAACCATTATAGGTGATTGAAGAATCTTCCATTTCCTCTTTTAAGACGCCTCATGGCCCTAGACACATGTTTACATTATGTGGTTAACTCATTAGAGCCATGAAAGCAAGCCATTGTGCTGACTTGTCTCTCTTACATAATCTTTAGAACCTTCCTTATTTTATGTCTAACACATTATGTTGTTTAGTCACTATTGTGGTCACATTAGGTTTTAAGATATGTCTCTTCTCTTTAGACCTATACTTGTCACAATTTACCTTAAATGCCATAAATTCATAGGTTAACCCTAATCTTCCAAATTTGTCAACCAACTTTAAAAATTCATAACTTAATCTACAAAACTCCAATTGAGGTGGTTCTAGTTCCTATTTAAATATTTTTAAGTCTATTTTAAGGAAAAAATATTATACATTGCCAATTACAGGGGCTAAATTCCAGAAATCCTCAACCAACCTCACTGGTCCAAAATACATTCTAGATTCAATGCTTAAAATTTAAAAATTCATAACTTACTTTATAGACATCCAATATCATTTTAAATCTTAAGATGTCCTCTAATAGCCTGTAAAATATCATGGCTATTGGACAAGATTAGTCATTCAAAATCTCGCTACAGATAATCTGACTGCCAGAAAACACAATCTGACAGCACTATCCTTAAATTTCCAAAGTTAGGTTTTTCAATTCAACCCTTCTAAAATCATACTCACAATCTTTTCCAACACAATTTTTCATTTAGAATCCATTAAAAACCTCTAAAATATCATAATCAAATTCATTCTCCTTTCCCTTTTCTAGCCAAAATTTACCATAAGGAAGAACAAAGTTATTTTTCATCTATTAACCACAGGACTTCTCTTCCATTCTAACATGCTTTAACCTCATATTTATGTTCATATATCATTAAAGCTCTAAAATCACCTCTTAACAAAAAAAGGGAAGCACCATAAAATCATGAAATTTTAGCCAATACTCCAGGATATTATACTTAAATCAGAGCCTATACTTACCTCTACTCGATTCTACAATCGGTTCCTGATTTTGGCAGTACTTCGATTGTAGAAGTAGCACAAAAATCCTCTAATCAAGAATCCAAAAGAGTAGAAACATAGCCCTTAATGAATAGAAGAAGATTTATGATGGCTATATGTAAAATCCTGAATTTTAGGACTAGAGGCTTAAGATTTATCCTAGATTAAAGGGGACTACTAGACCCCTATTTGGTAAATGTCATAGTAAAACATAGTATTTTTTTCCCAAAATTCCTTTATATCCTTGGATATTAAAAGGAATTATATTGGTGAGCTAAAGAGCTTGGAGAATAACAAAACAAAGTGATTGGAAGTCACACACAACATAGTGAAGTGGAATACAAAGTATTGTTGCTATTGGTGAGATTCCCGATGTGGCAGTCGTATTTGTGTAGCAGATTTCAAGGGGAAAATGATGTTCAAAAATTACGAAAATTTATAAAATATAAGTATACTTATCAAGGTTTAACTTGATAGGTCATACAAGTCATTTGAAGTTGTACAAAAAGAGAAATGAATTTTTGAAGTCAGCCTAGTGAAATTAATTATTTTCTAGGATAGCATTCAAAGATTAAAATTCTGGGAAGAGTGAGCTTCAAATAGGCTAAATGTTATATTTTTTTATTAAAAATATACTCAATGAGGGTGGCATAGCCTTTTGAATCACTCTAATTGAACATTTGTACAATTAGATATGAATTTTTAAATTTTAATAAAAATTCTGCCAAGTTTTGTGTCAGTGCGAAAATTGTAATTTTGGACCAATGAGGAAGTGACACGTGGCAAATGAAATGGTTAATTCATTTAACCATTCATCATCTTCTTTAGCCATTTATTCTATACGCAGAAATAAACCAGAAAGAGAGAGAAAAGAGAGCACATAAAAATAGAGGAGGAAGAGAGAGAAACTTCAGTTCGTCGTAACACTGTCGAATCGGTGTCCTCTCTTAAAGTGCCCTTCAGAAAACTTCTTCTATTCATCATGAGCTTCATTTCTACATTTTGGATTCTTATTTAGATGTGGTTGGCACCATCTCACTGGCTAAAGTGTTGCCGGAATTCTGAACCGTTTGTAGAAACGAGTAGAGGTAAGCGTAAGCTTCCTTTTTAACCGATTGGTTTGTCGTTTGGATGAGTATAGAGGAAGTTGGGTACTATTCATGTCTAGTTTAAAATAGTTTTTTCAATGGCTAAACGATGTCCAATGGATGTCTAAATAGCTAATCATTTTGATTAGAAGTAGAAAGGAAGTGAATAAGCCAAAGAAAACAATATAATTTTTTTAGAACTCTAAATTAAGGTTCTATGTTTGATGTGGTGATGCACTTAGAATTTGATGATTTTGATACTTCCATTGGCTTTAGGAGGAAAAATTATGTAGGTATGCAAGTGTTCATGAATTTTGGATACTTGTATATGAATTTGGAAATTATGAAGTATAGGTGTGCATGTTGGTTAAATCTGCCTTGTATGGCAATCAGTGTTGCGCGTGATATTTGAAGGTCTAAAACTTGTGAAAAATTATAAAAAATTTTAGGATTAAAGTAGACATGTGGAGTTTTAATTTTATTGGTGTTTTGTAATTTTTGGACAAGTTTACTAAAATATGTGATTTTTCAAAGTTATACCCTGCTGCTGGAAGAACATCTGAAACAGTTGGAGTTTGGTAAAATTCTGGGAATGTTGTGGTTATAGCATTCAACATTGAATATTTTTATGTGAAACTAAACTGAAGTAGCTTTGTATAAAATTTTAAACTACCTCATTTGAAATTTTTTGAAATTAATTATGATTTTTCAAATTTGGTGAAAAATATGTCAGCTTTATGTCTTATGAGAATTTTAAGACTCGATGGCACAAATGTAATTGGTATAAAATCCAAGGGTGAATGTAAGCCTTCAGGGCTAATGTAGCCCATTGGACATTCATTTTTCATGGCTCTAATGATGTCATTACTTATCTAGGGCCATGAAGTGACAAATAAGAGGTAATGGTTGGAAGATCAAGGTGCATGAGGAGGACATCAAGCAAAAGGTAGTGAACTTACCTTTTCTGCGTGTATGTGATATGTATGTCTTGCATTAATTATGCAACTACTTAGCCTATTTTTGTGGAACATGTATGATTGGTTGAAGCTCTGTTATATTTGTGCAATGGCCATATGTATGTCATAACATCGAGCATGCAGCATGTCATTATGTTGGCATGAAATAGTGTAAGCAAGCATGTCATGCATTCATATATACCTGGCATGCATAGTGGTAATGTTTGCTACTGAGATTCTCTCGAATCTCACTCCTCCCAACCAACCATTTAGACAGGTGAAGATGCAGGAGGATATATGAAGTTGAAGTGCAGTTGTATTTAATGTAATTGATTTACAATTGATAGCTTTGTATATATGGCTTTGAATTTCATGTATGTATATGAGTGTATGAATGCAGTGTAAGCAGAGAATAGCTCGAATTTCATTAAAAAGGCAAGAGAATTGCTAGCATACTCTGATGTAATGAGACTAAGAGCCAATGAGACATTATGACGTAGTGAAACTTGTGAAAATAATTGAAATATTGTTTTTACCTGCTGAAAAGCCCTCTCAACCCTAGGTTCAAGTCCTGAGTTGAGATTGGTGATTTGTGAACAATTTCAAGAGTTGGGTAATCCCGATTTGAATCCTGGTCCCACCAGTGATTTCACAACTCATTTACACTGATCTAAGACTATGAAAATAAGGTATTACACTTTATTAGCCATAAATGCCGATTTAGACTTGAAATGGGCAAAAACACCAAAGAACACTTGAATTTTCTCCACCTTCTCTCATTTTTATTTTGCTTATATTTTTATCTATTTTCCCCTTATTTTCCATGGGCTGCACTAAATTAATAAGCTTGGAAAGGGTGTTGGATTGATCTTGTGGTGACATGTGTTAAGTCTTAAAAAATCCTAGGGTGCTCGGAGCTCTTTCTCAAAAATTTGACTAACTAACACATCGGGTGATTCATTCGGCTTACCAAGGAGTGTACAAGGAAAGGATATATGTCAAGGTATAATCATTCTCTTTCCTTTCTCCTTTTGGCCGACCTACTCAATAAAGGAGGGAAGTCCAATGATTTCCTCCAGCTTTCATGATCAATGTCGGGGAAAGTCTGACATATGGCGGACCGGGGACCTGCGAGTGGTCCTGACTAATTATGAAGGTGCTAGGTGGTGACTTCTTATAGTGCCAATGCAAAAGAAAATGCTAGGTGGCAACTTCTTATTAGTCTACCTTAAAAGCCACTTTTTCAAAAAGTTACTTTAATAAAGCTACTTTATTGGTGTAGGCCTCAGACCATGCCTCACGTCTTTGTGTGTGTGGGCCTACATGACGCTACACATGCTTCTCTTAAGCCACCAAATGGCGCCAAGTGTACCCTAGTACATATACACCGGTATATCTCATCTGACTACTTACACATATACATACTAAGCCTTCTGTCCAGAAGAGCCAAATCATATCGTCCGAAAAATCATTCTATCTCTTGGTCATTCTTAGGACTCTTGCTAAACTGGGGCTTAGTGGTCTGCTTAATTCAGTCTTATTTTCAAGCTTCTAGTCCTAAAATTTAAAATATTACAATTAACCCACTTACATTTGAATAAAGCAACTTTGAACTTGTTGTAGGTCATCTCCTATATTTCTTCAATAACTTAATAATAGGCCATGGATGTCAATCTGGGGTTTTTGTCTTTTAAACTATAAAAGAGTACGGCTTTAGCTACTACCATCGCCTTGCTATTTTGCATAGCACTTCTATTATCTTAGGTTTTTAAGTAGAAAGAATACATGTTTATATCATAACCGCTCTAAGTGATGACCTCAAAAGAAGGCCCCCAAGCTAACCATTTGATTGTCTCAGACACATTAGTCTCATGTGAAACCTTTTCCGCGAACCACTCTATGAACATCTTGTTTTTTTCAATAGTTATATGCATGTCATTCTTCCTTGGATACATATTCTTTAAAATCTTTATGTGTTCATCTAAGTACAACTGAACTTCTTCTATATTATTCAAGATATACAAGTGTTATTACAACACTTCTTCACTTTGAGACCTCGTGTTCCTTACTTCTTCCCCTTCATGCCGAGATTGTTCATTTGCCCTAATAGATAATCTTTGCAAAAGTCCATAGCTTCTTTAACTATATATCTTTCAACTATTGAGGCTTTAGGTTAATAAGGATTTTTAAAATACCCTTTTAAGATCTTCATGTATCACTCAAAAGTGTACATCCATCTTAGGTAAACTAGACCGCAGAGTCTTACCTTCGATACCAAATGAACCATCAAATGCACTATTATATCAAAAAATGTAAGAGCAAAATACATCTCTAGTTGAAACTATATAATATAACCCTCATTTTTCAATTCATCCAACTTTTTAGTGTCAATGACTTTGCTACAGATAGCATTAAAGAAAACACACAATCTTGTTATAGTAGTTCACACGTCATCTGTCACAATGCCTCTAATAGTTACTAGTAATAGTTGTTGCACCAATACATGATAATCATAGGACTTCATTCCCACTAACTTCAAATTGCCTATAAAACAAACCTTCTCACATTTGAAGAATACACTTGTGGCACCTTAATGTCATGAAAACACCCACACAAACTTTTTTTCTCAGCTTTTGATAGTATATGTGTTGTTGGCTCCATGTACGCCCTCTTACCATCATCTCTTAGCTATGGATGTAACCATTCTCTTATTCCTATTTTAACCAAGTCTAGTTTCACACTAATTCCATCCTTAGTCTTCCTTAGTATGTGCAAAAGTGTACCGATAAGGCTATCACAAACATTTTTCTCCACATACATCACATCAATACTATGTCTCACATCAAGACTATGCCAATATGGAATATCAGGGAAAATTGACCTCTTTTTATATATGTTCTTCTCACCCGCAATCCTTTGATTCTTACCAAATATGACATTGATAAATTCCACCCAACTATAAACTTCATCTCCAATTAATGCCTTTAAAGCCGTTACATTATTCGATAATTCGTTAAAATACTTTCTTAACCTATAAGACGGGTGTAACTGATAAATAAACCTCCTACGACCAAGGTAGACCATTTTCTTCTATGCTTAAGTTGATGGAAGTATGTGTTTGCTTCACATATTAGACATGCTTTATGCCCCTTTACGCTATACCCTAACAAATTTTCATATGCAAGAAAGTCATTTATCGTGGTGAAAATCATTACATATAGATTAAAGGACTCCTTCTTATATACATCAAACATATCTAGCACTTCCTCCCATAACTTCTTCAAGTTCTCAATCAAAGGCACAAAGTAGACATCGATATCATTCCCTAGATGTTTTGATCCAGAAATCATCATAAAAAGCTTCACATGCTTGCACTTCATATCCAACTAGGGAGGTAAGTTGTATATCATAAGGAGAACTGGCCATGCACTATGTCTGCTACTAAGAGTTCCATACGGATTGATTCCATCTGTATAAAGCCCAAGCTAAAATTTGTTGGCTCGTTGCCAAATTGAGGGAACATTTCATCTGTTTTATTCCATTATTGAGAGTCAGCCGGGTGTTGAAGATATTTTTCATTAGATATTATCTCATTAAAATGTCATCTTAACTTCTTTACTTTTGTTAAACTAGTAAACAAATGCTTAAACCATGGTATTATTGGAAGATACCACAATACCTTTAAAGGTCATTTTAGTTGCCCTATCACCACAACCACCATCTTTCTTCACTTTGTACCATGAAGTTTTACACTTCGAATACTTACTAAGACATTTATACTCCTTTTTGCAAAAAATATAGTCATTAGGGAAAGCGTGTATCTTTTTATACTCTATACCCATCATAGAAAAGATTTTATTGGCCTCGTACATACGATTTAGAAGTATATTATCGTCTAGAAGCATTTCATACACCAATTCAAGCAATAATATGAAACAACTATCGATTCACCCACAAGTTGACTTTAAGTTAACTAAATGCAAGGTACCTGCAACCGTAAATACTTACTCCCAAGGTACAATTTTGTCTCTGCGTTACTCTACAAACTATCATACACATGCGATTGCACAAAGGATTCGACCTCAATATCATGAATCATTTTCTCCTTTCTATTTTCATCTATGACATCCAAACTTCCTTCTTATGTGGCGCACAATCAGTTACTTATTCACCATGCCATATCCACATTGTGTACCAAAGATTTATTTTGTTACAAAGTAGGTGATCCATCATGTCATCAGTATCTCAAAGACTCTCATTTAAACAATTGACACAAGGATAAAAATAGATCCCATTTTTCCTAGGCACATTCCTTTTAGCAAATTCAATAAACACTTCCACCATATTCTCATATTATTCACTATTTCTTAAAGCATTCATCTAACTATGTTCTATTTTATTATTGCCTAAGTCATTTCCAACAACATTCAAATTTAGAACAATCGTCAAGTAAAGACATGTGAATATGGGTCAACGAAGGGATTTCCTTTTACTTATTTCAAAAAAAATTTGGCAACATTTTCCCTTAAAAATAAGACATCCCAAAATTTCTACAACAGCCTAATCCATCAAACATTTCATAGATATGTCAAAGCTTGCACCAAGTAAGTAAACTTAATCTTTCAAAACTCAAATAGACATCTTTTCACCATCATCATCACCATGAAGTCACAAGACTTCTATATTCAATCAAAACACAACATTCAACTTAAATAATCAAACCATCATCCTTTAGTTATACCCTCTCCCAATCCATCAATAACTACACCTTTAAGAAATTACTTTACCCTTCTAAACTCCCTTAAATCATTTAGAAACAATTTTCAATAACCCAACATAGGATTATAACCATCAAGAATTTCAAATATTCTTGGGTTAACTAAATTCCTTTTTAAATCTTAATTCATATTTCCACCCATTCTTATAAAATTTTAAACTTATAGCTATTACCAATAAGAGTATAACATATTGTCCATCAAATCTGCTTAGCACACATGAAGAAGTAAGCAAAGCAAGTTTATCAATTCCTCTAACACCTATAATTTTTCAATTACTCATTTCATCAAACGCTTTATGGGCATTTTCAATATCCTTTTGTTTATTCAGATTGTATCTAGATATATTTATTAATTGATCATATAAAGGATATATTAGTTTATTATTTTTATCAAATTAAATATTTTAGATATTATATAATTATTCTGAATATTATCATATTGCTTTAAATATTATTAGTTTATTATATTTTAGATAAAATATCTCTTGATTATGTCCCACACGAGCTAGGTTAAAGCAAATACAAGTTTTACTTGCTCATTAAGAGTTCTATGATAGGTGACGTCTATTCCAAACCATCACTATTCCTCATCTTCCGTTAGAAGAAGCCATAACCTATACTCTTCTAACTCTTCCGTGATAGGTACTTGATATAAAGTCTTCCACTAACGCTCTTTGTTTTAGAATTAATATGATGTATTTAGGATTTATCATTGTGTTTATTCCTACATGTGGTATCATAGCATATCAATTCTCCTCTGCCTAATGTTTATGCATGTTATGTTATTTTGTCTTTCCCATTCCTTAATAAAAAACATGATATATGAATGATGCGAAATTTTCCTGTTACTTTTTTAAGACTTTTGCCTATATTTTATCAATGATTATTATTCTAAATCGCTCTTAACCTGTTAATCAATTGGATTTTGCTTTGTCCTTTTCGAAGCAATTATAAACTTTGTTCTAGAGAGATTTCCTTTTAAGGTCCGATGCATATGTTTGGTGTTTTAAAATATATCTATATATATGCTCTGGTTGTTCTTGATCTATAATCATTTTGATAGAGGATTTTAAGAATTCTTTTCTGAATGCATGTTTTGATTCTCGAATATATGTTTGGGTTTCTCATTCCTGAATAATCGCCGTCACATCATTCATGATTTTGTTTTTAATATTTGCTTAATATTGATGCATATCTGTTAATGACCTTACACGCTTATTCTAGAGTGTTTTTGGTGATCGCCACTGGTGAAATCACCATTTTATAAAGGCTGGAGTCACCAAAAAAGGTCAACTGCGTTTGTAGGTTCACCAGCTAGTTTTCGAGTTTCATGCTGGTTACAAAGATAAGGCAAGTCAGGTCTTGGGACCCAGGTAGGTGAAGAAGACGCTTGAAATGACATCATCCTGGGGTACTGATGAAATGCACCGTTTCACTTATTAAGTGTGATTGGGCTCACGTGTTGCTCTGAACCTCGTTTTGGGCTTATTGGATCTCTGTTTCTTTATTATTTATTTAATATAATTCTATTTTATTTCTATTATTGGGCTTCAAGTTTTAGGCCTTTATTCTGACTTATTTTATTTTCTGTTTTCGTCTAGGCCATACTTTTATGGGCTTATGGAAATTTTTATTTTTCTACTTTTAAATGATTAATGTATCTGGGCCTTTTGGAAACTGGTTGGGTTTCTGAGAAATTGCTAAATTATTGTGTTGTTTGTGCCTAGGTTTTATTTTTGTTTAAACATTAATTATTTGGGTTTTGTCTTCTTGGCTGGTGGTTTACTTATTTGTTTAATTTTCTGGACCTTACTTATGGGCTTTGTTTGTGCCATTTGCTTTATTTTCTCAGAAAATATTGAAGTCAAACAAGTGTTGTTTCTAAGTTATTATTCTCATTACTCATGTAACACTTTTGTTTATTCTTCTACATGTACCATTTTCATTGCTTAAATCTATCTATTTTGACTTAATAAAATTCTATAAATTGTTTTGATAATTATTTAAATGTCTAAATATTTATATTGTTGATTTTGGACATTTATACAGTTGTTGGATTATATGAATATTCTGAGCCGAAACATGTTGAAGACATTTCAAAGCAATTCCAGAGTACATGAAATAGTAGGAGAGTTTCAGTTGTCTAGTTACAATTTTTAATTAGACTAACTGTTTAAATTCACATTAGGTCATTAGTGCATATTTATGTTTCAAATGCATATGATATTCTTGATTAACATGCTTGTTTCCTAGGGAGTAGCCACAACATCTTGAATTTTGTTGCATGTACATTTTTAATCACATATGGCATTATAGAATATCGGTTATAATTAAATATGAAATTCTAACTTATTATTACCTACAGGTAGATAATTATAATTACATATTTAGTTAAGATGAAATAGAATGGCATTACATTTCCTAAGTAGCCTATATGTATTAGAAAATATAATTGCGTTCTAGATTTATCAATTTGAGACAAATACATGCTATGTTAGTATTCTTTTCCCACAAGTACATACTAGTGATACGTATTTGTAATTGCATGCTCTATTTAAGTTAAGTATGTATGGCACAATAATTGTATTTGATTCAAAATTAAACTAATATGTGAGAGTATTTGTAATTTTGCAGTTTATGTGACCACTCCTAGGATTGTTACTGATGTCAATAAGAAAATGATCTTGGATGGTATTAATTATCCTGATTGGAAAGATAATGTTTTATTGGAACTCCATTGTATGGATCTAGATCTTGCTTTAAGGGTTGACGAACCCCAAAAACTAGCTGATGACTCAACTGACTAAGATACAAGAAACTATTATGATCTGTGGGAGTGGTCTAACTGCTTATCCTTATGATCATTCAACAAAGGATCCAAAGAAGCATTTGAGGTGTTTCCTTCGAACGCAAAATTGCCAAACAGTACCTGGAAGCTTTAGACAAGCAATTGAAACTATAAGATAAACATATGGGTGGAACCATCATGTTTGAATATGTACTTTGAGGCTTACAAGTATTAGGGGTGTGAGACAACATATCATGAAGATGAGGGACCTCTCATCTCAACTGAAACCTTTCAATATGGAACCTACTGAGCAATTTTTGGTGCAGCTGATATTGAATTCACTTCCCATTTCATATGATGCTTTTAAGGTCTCATATAACACATAAGGAAAAATGGATAGTCGATAAACTACTGGCTATATTTGTTGATAAGTAGAATATTTGCATACTTATTTTCCCTTATATGATGATTTTATGGATGATATTTGAGCTTAATGTAATGAATTTGGGTGTAATTGATAAATAAATAATGATTTTCTTTTGACCACGTACAGCACCGTATTAAGAAGATTTTGAGATGGCATTAGAGAAGGTACAATAACATTTTCACTGTTTCATAAAGTCACTGTAGCATATACAGAGCACTGTAGCAGACACAGTTCACTGTAGAAATTACGGTTTTATTGTAGCGATTCACTGTAGCAAATGTGGCTTTACTATAGCAGACGCATTTCATTGTTCATAGTATTGTAGCACCCGATTTTAAAGCCTATAAATAGAGGTTTTGGACATCAAAAAATGAGGAAACAGAAAGGAAGAGAGAAGAAGGAGAGAAAGAGAGAGCTTTTATCTTAGAATTTATTTCATGCATTTTAATACTTTTTCCATGCCTCCTACATGGATGGTTTTACCTCTTATATGGAATGCCTAGGTAGTCCTCCTTTATGGATGGTATAGGTTGCCACCTACATGGAAGGTTTTACCTCTTATATGGAAGGCTAGATTTTTCATTTTCATGCATCTTTTAGTTGTATCTTTATGTTTTGAACTTTAATTAATTTTTATGCAATGTTTATGATATTTTCAATTTATGTTGGTTTTGTTTTTAATTTCATCATGAGCTAAATTTTTATTTTCATAGGGTGATGACGTAGCTTACTAATGACGGATTGAATCTTAACTTAATAAATCTAGTTCTAATTTTTCCTTCATGGTTGAGTTTTAATTATTATTCTTAGTGCTTTCAATTGACTAGCCACCTTTTGAATGATTTCAATATGTATGTTGAGACTGGAAGGAGATGCATGTGTATGGATCCTATAATTAAAACCATAATCTGCATATGAAATAGGAATATATTCATATGGGTTGTGTAGTCTTAATAAGTTCCATAAACCTTAATGTATGATTAATTGCTTAAATTCATATAGAAATATATTCATATGGGTTATGTAGTCTTAATGAGTTTTATAAACGTTAATGCATATTTAATTGCTTAAATTCATATAAGAATATATTGGATTAGCAATTAATTATAGAATTGCTTGACCTTGGAAGGGGCTAGTAATTAAATTAGGGAAACTCGACTATCAATCATGTAGAATAAATTGGACTAAAATATATAAGTGATTTAATCCGGAATTTACTAAGTGAAACTTAATCCCTAGGGCATTTTTCTCATATTTGTCTTCATATCAATTGGATTCATATTTTCTTATTTTTATTTTGTATTTTCAACCACCAACTAATCGATCGGCTAAATAGAATTAAAATTACCAATTTTGGTATTTAGTGATCAATCCTCGTAGGAACGATATCTACTCACTTCTATATTACTTATTTACGACAGTGTATACTTATACTTTTTAATTAACCATCTACATATCGTAACATGTGTACAAAAAGAGACTAGAGTGCTGATGAATAGGAAATGTGCATATAAGAAAGCTCATTTTGCTGAAAGTTCCAAGACTGGTGCTAGAAGGGGGAGGAAGAATGAGAAGAATAAAAACAAAAACAAACTTCCTCCTATTGCATTTACAAACAAGAAGGATGAAAAGTGCTTCTTTTGCAAGAAGAAAGGACACATGAATGAGTATCTCAAGAGGAAGGCTTGGCTAGAAAAGAAATGTATACTTTTATCTTGTATTGTATTTAAATCTCAATTTACTTTTATTAGTGATGACACTTGGTGGATTGATACCAGTTCCATGATCCATATGACAAATACCATTTAGAACTTTCTAAATAGTAGACCTCCACACCCCAATTAGGAAAAAGTATTTTCAAGCAATGGATGAGAAGATATTGTGAAGGCGATTAGAACATTAAGATAGTTCTTTCTAATAATTATGTTTTAAATATTTTTTTTAGACATTTTATCTTCCCTCTTATAAGTGGAATTTGATTTCTATGTCTAATTCCTTTCGATTATGTATTAAACCTTTTAAAAGATCTTATGAGTTTTGGTAAATATTCAGTTTCAATTACAGATATTGTTATAGTTAATGGTTTATTTAAAATTGTTTCATATTTACCTCAATCTTTATATATTATGTGTGGCATTAAACGAAGTGTCATCAATGAGAATTCAATTAGCATGTGGCATAGGAGATTGGGACATATCTACACTAAAAGAATCAAGAGGTTAACTAAGGATGAAATAATTCCATCCTTAAACCATTTAGGGAAAGCATACCAACTAGTCACCTAAAGAGGCTAGAAGAAGTTCTAAATTACTTGAGTTTATACAAACATATATATGTTGTCTTAACTTAACATCACATGGCCAAAAATATTTCATTACTTTTATCGATGATTACTTATGATTTATGTATGTCTATATGCTTCATAACAAAAGTGAGGCACTAAATGTCATCAAGGAATACAAGGCTAAATTATAAAGCCAAATTGGGAAACCAATTAAAATTATGAGATCAGATAGACATGGTGAGTACTTTGGTAAGTATACTAGTGAAAGACAGCACCTGGTCCTTTTATGGATTTTCTTTTAGAGCAAGGTATAGTTGCTTAATGTACCATGCCTAGCTCACCTAATATGAATGGTGTAGCTGAAAGAAAAAATACGACCTTGCTAGATATGGTTAAGAGTATATTAAGTAGCTCTAAACTGCCAGTTTCTTTATGGAATGAAGCACTCATGATAACTGTATACATACTTAATAGGGTTCTAACAAAAGTGGTGCTAAGACACCTTTTGAAATCTGGAGAGGATGGAAACCTAGCCTAAATCATGTTAAAGTATGGGGTTGCCCTACAGAAGTAAGAGTATATAATCTACAAGAGAAGAAATTAGATCCTAAGACTATTAAGGCCTATTTTGTTGGCTATACTGTAAGGTCTAAGGGTTATAAGTTTTATTGCCCTCCACTTTCAAAGAGGTTTGTGGAATCTAGGAATGCAAAATTTCTTGAGAACGATGTGATCAATGGGAGTGATCATTGACAAGATAATCACATAGAGGCAACCACTAACACTAATTATCTTTCAAATGAGAGTTTTCATAGAATATGATGTGATTCTAATGACTCAAGTTGACAATGCTGGATATGAGAAACATATTTAGAATGTCAACTTGTCACATAACAACAAGATGTGACAAAGAATGTTCCAATTGAGCAACTTGAACCAACTCAAGAGGTTGCATTGAGAAGGTGAACAAGAGTAAGGAAATCAGCATTACCTGGTGACTACATAGTATATCTTACTGAGTTTCACTATAAATTAGTTGCAGAAAACGATCTATTAATGTTCACTCAGGCTATGAAAAGTACAAACTTTTATTTATGGTATAAAGCTATGATGGATGAGATGAAATCTATGGCAAATAACCATGTTTGGGAACTTGTAGAGTTACCCAGTAGGGCTAAGGCCATTGTCTGTAAATGGTTTTTCAAAATCAAAAAGGACTTACAAGGTAACATTGATCGCTACAAGACTAGGTTGGTTGCTAAAGGTTTTACTCAAGTGAAAGGAGTAGATTACAGAGAGAATTTTTCTCCTATGTCTACAAAGGATTCTCTCCACATTATCTTGGCATTAGTTGCACACTTTGATCTAGAGTTGCATCAAATGGACGTTAAGACTGAGTTCCTTAATGGTGAACCTGAGGAAGAAGTCTACATGAAGCAACCTGGAAGATGCATTGCAGAAGGAAAAGATCATTTGGTATACAAGTTAAAGAGATCTATATATGGTCTCAAATAAGCTTCAAGATAGTGGTATTTAAAGTTTTGTGAAGTGATCACACCATTTGGCTTCCATTAAGAACATCATGGATAAATGTATATACCATAAGATTAATAGAAGAAAGATCATATTTTTTATTTTGTACGTGGATGACTTATTACTTGCAACTAATGACTTAAGGCTAATACGAGAAGTAAAATATTTTTGCTTAAGATTTTTGACATGAAAGATATTGGTGGGCGTCATATATCATTGGAATTAGGATCTACTGAGATAGACATCAAAGCCTTTTAAGCCTATCTTAAGAAACATATATCAATACAATTCTTTAATTACTCTAGATGGAGAATTGTTCAACCAACTGGCCCCTATTGAAAGAGAATATCTTTTCAGTTTGGATTAATGTCCTAAAGATGAGCTTAAAAGAAAAGAGATGAAAAAGGTCCTATATGCCTCAGCAGTAGGAAACCTAATATATTCACAAGATTTCACAAGACCTGACATAACTTTTGCTATAGGTATGTTGGGAAGATATCAAAGTAATACTGGGGAGAAACATTGGATAGCTACAAAGGAAGTTTTTAGGTACTTTCAAGGTACTAAGCATTACATGCTCACATATAGAAGAACAGACAATCTTGAAGTGATTGGGTATTTAGATTCTGACATAGGAGGATGTAAGGATACAAATAAATCTACTACTAGTTATGTCTTCCTATTAGCAGAAGGAGCCATAGCATGGAGAAGTACTAAACAAACACTTGTAGCTCCTTTTACTCAAAATGTTGAGTACATAGCATGTTTTGAAGCAAATACACAAGGAATTTGGATAAGAAATTTCATCGTTGGGCTTAAGATTATGGATTCATTCTCTAGGCCAATTAAAATATACTATGACAACAAAGTTGTGGTGGCCACAACCAATAATAGAAGGACTGGGAGTCGAAGTAGATTTGTCAACTTAAAGTTCCTATCCTTGAAAGATAGAGTTAAGGATGGCCAAATCTCGGTTGAATACATCAATATAAAGGAAATGATAGTTGATCTTTTGACTAAAGGGATGAAACCAAAGGATTTTGTTTTACATGTACCTTATATGGGGATTAAGCCTTTACTAGATTAACTGAGGTATGTGGAGTAATGAAATTTCACTTTATAGTTATTATCTCTATATTTTTTATTTGTATACAAGTTGTTGAGATTGATAAACATTAAGATAGGAACTAAATAGACATTGAGGTTTATTCATGAAGTATTGACCTACTAAGTAAAGATGCTACTTGTGATGCATAGAAGGTAATACTCGATCAAAGAGGACTTAATGACATGATTCATGTACTATTGCTTAAATGAACCTTACTCGCCAAATGACATTAGGTTACAAACCAAGTGAGAGAATGTTAGACATTTTATTAAAATGATAATATTATATCCTTTTATTTATTTAGATTATATCTAGATATATTTATTGATTGATCACATATAGGGTACACTAGTTTATTATTTTGATCAAACTAAATATTCTATATATTATATAATTATTCTGAATATTATTAGATTGATTTAAATATAGTTTAATATATTTGAGATAAAATATCTCTTGGTTATGTCCTGCACGTGATTTAGATAGAGATTTTGTTCAGGTTTACCTGTTAGCAGATAAGCTATTTAAGCCTTGATGGAGAGTTATAAATAGCATGAGCCAGGTTAGAGGGGATACAAATTTTACTCACTCATTAAGGGTTTTCTAATGGGTGATAGCTATTCTCAGACCATCAACGTGCTACATCTTCCCATTAGAAGAAGCCCTGACCTATACTCTTATAACTCTTCCTTATTCTCTACAGTTTTCAGATTATAAGATACTACACAAAAAATCGCTATGGCTAGAGATACTTGATATAAAGTCTTTCGCTGCTACTCTTTATTTTAGAATTCATATAATGTATTTAGGATTTATCATTGTATTTATTTTTACATGTGATCATGTTGATTAGCTCCAATCTTTCAGCACAAAGCACAAAGCTTTAATCTGTCATGTTAGCCTTTCCTTACCTCTTAGCTTAATAAGTGGCCAATAAAGCCCAAAAATGATTTTATAGAAGCAACTAAACTATATATATATATATATATATATATATATATATATATATATATATATATAGACACACACATGTTTAACACTTTGCAATACATGTTTATGATATACTTTCATTACTACTCTTCTTGTTTTTATTTCCTCTCTTTTTCTCGTATCTTAAAAAAACTGTCCACTGCCATAGTACCAGCCTTCATCATCCTGCAAAGCTACAGATATTGCTTTTAGGAAGCATCTTGCAAAATGTTATTTTTAATTTTTAAGTAACTATCATGAACTTCTCGCGCAATGCATTAACCTAATTCTTATGGAGAAAAAACATGACATTAAAAAAGATAGTGCAAATAACAAAAGAAAATACTAACCTCAGCCTCAAGTATATATACTATGAAAATGACAGATAGAGACTACCGAAGTCAAAATGAATCAAATATCTGAACTCTCTCCAATGTCACAATGCAAAGTGTGAACACCCCATTCTGTCCTAGCCCCACTCAAAAAATAATAAAATAAAATAAAAATTCTCCTTGATCCTTACACATCTAAATTAATAAGTAAATAATATTGATAGCAATTGGGTTGTAATTGAAATTTGAAAAATGATCATCATTATTAGTGATTGTCTTGCAATTGAGGCTTGTAATAAATGATAGTAAATTTCAAAATAATTTATCTCATTGATACTGATTGATATTCGGATTAGGAAATTTAGTATGAATCATTATGGGGAGGAAAAAATAAAAAATAAAAAAATAAAAAATATCTCTCATTTATGTAGCTTAAATTAGAAAATTTCTTGTGGAAAAATATTTAATATCTCTAATTTATGTTGATAGGTTTTGAATTAGGAAATTGTTTGTGGGGAAAATATAAAAAAATTGGAAGACAAAAATTAAAAAAAAATTCTCTTAATGTTGGTGATTGGGTTTAAAATTAGGAAGCTTTATTAAACAAAAATAGTAAAAAATTGAAAATTAAAAAATATCTAATTGATGGTGATTGAGTTAAGTTAGGAAATTATTTAACCAAAAAATAAAAAAATAAAAAAATTCAAAAAAAAAAGGAATATGCATTTATGAGAAAAACCCTACCTTGAAATTATAAATAAGGTAGCGAGGGTTGAAAAAAAGCATAAAAAAAGGGAGAGCAAATAGGCAAGGAATGGTTATAAGTACCTAAAGAGAATGAAATCTATTATTCATTTTTTAGTCTTATTTTTCCTCATACTCCTAAAGAAAGCCTATGCTCTTATAGTCAGATGTCACACATGCGATGTTTCAACACTAATGGTTAAAGGGAGAAATTCAATATGATGAGGTTTAATTCATTTTCTTATTGTTTTTCTTCTCTCTTCTATTTTTCTTTTCTTCTCTATACACAAGGAAAGCCAATATTTTGTGGTTATTGTCACACATATGATGCTTCAACCCTAATGGCTACAAAGTACAATCTAATGTAATGTGGATTATTGTTTCCTTATCTACCTCCTTCCTTTTATTTTTTTTTCCTTATTTTTTCCCTTTCTTTTTCTTTGTGTTGAATCCTTCTATCAATTTTCTTCTTTGGTTTGTAATGTTAACCTCTCTTATTTTGTTTCTCTTTTTTTTCTTTTTTTTTGTACGCCATCTTAGTCATATCATTACTCTATTTTTCATATTTTTTCTCCTTAACCCCTCTTATACTTGTTACTAGGATGTTATATTGTTGTCATTATGATGATCTCATTCCATTGGTGTTGCGATGGTATACCTAATAGAACGTGTATGTTATGTAGACTAAAGATCAGGAGTAAAACTAGTAATTCGGGTCGGACTGGCGGGTTGAGCATGTGAGCCCGTTAAAATAAACGGGTTTAGGCTGAGACATAGTAGCCCGTTTAATTTTTTAGCTAAACGGGTTTAATCCTCAGGTTAAATGGCTTAACCTTTGGGCTAAATAGGTTAGCCTATTAAGCTAATTAAAAAAAACTTTTCTTCACTTCAATCTTCAGTCAGCTTCTCTTCTTATTGTCACTACGCTTGCTCTGTAGCTCAGCCACATCTTGACACCACCGAAGTGAACGAACCCTAACTCTCTCCGTCTTCCTCTCCCTCTTCAGCTCTTCTTCTCATGTCTCAAGGGTCTGGTCGTCTAGCGACTACCTTGCTGGTGGATGGTAGTGTACTACTGTGGTGGTATGCCATATTAAATTGAACCTTAATCCTCCTCATCGACCTCATCTCGTCTCCTCTACTCTCAACACAGTCAAGCTTAACTGTGGGGGGTCAACTACCGGCTTTGATTGTGAACCACTGGAGCCCCACTGGCGACGGCAATTTCCCTTTCCCTTCTTCAATTTGTCCTTCTCCATCCAACGTGCAAGGCAGTGACTCAGTAAGGCACTTTTTTATTTTGTTCAAATTTTTTATCTCTTTTCCAAAATCGTAAGTCCTAGACATATTCATGCTTTTAAAATCCAAGCTTTAATGAATATTCATTGGTCTCTTCAAGCTCTTGTGCAAGTCATTCAATAGCGCCTTAACTACTTAGTTCTTCACTTCCAGAGTTCTACAAATTGAATGGTTATTCTCAGTTAAGGATCTTGGCTTCTTCAAAATCTTGTGGTAGCAATCTATGAATGGAAACCTGAAACTCCTATTTCTGATGTGTCTTTCTCATTTTATCATGCATGGATTCAAAATTCTTGGGCTTCCTTTGGATTATTACACAAGAGTGGCTTATATGATTGGTTCTTTATTTGGGGAAGCTATTGATTATAATCAGACTTGTCTTCAATCTCACAGTGGATTCCACATTAAAGTTACATTGTCAAATTGTATTTCACTACCTTATATTCTTAGTTTTCAACTTCATTCCGGTAAGTTAATCCCTTTGTTGATTCTATTTGAACACTTTGGTAGTTGCTATATACATTATGGTTTAGTGGGGACTTCACCATGGAACTATTCTAAGGGCCTGTTTAGGAAAGTTTGATAGTGATCTTCACACGTTGACAATTTCATGTGCCCTAAGTAAAACATTCCTATAAACCTCAATTTAAAAAGGTCATATTAGGAAAGTATGCATGGTTAGGGGTTATTAGAATATAAAAAATAATCTAATGTGTGAATGGATAAAAATGATATTGTTTTTTGCCTTGTGAGAATGTCATAATAATTTTTTCTACCTTTTGGATGAAGAGTAATTATTAGTGCTTGCCCTATCTTATTCTTATATTCTATGAAACATGTAGTTTATATGTGGTTTGCTGTTGTTATAAACCTAGAATTGTCCCAGCCTCCTAGGTCTCTGAAATCTTAATGAGTGGGTTTCTCCATTATGGCTTTGATTCCTTGACACTCTTGTCTCCTTTGGAGTCCGTTCTCTCACTTTCAGACTCTCAGGTATCTAAATTTGGAACATTGGAAACTAAAAATGATTGTGGTGGTAATCTGAATTTTGAATTGCTTGGTAGATTTTTTTTCAATTATGTTGCTAATCTTGATTTCTACTGTGATTGTGTGATTGTTGCAATGTGCTGGACTTTTTGATTAATTTATTGTTATAAAAATATGGCTACAATTGTAAATGTCAATAATGAGGATAAAGATAATAAAAGAAAGAATGTTGAGAGTAGTATAAATTCTGTAAAGGATGTTAATGATGTCAATCTTTCAACACAATCTGAACAACCTGCTACACCTGACTCTTCTTGTTTACAAACATAAAATAAAGATGATCTTGCTCTAAGTAAAAAGGTGAGGTGTACCACATCTGATGTTTAGAGATATTTTACCAAAATTGGCGTAGTTAATAGTAAAGAAAAAGCTAAATGTAATAGGTATAGGAATGTTGGGATTGATAGGGAAACCATATGTTGTGTGAAACGTCAATTGTGGAGCTTGACACCTTTGGTGTCATATTGAACATTGTAAATCACTCTTAAAATACAAGGATATTGGTGACATGATGATAGACCAAGCAGGGATTGTTAGGGCTAGGAAGATTGACCCGAACAGAGTGCGAGAAATCATTGCTTATTACATCATTAAACATAATCTTCCATATTCTTTTGTTAAGTATGATGGAATTAGGGGGTTGCTCACATATATAAATCCTGATTATAAGAGAATTACTAGAAAAAATGTTGTAGTAGATGTCTAGAATTTCTATCTTCATCAAAAGGATAACCTGAAGAAAAAACTTTCAATAAGTCCGAGTAAAATATGTTTGACTTTTGATTGTTAAACAGCAATAACTACTAAAGGCTATCTTTGCTTGACTGCTCACTATTGTTGATGAGCAATGGAATCGTAATAGCAAACTACTTTCATTTTCTAAGATAGAGACTCCTCACACTGGAGTTGAAATGGTAAAAAGGGCGTATGAGATAATGATAGAATGGGGGATTAAAAAGAAAGTATTATCTATCACTCTGGATAATGCTTCAGCAAATTTTCAGATGCAAAAAAAATTGAAAGAGAATTTATATGCAATGGG
Organism: Albizia julibrissin; assembly: GCA_037074505.1. Classification (NCBI taxonomy): domain Eukaryota; kingdom Viridiplantae; phylum Streptophyta; class Magnoliopsida; order Fabales; family Fabaceae; genus Albizia; species Albizia julibrissin. Next base: position 21,866,179 of record CM073480.1, on the reverse strand, counting down.
GAATTCTTCCATGTTCGATGTTCTGCCCACATCTTGAATCTCATAGTTTAGGTTGGCTTGAGAGTAGCAGAAGGTGCTTTGAACAAGATTAGGAACATCATTCTATATGTAAGGAAATTGGAGGCAAGGATGAAAGAATCAGGAAAAGGGTTGAGCACGTTGGGTGTATTGACACTTCAGTAGGTTTACGGTATGATGTCCCGACTAGATGGAATTCGACACATACAATGCTTGAGAGTGAACTTAAGTATCGTGGTGCTTTTGCTAGATTAGCTCTAAATGACACAAATTACAGTCATTGTCTAACAAATGAAAAGTGATCTACAACTAAGGCTATATGCACATTCTTGAAGCCTTTTGCAATGATAACAAACTTGATTTATGGATCATCATATCCCACTTCTAACATATATTTCACACAGATTTCAAAGATTGAGTTGTTGTTGAAAAGACATTTAAATAATAACGATTCTATGATTCAGGAAATGGCTCAGAGTATGCTTGACAAGTTTGAAAAATATTGGAGTGACTATAGTTCATCCTTGTGCTGACAATTATCCTTGATCCTCGGATGAAACTTGATGTCATTAAGTTTACTTTTGGGAAAGTTGATCCCATAAATTCTCAAGAAAGATTGAAAACATAAGGAATAAGTTGTACTATGTTTTCAATGAGTATAAAAATGGGACATCATCTTCATCTTCAGCCCCAATTATTGGAGCTGCATCAAGCTCTAACGCCAATGTGCTCATCACAGAACTAGCTTTTGCCTCTAACTCAAATCAAGTAGATAACTATGATGTTTTTTATGTAAGTTTAAAATTCTTTACTAGTTAAATGTTTAGATTTAATGTTCTTTTCATTAGCACTTTACTATGGTGACACTTTATTAAATATATGTGGTGCAGGATTTCTTTTCATTCAAGAGTCAAGATGACTCAACAATCAAAAAGTTTGAATTGGACTACTATTTAGAAGAAGCGACACTTAATAATAGATTGGCTACAAGATTTAATGTCTTGGATTATTGGAAAGCTAATTCTTCTCGATTTCCCTTCCTTTCAAAGATGGCATGTGATATTCTTAGCATTTCAATTACCACCATTTCTAGTGAATCAGCTTTTAGCATTAGATCTCGCATTCTCACAAAATATCGATCTTGTCTTCTTCCAGATAATGTTGAAGCTCTTATTTGCATAAATTGGCTTCTTGGTTTTCCATGGGATGGTAATATCTAATTCATTAATTTTTTAGTCTACACTTTAAAGTAATTAAGAAAACCAATTATCTTACTAGCACTCTTTATTCTTTATGTCATTATGTGTGGCAGAGGTTTCTGAGACAGAGAAAAGGGAAACTGCTCTTGTTCCTATTTTTATAGCTTCACATAATGCTTCAAATTTCATTATTGATGATTGAAGAATGAGGAACATTATAAGTTTCTTGTTATCCACATTGCCTTTTATCAGTTAATGTTTGTTATGTGTTGTGGACTTGTGGTTATTTTGATTTCATAAGACTGGAAATCTGAAATGGAGACATGGAGTGAATTGAACTTGGATGTGTATGGTGTATTTTGATTCTAGTATCTTCTAATCTTGGTTGGATTCATTTTAAGTTGAATTTGGATCAAAATATCATTTAGGCCACATACATAGAGTATTTTTTTCAAAAAAAAAAGGTAATAGCCCACCAGCCCGATTAATCAGGCTCGAACTGCCAAAATGGCAACCTGTTAGAGGTCAGGCTGATTCAGCCTAGCCTAATTAGACCGATAGCCCAATTAGGCCATGCAATCAGGCTCGGGCTAGCCTGAATTCCCAATACTAATCAGGAGGTATGCATCCTTCATCTCTTAGTTTGTTATGTATGGGATGAAGCATGAACTTTAATTCTCCTCCCTTTCTATTGTGCTTTATGTTGAATTGATTTGGATGTTTTCTCTTCTTTTCTAACATTGCATCCCATCTGTTTAACCAGTGTCTTACCAGGTTTTTAGAGCCTCCTCAAACATTTAGATTCATTGGTAAACAATGTGAGATTATTGGAGTCTTTTTAGGAATACCAATGGGGGTTGCCTAAGTTTTGTTTTTAAAAATGGGAAGAAGAAAAATGATTTTGACCAATTTTTATAAATGAAAATAAAATGGGAAAACTCTTATTTTATGTAAAAAAAAATTGATTTCAAAAGGGACTTATGCTATTTGAGGTTTTTAAAATCTTCTTAAGCAAAAATCGATTATTCTTTCGTATGAGATTATAGGAATCTTCTCAGGAAGTTTAATCCAAAAGCCTTTCAAAAATATCTTTTCTAAATAAAAATAAAGAAATTACTTTCATAAATTAAAAAACACACACACAAGCCAGCAAAAAATATTCTTCTCAAAAATTAAACAAACATTTTCTTTAGAAAAATCCACTGACACGCATTTCTACCCTAAATTACGTGGGTTTTGATCCCTTTAAATGGTACGTAAGCCATAAATCATCTTAAGTCAAATCCAATTTTATAAATAAATATATTTTCCCTCTGTTTTCATTTTCGTAAACAAACATTTTTTCTCTTTTGTTTTCATTTTATTCTTTTTTGTAAATATTCTGTTTTATTTCTTTTTTTAGGTAATTATGATAAAACTAAAAGCCTATATTTATTTTTAAATAATTGACTTAGTGTAACCATTTTTTATGAACGGATGCTTTGGAATGCTTGACAATTTACCCACTAACAATCGACTCCCAAACCCTAACTGATTTTATAGACTATTTTTTAAAAAAAAAGTTTTCAAAATTATGCTATTTTAAAATTTTGGTGGCAGTTCCATATTTTTCAAATCTGAAGCATTACATGAAGCCTGTAAGCAGCACCCCCAGGCGAATGAATAATTTTGCAGCAATATAACCTTAATTAGAATGTAAGCCAATATGCAGCAATTAATGTAGCAAACCTATTAATAGCCTTGAGATAGAAAATTCAAAACTGCTTTAGAAAGCAAGAGAGAAAATTGAACTAACCAAGCAATGTAAGAAGAGTGTAAAGATAGTTTGTTTTTCAACAAGAAGTGCAATATAAAACATCGAATTAGCGATGCTTGTGTGGGTCCTTATTGTCTGCCGTTGAAGCTTTTGATTTGTCGCTTCCAGAAGTGAATGTGATATATGGCATCTCGGCTCTTGCGCTACCTCTTTACCTTCGCCTCCTCTATTAATTAAACCATTAATTTGTCCCTTCCAATTAAGCCGAAAACCAAAAAAAGGCTTTGTAATCTTCAAGAGAGAATCTCACGTGCTTGCCACCTTGGTGTCCAACTTGACATACGTAGTTTATTTTAATCATGATAAAAAAAATTGATAAAGAGACATAGAAAGAACTTAGAAGGACCAATAGGATTGAACCAAACACAAGGTGATATCTTATAAGGAAGTTTTTAGTAATTCAAGTGGGTGATTGACCGTGGTTGTGCTGTTGTGAAACTTTCTTTGTTGTACTTTATTTGTGTCATTCAAATTAAAGTTTGTTAATCATTGAATTTGAAACTATACTTTATTTATTAATTTAATCGTGTGAAATTGCTTGAGGGGAAGTTAATTTGATTGCTTTATTAATTGCTCCCCGTGCATGGCGTGGGGAGTTCATGATAAGAAGCTTCCCAAAAGCAATATACAAGCTTTGCAGGATGATGAAGGCTGGTACTATGACAGTGGACAGTTTTCATAAGATACGAAAAAAAGAGAGCAAATAAAAATAAGAAGAGCAATAATGAAAGTATATCAGAAACATGTATTGCAAAGTGTTAAACATCTGACCATCTGATTAAATTTGATGGTTTAGAATTCATAGTTTTTAAATGCACAATTAATTTTATACCAGTAAAATTTAAAACTGCAATAAAAGAATAGTGAAAAGTAACTAGGCCCTGCATAAAAGCCAATAACCTTAGTCAGTAGGTTTTACATAGTTAGCAACTAAGCTAGATTTTCACCCCTGAGAATTAAACATATGATGATATAGTTAAAAACTAGTACAGAATTTCTCCATTCCAGATCACATATCAAGGATTTGTGGATTACAGACAAAAGAAATCCGAATGATCTTATTTCAGAGGAAAGCTATTGTACCTGGGGGTTGAAATATTATTTATTATTTGTTATTGTCTCATGTTTTTTTACATTTTGAAATATTAGATCTATTACCTCTTATTTTTAAAGAGCCTGGCCACTCCAATTCCCAAAATTTCCAGAACCAAGCTCCTTCAATGCCTCATACCTTTTCTCCTTGTCCACTGCTATATAAATGTAATGCTAGGTTAAAAGAAAGTTAGAGTTGGTTAGTCAATTTTAGCCGTTGGTTAGTTAGTTTAGATGTGGCTTGGTCATTAAGTCACTCAAACCTATAGTTAAGGTCCTAATTCCTATTGTAATCAGATTTGTGATATGGGTTGATGATGCATATTTCGTGTTTTCTCTATTTCTCTCATTCTCTTGATTTTTCTCTAATTTCTTCTTCTTCAACCCTCTAATTCTTGTTTCTTACCTCTCTTTCCCTCTCTGTAACAATGGTATCAGAGCCTTTAATTCTTAACCCTTCCGCTGTAATATCAAAAAGAAAAAGAAGAGAAGAATTCCTACCAGCCAATAGCCACATGTTCTTCTTGTCTCCTTGCAAGAAGCTTTGATGAACAACTTCACAAAACAAAGAGGAGGCTTATGCCCCGTTTGGTACATTGGAATTGAACCTAAAGAAGTGGAAGTGAAATCCTAAAATTAGATTGTTTGGTAGGCTAGAATTCATTTCTATGACGGAAATGACTTCCATCAAAATAATGGAAGTCACTTCCTTGAGTAGACCCATGGAATTGAGGAGAGTTGTATGAAAGTGAAAAATTTTGACCATTATACCCTTACACATTTTATCAATTGACAACTTTATTTTTGGATAAGGGTATATCAATCTTTTTATATTATAAATACATATACTAAATTAAAATAATTTCCACTTCGATCGTCATACTAAATACACTTTAAGATCTAGTTTCATCTTCAATTCCACTTCCAGTTCTACTTTCGATTCTACTTCTACTTCTATTAAAAACTCTTCCATCGTACCAAATAGGGCATTAAGCTATGACACCTTTGACAATAGGGATCGGTAGCCGATTTTAATTATGTATTTGATTCTTTTTCGTGTTTATGGCCTGAAAGAGGAAATTTCAATGTTTGTCAAGCTATTCAACCCCTTTACTCTGCTTGAAGCTAGGCGTTTGACAAGAGTGTAAGAGATCTCCTTGTAATGGTGAGCCAAGTAAGAGGCGTAGGCAAGGAAAGTCTTGGAAGATCAAGAAGAAACATTGGCCATTCACGAACATGATGGGTCTTGTTCGGACTCCACTCAAGAATGCAACAAGGTGAAAGACATTCAAAGACGAGAGGACTTTGGAGGCCAAGACATCACAGTAATGACAAGTTCAAGCATTATTGGCTATCCTCAGAGGCCTTTGAACACCACAGAAGAAATTAGGAGTGACGATGAAGCCAAAACCATGCGATTGACCTTCTTTGGAGCCAATGTAGACAAAGAAGAGCAAAGATGCGACGGCAAATGCAAGGTTGAGCGTGATGGATTATAGGCTTCCAACAAATGGGTCTTCCTCGGACTTTCAGAGACCAAAAATGTGGGTACGTGTGAGAAAGACAAGTTACTATGCCAAGATGTCTTCCAAGGGCATTGGACTTGAGTTGTTGATTTCGATGGATGAAAACAGAGAAACGAAGATGGATGCACAAAACGTTAAATGGGTTTAATAATTCTCAGGAAACTAAATCAAGCTAAATGGCATATTATTACCCACACGCACACATTAATCTCTTCCCTCTTGCCTATAAAATGCCTCCAACTCCATTTGCTCCTCCTCAGACATTATCACCATCTTTTCCTTCATCTTTCTCTTGTCACACCCAACGACCCCACCCTCACCACCAAGGAGATTTACAATCTTGGCATCAGTAAAAGGCCCTAGAGACATTATGCTGCCGAGATCCATGACGAAGAAACGTTTCTGATTTGGAGGAACTCACACATTAATCACCAAGGTTGCATATTATTACCCGCACGCACACATTAATCACTTATAGTGCCAATCGACAAAAGCTTTTGTATTAAAAAACAAGCTTATAAGGGAGTTTTTGCAAGAGGAGACAAGAAGGAAAAAAAAGTGGGAGACCAAGCCTTATAGTGCCGGATGAAGTGGGGACCAAATGTTGAAAAAATATGGAGAAGGAGGAGACAAGAAACAAAACAAAAAAAGTGGGGGGTTAAGGAAGCTTTTGTACTTGTTGCCAGAAAAATAAAGAGGAGGGAGTGGGGACAATGTCACTAATTGTTGGTGAAAATATAGAGGAAGGAGTAAGGACAAAATATTTAGATGATGTCATAGATCTAAATCTGAAGATGATGTCGCAAATATAAATCTGAAGACGAAAAAAGACTTTGGATTGCTATGGCAAGCGTCGTAATTGATCCTTTATTTTAAAAAAAAATAGGCGAGAGCAACTAAAAGTGGGGTGCAAAAAAATTAAAATAAAAAAATAAAAAGTGAAAGCAGGCTTCCTATGGTGTTTTCTAAGGAAGGGTCATAGGAAGTGATACTTCCTATGGCTCTTTCTTAAAAAGCGTCATAAGAAGTATTTTTTTTTAAAAAAAATAATTTTATGTAATTTTTCCCTTTTCCTAATGAACCCTTATATTTTATAGTACAAATTCATAGTTAAATAAATAGAATCAAATTAGAATCAAACCAAATCAAAATGCAATAACTCCAAATAAATAACTAATTTATAAAAATACAAGAATACAAGAAGAAAAAAGGCTTTGGGTAGGAAAAAAAATAAAGGGCAGCTATGGCACTTGCTTAAACAAGCATCGTAACTGACCCTTTATTTTTTTAGAAAAAAAAAGCTGCAATTGGAAGTGGGTTTCCTATGATGCATAAGAGGAAGGCCACTAAATCATTCTTTTATAATAGTGTAAGTAATTTCCTATTACTCAAATTATTATATAATAATTTTTTCAAGGAATGGGTCTTCCTCGGACTCTCGAAAACCAAAAATGTGGGTACGTGTGAGAAAGACAAGTTACGATGCCAAGATGCCTTCCAAGGGCGCTGGACCGGAGTTGTTGATTTCGATGGATGAAAACAGGCAGTGAAGATGGATGCACAAAACGTTAAATGGGTTTAATAATTCTCAGGAAACTGAATCAAGCTAAATGGCATATTACCCGCACTGCGCACACACTAATATCTTCCCTCTCGCCTATAAAAGCCCCCAACTCCATTTTCCCTCCTCAGACATTATCACCATCTTTTCCTTTATCTTTCCCTTGCCACACCCAACGACCCCACCCTCACCACCAAGGAGATTTACAATCGTGGCATCAGGAAGAGGCCCTAGAGACGTTATGCTGTCGAGATCCATGATGAAGAAAAGTTTCTGATTTGGAGGAAACTCTATTTTATTAAGGGAACTCAATATTTAAAAAACAATTACATTGTGCAACACTTTCTTGGGAAAGCGCCGCAGATGGTACATTTTTTGTTCTTAAAATTAATACATGTTTTATAGCTTTTTTTCTTGAGAAAGTGCTACAAAATGCCCATACGAGCTGTGGCGTATTCTTAAGAAAGCATTACATATAACAAATATGTTTAAAAAAATTATAAAATGGAAGCTGTAATACTTTCTTAATGAAGTGCGACAAAACGTGCCCTACTTTTTACTTATTTCACTACTACAAAAAATATAATAAATATCACTTATTTTTAAAAATATTATAGCGCTTGAGAAGCGTCATAAAAGAAAGTTATGGCGCTTCTTAAATCTATGGAAACGCCATAGCTTGTTTCATTTTTTTTTTAAAAAAAAAGATTCCTATGACACTTCCCTGGAAAAATGTTATAGGAAGTATAGGCAGTAGGAAGTGTGATAGGTGCCATAGGAAGTGTGTGGCAAATTCCTATGAAGTATCATAAAATAAAGGATCGACTATAGGAAAATGTTATAGGAAGCGCCATGGGAAGTGTGGTACTTCCTATAACATTTTATTTTATGATACTTCATAGGAATTTTATGATGAAGTATGGGCGTAGGAAGTGTGTGGCAAATTCCTATGACACTTCCTTAGAAAGCGCCTATCACACTCCCTAGAGAAGTGGCACTTCCTTAGAAAAAAGGCGGGAACAATTGGAAGTGGGCACCAAAAATGAGAGCAGGCTTCCTATGGTGCTTTCTAAGGAAGGGCCATAGGAAGTGATACTTCCTATGGTCTTTTTTTAAGAAGCGTCGTAAAAAGTATTTTTTTAAAAGAAATCTTAAATTTTTCTTTTTCCTAATGAATCTTGTATTTTACAATAAAAATCTATAGCTAAATAAATAAAATCAAACTAGAATCAAACAAAATCAGAATGAAATAACTCCAAATAAATAGCTAATTCATAAACATGATACAAGAATACAAGAAGAAAAAAGGCTTTGGATAGAAAAAAAAAATAAAGGGCAGCTATGGCGTTACCTAAGCAAGCATAGATGACCCTTTATCTTTTTTTTAAAAAAAAAGGTGGGTGAACTGAAAGTGGGCTTCCTATGGCACTTTCTAAAGAAGTGTCACAAGAGGGGCGCCACTAAATCTCTCTTTTGTAATAGTGTAAGTAATTTCATATTACTCAAATTATTATATAATAATTTTTTATCATGAAATAATTCTTTTCTAAGGTTATTTAAGTTTAGGAAAAAACAAAAAAAGGATGTTACAAACACCACTTGATGATAGACATATCCTTCATCGACATCTGGGATTTGCCACCATTGAGCAGAGCCGAAAACGATCATATGAGATATAGAACATATGGTCATCACATAGAGGCCCATCAACAGTACCCTTTCCCCAATAACACAAATCAAAATCAAAGTCGCCAGGTTGGGATCTAATCTACCAATTTTCAATCAAAAGGTGCCGCAAACAGTCTCCATAAATATATTTATTTTAGTAAAAACAAAACACAACACCACTAAAGACCCCAAAACACATAAAGAGACCCAAAAGACGGTTGTCCTGTCCGTCGGCAGAAACCGTCAGGGAGGGAGACGCCGCAGCTCGCCCAAATGTGAGGAAACACGATCACCAACTTAACATCACAGTCAGATCAAAAATAACTTGGCTCACAAAAATTATTAGAAATACAGTACAAATCGATCACCAGATAAACGGTAGCTCAATAAAGAGTTTTGAATCTTCTCAATTCAAGATTAATTGAGAACGTAACTTGTGGGTAAATTCATCAAGGTAAGCATCTTCAAGTCCAGGGGCAAGCAAAATCTGTCTCCATTTGTTATGGTTACTTCTGATCGTTTGACCTATTTCACTGTCACTATCCATCGCCAATTTCACAGCCTTGCACACGCTTTCCCTAGTGAAGAGTCCATCTTCTTCTCCTCTCTCAACTTCAACGGCAACTTTCAGATCTTCACACAGAAGTTGTGAATTTACAAACTGATCTGCGAAATTAGGTAGCAGTACCATTTGAGTCTCACTGCATAATGCTTCTGTCATAGACGTAGCTCCACAATGATTCAGAAAACAACCCACAGAAGGATGATTTAATATTAAAAGCTGTTGAACCCACCCTCCATGAACAATCCCTCTTCCCTTTACTCTTTCATTAAACCCTTCAGGCAAAGCTGACTCAACCGTTTCAGCTCCCACGGGAGGTTTCAGTGCAGCTATAAAAGGCATACCTGTGAGTTCAAGACCTAAAATCAGTTCCTGAAACTGATCTTTCTTTAGAATGCATTCACTTCCAAATGCACAGTATATCACTGATCTTGAGCTGAAACTTCCCAACCATTTCACCCATCTTTCTTCCAAGGTTGCATTTTGTGGTGGTTTAGGCAAAACTGGTCCTGTCAGGAATATTGGCTTCTCAAATTGCCTTTGAAGGTAATCAATGTAAGGTCCTTCCATTTCCCTGAATGATTTGAAAACAATGCCGTCACTGTCAGTGAAAGCGGTCATAGTCCGGTCTGAGAGCGAAACTCCCTTTTCTTCATGCTCTGAAGCAGATAATTGGGCTAACAAAATAAGTACATTTAGTTGAATCCTAATGGCTGAAGGAGGAAAACCAGGTGGAGGGACTGTGATATCAAATTCTGTCGCAGGCTTATCCAAAGACTTCTTTTCAGGACGTAACAAATACCCAACAGAAACAGGGGTTGCTATTGAAAACATGAAAGCCTTGATTCTTAAGCGACGTGCCAGTTGAGGCATCCAGTACTGAAAGTCGTAGAAGATGAAGTGAGGTTTGAGATCTCTAAGAGAAGCTTCAATGAAAGGCTCAGTGAGGTCCAGGGCCTTCATGAGAAGAGGAGTTAACGACAATGGAATATCATGGGTGGTTTCAGAACCAAAAGGGAGGCCATCAATGTGTGGTACATTGATGGGAATGAAGGAGATGAGATTTGGATGGAGATTGAGATGTTCTAGTTTGAGTGATGTATTTTTTGGTACGAAGAATGAGACCCTATGGCCTCTACTTGCAAGCTTGTTTGCGGTATGAAGAAATGCAGTAAGATGGCCAATAGCGAACCATGAGTTCATTGCAACATGAAGGGTTTGGTCCGCCATCGTTGATAATCGATGAAAGAATGTGAAGGCAGAGCTGGTTTTTATTTTTTCGAGCCTTACAAAAGCTCCTTTATAAAAGAGTACTATCAATTGGGCGACGATATTGATTTGTTTGGAGATTTGTACCCACCAAATAAATTATTAGATCAAACCATACAGGAAAAAGTTAATCAGTTGGATATAACGAGAACAGATATGCAAAAAGATAATAATTTAAAAGTAAAAGTTTCCTTTTCTTTTATGGCTAAGGTGGAAATCTAGTCATGATGCATAAATTTTCACAGGAGGTAAAAATATACATGAATTTATTAAAATAGTGTAAAAATATTACAGTCATTAAGTCAATTAAGGTTAGTCTTTAAACAGACATATTAGTTAAGAAAATAGTATAAAAATGACACAACAATTTAACAATTAGGGCCGTTAGGAAGAAAAGCCCTATATAACATGAGTAGGTACTGATTGGTAAACTATTTAGGTTAATTGATTTATTATTTGTTTACAATAGCAATTAAAATATTTAAAAATAAATTTTTAATTATGATTTACGGTATATAAAGTAAATATGTGAGAATAGTGTGGTCTCAATTTATATATATAAATACTTTTGGGCACTCAAAAACTGCCCCAAACAAGCATTTAATAGTTGTATCATTTTGTAGATATTTAGCTAAACGCTAAAATAGAACTTGTGCATTAGAGTAATGAGTTTGGATTTTTGAAGAAGGATATGATGTCTAACACATTTTTTTCCAATAAAAAAAGAAACTCGTTTCCTGCGTGACACAAGTTTAAGTGATTAGCGTGCAATGTACAACGACTCTCACCTCTGCTGCCCTGCACTTATTCTTTTTCTTTTCTTTTTACTTCAGCCTAGACCCCCAACTAATACCATAATCTATAAACTTTTCACTTTTCTGTTTGATTTGGAAGTATTACAGTTATTGACCCCACCACTTCCCATCCAAGTTCGTCCCAAATTTCTCTTTAATTGCATTCCCCACTTCACTTTCAACATTTTTTTTTAAGAGGCCACTTTCAACATATTTTAAATTAAGATAAAAAAAAAGGTTAAACCTATATTTCCAACCTTATCCCCAGTAATACTCCTTCAAGTCTTTTTTATATGAGTCTAATATGAGTCTAATAACTGAATTACATGATATAGGAAAAATATTACAATTGGTTTTAAGTACTTTTCTGGTTCTTAATACAAGACATATTTTAAGAGTTGATTTTAATCTTAAATATAAGACATAGTTTCTATATTTATCAATCTTTTTTTTTAATTTATATTTATTGATGCTCCCCCAACAATAATAAAAAATGAGAAGAAATGGGGGAATTAAGGAAGATGACTAAGGTGTTTTAAAAAATATATGTTATACTAATTAACTTCTTTATTGTAATCAAATTAAGTAAATATGTCTTATATCAATAATCAGAGGGCGTGATAGATATATAGAAACAAACTATTGTTTTAGGGAAAATCCCATATAAAGCTACCTAAAATAAAGAAATTCTAAATTAGGTTGATACATTCAATAAATCCTTAATTGAGTCATTAACCCAATTTATGATTTTAAAATTTGCATAAAATGACTTCAATGACCTCTCTTTTCTCCTCTCTTAAAAGAGTTTTATTGTTCTATAATTTTACTGTCTTATGTATCAACATTAATATATAATAAAATAAAATATGATTTGCTAAATCAACTAAATGATTTTTTAAATTGAGTTTTTCTTAAAAAAATGTAGTTATTTTTATCAAGTGAGACAAAAAAAAAAGGAAAGTATAACACATACCAATTTCAGTTTCCAAAAACCAAATGAAATAAAAGTCACTTTTATTTATCAAAAAAGTCACTTCTACAATGTTTTCTAAACAAGCTTTGAATAATTTTCCTAAACATATAAATGTGAGTTTCTTAAAAAGATATTTAGTTAATATTTCAATTTTTTAAATTTTCCATTCTTTAATATGAGTTATTAATATTAACTATTTGTTTCTAATAAGAGGTGTCTAAATTTGATATACTTTTAAGGATATTTTAGTTAAAAAGATATTAAATACACTTTAAATTGCACAAAATGTTGTCCATATTAAAATATATAACTTCAAAAAAATTATATAAGAAACAGATATTGTAAAATTTATACTTAATATATTTATTAAAAATATTTTTTTTATAATGGCATATATTATACTTTTTTTGAAAAAAAATTATTCATGTTAATAAAATGAAATTTTTCTAAAAAAAATATTATACGTTTTTTCTCTTAAGATGATAGTTAATGTACATTTTTTGGCCAGAATGTTATTGTTATTATATTTAAACTATAAATGAATCATATTTTGTTTTATTAAATATTAATATTGATATATATATTGAAAAAATAAGTTACAAAGTAATCAAACTCTTTAAAAAAATAGCTAGGAGAGGGCATTTAAGTTATTTTATTCACATTTTGAAATCTTTAATTAGGTTAGTGACATAATTAAAGATTTGTTAAATTTGTCAACATGCTTTAAAATTTTTTTATTTTAAGCAGTTTTATATGAGATTTTCCCATTTTTTTTAAGCATGCCCTTATTTAAGGGGGTAAGTAAAAGAGAAAAATAGAGTGGTAACAAGAGAAAAAATGAAAGAGAATGTAATATGAGAAAAAGATGATGAGAGAGAATATAGTTAATTAGGGGAAAATGGTAAAAACCATGGTTATTAAACCTGGTCCGGCCCGGAAACCGGCGACCCGGGCAGGAAACCGGTCTGGTCCGGGTAGTGAACCGGTCTACCTTTTATTTTTTTACAAAATCGATTTTTTTAAATTTTTTTTATAATTTCATATTAATAAGCCTAAAATTTTCATTTTCTCACCGGTTTGGTCCCGGGTTAGTTCCGGTTTAACTCCGATCTGACCCACTAACCCTTAACCCAGTACCCGGACCGGTCAGCCACTAACCCTTAACCCAATACCCCGACCGGTTCCCTGACCGGTCCGGGTTTAATAACCTTGGTAAAAACACATTAAGTATTCAAACAACCCTAAATATATTCGTGAGATAAAAGCAATTCAAATTTTAAACTCTTATAAAAAGGATCTGAGGGAATATATAATATATTTTATAAAACAAAGTCAACACAATAATAAATGAAGGGTGTTGTAATGTTACATTCTTATTAAAAATTTAATGACAAAATTTATAAATAGTACTAAAATAAACTTTCTATCCACCTATAAATAGAATCAGAGGAGCATATTTCAAAAAAAATAAAAAATAAGTGTATTTTATTTCCTGAAAAATAGAAAAAATATGAGTAAATTTTATAAAAATTAATTTTTATAATAACAATTAAATTTAGTGAAATTATAAAATATTTATAGATATGAGATAATATATAGTAGATATATTTTTTCACACGAAAGAAAAAAACAATGTCTATGTATAAGCATTATGTATTCATTTTTTATATTTTCCCCAAATTTAATTATTAGCATTAAAAGTAATTTTTATAAAATTTTACTCATTTTTTTCTATTGACTAAATTATATAAAACTCCTCATAAATTTTGGGTCTGTTGTATATAACTCCCCTAATATTTTAAAGTTTAAATTTAACCATTAACCTTTCATTTGTTAGCCATTAATTGTCTGTCGTTAAGTGACTATTATCTTTTTAACAAAAATTACTATGTCAGATTATGAGATGAAACGTGGCATCTTACATGATATCTTGTTTAAATTAATAATTTTATAAAACCCCCTTTAATTTTGAATAGTTGCAGATAACCCCTTAAACTTAGATTATTTACAAATAACACCTTTGAGAGTTCAAAATTTAAATTTTAACTCCCTTAAAATTTTGATTTATAATAAATAAACTACATGTTGTTAATTTAATCATTTTTATAAATTTATTAATTTTTTTCTATTATTTTTCAATTAAAATAGTTTTCTTGTATGAAAAAAAAACTAGAAGAATAATATTTAAAAAATATAAAAATAAAAATTTCATCATTTGTAAAAATTTTATTTATTTTCTTGTGTTAGTTAAGTATTGATAATATAAAAATGTCATCATTTGTGTTAAATATTAATATATTCTTGAGATGATTGAATATTGATAGTTTAAAGATTAAATTTTTGTTAGAGGATAGATCTTGCCCTCATTAATTTTTTTTATTAGTAATGTATTTTTTTAATTAGAGGTTCAACGTTTATTTTGTATTATTCTTCTAGTTTTTACTATACAAAAGAACTATTTTAATTAATAAATGATAGTAAAAAATTTAATAAATTTATTAAAATGATAGAAAATAATGGTATGTGATTTAATATTATAAATCAAAATTTTAAGAGAATTAAATTTAAATTTTGAAATATCAGGAGGTTATTTATAAATAATCAAATTGCAGGGGGCAATCTGAGACTGTTCAAAGTTTAGGAGGTTTTATGAAATTATTAATTTACATATGATGTCACGTGTCACCTCATAATCTGACATGAAAATTTTTATTAAAAAAGATAACTGTCACTTAATGACAGATGATTAATGATTAAAAAATAAAAGATCAGAGGATTAAATTTAAATTTTAAAATATCAAGAAGGTTATATGTAACTGATTTAAAATTTAGAAACTTTTTGTATGATCTAGCCTTTTCTATTTTATGAAAATAAAATACACTTATTAGCATATCACTTAAACTCGTTCCCGCGGTGAACGAGGTCATATTTTTATTGTCAGGCATGACACTCGTTTCTTCCTGAAATATTTTAATAAAAATGCCTGAGTTGATGCTAGCCACGAGGATAGATCACGTTATTTTAATAGGTTTCTTTTTGTATAATTTAATGATAATGTATTTATTTAAAATAATAATTATAATTTTAAAATTAATTTTTTAATTATAATTTATAATATATATAATAAATATGTTTGATAAATTTTATATCAATTTATATAAATAAACAATTCTACAAATTTTAAAAACTATCACAAACAAACGCTTAACGGTTAGCGCCCTTTCCTTTCCATTCCTTTCTTTGTCCCCCCCCCCCCCGGTCCTTTCCTTTTCATATCCACGTCAGATGGAAAGGCTTGTAATGCACCTTTAAATTTTGATCCTTCCTATCCACTCTAATGCATGCGTTCTTTTTTACAGAAAACGAACACTAACCAAAATCATAGAGATTAAAAAGTTGGTTAAAGATATTCATTTAATTCTTAATATAAAATATATTTATTTAATTTATATTGATTAAAAAATTTAATTAAACAATTTAATATAACATCTATTATTTAGAATACCCGACTTATCTCTCTTAATTCTTTTATTCCCTCTTCTTTTTTATTATTGTTGAAGTAGCATCAATATAGATAAATTAGGAAAATATTGACAAATATAAAAACTATATCTTATATTTAGAATCAAGATCAAATTTTTAAATATATTTTATATTAAGGACCAAAGGAGTAATAAATATGTAAAAATTATACTTCATCTGGTCCCTACTATAAGACATTTAGAAAGTTCATCTTTATCTTAAATATAAAACATATTTTTTTAAATTTGTCAATCTTTTCTTAATTTATCCTTTATTGATACTTCCCTCAACAATAATCAAGAAGGAGAAGGAAAGAAGAAATTGAAAAAGATGGCTATAATATTTTAAAAAATACGTGTCATATTAACTAATTTAACTAGTTTCTTTAATCTAATTAAAATAGATAAATACGCCTTTTATCAAACACAAGATGTAGTGCTTCCTTCAATCCTTATGCTCAATTTGGTAGGATGGAACTAGGTGGGTGGGAAGTAGAATCTAAAATTTGGGATTTTGGTATGCTTAAACCCACTTTCCTGGAACTCTCACTCCCATCAAAATACTCACTTCCTTAGCTCCCCCTCAGAACTGAGTTTTACTTATTAGGGAAGTGGAACCTGACCATTTTTCTCCCTCCTCTTTTCTTCTTGAAACAACCATGAATCACAGTGAGGTCGACAGGGGATCGGGATGGGGACGAGGACGACATTGGACGCCAAGCAAGGTCGAGATCTACTTCCCAACATCCTCTTCTCCCTCTTGGATCTGCGGCTATAGCCTCTCCTTCTCCTTCTCTCTTTGATCTGCAACGGCGGCCTCTCCTTTACCTTCTCCCTCTTTGATCTGCAATGATATGATACGATCTTCGATCTCTTCCATTGTGAGTTTGGGAAGCTTCTTCAACCTTTGGTAGTGATGACCTTGACAACCACTACTCAGCAACAGTGGTGATTTCCTCTTCGATGTGTGATTTCAACTTCGATTTGTGATGGTGGTGATTGGGGTCTAGAAAGCTTAAAGATTGGATTTTCAGTTTTGCTGCTTTTGGTCTATGAAACATGTGGTTTTCTTCTTAGGTTTATGAGATGATAAGAGGGTCATTGAAGGTCTGGGTGGGGTGGCTGAAGGTTGGGGGTGGAGCTCAGGTTTGCAACGGAGGAGAATGCATAGATGAGCCAAAATAAAAATAAAAATAATAATAATAATAATAATAATAATAATAATAATAATAAATAAATAAAATCGGTGGCAAGGGTGTTTCAGTCTTTTGATAAAAAATATACATTATTATTTAAAAATTATATCTCACTTCCATAGACATACCAAACAAACTTTAGAAGTTACTCCCACTTCTACTTCGAGTTCCATTTCAACGTTACCACAAGAAACATTTTTAATAGCCGTTTTTAGGCCATTTTTACATCTTTTTACGGAGTCCCTTTTTTTTACGGATATAGAAAGGCTTTTGTTTAAAAAAATTCATATTTTGCACTGCCCAACAATTAAACCTTACAAAAACATTATGGAACAATTCTTTATAAACTAAAATGTCTTTATAAATAGTAAGTGAACATCCAACACTAGCTAATTAAAATATTAACTCCTACTAATACTATATACAATAATCATCATAAAGTGTCAAAAAGTTGTCTGTCCAACCAATATTTTAAAAGCCGGATCGGACAACGAGCAGGATAGGATATCAGGTCATGATTCAAACGATTGGGCCGTTTGGTTGAACCGTTTACATAATAATTAAATAAATATAATATTATGCACATAAACAGTGCCATAAATACAAAAAATAAATACAAAATTATTCTTAGTGTGTGTGTGTAAAGTGTATATTAATATAAATAGTTTTAATCTAAAAAACACTAATATACACATAAGACATGAAATTCAAATATATACAAATAACATTTTATTTTATAATAATTTATTAGATGTGTTTTCATTTAAAAACACATAATAAATATTTAAAATTTTTCTCTGAAATTATATCTAAATTTCAATGAAACGGTTCTTTTGAGTTAAAAAAACACTATTATGCTTAAAAATCATATGTTATGTAAAATTATTTTAGGAATATTGTAACAATTTTTTTGACAAAACAACATAATTACAAATCACAACTAAAATAGTTTTCTAAAGAGAAGAGCTATCCAAAAATTAAAATATATTACTATTGGCCAACTAATTTTTAAGAGTATTGTTATTAGGTTAAAATTGAAGAATTAGAAAAAAGAAAAATTGTATGCACCAAAGGGTAGGGATTTTTCCAATATTATCTTCACATTTTAATCTTTTTAAAAATTACACTAAACTAATTTTAATATTTTTTGTAATATATTATTTTTATCTTATGGAATAAAATCCCCTAATTTAGAATCATCACCGAGCATTTAACATTTAGTTGATATAAGAATTTATTTTGCTGGAAAAAGAAAATATAAGAATTTATTTGATTTTTTTTCCATTGAATTTATTTGAAATTTGAATGTTAACTTGCTGCTTTCTCCGATCACATGATCTCTAACAATCTAACCATCATTAATTTTCCTCTCACATCGCACCCCATTTTCACACCTTCTTGGCTTCTCATATTCTCACATCACACCTCATTAGTTTTTTTATGCTTTAGGCCTGTAGCCTTTAGGTCTTAAAAAGTGAAGCAGTTCCTCATCTTTCTTTGCCGGCGTCAACCCATTCTTCTTCATCTTTTCTTTTCTTTTTTTGTGTTTCAACTTGAACAGAGAACCACTCCAGACACAGACAGATGAGCAAAGGCAAGAGGAGTGGAGCAAGATACATAGGCGAAGCACACCTCAAGCTCTATGCATCTCATTCATCTTTTTCAGATTTTTCTTTTTTCTATTCACCCATTTCTCACCCCAACAAGTTCAACCGTCTGGTTTTTGGGCAACCATTCAAGATTCCGGTCCAAAAGCGATTTCCAATTGAAAAACGGTTTTGTCCTAGTCCAAAACAGCCTAATGTTAAAAACGGCTCCCACCATAAAAATGAGTGGTCCAGTCCGGCTTTAAGAACATTGTACACAACTACTAACTAATAAAAATAAACTTTACTGATCTATGTGTTGAAGAAGATGTCCAGTCAAAAGGTCTCAGATAAAATTAATGTCTTCATGTAAGTAGACGTTTTCATTACCAAAAATCTACAAATTGAAAAATAAGCTAAGATAAAATCAATCAAGTTAATAAATTAATTAACAATTCAATTTAAGATATCACTAGTACAAAATCATGGATTTAGACCTACTTTTTACACCTGACGAAACAGGTCACGTGTAGAAAGTGTGACCGGTGGCATTTTAGTAAATAAATTAAGATTTTAGGACTTTCTACACGTGTTGAAATGACAACACGTGTAGAAAAGTCCACTTAAAAATTTTTTCCATTAAAAAAAATGAAATTAATTTAATTCAAAAAATATTTAATTTACTTAAATAAAAAAAATATAACGAAGAAGAATTTATTTATTTTTTAAATAAATTCAAGTTTTCTACACGGTTGAATTAAAACCGGTGTAGAAAGTCATCTAATTTACACCGGTTAAATTACAACCGGTGTAGAATAAGCATTTAACTTTTTAATATAAAATAAGTCAGCATATTCTACACCGGTTGTAAAATAACCGGTGTAGAATATGTTACTTTCTACACTGGTTTAAACACAACCGGTGTAGAAAATATTTTCTGCACTCGCGTTTATCACTGCTCTCATTCCCTTCCCACTTGCAGACTCTCCCCTGCTTCTCTCCTAACTTGGATGAAACTGTGGTCGATCTTCATCGTCATTTACTTTGAGTCCGATCCTTATATCACCATCTAAATTCTCATCCGCAAAAGTGCGAACTCCATCAAGCAGAGTTTTTCTCTTCTCTTCCTTTTATAAAAAAAATTTAGTAATGGGTTGTGATAATCCTCGTAAAATAAACTTTTTTTAGCTTTAGCGATAAACCTGTTCATACTTTAACCATTTTTAGCTGATTAGGTGCTTAAAGTTGTAGGCTTTGTGCAGTTACTGTGTATATTTTTACTTGCTACCCACTAAGCTAAAGTTCTATTTAATGATCATCGATGAGTTCGGGTTCTGACACTAGTTACTCCAAGATGATGCCAGATGTAGCGATTCGATCAATTTTCAATACACCTGATTATGGTGAAGATTTGGGCAAGCTGATTCGCCAACAAAGGCGACAACAACAAGAAACGAGTGAGTTAGAGAGGGAACTCAATATGTATAGAAGTGGGTCGGCGCCTCCCACCGTTGAAGGCTCGCTTTCTGCTGTTGGCGCTTTGTTTGACACTTCGAAGGTGTCATCGGCATTCAGCGGCGGTGGGCGAGGAAAGGGATTCACGAGTGAAGAGGAACTTCGGGCTGATCCAGCCTACGCAAATTATTACTATTCGAATGCGAATCCCAACCCACGTTTGCCGCCTCCATTGGTGTCAAAGGAGGACTGACGTTTCACACAGCGGTTAAGCGGTGGGATTGGTGACAGGAGGAATGGAGACAACTCGCTTTTCTCCGTCCAGCTTCCAGGTTTTGATGGGAAAGAGGATAATGGGGTGAACCAGAGAAAGAGTGCGTCAGAGTGGGGCGGCAATGGATTGATTGGGATGCCACCATTGGGACTTGGGAGTAGGCGAAGGAGTATTGCAGAATTACTTCAAGTGAGCGTTCAATCTATTATTCCTCTTTTTACTATATGATTCGATTGATTATAACCTGTGTAAAGTGGTGTTCATAATTAGTTTGGTTTGGATTATTTTTTGGGATTGGGGTTAATCTAATCTTTATTCTGTATTGTCATTGCAGTTTTATCATTCCTGGTTCTGTTTTCATACTTATAACTTTAATCTGCATGGTAATCCAAGTGTCTGCTGTAAAGGTATTAGGCTGGTATTTGAGTGAGTGACTTTTACCTTAGAAGGAGGAAAGTAATGCATAACACCCTTTTGCTCTAAGTTCCCATGATATGGCTTCCCACACAAAATTGGGATGTAGTAAGGCTGCGTTTATAGATAGGTTAACATGGGACTAGTCATACCTTACGTAGAGTCATTGGTTGCTCCTCAAAAATCACAGTTTGTTGTTCCCTACCTTAACAAGTCTCCAAGCCTGAATCATTCGTATTATGGAAATGCATTTGGTTTGGGAGTTTCATATCCAGGGAGCCCACTGGCTGGTTCCCTCTACCCAAACTCTCCCCTTGTATCAGGTAGTCCTATGAGGCAAAGTGAGCGGAGCATGCGTTTATCTGGCATGAGGAATGTGGCTGGGGGTTTCATGGGAGCTTGGCATTCTAACTCTGTTGGTAACTTGGATGAGAATTTTGCATCATCCTTGTTAGATGAGTTCAAAAGTAACAAAACCAAGTGTTTTGAGCTTTCAGAAATTGCTGGCCATGTTGTTGAGTTCAGGTTTGTACTGCTGGTCATACTATTTTTGGTTCTTGATTTTGAGCAGAGATCTAATTCTTGTTTCCTCCTTTCTTTTCTTACGCAGTGCTGACCAATATGGAAGCCGATTCATTCAGCAAAAACTTGAGACAGCTTCAATGGAAGAGAAAAACATGGTTTTCAATGAAATCATGCCACAAGCGTTTTCTCTAATGACTGATGTCTTTGGTAATTATGTAATTCAGAAGGTAGTACTCTGAACTATTGTAAATGTTTTTTGAGTATGGTCTAGTGGTAGAGATATTCCTTTTGGACTACATGCCTAATTCATGCTGGTTCATGTTTAGTTTTTTGAGCATGGAACATCAGCACAAATAAGAGAACTAGCAGAGCAGCTTAATGGTCATGTTCTGACCCTAAGTCTTCAAATGTATAGCTGCCGAGTTATCCAAAAGGTATGCTCGCCAATTGATCCACCTTATTATTGTTTCCCGTAATTGCATGGGTTACTTTGTTTGCATTTAACAATTTTCTATGGTGGACTTAGTGTGTCCTATTTGTTTCTAATACAATTGCTTTTAATGTTACTGTGTATGGGGAAAGTAAAGAAGATGTTGCCCCATTATTGCTCCAACTTCTACATTAAGTTTGTGTGCAATGTTTTGATATCACCATTAAATGATTGCAACAGGAGGCACTGCTAAAACCACCTTAGTTAATTAATTAATATATTTTTGTATATTTTTTTTCTTGATATTATATCAAATCTCTGGCCTATGTTGAAATCTCTGCCTTTTTTGAAGTATAGTTGCTCAGATTGTTTTGTTATGCTGTTATAGTCTATATATATATGTATAGGGACAGAGGCAGGTATATTATTAGTATCAGTTGATCTCATATGTGATGAGATAAAAAGAATAGCAGACAAAAGCTAAGGAGCAACCTTCATATGGCTTTTTTAATATTTTGGATGAAATTTGATATTTCACATACATTAGTTTTGTTGTAAATTGTTTTTAAAAAAAATTATTATTTTTTTCAAAAATGAGTTTCTACACCTGATGTAAGAGGTCAAGTGTAGAAAGTCTGGACTTTCTACATGTGACCTCTAAAGTCAGGTGTAGAAAGGCTGAAATTGGGACTTTCTACACCTGATATAAGAGGTCACGTGTAGAAAGTCTCCATTTTTTCAGACTTTCTACACCTGATGTAAGAGGTCACGTGTAGAAAGTCTGGATTTTCTACACGTGACCTCTAAAGTCAGGTGTAGAAAGTCTTCCGTTTCAGACTTTCTACACCTGATATAAGAGGTCACGTGTAGAAAGTGTGACTTTCTACACGTGACAAACGACACATGTAGAAAGTCTGGATTTTCTACACCTACTGTTTCTACACGTGTTTTATGTCAGGTGTAAAAAGTCATTTCCGTCACATGTAAAAGGTCTTTTCTGCACTAGTGTATGCAACTCCTAAAGTTCCATCCAAGTTAAAAACCTTAATTAGAAAAATAATAATAATGATAAAAAGATTTAGTTAGTAAAGAAAAAATAAGCCAAGCAAATTACTAAAATGAACTATATGAATAGAAAAAACCTCACAAGCAAGGGGGAGAGGTTTTGATTAATGAAATTCACAAGACAACGTAACATTCAATGTAAGAAGAAAAGGATAAAAAGGACAAAACAAGCAGTACCTTCAAAACAGTAGGCTTTTCATATAATCCATATGGAAGCCTCTTGAGTTCAATAGCTCTTGAAAAGAGAACACAATTCAAATCCTCTGGAAAAGAAGAAAGTAACACTTTAGTGATTCCAAATTTTTTACTAACTCAGTGTTGATCTCTAAACGCCTAATCTCATGATTGTTTAAGAAAGAAAAGTTCACTTTCAAGCTAATCTGTGGATGCAGATAAAGCTCCACCTCTTTCTCCTTTCTTTCAATGGTTTCTAGTTAAGCTTTAGTGGGAATTGTTTGAGGATAAACATGTGGCCGATAGTGTAGAAGGAGAGGGAGAGGGAGAGGGAGAGAGGAGTTCAATGTTAGTGTGCCACTAAGAAGAGACAACCTACAGTGGTGAGAGGGAGAACGACAGTGGTGAGAGTGATAGAGAAGTGACGGTGAAAGAGAATGATAGTGATGAAGAGAGGAGCTACGACGGAGAAAGAGAAGAGAATGAGAGTGATGAAGAGAGAGTATGACGAAGAAAGAGAAGAGAATGAGAGTGATGAAGAGAGAAGATAATGAGAGTGATGGAGGGCATGCGTGAACTGACATGCCCACATGTATTAGGCAACCCAAGTTAAATTGAGATGTCTAAAACTACCAACTATGTCAAATTTCTCGCATTGAATTATAAAAATGTCATCGTCTTTATTTTTTACTTCCTTTTTTGAAAAATGGATGTCCTTTAGGATAATAAAATATATATCTTGTTGTAGTGCAACTTCTACTTCTATGGAAAACTATTTCATGATACCAAACAAGGCATTAATGTAAGATCTATTTAAGGAGTTGATTTTGGTCTTAAAGATAATATTTATATTTTACATTTATCTATCTTTTTTTTCTAATTTACCTATATTAATATTCCTTTAACAATAACTAAGTAAGAGAGAGATTGACAGAATTAAGGAAGATG
Source organism: Albizia julibrissin (assembly GCA_037074505.1). Taxonomy (NCBI): domain Eukaryota; kingdom Viridiplantae; phylum Streptophyta; class Magnoliopsida; order Fabales; family Fabaceae; genus Albizia; species Albizia julibrissin. The sequence continues at coordinate 21,842,112 of CM073480.1, read as the reverse complement.
TTTAAATCTTAAACACCTTCACTAATAATAATTACACTTCATGCATGCATGCATACATACATACATACATACATACATGCATACATACATGCATACGACTATTGCTATTCCCATAAAAAAGTGGAGATTATAACTGAAGGTAAAAAGTTTGTAAAGGATGATAATCCAATATTTGATCTTGTTGAATTTATAATTATTTTTTGGGTTTAATTATATTTAATAAATTCATATATCAACTTTATAAAATTTTTATGTTGAATATGATAAATTATATAAATGTTGATGGATTTATTTATAATAATTTTAATTTAAAATATATTCAAATAAAAAATTTTATTTTATTACATATTTTTATAATTATTTAATGATAGAGATAGACTCTTGAGAGTTTAGGATTTGAATTTACATACATATCATGAGTTTGACAACCTGAGTCTATTCATCAATATAAATCATTTTTAGAATAATGTTTTGGTTCACTGTATAAGTATGTTTTGGTCTAATATATAAGTCATTTGAAGAGTTATTAATACTTATTTACCAATTTTGTTTATGTAATTAATACTTAAAAATATGAATTTTTTGTATTTTCTCTCTCATTCAAAAGTAAATTTAATATGGGTAAATTAAAATTGAAAAAAATCAATTTAAAAAATATTTAATAAGCTAATTGTTATTTATTGGTTCTGATAAATTTGTTGGATTGAAATGGATATATATGGTAGAAAAAAAAAAGAATTTGTGGAGGTAAAGCTACCAAGTGTCGTACAATGCATCTCTGTCTTATATAAATGACACACTTATAGAGCCGAGAAAATGGGCCAAGCCCGTCGGGCCGACCTTTTTAGACCCTGAATTTACAAAGGCCGGACTTAAGATTTCAGACTCAAAACTGAAAGCGAGCCTAAAAGGGACAGCCCTATAGGGCCGAAGGCTTAAAAGGGCCAACCCTTTAGGCCCTTATATTTTTTTTAAAAAAAATTATTTATATGATAATAATATGATTGATTTTTTATGTTTTGTTGATTATGTAGCAAATATTTAGTTGTTATTATCTTTTTTAAAATTAAATTTCATAAGAATATATTGTATTAAGAATCCTAAAAATTAAAAATTTATAAAAGATATTTCTTATTTTATAAGAAAAATACATTAAATATTTATTATTTACTCCAAAGTTTCACATATGATGGTAATTTACTAATCTATTTGTATTTTATATTTGTTATAGAGTTATTTATCATTTTGGTTTATTATTTGTTACAAATAAAGATTATGGATGTATTCATGATGTGGAAGAAAAAATTCTTGATATTTTTACCCCTCAAGCAGACCCTAATACTCAAAGTGAAACACAATTGAATTTCTTTGAAATTGATTATAGTGGCGAAGAAGATGAAAATAATAGTCATCATACTCATATTGCTTAGAGTGTTTAACTTCTTGTCATCTTATACTTTATACGAGACTGTGAGTTATTTGTGGACATTATTTTTTACCTTTGATTATGAATTCGTAACTGTATTTATTTTATTGCATGAGGCGTGTAAACGTGTAGTTAAATCTTGTGAAAATAGCTTCCAGCCCTGCGGGCTGGCCCTGGCCCTTATACTCTCGGGCTGGACTTTGAAAAAGAGCAATTTTTCTTACCTCGAACCTTGTAGGGCAAGCCCTTTTAGACCTGACCCTTTAATGGCCGGGCTAACCCTAATTCCCAGCTCTACACACTTAACATCAAGGTAAGGAAGGAACGAAATTGGTTAATGAAAACACAAAAGGTCAGTTATAAAGACCCCTCTTCTTAACCTTCCCGTTAGCTCTAACTCCCATCTCCTTGGTCCTTGAGCAATATGCTATTTGTTTTCATGCTTAGGGTAATGGTTTTGCTTCTCTTATGGCGTTAATTATTTTCTAATGTTTAACAAAATATTAGAAGATATGAGAGACAAGATATCGTTACTTGACATCACATTAATTATTACATGGGAAATAGGCATATATCGATCCCCACTTTTTTTTTTTAGTTTTATGAAAGACAATTTTATTATATGGATAAAACGAGTTACAAAAAAAAGGCCTAAACATCTCAGGAAAGCGCCAGGCCCATCGTAAGTTACAAAGAAACCCAAATGAAAACAAAGTAAACCTGCAACAGCTAGAGTCAAGCTTCGAAGAACGAACAGGCAATGCCGACGAGGAGTTCTTTGGGAAAGCCAAGCTACAAACGCACTCGTAGAGCCTTCTTGAATAAGTAATTTTCATCTAACCTCATGTTATTATATCTCTCGTCTCTAATATCAGGGTTTATTAATTACTTGGCTCGCAAAAATCATTACAAATATAGCACATATCACTAGATAGACCGTAGCTCAACATAGGGTTTCTTTGAATCTTCTCAGTTCAAGATTGAGCAAGCATTGAGCGAACCGTGCCAATAAATTCATCAAGGTAAGAATCTTCAAGTCCAGGGGCAAGCAAAACCTGTCTCAATTTTTTATGATTACTTCTGATCGTTTGACCGATTTCACTGTCACTATCCATCACCATTTTGACAGCCTTGCACACACCTTCCCTTGTGAACACTCCATCTTCACCTCTTCTCTCAACTTCCACTGCAGTTTTCTGATCTCCACACAGAATTTTTGAATTTATGAGCTGATCTCCAGAATTAGGTATGAATACCATTAGAGGCTCACTGCATAATGCTTCTGTCATAGATCCAGATCCACAATGACTCAGAAAACAACCCACATTAGGATGATTTAACATTAAAAGCTGTTGAACCCAACCTCCTTGAACAATCCCTCTTCCCTTTACCCTCTCATTAAACCCTTCAGGCAATGCCGACTCAACCGTTTCAGCTCCCACGGGAGGTCTCAGTACCGCGAGAAAAGGCATACCTGTGAGTTCAAGACCTAAGATGAGTTCCTGAAACTGATGTTTGCTTAGAACGCATTCACTTCCAAATGAACAGTATATCACTGATTTTGGGCTGAAACTAGCCAACCATTTCACCCATCTTTCTTCCAAGGTTGCATTTGGTGGTGGATTAGGCAAAACTGGTCCAATTGAGAGGATTTTCTTGCCCATTCTCCTTTCAAGGAAATCAAGGTAACGCCCTTCTATTTCCCTGAAAGCTTTGAAAACCATGGCGTCGCACTCACTGAAACAGGTCGCCATCCGCTGTTGGAACGCAATTCCCGCCCCTTCACCTTCCATATCAGCAGTGGCTTGCTTTAACTTCTTAGCTTCAAATAGTTTAAGCCTAATGTCCGTAGGAGGAAAGCCAGGTGGAGGGACCATGAGTTCAGTATCTGGGTCCACAGGCTTATCACCATCCAGTGGCTTCCTCATCATATACCCAAGAATTGCAGGGCCTGTTAGGAAATAAATGATAGCCTTGATTCCTAAGCGACGTGTTATCTGAGGGAGCCAGTGCTGATAATCGTAGAAGATGAAGTGGGGTTTGAGATCTCTCAGAGAAGCTTCAATGAAAGGCTCAGTGAGGTCCATAGCCTTCATGAGAAGGGGATGTGATGAAAAGGGAACATCATTTGTGGTTTCAGCACCAGGAGGGAGGCCTTCAACGTGTGGTACATTAATGGGAATGAAGGAGACGAGGTCTGGATGGTGATTGAGATGTTGCAGTTTGAGTATTGCCTTTTTTGGTACGAAGAATGAGACCCTATGGCCTCTACCTGCAAGCTTGTTTGCCACATACAGGTTTGGAGTAAAATGCCCAATACCGAACCATGAGATCATTGCTACGTGAAGGGGTTGGTCCCCCATGGTTGATCGATGAAAGAATGTGAAGGCAGAGCAGGTTTATTATTTTGAGCCTTACATAAGCTCCTTTATAATGTGGGCGAGTTTGGCGATTTGCACCGACCAAATAAATTATAAATTAAAACAAAAACGCATAGCGTTTGATTTGTGTATATTTCTTTAATAAAAATAAGAAACTCGTTTGCTGCGTGGCATAGTTTAAGTTATCAGCGCATGCATTCTCTTTCTTTCCTTTCTAATTTCAGCCAAACGACAACTAATAGCCCAATCTATAAACTTTTCACTTTCCTATTTGATTTGTAAGTATTACAATTATTGACCCCACGACTTCCCATGATCCCCTGATCCCATTCAAACGCCACGACTTGGAAGTAAGGGGACCGTGATTTTAGAAGGTTTTTTTTTTTTAAAAAAATCGAAATAAAATTTTTCTTATATATTTTATAAAATTTATTTTTCGAAAGTTAATTTAAACATACACTAAGAGATAAAAATCTTCTTATATATTTATGTTATAAATCATAAAAGTTATTCTCCAAAAAATAATCCAAATGCACATTATGTTTATTTGGAATAGTGATTCGAGTATTCAAAAACAATTTTTCAATCGTAATTTACGGTATACGAGATAAATATGTTAGATGAGTTTTTTCTTAATTTACGTGAATAAACACTTTTGAGAATTCGAATCGTGATCCTAAAGAAGCTGTTAAGTTAATTAAAGTTGGCCATTTAGCAAACATGTTAGTCAAGAAAATAGTGTAAAAATACTATGAACATTTAGCAAACTTTTTAGTCAAGAAAATAGTGTAAAAATACTAAGAGCAAAAACACTATGCAACATGAGTGAGGATTGATTGTTAAACGATCAATGTTAGTTAACTTAACATATATGTCATTTTCTTACTTGATATATTTGTTAATGGCCATGATATTTTTACCCCATTTTAAGAATTATATATATACACATTTGTCCAAATAAAGTTTACCGTGTTAGGTGTCAATAGCAAAATGAGTATGAATAAAATATGAGAGACGTGATTAATTGGGATAAAAATAAATAAAAAATAGGGAGAATTGCTCATAAAGATTTTATTAGAAAATTATTTATTAAATGAGATATAGGGAATATTTTTTTTCACAAAGGAAAAATATATTGAACATATGAAAGATCTTTTACGTACTGAAAGATTGTTTGCATGCGAAGATCCCATTTGACAAATAAGTTTCTAATGATGTATTTTTGAATAACTTTTTCAAACAAATATTAATTTTTTAAACAAAACCAAATTGTTACTCATGAATAGGACTAGACGAATTCTTAGATAATATATATTATTTAATTTAATATAATAATATATATCAAGAATTCTAGACGATGATGAAGATTCAGCATATAGCACGTTTTTCTCAATATAATTATCCTTTTTAATTTAATTTTTAAATAAATTAAATAATTAATATAATTTATTTTTTATGATGCTTTTATTTTCTTCTTGGTGGGAAAAGAGAAGCCACTACGGAGACAAGAGAGGCAGGGCTAGTCCGCAATTTATCTTATAAAAAATTATTTAAACGAAAAAGCATTATGTAGAACTCGTTCTCCTATTTGTTTGTCAAATCAAAATCGTTCTTATGAGGGATGGCTTTATCTTTTTTTTTTTTTTTTTTTGCCAACGAGGAATGGTTTTATCTAGATCTATAGCATTTTGATAAATTAATAGTTCTCACCATGTATAGAGCTGGGAAATTGGGATAAGGCTATTGGGTCGGTCCATTTAAACTTTTTTTAAATCATAGACCGGGTTTAAAAAATAGATATTTAAAAGGAAGTCGTGCCTAAAAGGGTCTACCTTAGAAGGCCGAGGGCCTTATAGAGCTAGCCCTGCAGAGCCGATGGCCGACCCGTTAGGCCCTTTAAATTTTTTTTAATTCTCCTGCCCCTCCTGCTCGTGTCCTTACTGACTCCTCCCTAAAAACTTTAAAATTGCCAAATTTATATATGATGATAATTTACTAATTCTTGATATTTTCACCCCTTAAATAGAGTCTACTACTTAAAAGTGAAGAACAATCAAATTTTCTTGAAATTGATGATAGTAGCGAGGAAGAAAAAAACGATAGTCGTCATAATCATGTTGCTTAGAGTGTTTAGCTTTTTGTCTTCTTATACTTTGTGTGAGACTATGAGTTACTTGTGAATATTATTTTTACTTTGATTATGAATTAGTAATTGTATTTGTTTTATTGCATGAGGCGTACAGACTTATAGTTAAATGTTATGAAAATATTTTCGGGCCCTGCGAGCTGGCCCTGTCCCTTATGCTCTCAGGCCGGGCTTTAAAAAACAACAATTTTTCTTTTTCCGGGTCCTATAGGACCGGCCCTTTTAAGCCCTGGTCCGTCAAGGGCCGACCCTAATTCCTAACTCTAACCATGTAGTATATTAGTAATTTTTTTTATTTGATTATGTGTTTCTCCTTTCTAGTCAAACCATAAAAGGTTTTTTTTCTTGTCTCTCCTAATAAATATACTTTCTCAAATAGTTCACAGTTTTTGATAAAAAAAATTTTAAAAAAATTACATTCAAGTCCCAAACTAAAAAAAAATAAAAAAGTAATCCTTTAAAATCTCAAAATTGCTAAAAAAATTATTGGTACTTTTTTAAAATAAATTTCAATCATGAACTTGCCAAGGAACACTCCTAAACTTATCAATTGACGTCTCTAGATTTGTTAATGACACACTTATGGACTTGTCATTAACGCATCCATGAACTTGTCAGCAAAATTTGAATTTATTATAAGAAAGTCCCATTAGACTTTTTGTCAATTTTAAAATTTTAAATGATCATTTTACCCCCTCTTATTTGATACTAGAATGTAATTGTCCCAATTTTTTTTCCTTTTTACAGCATTTTGCTCAAAAAGCCAACAGTATAAAAAATTACCAAAATGTTGCAACAGAACTCGTCCATTACAGGAATGAGTTTAGCTTTTTGAAGAAGCATGGTGGTGGGTGACATTTTTTTCAATAGAAAAAGAAACTCGTTTACTGCGCGACATAGTTGAAGTTATCAGCATGTATTCTCTCTTTCCTTTCCAATTTCAGCCAAAACGACAACTAATACCCCAATCTATAAACATTTCCCTTTCCTTTTTTTATTTGGAACAATTACAATCATTTGCCCCTCGACTTCCCATGATCCCCTGATCCCATCCATGTCATTGAGTTAATTAAGGTGGGCCATTTATCTGACATGTTAGTTAAGAAAATAGTACAAAAATGTCATGAACATTCAGCAGATAAGGCCGTTAAGAGCAAAAAACACTATGCAACATGAGTTAAGGAATAATTGTTAAACCATCAATGTTAATTGATTTAAAGGTTTGTTTAGTTGAATCGGATTTATGTATAAGTCTGATTTATATAAATCGAGATAAGTTTTATCCACATATTTATTTCGTAGACTATAAAAGTTACCTCATATACTGTAAAAACTACCTCGTATCCGTAAATCACGATTGAAAAGCATTTATAAAAACTATCCAAACATACTATTAATAGTTGTGCCATATTTGCACTGGTGTAAAAATTTTATATGTATTTTTACATCATTTTCTTATTTGATATATTTGCCAATGGCGATGACATTTTTACCCAACTTTTGAAAACTTTGCATCCACACACACATCTGTCTAAATAAAATGCATGTTTGTATGGGCTTAACATATTTTATAAGCCTGATTTACGTAAATCGAAATAAAACTTCTCCACATATTTATCTCGTAAATCGTAAAAGTTACTTTGTATTCTATGAATCACGATTTATAAGCACTTATGGAGCTTTTATAAACTAATCCAAACATACCATTTAGTTTATAGTGTTAGGTGTCAATAGCATAATGAGTGTGAATAAAACATGAGAGAGACATGTAATTAATTGGGGGTAAAAATAAAAAATAAAATATTTAAATTTTAAATATACACACACAGATACACAGACATTTGTCTAAATAAAGTTTATAGTGTTAGGTGACAATAGCATAATGAGTGTGAATAAAATATGAGACAGACATGTAATCAAGGGATAAAAATAAAAAATAAAGTATTAAATTTTTAAATAAAACCAAATTGTTGTTCATAAATAGAATTGAAAAGAGTCTGAAATAATATATATTATTTAATTTAATTTAATAATACATTATATCAAGAATTCTAGTTGATGACGAAGATTCAGCATATAGCACGATTATCTCAATATAATTATATTTTTTAATTTAATTTTTATATAAATTAAATAATTAATATAATTTATTTTTTGATGATGCTTTTATTTTCTAGTTGGTGGGAAAAGATAAGCCACTAGCCCACTAGGGAGACAGGGCTAGTCTGCAATTTATGTTATGAAAAAATATTTAAACAAAAATGCATTATGTAGAACTCGATCTCCTATTTGTTTGTCAAATCAAAATCGTTGTTCTTATGAGGAATGGTTTTATCTAGATCTATAGCATTTTGATAAATTAATAGTTCTCATCATGTAGTATATTAGTAATTTTTTTATTTGATTGTGAAATTCTCCTTTTTACCTAAAAAATAAAGAATTTTTGCCAATCCCAATAAATATACTTTCTTAAATAGTTAACAGGTTTTGGTAAAAAAAAAATTTCCTTTTTACACCGTCCATTAGAGTAATGAGTTTAGCTTTTCGAAGAAGCATGATGGTGGATGGCTAAGGGTGGAAACAGGACAGGTTAGATCAGGTTTGTGTCTTAATAGACCTGGTCTGTTAAGATATTGGATGATCTAAGTTTGGCCTGTGGCTTGTAACATGCATTTTTTTAAGTCTGAGACTGGTTGTGGCCTGTTAATGAGGCATGTAATTAAAACAAAAATTAAACAGGCTAATAGACTACAGGCTTCACAATAGGCCGAAAACATACCTATTTCAAATAGGCTGAAAACATGCCAAATTACATAAATGAATGATCCAAATACATAAGTTAATGATCCATTTTAGATAGGATTTGATAATAAAAATTATGGGATTTATGATTAAGATGTGGGGTGTGTGAGAATTTTTTTTTAAATACTTTACAGGCTCAGGTCTGTCAGTAAGCCTGAGCCTGACCTTATTAAAAAAATAGACCTTAAATCAGGCATGAACTTAACTTTTTAGTTTGACAGACCAGGCCTAATCAGGCTGAAAACAGGCCAGGCCGCTTGACCTGTTTCCACCTCTATGGACACCAATTTTTTTTTCAATTAAAAAAGAAACTCGTTTACTGCGTGACATTAGTTTAAGCGATCAGCGTGTGTTGTCTTTCTTTTCTTTTTAGTTTCAGCCAAAACTACAACTAATAGCCCACTCTATAAACTTTTCACCTTCCTGTGGTTTGATTTGGAAGTATTACAATTATTGACCCCACCACTTACGATCCATGCTCTTCCCTTCTCTTTGAAGTTTGAACATGTTTCAAACAAATTAAACTAAAAAAATGTTAAACCTCATTAACTTTAGATATTTTCAACCTTACCCCTTCTAATACCCTTGTAAATAGAATTTTTGTTTGGTAAATGATCAAATGATATTAGTATAAGAAGTACCTTCCATTAAATTAAATCACTAAAAAAAAGAAAAAGAACAAATTAAAGACAAGTTAAAAAAGGAACATCAAGTTCTTAAGAGACGGAAGAAAAAGATTCCAGCAAAAAGGATATGTCCTGCTCGATCACATTTTGATTCTCACCAGAGAAGCTCGAGGGAGATAAAAACCATTTTTTAATGAAACAAACTGTGAGGGAGTTTCACTCTTGTATAAGAGAAGCACGAAAGCATTAGGACGCAAAAGAGAGTACTGCATTAGTTCCTCTTTTTCAAAGAAATCTCTGAATTGGATTACCATGTAAGCATATGAGACAATGACAAAATCGTCTCCTTGTACAGCATGATCATTATCCATCCTGCTTCACAGCCAAGAACAAGATTACTAGGATACTTGGAATGATCAAAGATTGAGTTGAAAGCCAAATAATTAAAAGATATAGCACCCAGCACCGCCTGAGTAACTTTTATTGTAGAAAAGACTTCGAGCCATGTTCGTTTATACCAGATCATATTGAGCAGAATGATGATACCAAGTAAGACATGTAGATGATTGTCATCTTTGAGCTGCAAAAGCTTTTATTTAAGCCAATTATTCTTGAATTCGCCAAAACTCATAGTTGGTAACTTAATGGAAAAACAACCAAGCCATAGGGCACAAGAGAAAGGACAACAGGAGAAAAGATGCTCCAATGTCTCCTCACATTGACAACCAACCTGAGATGATGTTTCTGTAGGATGTCACATATCGGAATAGCTTGATTAAGAAGTTTCCAGATAGACTGGAGAAATTTCCAAAAAGAGTCAACAGGTAAGTTGCTCTGAACACTATTTCTTTGATGAATTCAAGAATTGGCTTGAATCAAAGGAGTACATTTCAAACAAAATAAAAAAAAGAGTGTATTTTATTTCCTGAAAAATAGAAAAATATGAGTAAATTTTATAAAAATTACTTTTTATACTAATAATTAAATTTAGTGAAAGTATAAAATATTTTTAGATATGATATAATATAAGAAAAACATATACCTATTTAATTATTAAAAATGCACATCCATAAATAATAACCATATATAAATCAAGGGTATTATTATTGAAAGAAACTAAGTCACTTCACATAAAATCTATAGAATGGTTATATTTTTTCATTTCACATAAAAAACTACTTATAAGTATTTTATGTTCATTATATATATTTTCCCTATATTTAAGTATTATCATTAAAAGTAATTTTTATAAAAATTTACTCATATTTTTTTTTTGGAAAATAAAATACACTTATTAGCAAGGTTCTGAAATCTGGACCGGTCATTGAATTGGTCAAAGTACTGGTTAAGGGTCAGTAAGTTATATCAGAATCAAACTGGAGCTAAACCGGAGCCAAACTAATGAGAAATTGAATATTTTAGGTTTATTTATATAAAATTCTAAAAAAATTAAAAAAATTGATTTTTTTAAAAAATAAAATAAAAAAATGTAGAACCAGCCCGAGTCGGTTTAACAGTTCCCAGACTAAATCGACCGTCCAATCCGGATTCACATAGCCTACTTATTAGCATATCACTTTCACGCGGTGAACGAGTCATTATTTTATTCGAAAAAATTATGTCAGGCATGAAACTCGTCTCTTTTTTTTTTAAATGGCACAATCTCTTTTTTTTTTTTTGGTTACCACAAGTGGCACTATCTTCCCGATATTCAAGATGAATAGGGAACGTTATCTGTTGACAAATTCATCAAAGTAAAAATCTTGGATTCCAGGGCCTAGCGGCAACTGTCTCCATTTATTAAGGTGGCTTAAGGTTTAATTTTGTTGTGAAAATTTTTAAGTAGGAATTGTCTCTAGTATCCAAAAGTTTTCTTTAACAATATCTTATGGCCTTTAGTTGTTAAAAATATTAACAGTCAACACTTTTTATTTTTTAAGTGTTAATATTAAATTTTTAATGGTTAGGATGATATTACTTATTTTTAACATTTGGAAAAAAAATTCCAGATACCATCAAAATTGAATCTTAACCTATTGTGGTTACTTGTGATATTTTTATTAGATATTTTATTAAAATGATAATATTATATCCTTCTGTTTATTTAAAATTGTATCTATATATATTTATTGATTGATCATATGAAGGATATTCTAGTTTATTATTATGATCAAGTTAAATATTTTAGATATTATCTAATTGTTTTAAATATTATCAATTTAATATATTTTGGATAAAATATCTCCCGATTATGTCATGGAAAGTAATTTGAATAGAAATTTGGTTTAAGATCACCTACCTCGCTTGTAAAGCTATTACAAGCCTTAATGAGAGGTTATAAATAGTCTAGGTTGGGTCTTAGAGCTATATGTTGAAACGTGAAAACCCACTTACTTGCTTTTTAGGGGTTCCCTGAAGGATGACATCTATTTACAAACCATCAATGTGCCTCATCTTTCAAACAATCATTGTGCCTCATCTTCCTATTAGAAGAAGCCCTGACATATTCTATTATATGTTAATTCTAACTATTTCTTATTTTCTACAATTTCCAGGTTGTGAAATACTACGTGTAGAATTACTGTGGTTGGAGGTGTTTTATCAAGTCTTCTGCTGCCGCTCTCTCTTATGATATTTATACAAAATATTTGGGATCTTTATTGTTATATTATTCTAACATGTGATATTAGAGCGCATTTGATTCCCCTTTGCCTAGCATTTTCAGAATGCTAATTTTAAGAAAATGCCGGATGAGTGGAGAAAAAGTACTTTGGTTCCCATTTATAAGAATAAAGGGGATATCCATAATTATGTAAATTATAGAGGAATTAAGCTAATGAGTTATAATGAAATTGTGGGAAAAAGTGATTGAACACAGATTGAGGTTGGAGATTGATATTGCTGAAAACCAATTTAGATTCATGCCATGAAGGTCTACAACAGAAGCGATTTATTTATTAAGAGGGCTTATGGAAAATTATAGGAGTAAAGAAAGAGATTTGCATATGGTCTTTATTGATTTGGAAAAAGTGTATAACCAGGTATCAAGAGATGTACTTTAGAAAGTCTTAAAAAAGAAGGGGGTGAGTGTTGCATATATCAAAGCCATTCAGGACATGTATGGAGGGGTTGCAACCAATGTTAGAACGCCTGGAGGTGTTACAAAGAATTTTCCTATAAGGATTGGATTACATCAGGGATCAGCATTAAGTCATTATTTGTTCAATCTAGTGATAGATATGCTAATTGAGCCTATAAAAGAGGAGATCTCTATATGCATGCTTTTTGCGGATGATATAGTTATATTGACTGAATCCAGGGAAGAAATTAATTCTAAACTTGAGATATAGAGACAGACTTTGGAATTGAGGGGCTTTCGTCTTAGTAGGAGCAAAACTAAATATATGCATTGCAAGTTTGATAAGAGACAAGGCCAAAGAGAAGTAGAAGTTAAATTGGGAGGACAAGTCATTCTACAAGTGACAAAATTTAGATATTTGGGATCAATTATACAATAAGATGGTGAAATTGATGGAAATGTCAATCATAGAATTCAAACCAAATGGTATAATGAAGAAAAGCTACTGGAGTTATTTGTGATTGTAAAATACCTAATAAAGTAAAATGAAAGTTATATCGCACTACTATAAGACCAGCAATGCTATGTAGTAGTGAGATGATGATATTGAGATGGATGTGTGGCCATACAAGAAAAGACAAGATTCATAATACTCATATACATGAACGAGTTGGAGTTGCCCCTATTGAAGCAAAAATGGTAGAAAATTGTTTGAGGTGGTTTGAACATGTTCAGCGAAGGCCATTGAATGCTCCGGTGAGAAGGGTTGATCAAGCAGTATGGAGTCCTGTTAGACGAGGTCAAGGAAGGCCGAAGCAAACGCTTAATGATGTCATAGAGAGAGAACTTTTAATTAATAATATATCAAAATCTATGATTTTTGACAGAGCACAATGGTACCGCGTGATTCATGTAGCCGACCCCACCTAGTGGGATAAAGGCTTTGTTATTGTTGTTGCTGCTGCTTTATGTTTTAATTTTTCTATATGAGAAAAATATTTTGAGCGTCCATATATGCTTTATTAGTCTTGATTGTTGATTTCCTTGATCTTCAATCCAAATACATCATCATCAATATATAATACAATTCTCTTCCATCAAGCCATAAGCTGCAAAACGGCTTAAAAGTGGCTCCTCTCATATAAAATACTGTTCATAAGGAATGGATGCCTGACAAATTTTTTGGGATTATTTTACTACGTTCTCGGGCTCCTAACCAAGTTGGTGCAAGATAGCGGCCTTTCTTGGAAGGACAAATCGCGAAAAATGAAGTCACAAGCATTGCAAAAGGGGAAAAGTAGGTAATTTTCTTACTTATCTCAGAAAAGTTGCAAGACGTTCTTAGAATTTTTATGTGAATGAAAACCAGCCACCAAATTGGATAATTAATTCCCATCTAATTGTACTGTCATTTCTGATGCTCTAGCTTCATCTACCATTAGAGCTTCGTGGAGAGAGACAAACGTGACTATCTCTGAATCTTGGTCAAATGTCGTGTTTATGTTGTGGGGAGAGAAATCGTGATCAAACGGCGTGATGAGGATTTCGTGGAGAGAAGCTGTGTTTCTTTTATCACTATAATTGTTGATCAAATGGCGCTGTGAGGATTTCGTGGAGAGAGCCTCTGGTTGTTATGACCAAACGGTGCTTCGAGCTTATATTGACTTCCTCTGTTTCCTAAATAAACATCGGACACTCATCGTGTATGGTGAACAGGGCAGTGGTTTTACTGTTGAGTAAAACTTTAAGGTTCTTATTCAAAACATGTCGTACTGTTTAATTTCCTACTACGTGAGTTTGCATTTGGTTCTGCCCAAGCATCAATATTCTGGTTCCTTATGGTAATTTTTTTTAGCTGGAAATGCTCCATTTTGTTTGGGAAATTCCCTTGTATCGGGTAACAACTAACAAGAAGCTTCATTTTCTACCATTCGAACTTTAATTCCAGAATTGACTTATAAACAAGAAGAAGCCGAGGGTAAAGGGATGAGAGAACACAGTAGCAAGTAACAATAATAATGAGAGCCGTTGATAAGTGCAGTAAAGATTTTTGGATTAGTTTTATTGTGTTGTCCCAGGCTTGTCTTAGTCTCACTCTTTCTTTTATTGATTATTTTTCTCTCCCTCATGTTTCATGTCAAATTCAAACCCAGACTCACCTTTGCTTCTTCCTCTTACCAATTTAAAGGTGCGGTTGATTCTATTACATACATAGGTCCCATGCTACGCTTTCTGAATGCATTCACTGTCCTTCCTCCTTGAGGAATCCCTCGGTTCTACTGTTTATGATTTTTTTTTTTTTTTTCAATTTAAGCTGTTCCTCTATTTACTAGCATGGAATCATTTGACCTATGGTTACTTTTCTCAGTTTTCCATGGCTAATAGGTTATGTTTCCACAAATGTTTTTTGTGTTTCACCTTTCTGGATGCTACGATTGTGTACTCAGAAAAGGGAGGTTTTGCTTCTTCATTTTATCTGAACGTTGTCTCATTGAAGTTTCTTTAAGGATCTTTACTATTTGGATATCATAGGAAAAAATGCAAAAGTAGTTTCAGGGATGTATCTTTTGACTAGAGTTTCATGGATGTATTTGTTGCATTCTTTTATAGATTTAGATATCATAGATATAGCTTTATCTATTATATATTAAATATCTGTTGTTACTTTATATCTTGTGAGTGAAATCATGTATGACCGTCTTAATTATAATATTGCAATATGTTTATAGCAATGAGTCAATAATATTACAGGGATAGATATGTGTGTGTTTATTAGCCCATAATGATAAACAAAATAATTTGAAATTCATTGTATGCTACACAGAAGCATTTATGTCAGAGTGGAAGATTTATATTAGCCAATGACCAGGCGGCTTCTTTTTTGTAGCAGCTTTGTAGGAATCTCTAAAGGTTGCTTCAAATATGATGTTAGGCCTAAGAAGCGACGATCCAAAAGGTGGTATTATTTGTCATTGAACCAATCATTTCATGGCAATAATATAACGTGAAGGAATAAAAACTTTGTTAACGCGGATCAATATAATTAGAAAGTTATTTTATTGTGGAAGCTATGTTTTAATCTAAATCAAGATGTTAGTGTTTTGTACGAGGAGAAAACAATTCATAGTCATTCTAAGTTTTGCAATAACAATCAACAAAAACAAGAGGCATGTTAAAGAATATCTCTCAAAACATATATTTACAGATTGTCAATTATATATTGTATTCTCTAGAATTAGAAGTATGGATGTGTTAAAAACATGTGTGCCTAATAATGGACATGATACTCAAAGAACCATAACAAATATAGTTTATAAAGAGATTTTTAAGAACTTGAATACTTGATTTGTTTCTCTTTATCAAATTTAATGAATGTTCCGGATGTTAGTAAATTGGTGAGGTTGAGTAGTCTGATCATGATATCATATCCATAAGGCCTAAAGCACCCACAAATATTAAATATGTGAAAATTTAAATTCTTTAAGAATAGATAATGTAGGTTAGAAATAGTGTTCCCGCGCAACCCAACCCGCGGGAGAAGAAATGCTCGTTTTGATCTAGTGCACGTTTGGAAACACCCCAAACCGTGGTTTCAAACCACGGTTTGCGTAAATCGAGATAAAACTCTTCTCACATACTTACCTCGTAAATCGTAAAAGCTATTCTCAAAAGCTAATACAAACACACACCTAGTTAGAGTGGGGCCTTTGAGATTATGACTGATGCCTTATTTCAATCTGCACAAGTCTTGGAAATATGTTTGATTTTATTTTATTTTGGGTTTTCCTATGTTCTTCCACGGCTCCCTTCATGGTTTCTTTGTACCTGTTTTAATCTTGAATCCCTGCCTATATGTGATACATCTTGTTGATCCATTAAAACCTTCGATTCTTCTTCTTCGTGATTTTCGAAACAAAAGACTAATGTTTTGGTCGACCTGTGTTGATGTTTTGATCTGAGTTCTTTCAAATTCATTTTGGATACATGTTTTTCGGTTAAGGGATGAGAGAAGAAACTTTCTTCTAGGATCGCCATCGCTGCTTTCATCGTCTTTCTGTTCATTTTTTTTTCTTGAATTTTTGTTCGATCTTGATGCATATCTGTTGAATTATCGCACATTGCGTTTAAAGATTGCTTGCTGTGATGATTGAAGCCTAATACGTCGAAAACAGAGCCTAGGGTCGCCTGTAAGGTTACCTGCATTTGCGGGACCGGCGGCTGGATCTAGTTTCACAGCCGGGTCAGACATGCATATGGTTCGGGTCATAGGATCCGGATGCGCTGAGGAGGATAACCCAAAACGGCGCGTTTTGGCTACCATGAAACGATGCCGTTTTGGAGTGTGCTGGACAGCTTCCCTTGTGCACTTGAAACGACGTCGTCGTGCTCTAACGAAACAATCCATTTCCCTTATTAACTGCGGGTTGGACTTGTGTTTTGGGCCATCTGGCTTGGGATTTCTGTTCTTTTAATTTCTGCCACAATTTCTATTAGAACTGGGCTTTGTTGCATGATTATTATACTTTTCTACATTTCTTTTTTCCTTTTTCGTTTCATTGAAGCATATGGGTCATAAGGAACTCGGGCTTGTGTATGATTTTTTCCTTTATGGAATAATTGAAAATATTTTCGTTATGGGCCTCTCATATTGGACTTTTTGGGTTTTAAGAATCATTTTGTTAATGGATTCTGAGCACTTTGCGTCAATTTCTTTTTTTTTTTTTTACTATGACATTTTGAACAATAATTCTGAACCTTTTTTTGTTCTAATTTTTTTTTTCTTTTCTAATAAAAAAATTTATATCTTTATTCTCTGGACCATTTTGTTTAGGCCTCATATTTTTAGTCTAATTATTTTTTCAATAATTCTGAAATTTGTTGGGCTTATTTTTTGTACCTAAATATTTCTTTTATTGTTTCTGAAAATTATTCTTGAGCTTTATTTAAGTTTATTGAAATTTGGACAATTTTGGTTCTTTTCAAAGTCATATTTTAAACCATTAATTTATTGTTTTTAATTTCTGAAAAATTGGTTTTTGACCTCAGTTTTGGGTTTGCGTTTTTTGGGCCATTTTGTTTATATTCCAGAAATTAATGTGGGCTAAATAGATTGTATTTAGAGTTTTAATTTATCTGTTTAGCATTATCTCGTATTATGTGAAAATTTAATTGTTCAAATTGAGAAAAATCATTTGGCTATTTCACATTCTGAAAAATTTGGTGAAAAAAAAAACCAAACAAACAAAGTTTTTTGATATGTTATTTAGTTGTTTGAATATATAGATAATTAATTTTGGACAATTATTTAACCTTTTGAATTTAGCAACACTATATTTAAGCTGAAATATTTTGGAATTAATTTTGAACAATTTTTGGATGCATAAAATAGTGAGAAAATTTATCTATGACGATTATTTGGTCACATTTTGTTAACTAAATTAGTCAATTAAATTCTCATTGAAGATTTATGTATATTTGGAATTTAAGTGCACATAGTTAATATTTTTGCGATTAGCATGCATCTTGGGGAATAACCACAACATCCTCAATGTTGTATGTGTAAATAATCACTTATGGATTTTAAAAACATCAACTCCAATAAATGATTAATTAATTTAATCAAAGTGGAAGAATTTTAGTCGTTTAGTCACTCTTGTTGATTAAATTAAGTGCTTAAATTCTCATTAGGTTATTGATGCATATTTATATTTTAAATGCACTTGATATTCATGGTTATCATACTTGTTTCATGGGGAGTAGCCACAATATCCTCAATTTTGTTGCATGCATATTTTTTTAATCACACATGGCATTATAGAATATCAATTGTAATTAAATATATGGTTATAATTAGTCTTTACCCACATGTAGATAATTATAATTTGATATTTAATTAGGGTAGAATAGAATGACATTATATTTTCTAAGTAGCACATACGTATTAGAAAATATAATTGCATTCTAGATTCATCAATTCGAGATAAATTCATGCTATATTAATCTCTTTGCCCCCACAGGTAGACTTTAGTGATATGAATTTATAATTGTATGATTTACATTGGTAAGCATACACTTGTTTGTGATGGTTTTTTCTTTGCCTCTTATAGTTGTTTTGTAAGCATGATTATGTTTTAATTTGACCTTATAATATGATTTTTATATTTAATTGCTTAGTTTGATAGAATTTGTTAAAGATAATTATTGAACCTATAAGGAGATAAAATGTAACTTCTTCATCAAACTTGGCATAAAGAAAAGTTATAGTACTCAAAGATACTGGCATGAGAGGTGAGATAACATTATGAGATGTAATTGTCTCATTAAA
This sequence comes from Albizia julibrissin, assembly GCA_037074505.1. NCBI lineage: Eukaryota > Viridiplantae > Streptophyta > Magnoliopsida > Fabales > Fabaceae > Albizia > Albizia julibrissin. Next base: position 21,823,327 of record CM073480.1, on the reverse strand, counting down.
TTAATCTCAATTAAGAGCTAGTCATCAAATGTACATAAAGATAGAGCAAAGTCAATGGTTATTTATAGACTAAAGGACGAATTTAAAAATCTCATAATTGTTGTTACATTATTTTGTTGACTATAAAGTGATTCTCTATAATATGGTAAGATGCCTCCATTAATTCGGTGGAAGAGATCCTTAGTTTATCATCATATGAACCATTACTCCTTTTCATGAGTACATGCATGGATATTAGGTATTCATTGAAAATGTGTGTGTATAAGTTTCGCTCATACTTGGAAAAGAATGAGATTATAAATTAGGGCTATAAAGCCACTAGCTCTAAAGCTATAAAGTAATAAGCATATAGAGAATAATATACTTATAGTTAAAAGACTTGATTGGAGGCAGTAATTGATACATTATTGCCATAAATTATGTTCTAATTAGTGAAATAATTCATTTATCCTTATAGTTAACCTTTTACAATACCTAAATGCTATTCGCTTTATAATTGAGTAGTGCCAATTGATACATTTGCATTATATAAAGCAAAATTGGTGATTAATATGATAAATGAATTAATATAGTCAAATTAGTTGGAAGAGATAGGTGATATGATAAGTACATCATTAGTGGACTAAAACTTAGTCTACATGTAAAGTTTCTTCATACTTGGACTCACCTAATACAAGTGGAATTATTGTAAGAAGAAACATAATGGATGATACGGTTTTCATTTTAAGTACACACTAAAGACAATTGTATATATTTTTTATGAGATTCCAACAATTAATATTGTTTAAATCTTTTTGAAACCTTAAAGGTTGGAAGTTCGGTTTAAAATATATTCTTGTATTGAATTTTCTTATAAAAGGAAGAGTGTGAAAGGAAAATATCATGAGACTACAATTTTGGTAAAAATGCATAGATATCTTAGAAATTTAAGTGAGTTGTTTATTTTATTTTACAATTTTGTGTAGTATTTTGAAATGCCAGATTATTTAGGAATGTCAAAATTAGTGGAAGTGATCACATATGGAGGATTCCCACCTCTAATAGTAGAACATTGATTTTACATGGAACTCATCTTGTTGGGCCTTAATCTATCAATGGATTCATTTGAGACCAATGGTGATTAAAATTTGGCAATTCATGGTTACTACGTGTTGTACTTAGGAAATCTGACTAGAACATAATTATCGAGAAGTGATCATAAATTTCAAATGTAGACGTTAATTTATAATAGACGTGAGGTAAGCAACAACATAAGTTTATTTGTAAAGTTGCTAGTATACAATATTAAATAATACAAATAAAGGTATTTGTTATAACTTCTTTATGAAGAGGAAATTGATTTAGTGAGGTAATTTCCCCTATATTCATGTATAATTCCTTCCATATCTTCATGGTAGTTAAATGTCTATTTTGAGTTGAGATGTCATATGTATCTTTCCATTTTGGATATAAGGAGAGATATATATGTGAATTATTAGAGATTGTCACATATATAATAAAGATTTATAGAACTCATTAAGACTACATAACCTATATAGATATATTCCTATTTCATATGCAAGTTATGGTTTTAATTATAGAATCTATACACATGCATCTCCTTCCAATCTCAACATACGTATTGAAATCATTCAAAAGATGGTCAGTCAATTGAAAGCATTAAGAACAATAGTTAAAACTAAATCATAAAGGAAAATTTAGAACTAGATTTAATAAGTTAAGATTCAATCCGTCATTAGTAAGTTACATCATCACCCTAGAAAAATGAAAATTTAGCTCATGATGAAATTAAATCAAAACTAAAATAAATTGAAAACTTCATAAACATTGCATAAAACTTGATTATCAAAATCTAAAACATAAAAGGTACAACTATAAGATGCATGAAAATGGAAAAATTTAGCCTTCCATATAGGAGGTAAAACCTTTCATGTAGGTGGCAACCTATACCATCTATAAAGGAGGACTACCTAAGCCTTCCATGAAGGAGGCATGCAACAAACAATACAATGCATGAAATTAACTCTAAGATGACGTGTCTCCTTGTGTCTTCCACTCCTCTATTTATAGATGAATAGGGTGCAAAAATTTCCACTTGTTAGGTAAAAATCTTGACTATAAACCACTCCACTTATTAGGTAAAAATCTTGACTATAAACCACCAATGTTGACCTTGCAACCACCTTACTCCTTGATTGAAACCAACTTTTGACAATTAAAATGGTAGAATCTCACATTTTTGTCTTCATGAAAGTTGTAGATTTAGATCTTAGCTTAAAAACATGTATGAGAGCTCCTTATTTCAACATTTGTATCTTCAGTTATGCACAAATTAGTGAACAAGGGTCAGACTTAGATAAATTCATATACTCAACTTCTAAGCAAAATTCGGAACTCTTGAGGGTAGAACTGAGTTTTGGCCTCAACATGAAAATTTTAGGAATTTTTCTTAGCTTTCTATCTATATAAATAATGTCCTAATTCAACATTTAGAGCTTCAGATAATTCATTTAGTATTTTCAATGAATTATAGTTTATGTCAAAATCATTATTTATTTATCAATTACACCCAAATTCATTACATTAAGCTCAAATATCATCCAAAAAAATCTTCTCATAAGGGAAAATAAATATGCAAATATTTCACTAATCAAATTCCCCTACACTTAGCTTTTGGACGTCCTTGGACAACAAGAGTGACTAGTAAGTTCTTACTATGCTTTCAACAAAATTAGAAGTGCAAAGTCATAAGTAAGAACACAATTGAAGAATAAAGAAATTAAGTATTCATGAATCAATAAAAGTACAAACTAGTAACTTTATTTGAAATTGAATGAACCACATTCATAATTGTGACTCATTCTCTTAATCTCTACAGTGTTTAAGGTTAAGTGTTTCGCTCGAATTTACTTGAAAAAATTGTGCTACCATAAGCTCGCGAAAAATTTCAATTTCCACTACCTAATTCACATGCATAATTCAAATCAAAAGGACTTATTGAGGGTTATAATGGAGTTAAGGTAAAATGGATGTAAAATGTCATATGAATGGTTATATTTAAGAAGTAAATAATGCAATTGAAAAATGGGTCATCTTATGAATAAATTTATTTCATCACAACAGCAAACAATTTTAATTCAAATACTTAATATCTCTTCTTTTTCTTTTTTTTTTCACTTTTTTTGGCATAACTTCTGCAATTCTAAAGTTGATGATATATACACCCCCACACTTATCAAAAGCCCATTTCACAAAAAATTTAAATGCTCTGCTAATCTTCTGAATTAGGTAAAAGTACTTGATATATCATCAAAACATATGTTAGTGAGTTGAGAATAAAGAAACAATCAATCAAGCTCAAATGGGCTCATCAACGATATAATTTCAAGGTTGGCTATTTGGCTCTCTGGCTAAAGAAAGAAATGAATGCCTTTATCATTTTTGAATGTACATGTGACATGTAATCTCAACCAGATTTAGTGCAAGTTCTAAAGTGACAACTTAATAGGTGAATATCACACAAAAGAAAGATAATGATCAAATAGGTTCAAGAACTCACGGTTAGGGGCTTTCAAATTCAGCTCATTCAATCTCAAAATTCATCACTAATCCCAATAATTAGTCGTTCAATCATGCTATGAAATCTTTAAATTTAATTGATCCATGCTTAGAACTTAAAATCATTAAAAAGCACCTAGACATAATATTTTTTTTAGGTCGGACCATTTTTTTTATTTTTTTAAAGATGAAACAAAAAACATGCAACTAATAAGATGAGTCTCAAGAGTTAAGAATAACTCTTTACTCTGCCATCTTTGCACACCCCAAGCATCTAATGGTCTTACTAATGAACTATCTAATAAAAAAATTATACTTTTTTTCTCTCCTCCCCCAACCTAAATCAGACATTGTCTTTATTGTCTTCTCAAGATTTGAGAATGGTTTTATCTAAACAAACAATAAAGTAAACCAAAATGCTAAGAGTAAAACCGTAAGATTAAGGAAAGTTACAACAGGAGAGTGGTATCTCGATTCTACTTCTGACTGTTGTCTGAATATTACCTACCTATTTGCTTGACTAATAGATTTGTTTTAGGTTCATAGGTTTGTAGTTGATCAATCATCTTATCAGCAGTTGGCACAGAAATTATGGAATGAAGAGTCGTATGATATCTCATTTCCTATAGCCTCATATGAGTACAAAAGAGTAGTGAAATCATTCGTGAAATTAGGATCAAGTCCCTGATCAACCAATTCTGGAAGACGTTTACAAATTCCAAACCTATCCTAGGATTTAAACCTGGGATTAGAAGTGATTTTCGAGGGTAGTAAAATTTTCTCAAACCAATTTCACAAATATTCACTATCTCACATGGTCTCACCGTGCTCTTCTTTTCATTTTATCAGAGTTTGTGAGTGACTCTCTGCTTAGTTCTTATGTTAAACGCCTTAAATATGTTTCGTTAGCGATCGAAAACGTAATATAACTAGACTAGCCTATTACTTGTCTACAGGCATGACCAGTTTAACTATTGTAACATGTCAGAGTTACAAGCTATTTATAGTACTTACAAATCCAAAATATCCAAAGTACATATAACAGACAAACAACAAAATTACAATCTTCTACGTTCCAGCTTTAACCGTTCGCTTTTACCTTCTTCTTGCCCCTTGAGCTATCTCCTTGTACTGTAGATGGATTTATGAAAAGAGTGAGATTTAAAAGAATCTTAGTGGTAACATAGTGTCAATCATACAGATATAACATCACAAAGCATGCTACACAGTCATCATACAATAGAATTATCACAACAATATTCAGTGCATCACATGCAGTTCATAAACTATCATAGCGCTAGGTAAATTCAATGGCCCCGAGGGATACCTGCGTAGAAAGGCCCTAGGCATCCACTCATATATAAAAAAAGGTTATTGGCCCGAGCGCTCACCCACACAAAAAAACCCTGGGCGACCACTCCACATAACCAGAATGTGCCAGACAATTCATGATGATTTCTGTTACGAGTGTAGGATGGTGTATTTAGAAAGTGCAAGTGTACACTGTCGTAAACAAGAAATATAGAGGTAAGTAGAGTATCATTCCCATGAGGATTGATCACTAAGTACCAAAATTAGTAATTTTAATTCTATTTAGCCGATCGATTAGTTGGTAATTGAGAATACAAAAATAAAAATGATAAAATATGAATGGAACTGATGTGAAGACAAATATAAGTAAAAGCCCTAGAGATTAGATTTCACTTAGCAAATTCTGGATTGAATCACTTATCTCTTCTAGTCCAATTTATTCCACATGATTGATAGTTGAGTTTCCCTAATTTAATTACTAGCCTCTTCCAAGGTCAAGTAATTCTATAATTAATTGCTAACCCAATATATTCCTATATAAATTTAAGCAATTAATCATGCATTAAGATTTATGGAACTCATTAAGACTACACAACCTATATGAATATATTCCTATTTCATATGCAAATTATGGTTTTAATTATAGGATCCGCATACATGCATCTCCTTTCGGTCTCAACATGCATATTGAAATCATCCAAAAGGTGGCCAGTCAATTGAAAGCATTAAGAACAATAATTAAAACTCAATCATGAAGGAACAATTAAAACCAGATTTAATAAGTTAAGATTCAATCCGTCATTAGTAAGTTACGTCATCACCCTAGGAAAAGGAAATTAGCTCAAGATGAAATTAAAAACAAAAACAAAATAAATTAAAAACATCATAAACATTGCATAAAAAATTAATTACAAAAACATAAAAATATAAGTACAAGATGCATGAAAATAGAAAATCTAGCCTACTATATAGGAGGTAAAACCTTCCATGTAGGTGGCAACCTATACCATCCATAAAGGAGGACTACCTATGCCTTTCATATAGAAGGTAAAACTATCCATGTAGAAGGCATGCAAAAAGTAATAAAATACATGAAATAAATTCTAAGATAAATATTCTCTCTCTAACTTGAAATTCTCTCTCTCTTTCTTCATTCCTTCCTTCTTCCTCTCCATTTTATGATGTCAAGAAGCTCTATTTATAAGCTTGAATTTTTAGGGTACTATAGTGAACCGACCACACACTTGCTACAGTGAACCGCACTCGGACCGTCCCTTATCTGCTACAGTGCCGTATCTGCTACGATAAATCTGTATGAACAGTTTTTGCTACAATACCATCCCTTAAAAATGCCTTTTCAATATCTTCTTAATATGGTACTGTACAGGGCTGTCAAAAGAAAATCATTATTTATTTATCATTTACACCCAAATTCATTACATTAAGCTCAAATGTTGTCCATAAAATCATCATATAAGGAAAAATAAATATGCAAATATTTTACTTATCAATTTCACAAAACATACAATGTATATTATAAACATATGAAAGACAAGTTACTACCTGACTGCTTTCCTTTAGTAATTTCCCCCCGTTTGTCTGAGCTCGGGTAAGTCTCAAGCTTCGAACTGCTGCTAGGTCCTATAATTGGAATTTACGGACGAAAGGCTATTATTCCGTCTAATACTTGCATAATGCAATTAGTCAAGTTGGTTGTCATTAAATTTAGTATATTAAGCTAAAAGAAAAGTTAAGGGGGCCCAACCATCCCAAGTTGGTTATTTCCACTCCTGCTCTCATACCTACTAGTTTTTTGCTTAACTTCAAAAATTCACCATTAATTCTAGGAAATTCCAAATTGAGTGGTCCCAAATTCTATGTAAAGATATTTTAGTATAATTTCACATAAAAATACTCAATTTTTTCCACAACAACCACAACATTCCCAGAATTTTTTCAAACATCATTGTTTCATATTTCTTTCCAAAAAACAAGGCACAACTTTAACAAGTCATATCTCCTAATGTACTTGTCCAAAAATTACAAACTACCTATCAACTCTATGTCTCTAATTTAATTCTAGAAATTTTTAGAATTTTTGGACAAGATTTGAACCATGAAACACCACACACAAACACACTATTTCAGACAGGGCAAATTAACAACATGCACACACACACTTCATAAATTTCCAAATTCATGTACAAGCATCCAAAAATCATGAACACTTGCATACATACACAATTTTTCCTTCTAGATCCAATGAAATTATCAAATTCTTACTCCTTCCTCACGTCACACACAGGGGAACAATTTAGAGTTTTTAGGAGAAACATGTTGGTTTCTTGCTTTCTCTTGCTTAATCACTTCCTTTCTAATTCTAATCACATGATTAGCTACTTAAATACTCATTGGACATATTTTGAAGGAATTTGGATAGCAAGACCCCTTAGGGTTTCATCATCCATTTGTCACCAAACAACAAATTCCAAACCAAGAACAACAACAACAACAACTAAGGCAAGAGAAGCAAGTTTTGAAGTTTACCTCTTGATTCCTACTCCTTCTCTCTAAAAGGTCAGCCCCTCTCTCTCTTCTCTTGATATTTGTCTTGAAAACCATGAATTTAATGGAGTAGAAGTGATTAGTAGATGTTCTAGAGTGATTAGGAGGCAAGAATCACAAGGTTTAGCAAGTGCTTACCTTATATTTGTAGAACCCTAGTTTCCTTGTCTTCTTCCTTCTTCAACCTTTTCCTTGAACTCTCTCTCTCTCTCTCTCTCAGTTCAGATTTTGCACAAGAATAAGGATGGAAAGATGAAGAGATGATGATATAATAGAATGATCAAATTGCCTCCCAAGTGTTCAACTCTTATTGGTCCAAGCTTTGACCTTTTGTCCAAATATTTTCATTCCCCTTTTTCTTCTTTATTCCACTGAAATGTATGAGAAATGAGAGAGTATATATTAGTCTTGAATTATCCTAATGCCATTTTGCAATTTGTTGACCTTTGGACCTTTGACCTTCCTTGATAATAATATACCAAAATAGGCTTATTAATTACCAAGTAGCCATTTTCCTCTTTTTAATTCCTATTTAACTGGAATTATTGGAAAAAATAATTATTTCTTGTTTTATGGCAAAATTACCGTTTTGCCCTTACATTTTATGATTTATCGAAATAAACCATTTCTTGCTCCTTTCCTTTGGTTTGGCTGAATTTTGACACTTTATGAGACCATTACTTGTGTCATTTTATGCTCAAATTTTGGTTACAATATTAAGCCTTTAAGTGGGCATTAATTTCCTTTTTGTGTCCTTACTTGGTCGGATTATGTGTAACCGGTAATTGGAATATTCTATAAATTTATGTGCACCACAATTTACCATTTTATTCCACTAAATATTACAGATATACATAAGGAATATTAGTGAAAAAGTGAGGTATTACAGTTTCCCCCCTTTCAGTAAAATTTGTCCCCAATATTTATTATACCTCATTTGGCATAAATCCTGGGTAATGTCTTTGCATATCTCGTTCTGTTTCCTAAGTCGCCTCTCTTGGCTATAGTCCCTTCCAGACCACTTTCACAAAGGGTATGCTGTGATGTTTGAGCCGCCTTTCTTGTCTATCAATGTTTCATTCTGGCTTAGCCTCATAGGTGAGATAGTATCGCATATCCACATCTTTATACTTAATAATATGCTGGGGGTCAAGTTGGTACTTCTTCAATTGTGAAACGTGGAAGACGTCATGCAATCTGCTCAGGTTTGGAGGTAGAGCAATCCGGTACACTACGGGCCTAATTCTTGACAAAATTTCGAATGGCCTAATGTAGCAAGGGCTCATCTTCTTTCTCTTTATTGCCCTTCCAACACCGGTAATGGGTGAAATTTTTAGAAATACATAATTACTGACTTGGAACTCCAACGGTCTTCTCTGCTTGTCGACATAGCTCTTTTGTTTACTTTGAGCTTGTAAGTAGTCTATGCTTGATGATTTTGATCTATTTAGTAGTTTGATCTACTATATCTAGCCCATATAATCTTCTTTCTGATAACTCTGTCTAGTAGAGAGGGGATTGGCATTTCCTTCTGTAGAACGCTTCATACAGAGCCATCTGAATGCTCGCATGATAGCTATTGTTGTAAGAAAATTTTACAAGTAGAAGGTAGTAATCCCAACTTCCTTTGAAGTCCATCACACACACTCTTAACATATCTTCCAGTGTCTGTATGGTTCTCTCTATCTGTCTATCTGTCTGAGGATAATATGCCATGCTAAAATTCAGCTTAGTGCCCAAAGCATCATGCAGAAATCTCCAAAACTTTAAAGTAAAGCGATGATCTTTGTCAGAAATTATATTCTTCAGCGTTCCAGAGAGCCTCACTATCTCTTTGATGTAAATTTCTGTCAGTTTATCAGGAGAATAGCTGGCATTGATTGGTATAAAATACGCTGACTTCATAAAATGATCAACAATAACCCATATCGTATCATGATTCCAGATTCTGGGTAATCCTACCACAAGATCCATGGTTACACTCTCCCATTTCCATTATGAAATCTCAGGATTATGAAGCAACCTTGGCAGTTTGTGGTTCTCAATCTTTACCTTCTGGCGGGTAAGACATCGTACCACATATTCTATCACATCTTTCTTCAATCTAGGCCACCAGTACATCACCTTCGAGTCATGGTACATCTTTACCATCCCTGGGTGGAGGGTATAACGACTCTTGTCCACGTCATTAAGGATTTCTTGCCTCAGGTTAGCTTTCAGTGGAACATAGGTTCTCTTCTTGTATCGAACTAGTCTATTTGGTGATAGATCGTAATCCTAAGTCTCTCCCTGCTTGATCATAGTCTTGATAGGCTGTGCTTGCTCATCTTGCATTTGAGCTTTTGCAATCTCAGTCTTCAGATCACTCTCCACTTGGCTAATACCATAACCAGCACCGAGGATTTGATTTGTCAGGTTTAGGTCTTGAAAATCTTCTATTAATTTCCTCTTCTATATCATCATAGTTGCCACCCGCACCACCTTCTAACTAAGAGTATCAACAACGACATTAGCTTTTCCTGGATGATATTTGATCTCCAAGTTTTAGTCTTTTAGCAACTCCATCCACCTGCGTTGTCTCATGTTGAGATGTTTTTGATCATATAGGTACTTAAGACTCTTGTGGTCGTAGTATAGTTCAATAACCACACCATATAAGTAGTGTTACTAGATTTTAAGCGCAAACATAATTGCTGCCAGCTCCAAATCATGTGTGGGATAATTCATCTCATAAGGCTTCAATTGTCGATAGGCATAGGCCACCACTCTACCCTGCTACATTAGAACATATCCCAGTCCCTGCTTGCGAGCATCATTATAGACCATATAGGTTAACTCAGGATCATGGATAATAAACACGGGTGCAGTTGTCAACCTTCCTTCAGCTCCATAAAGATCTTCTCACATCGATCGTCCCACTTGAACGATTGATCTTTCTACATAAGCTTGGTCAAAGGCAAGGCAATTTAAGAGAAATTCTGAATAAAGCTCCGGTAGTAGCCCGTAAGACCCAGAAAACTACATATCTCAGCAAGAGTTTTTAGCCTTTTCCAATCTAGCACTGCTTCCACCTTACTGGGATCCACTGTAACCCCTTCTTGTGAGATAACATGGCCTAGAAATCTAACTTCTGTAAGCCAAAACTCACATTTGCTCAACTTCGCATAGAGTTTCCTTTCCTGTAGAATACCCAGCACGATTCTCAAGTGCTCTTCATGCTCTTCTTTACTCTTGGAGTATATCAACATGTCGTCAATAAAGACTACCAAAAATTGATCTAAAAATTGGCAAAAGATGCAGTTCATGTAGTCCATAAATATGGCTGGTGCATTGGTTACCCCATAGGGCATTACTAGGAACTCATAGTGCCCATACCGGGTTCTAAAAGTTGTCTTTGGTATATCTTCTGCCTTCACACGTAGTTGATGATACCTCGACCTTAGATCAATCTTTAAGAACACACTTGCTCTATACAGTTGATCTAGAAGGTCATCGATTCGAGGAAGTGGGTACTTGTTCTTGACGGTTACCTTGTTTAGCTATCTGTAATCAATACATAGCCTCAGGCTCCCATCCTTCTTCTTGATGAATAGTATTGGAGCTCCTCATAGTGACACACTGGGTCGAATAGACCATTTTTCAAGCAATTCTTTGATATGCTTCTTCAGCTTAGTCATCTCGTTTGGAGCCATTGGATACTGGGCTTTCGATATAGACCCAGCTCCAGGCATGATTTCGATCGCAAATTCCACTTCGTTTTATAGAGGAAAACTACTAAGGTCGTCCAGAAATACATCAGGAAATTCTCTTACAACTAGAATATCTTCTAGGGTTATTTCTATCTTCGCCTGTACTGAAAAGAACATGACATATCCCTGGCATCCCCTCCTTAGGCATTTCTCAGCTTCTGCCAATGAGAGGAAATTCAGACCAGTGTCTCTATTATCAGTCTCCTGCCAAGTAGGATATATGATCCTCTTGTCTCTACAATCCAATAAGACATTATTTGCCGTCAGCCAATCAAAACCCAGTATAACTTCGATTACTTAGCAATCTACTAACCAGAGGACATACTAGTCCAACAAGTCTTATGATCTCAGGACTCATAGTTCACTAGTAATTCTAGGCCTCATTGCCTTATCGGGACACTACCCAGTATATTTATCCTTACGGCTTATGCCATCCCATTCTCACCATTTTGAATATTTCAGTCTTATTGCCTGGTACCAATATGTATACTAGGACTTACTGCCAACCTGTTTGTCTGTTCAGGGTTCAGGGTCAACTAACTATTTGACCGTTACTGCCTGTATGGTATGTACTATTCAGGATCAAGGAAATGATTTTGTTCCAGACCAAAATGATTGCTTTTATCCCTACTTATCACATCATGGTATCTTTACTTGTCACATAAATGTTTCGGAGCAGGCATCAACCTGTCCAGACTTGTCTCATGTTCTCAAATCAAGATTAATTATTTCCAACCCTACCATCATGAGTGAGGTAGTTGATTCGGTGGGGTTACATCTGTTGAGAAGTATTTGCCACAATTTCACCCTACTATACTAGGGCTCATCCTAATCTTTGTTTACATATATCACCACAAACCATATGGGTTGTGTGACTTCTAACTACATAGGTGGTATCACCGTAAACCATACTGGTCATGTTCCTGTAACCATACAGGTTTGCATGGGTAATATTATTGTACATCACGCATGATGTAATACTACTAGCCATACCACCTTAGCCAGATGTTTTACACACCGCCTCTCAACCATAAGGCAACTTGCAATTTTTACCAGTACAACCATAACTCTTATCTGGCTATGTTAGGGATACATCCTGATCATGGGATTGATTAACATGCTCTGATGGGACTATCTCACTACTGCACACCATATAGGTGCCTTTTATGTAACAGAAGGCCTCTTACCACCTCAGGTTAGTGGTCTGTACCAACTTCCACCCCCACTAGGCTCAAAAGGCCAATTACTGTCTCCACTCCATAGGGATTTCTCTCAACTTCCACCCCAAAGGGCTCAGAAGAGAACACCTCCCCAGGGACTCAAGGACGTGACCTGAGGATAAGTCACACCTTAAGAGCTCTTTGGTAACCATTTGCACCGTACCCATTGTTCCATTTACTCATAATGGCTTTCACCGCACCACTCTGACATTTCATCACCTCATATGAGGTTTAATAATGTTAAGATGATTTGATAGGAGTTGCAAAGGAAGCTCTTAAAACATCTGATTGAACTCAAGAACTGTGTACTTTGGTAACAGTTCTTCGCCTCTTTTGGCTCAACATTGTTCCCACCATATTAGGATCCACTAAATCCTATTCTATGAGTCAACATGTTTTGGCTCTACTTACAGGTGCTTCTCAAGATTTTCAAATACCATCACACAACAGATATATATCCATTAGCAAACATTCACATTCACATTCACATTTACATTTACTAAGCATCCTACTATCATTCTACCTTATCATCCTTAGTCCATATGAAACATTACATATAAATGCATATGCCTAATAAAAGGCAAAAGCTCAAAAGGACCCTGAAATATGATCTCATTCTTTTTCTTGACCCATGAAGTAAAGTCAGGGAGTTAGGCTAGCGTAGTTTAAATCCAAACATCATCAATCATCATTAGTTCAAACTCCTCCCTTTGCTTGTACAACTTCTGTACCGAGTTCAAGAATGATGTGTATTATGTCGTGAGAGTGAAGAAATCACTAAAGGCCATTAGTTACAAATCCTTAAGTTGCTGGCACAATTCATAGTCAGGGTGTGGGTCAAATGCTAACTTCTCTATTGGAGCACTCGACTCTGCATCTGAGTCTGGGTACTGCCCAATGTCCTCTGACTCTAAGTCATCTGTGTCCACCATTGTATCTTTGTCCCTACTAATAGGTCTATAGAACACTCTTCTTACGTGTACGTACAATCCTTGGTCCATGTCCAGGCCCTCCTCTGTTAATGACTACATAGAACTTACCCTCTGGTATCTGATCTTCTGGTGGAGGATGGTTATTCGATGAAAGTGAGGGTAACTTACTCCTTTGTCTTCTACTAGCCACCTTTCTTCTTAACTTGATAGAGATAGGAACTGGAACACTCTTCCGAGCGGTACGCCTTACTCTTGTCATTCCTGTTGTTCTATACACCACTGTGTTAGAATTCATGTTTTGATAATAACAAAATGGTGGTGAAATGTTTTGCAAGGAAATGATTAAGTTAAATGAAGTACAATGTGTTAAAGTTTCTAAAGAAAGCATTACACAAAGTCATGTTCACATATTTAGTATAATCACTCCTGCACTCGAGTTCTGGCCAACAAACTCAAGTCTTACAAGGGATACTTGACTTCAATTGATACACTGCTGAGGCTTAACTGATACCTGAATTATGCACATGACAAGAAGAATTACACTCAAGTCCTCAAAGGCTTTGCACTCGAATCCTAAAAGTTTATAAATGAGAGTTTATTCCAGAAAGCTCTCAGATGTTGTGGGTTAGTGTTGCACTCAAGTTTGAGGAATAACACTCAAGTTCTAGAGAAAGAGTTTATACCTGAGAGATTTACAATTGTGAAGAAAAAGAGGTGTACTCAAGTTCTCATGTATGAACTCAAGTTCTCAGCTAATTGCACTCAAGTTCAAGTTTTGCACTCTCATGAGTTCCTGCCCGAGACTACCTGGTGAATGAGAAAATACTCCATGTACTCAAGTTTGACAGGATGAACTCGAGTTCACCAGCTGACGAAAGTTAAATGAACTTCAGAAATCACTCTGAATACACTTATATGCTATCCAATCCTTATTTTCAAACTTGTTATCATTCTTAGACATTGGTCTATCAGCTATGCCTCCTAACACAAAGTACCTAATGAAGGGTTAGATCCTATCAACATAAGCAGATGACTCTAGCAAATACTTATTATTGCAAGAATCAACGCTCTGATGCCAAACATGTGATACCTCATTTCCTATAGCCTCATATGAGTATAAAAGAGTAGTGAAATCATTCGTGAAACCAGGATCAAGTCCTAGATCAACCAATTCCGGAAGACGTTCACAAGATTTAAAAAGTACTTACCTTAGATTTGTAGAACCCTAGCTCCCTTACCTTCTTCCTTCTTCAAACTTTTCCTTGAACTCTCTCTCTCTTGATTCAATCCGAAATTTGTTAAGTGAAATCTAATCCCTAGGGCTTTTCCTCATATTTGTTTCATATCAATTGCATTCATGTTTAATCATTTTTATTTTGTAATCTCAATCACCAACTAATCTATCGACTAAATAGAATTAAAATTACCAATTGTGGTACTTAGTGATCAATCATCGTGAGAATGATACTTTACCCACTTCTATATTACTTGTTTATAACAATGTATATTTGTACTTTTTAATAAACCATCTACACTCATAACAAGTTTGAGCCTTCCAAATTAGAAAATCAACCAATACAAAGCCACAAATCAACCAAAACAACAACAACAACCTTGAATCCAACAAGATAACAAGGTTTTATGGCTTTATCTTTGATTTCCTTCTTTCTCTCTCTAAAACTGTGGCCTCCTCCTCATTCTCCTCTTGTTTTTATGCTTGCTTCAAGTGTATTTCAAGAATAAATAGAGATTAAAGAGAGTTGTTTATGAATTAGGAGGCATAAACAAGTGAAAATCACTTGAAACCTACTTGTTTAGCTCTTGAATACTTGAGCTCTCTTATTCTCTATATTTTTGTTTAGCTCCCTCTCTCTCTTGTTTCTTCATGTTTGGCCTAAAATATGGCCAAAGGAAAGAGATAAAGAGCTAATAAAAATATCATCGTTCACCTCCTTGAAATATAGTATTTTATTACAATTAACATATGCTATTTTAATTGATGTCATCATCTTTTTTCTTTCTCCATTTACTTGGCCAAAAATAATAGCCCTTGATGAAGCTAAAGGAGCTTCTTGATTTATTATATTTTCCTCCTCCTTAAATATATTATTTTAGTTGAAATTGTTGACTTTAAGCATCATCTTTTGACCTTGACTTTAATGGCTTTCAAAGGTCACCATTTATGTTCAACTATTTATTTTCTCTTTCCTTTCCATATTGGACAAAAAGGTGAGACTTTGGAAGAGATAAATGACTCTTCAATTATCTCCTTCCACCTCCTTAAAATTAGTATTTAATTGTGAATTATCACATGTTGATTCTTTTTGACTTTTCAACCTTTTTTTACTTGGCCAAAATTGCTCCAATTCTTAGCATATTTATCACAAATATTCATTCCCCTTTTGACTGTCCAACATCATGAGGAATAGTAGAAAATATGGGCTTTGGATTAAATTTAGCCAATTGACTATTTTGCCCATACATTTTTGCCATCACCTTTGTAATTTCGCACATTGATTGAAAGCTGACAGAATTTTTATCAAACTTTGAAAATTCATATATTTATTTATAGATGTTCAATTTCTGTGGTTCTAAAGGCTATGTGACCCTTATTAAGTCTATTTTTGAGAAAAAAATATTTTACTTAGCCAAATAGATGCTCAGAATTCCCAGAATATCATTTATTGGATACTGCCACAGAAACATGTCATTTTTACTTGGTTGACTTCAAAAATACATAACTCTTAATGTACAGCTCCAAATGACTTATATGACCTATCAAATTAAATATTGATAAGTCTAATTTTATTCTAGAAAATTTTATAGGCATTGGACATCATTTTTCTATTTAAAAATATCACACAACTAGACTGCCACGTAGGAAAACACACTGGCAACGAATCAAAATTTTTACAATTTATGTTCCAAACATAATTGTGTTGTGTATAACCGCTAATTGCCTTATTTTGTCATTTTCTATGCTCTTTAATTCACTATTTTATTCTCTTAAATTCCACAAAGTGCAAGGAATCTTGGTGAATAAAATTTGGAATGTTACACTAACGGGTTTATTTAAAGAATCGTTCTATATAGTTGAAATAAATAATGATTGTTAGATAACAACTGTGATTTATAAGCTAATTTTTTTAAAAAAAAATGGGTGGGGGCTTTCTCCTTTCGATATCCCCCTGCATATACATTTACATAACAAATCACAATATATATTTACATTCATTTATATACAGAAGAATACAACAAATTAGAATATATTTATAGCCATTCATATACATATATACACTATTAAAACAAAAACTTTAAAGAAAACAAATCAACAATATCTAGAAATTTATAGTCATTCTTTAGTCACTTCTTCCATTTGTGAGTTGTTAAACATTGTGCATGAGGCATTAAAATATTGTGCACAAAAAGAAATAATATATAGAAGTCAGATATTGTAATATATAGCTAATTGAATGTATATATGAATGAATTAAGCATATAATATACCTTATTTGTATTAATATTTTTAGAAATGTACATGATTATGTCCTTTATGTACTGTATCACACAGTACCCACAATCATTGCTCATGTCTAGTTGCTTTAGGTACTATGAAGAAATGAGAAGAAAAATTTGTCAGTCAGTCATATATATAAACTATGTGTGTGCTTCAATTTAATATTATAGTCATTGGTGAATAATGCACACACACACCCCTTCAGACGAAGCTATTGGAAGGCGCATCTGTAGCTACTGTTAGTGAGGTTGATTATAGGATACTCGAGACCATTTTAATGCGGTAATTATACACCGCTATGAGAAGATAGAATAAAAAATTATATACATAGAAACATGCAAGATGAACTAAATTATAAGAGATAATGAATGAATAACTTACTGGTTGAAAGTCTCCTGCATGTATGGTCCCCTGTTTAGAACCTTGCCCATAGAGTCATTGTACTAAATCCTTTTGTACATTGGATTTACTACTATAAGCATCTAGTGGTTATTAAGTATAATAATAGATTACACTATCAGGACAATTACAAAACAAATAAAAACTAATTTAGACAAAGTTAATGATGTTCCTACTCTTAAATGTGTGGCGGCCTTTTAGTGAATTCATCCTCTAGAAACCTTGCGTGATATTGCTTAACATTTTCCTTAATGTGATCACCCTGGTTATTGAGATTGTTAGGATGGATGAACCTTATCTTGTCCTAGAGGCCACGGAGCAGGATGTACGTATAGTAGAGGTGCCTGAAATGTCAAAACCAACATATCAAAATGTAATCAAAGTTCTAAACAACCAACTATTTAATCATAGTTGAAGAAATGCCTTAAAGAAGTTAACAGAGCTTGTACCTGCCATCTCTTTGTTCAGTACCTTAGAAACAAGTTGTTGACTTATAGCATCTTCTTCATCTGCTTAGTTGAAGACCTCTCTCTCAAATTTGATCATTCAAAATAGGTCTGAAGTAAAGAGCTTGTCTGCAAACTCTATGAGGGATTTTCAGGCAGATTGGCCAAGGGGCTTATTTTATAAGAAAGACTTCTTAGATTGATCAATGGTGGTGGAAATACTTCTTCCTAGATTAATCATTAGTGGTAGAATGTCTCCTCTTCTTAGACTAAGGGAAGGGTTTAGACTGAGTAGGAAGCTTCTTTTGAGCAGTGGACTTCTTGGCCGGCTTGTATATTATATGTAGATAGTAAAGACACATAACAAAGCCGCCCAAAGCCCTTCTCATTATATCTGCATCTCTGGTAGGCAAGGGGAGCATATAGTAGTATTGATATGGGTGTCGATTTATACCTTCACATGCTCAAGAGGGATAGGTTCGCAATGAAGCATGCTATCCTCTGGGTGGTTAAACATGTGGCCCATTGCAATTGTATGGTGTCAAGGATTATCAGCAAAATACTCAACATCTACCAAGCCTTCAGGAAAATCAGAGCTTTAAAATGTGGAGTTGCCTCTAGTACTTAAGCTAACATTTCCCTCTTGCTTCTTTGTACAACGCTCCTTCAACAACTCTTGTGTGAGAAACAATATTTGTTTCTGCATTTCATTGCATTTCTTTTGAGCTTTTCATTTTTTTTTCATCGATGTTATTTCTTTGAGGTTGCTACTGACCATAATATGGTTAATCCAAAGCTGGCACCCCTAAGAAGAATGAGATGATCAGGGCCCAATGTTTTAGCCAATATGTCCTCATCCGCGGTAAGGCAGCCCTATGTTGTAACTTTCGAGGACATGGCTTGCTATACATTTAATAATAATGTTAATATTGAAAGTTAATTAAAGACATTCCTTCCATGAATCAGGGACTAATATTAATACTTACCATTTTATGGACGACCTCCTTCACTTGAGGATAGTCATAAATGCTATCTTTATTTGCCTTGCCACCAAACAAAGTTCATAACGAGGAGGTTTACTACCATCCCCACTCTTAGCAACTAACTTTTAAGCACTCCAACCATACCCCATTCACCTTCCCTTGTAATAATACTTATTGTAATTCACCCTCTCCCTACTTACTGACTTAATTCCTATGAAAACACACAACACTTTGGTTAATATTAAAAAAATACATGCATGTTTTATGAATTGCTAGTAATAATTACCTAGAATGACAGGTCGTGATGTGAGATGACAAATTCTCTCCAATCATCTCATTTGATGGTGGACTAAAGATCCTCAGGAACTTCTCTTTCATAAGCCTCTCCAAGATTTTGCAAATATTCCTTCGCCAATACATGATGGAATGTGTATAGTGATTGTTCAGCCTTATTGAGTACGTATTTCCTATAAGTTTTGCTTAGATTATATGTAAACTACAAAGCACACAATTCAAATTAGCATTTTTTTACTAGTACATAGCAAGTAATTAGCAACATATATTCATTATCCTCATATTGTTCCAAATAACATCTATGTAATTTCTCCCTACCCAACCCTAGTTATTCGTCAAGATAGGAATGTTGGTCATTGTCGTTACATCAATATAGCTGATGAAGTATGACAGCTCAAGATGTTGACCGTCATTATTCCATATCACGTGAAATTTTTTCCCCAAAGATTTGCTTTGTTAGCAAAATTCAAGGCATAACGGCCCCTCTTTTCAATGTCTTGCACTCGTTCCAATACCTCTTATGGGGCCTTGATTTTGGTTTTCATAGGGAAAACATCATAACAAGGGGAAATACTAGTACTAGGGGTATTCTCAGAACTAGGGGCATTATCAGTGCCAGAGGAAGTAGAACTGGCCATTTTAATTAGAAAACAAAACTCATTCAGTTAGCCACCAAGGATAGAGCAATGAGTTTTCTAGAAAAATATTATGCATGACGAAGGTCAAAACCTAGCTAGATAAGATAAAGTGAAAAATAAGGAGAATGTGTAATGGAGAATGGAGAATGTGAAATGCAAAAGAGAAATCATACCTTAAAATAAGGAGAACATAGCACTCAAAGGAATGTGACTTAGCTAGGGCTCCTAAACAAAAAAGCAAGTTAGGGCAATTGAAAGTAACTTGCGCAACTGTCATACCAAAGTTCAAAGAAAGTAGTGGAGGATGTGGTTCATCTAAAAGCAACTGTCGACGGCCAAAAAAGTCAACAGGAGTTGTGGGGTTTTCAATGATGGGTGATAAGTAAAATATTTGCATATTCATTTTCCCTTATATGATGATTTTGTGGACTATATTTGAGCTGAATGTAATCAATTTGGGTGTAATTAATAAATAAATAATGATTTTCTTGCAGCCATGGATAGTACCGGATTAAAAAGAATTAAAGAAGGCATTTAAGGAAAAGTACTATTCACTGTACACTGTTCATGCGGCACTGTTCACTGTAGCAGTTTCACTGTAGCGGACGATGTGGTCGGTTACTGTAGCAGTGCGGGTACTGTAGCGGACGGTGTGGTCGGTTCACTGTAGCAAATGACTGTAGCAGTCCGAAAATGAAGCCTATAAATAGAGCTTCTTGGCACCCTAAAATGAGGAGGAAGGAAGAGAGAGAGAGAGTTTCTATTTTAGAGAGAGAGTTGTTATTTTTAGAATTTATTTCTTGCATTTTTTTTACTTCTTGCATGCCTCCTACATGGATGGTTTTACCTCCTATATGGAAGGCCTAGGTAGTCCTCCTTTATGGATGGTATAGGTTGCCACCTACATGGATGGTTTTACCTCCTATATGGTAGGCTAGATTTTCCATTTTCATGCATCTTGTAGTAGTATTTTTATGCAATATTTATGATGTTTGGAATATATTTTGGTTTTATTTTTAATTTTATCATGAGCTAAATTTTCCTTTTCCTAGGGTGATGACGTAGCTTATTAATGACGGATTGAATCTTACCTTATTAAATCTAGTTTTAATTTTTCCTTCATGATTGAGTTTTAATTATTACTCTTAATGCTTACAATTGATTGGCCACCTTTTGGATGATTTTAATATGCATGTTGAGACCGGAAGGAGATACATGTGTGTGGATCCTATAATTAAAACCATAATTTGCATATGAAATAGGAATATATTCATATGGGTTATGTAGTCTTAATTGAGTTACATAAATCTTAATGCATGATTGATTGCTTAAATTCATATAGGAATATATTGGGTTAGCAATTAATTATAGAATTACTTAACCTTGGAAGAGGCTAGTAATTAAAATAGAGAAACTCGACTATCAATCATGTGGAATAAATTGGACTAGAATAGATAAGTGATTCAATCCGGAATTTATTAAGTGAAATCTAATCCCTAGGGCTTTTACTCATATTTGTCTTTATATCACTTGTATTCATATTTCATCATTTTTATCTTGCAATCTCAAACATAACTAATCAACCGACTAAATAGAATTAAAATTACCAATTTTGGTACTTAGTGATCAATCCTCGTGGGAACGATACTCTACTCACTTCTATATTACTTGATTACGACAGTGTACACTTGCACTTCTAAATACACCATCCTACACTCGTAACAAGTTTTTGGCGCCGTTGCCGGGCATTGTCATTAATATCAATACCAAGTAATTTTAATACTAATTTGGTCTTCATATTACTTTTTTTTGTGTCTTTTCTTTCTTTTCAGGTTTTTGCTTAGTATATGACCAGATCGAAGAAGACTGAATTACAACCTTGTGATTCTGAGATCGAGAGAACTTGTTGAAGAAATTGGAGAGTTCGAAAGCAGTCTACTTCAATTAATTCAATGGCAAATCCAGAAGGAGAAGCAGCAGATACCAAAACACTTCGTGATTATGCAACACCAACAGTCATGGAGACAACTTCTGGAATCAGAAAACCACCAGTAGCAGCCAACAATTTTGAAATCAAGCCTGCAATTATCCAGATGGTGCAAGCCAATCAGTTTGGTGGTTTATCAATAGAAGGTCCCAACACACATATAGCCAGCTTCCTAGAAATATGCGACACATTCAAGCATAATGGTGTTACTGATGATGCCATTAGACTTAGACTTTTCCCTTTCTCACTCAGGGATAAGGCTAAGAGCCGGTTACATTCTCTACCAGTGGGAAGCATAACTACATGGGATGCCTTGGCACAGAAATTTTTGGCGAAATACTTTCTATCAGGAAAAACTGCAAAATTGAGGAATGAAATTACCTCATTTTCCCAGCATGAACTAGAAAGCCTTTATGAAGCCTGGGAAAGATACAAGGAGTTGCTAAGGAGATGTCCTCATCATGGGTTACCAGATTGGTGGACACTGCAAACATTCTATAATGGGATGACGCATACCACCAAAATTCTTGTAGATGCTGCAGCTGGAGGATCTTTAATGGGAAAAAATCTAGATGATGCCTACAATTTACTTGAGGAGATGGCGGCAAATGCATATCAATGGCCTTCTGAACGTCATAATTCAAAGAAGGTACTTGGAGTGCACGAGCTGGATATCCTTACAACTTTATCTTCTCAAGTTGCATCTATATCCAAGCAAGTGAGCTCATTGACTAGTCAAGCAAATGCAATCAGTACTTCTCATGAAACCTGTGATCGATATGGAGGACCTCATATGAGTACACAAAGTCAAGATGGACAGTCATCTATACCTTCTCAGTCGGAGCAAGCTCATTATATCAGAAATCAAAGAAATGACCCATTCTCAAACACTTATAATCCAGGTTGGCGGAATCATCCAAACTTTGGCTGGAGGAATAATCAAAATGTGTTCAAACCGCAAGGGAACTACCAGCAACAAGCTCTTCAACCACCAAATCCACCACAGCAAAAAGTGAATGTGGAAGATGCACTGGCTCAACTAACCATGAATACATCTCAATTCATGGCTAGGACTGATGCAACACTTAAAAGCCAGGAAGCCTCGATAAAGAACTTGGAGATCCAAATGGGCCAAATTGCAAATATGCTGAATTCCAGACAACCAGGTACTCTTCCAAGTGACACTGAAAAAAACCCAAGAGAACATGTGAAGGCTATTGCATTAAGGAGTGGGAAAGAATTAAAAGATCCTGTAATTCTACATAAGAATAACGGAGAAAAGAAAGAAAGTGAACAAGAAAAGAAGGAGGAAGCACAGAAACCTCAAGAACATGATGTGGTACCAGAAAGAATCAGCTTCCCAGATAACCCTCCTCCATATGTACCACCAGTTCCATACCCTCAGAGACTTGTGAAGGCAAAGTTAGACAAGCAGTTTAAAAAGTTTCTGAAGGTTTTCAAAAAGTTACATATCAACATCCCTTTTGCAGACGCTCTTGCCCAAATGCCCAGTTATGCAAAATTCATGAAGGACATTCTCTCAAATAAGCGTAAGCTGGAGGAATTTGAGACAGTTGCACTTACTGAGGAGTGCAGTGCCATTCTGCAAAAGAAACTACCACCAAAGCTGAAAGATCCAGGAAGCTTTTGCATACCTTGCACCATAGGTCAATGTAACTTTGAAAGAGCACTTTGTGACCTGGGAGAAAGTGTAAATCTCATGCCCTTATCTGTCTATAGAAAACTTGGTCTTGAAGAGGTAAAGCCTACCACAGTTTCACTACTTCTTGCTGATCGATCAATTAAACATCCGAGGGGTGTCTTAGAAGATGTTCTGGTGAAGGTGGACAAACTCATATTTCCAGCTGATTTCATCATCTCGACATGGAAGAAGACCAAGAAATTCCTATCATTCTTGGGAGGCCATTCCTAGCAACTGGGAGAACTTTAATAGATGTGCAACAGGGAAAGTTAACCTTGCGAGTTCAAGATGATCAAGTATCTTTCAACATTTTTAAGGCTTTATCCTTTCCAAATGAAGGTGATTCCTGTTACTGAATAGATACATTGACCAGCTGCATAAAAGACGTGGTGAACGAAATCTGCATGAATCAACCATTAGAAATGGGAATGGTAGATGTATCAAAATCTACTAATCCTGAAGTCTTGGAGCAGATTAGGTATCTTGATGCAAATTCCCCAATTTTTATTAAGAAACCATTTGAAGATTTGGGAGAAAGGCCAAGTAAGCCGGTGCCATCAGTTGAAAATCCACCAGAACTGGAGTTGAAAACATTACCATCCCACTTAAAGTATGCTTATCTGGGAGAAAATTCAACATTACCAGTGATTGTCTCTGCAGCTCTTACTCCAGAAAAAGAAGAAAAGTTATTAAGAGTTCTAAGGGAGTATAAAACAGCATTTGGATGGCCGATAGCTGATATAAGAGGAATCAGTCCTTCTATTTGTATGCATAAGATCTTAATAGAAGATAATTACAAGCCATCAGTTGAGCACCAAAGAAGACTTAATCCGAATATGAAGGAGGTGGTAAGAAAAGAAGTAATAAAGTGGCTGGATGCTGGTATAATTTACCCAATCTCTGATAGTCAATGGGTAAGTCCAGTTCAAGTTATGCCAAATAAGGGTGGAATGACAGTGGTGCCTAATGAGAAAAATGAACTGATTCCACAACGAACGGTGACAGGATGGAGAGTGTGTATTGACTACAGAAAGCTCAACAAAGCCACTAGAAAAGACCACTTCCCGCTGCCATTTATAGACCAGATGCTTGACAGACTAGCTGGGAAAGCCTACTATTGTTTTCTGGACGGGTAAACAGGATATAATCAAATTATAATTGTACCTGAGGATCAAGAGAAAACAACTTTTACATGTCCATATGGCACATTTGCTTTCAGAAAATGCCATTTGGTCTATGTAATGCACCAGCAACATTTCAAAGGAGTATGATGGCAATTTTCTCAGATATGGTGGAGAAATTCATTAAGGTATTTATGGATGATTTCTCAATCTTTGGAGAATCATATGATCACTGTCTTGAAAACCTGGCAAAAGTCTTACAACGCTGTGTGGAGACAAATCTGGTTCTAAATTGGGAGAAATGTCATTTCATGGTGAAAGAGGAATTGTGCTGGGTCACAAGGTATCTAATCAAGGCATTGAAGTAGACCGAGCCAAGATTGAAACAATTGAAAAGCTATCACCTCCCTCCTCAATAAAGGGCATTCGGAGCTTCTTAGGACATACGGGTTTCTACAGAAGATTCATCAAGGACTTCTCAAAAATCACAAAACCACTTTGTATGCTGTTAGAGAAAAATGTTCCCTTTCTGTTTAATGAGGAATGTTTATCAGCCTTCAAAACTCTAAAAAGAGCCTTGACGTCTGCACCAATTATCATAGCTCCAGATTGGAATCTTCCATTTGAAATGATGTGTGATGCAAGTGATTATGCAGTCAGAGCTGTTTTAGGCCAAAGAAGAGGCAAGGTTTTTCATGCCATCTATTATGCTAGCAGGACACTCTCAAACGCACAACTAAATTATGCAACAACAGAAAAGGAGCTGTTAGCAGTAGTATTTGCATTTGAAAAATTCAGAGCCTACTTGATCGGGTCAAAGGTCATTGTCTGGACAGACCATTCAGCAATCAAATACTTGATCGAGAAGAGAGATTTTAAGCCAAGATTGATCAGATGGGTACTTTTGTTACAAGAATTTAACTTGGAAATCAAAGATAAAAAGGGACCGAGAATCTCATTGCAGATCATCTTTCTCGGTTAGAGCCATCTGAACAAAAGAGAGAATCACCAATCCAGGAGAATTTCCCGGATGAGCAACTCTTTGCCATACAATCACAATTCACCCCATGGTATGCTGATTTTGTAAATTATTTGGCAAGCGGAGTAATGCCTTATAAACTTTCTAAAGTGCAAAAGAAGAAGTTTTTAGCTGATGTAAGGCATTATTTTTGGGAAGATCCTTTCTTATATAAACAATGCCCAGATCGAATTATCAGGCGATGTGTTCCTGAGGAAGAAATGGCCAGCATCTTAAATCACTGCCATTCATCCCCATATGGTGGTCATTTTGGAGTAAATAGAACAGCTACTAAAGTCCTTCAGTCTGGGTTTTACTGGCCTACACTCTTTAAGGATGCCCAAAGAATTGTGACAACCTGTGATAGATGTCAAAGAACAGGAAATATCTCAAGAAGACATGAAGCCCCTCTAACTAACATCTTAGAAGTTGAGCTTTTTGATGTATGGGGGATCAATTTTATGGGGCCTTTTCCATCCTCATTCAATAATCAATTTATTTTAGTAGCTGTTGATTATGTATCCAAGTGGGTTGAAGCAGCTGCTTTTCCTACAAATGATTCTCGAGTGGTTGTGAATTTCTTGAGGAAAACTATTTTCACAAGATTTGGAGTGCCCAGAGCTATTATCAGTGATGGAGGGAAGCATTTTTGTAATCAGCAACTTCAATCTGTGTTAGCTAAATATGGAGTCACTCATAAGGTTGCAACTCCATATCGTCCACAAACTAGCGGGCAAGTGGAAATCTCAAATAGAGAACTGAAATGGATCTTAGAAAAGACGGTGAATTCTAATCGGAATGACTGGGCAAGGAAATTGGATGATGCACTTTGGGCTTATCAAACTGCTTTTAAGACACCAATTGGGACATCCCCATATCAATTGGTCTACGGAAAAGCATGTCACCTTCCAGTAGAAATGGAGCATAGAGCATATTGGGCAATCAAAGCCTTAAATTTTGACTTAAAGGCGGCTGGTGAGAAAAGACTTCTCTAACTCAATGAGCTTGAAGAATTCAGATAACAAGCTTATGAGAATGCCAAGTTATACAAGGAGAAGACAAAAATGTGGCATGACAGAAGAATTATGAGGAGAGAGTTCACACCGGGACAAAAAGTGTTGTTGTATAACTCAAGGCTAAAGCTCTTTCCGGGAAAGCTGAGATCAAGGTGGTCAGGACCTTTTACTGTGGTTCAAACATGGCCATATGGAGCAGTGGAGATTCAAGATGGTGATCGAAAATTCAAAGTGAACGAGCAAAGGCTGAAAGAGTATAATGACGGTGCACTCAACACTTTGAAAACTGTCATCACTTTGGAGGAAACAACAAGTAAGTCCTAATTTTTTTTAAAAAAATAAAAATAAAAAAATAAAAAAAAATTTATTGCTTGGGTCTTTGTCTAGCTAAAGACGTTAAAGAAGGGCGGCTATTTGGGAGGCAACCCAAAACTTCTTTTCCTTAATCTTTCATTTTTATTTCTTACTTACTGAAACACAGAACTGCATCTTTAAATTTTAGTCTCATCGTGGAGGAAATTATTGTAAAGCTTAAGAACAGGTTCCCTACTCTTCCCAAAGATGTGCTTAGGAAGATCTATAGCTGTCGACTTAAAAGAATGAAGACACTCAAGCGTTTGGGCCTTCCTGAGGATGTCCGCTGGATTATTGAAGCTAAGGTACGTTTAATAGGTGAGATTCATGATTCATTTATTAAACCTATGCCAGGTATGAGAAGAAGCTCTTACTCCAAAAAGAGAAGAGCTAAAAGAATGAAGGTTTGTCCTAAATGTGCAAGGTGGAATTGTGATCAGCGCTATAGGAGCAAAGATATATTCAACAAAGAAAAAGAGCGCTACCGTCTTGGGAATCTGACGTTAAAAGACCATGTTTGCCAGTTTATAAGAAAACTGGATGGGAAGCAAATCCTCGATTCATAGAAAGTGTTTAAGCCGTTATTGGACGTAAAACCAGAGGAAGATGTGAGCCACAATCACAACTACTGTACATAATCTTGCTTTTGTCAATCTGTCTTATCTTTTTCAATAACTTTTGACTTTCTTTACTCACTTTACTTAATTTCTTCGCACAGTGGCCCACTGGTCATTCGTGTCAGAATTTTTTTCAAATTTTTTTTTGAAAAATGTGTGATTTGCATGATTTTGTTGTCGCTGTTTTTGTAATATAAATATGTAATCTTCCATTTGTAAAAAAACACAAAATGTCTGAGAGAGAAAAAGAGAAGAGTGGTATCACTCTAAAATGCAGTTTTAAATCTATATGCATTTTTGGTGAAACTGACTCAGGAAAGGATGGAGAGTTTATACCTGCAGCACAGGAACTGGGACGTGCACTAACCGCTAGGAAAATCAACTTTGTCTACGGGAGAGGTCTCGGGGGCCTGAAGTTAAGTATGGCTATTCCTGCAACCATTAATGGTAGCACGGGTTTGTGTGTAAGGATAAAGGAGTTAGAACATCAATTCTTCTTCTTAGGCCAAGAGTTAGAGGTTTCAAGTCTGCCTGAACGAATGGGACGTATGTTTTACCGTGCTGATGCTTTTATCGCTCTACCCGGTGGTTTTGAAACGTTGGATGGGATCTCTAGCATTGCATATTGGGCTAAACTAAACTTTCATAAAAAACCATTAGGATTGTTAAATGTTAATGGTTTTTATGATAACCTGTTGTCTTTTCTTGATCATGCTGTGGAAACAGGATTCATACCCCAAGTGACTCGTCATTGCATCATTTCTGCACCAACTGCTGATCAACTACTAGATAAACTGCAAACCTATGAACCTCAACCAGATCTATTAGTAAAAGAAAAAGGTGGGCAATCTTCAGATAGCAGTCAGAAGCAGAATCCAGATACCACTCTCTGGTTGTAACTTTCTTTTATCTTATGGTTTTACTCTCAGCATTTTGGTTTAATTTATTGTGTGTTTAGGTTGTTCAAAAAAAAACCTTTCTTTAATCTTTAGAAGACATTGAGGACAATGTCTGATTTAGGTTGGGGGAGGATTATAAAAAAAAGCATAGTTTCTCCATTAGATAGTTAGTTAGTAAAACCATTAGATGCATGTGGTATGCATAGATGGCAGAGTAAAGAGTTATTCTTAACTCTTGAGACGCATCTTATTAGTTGTAATTTTTTTTTGTTATTTCATCTTTTTTTTAAAAAAAGAAGAGGTTCAACAAAAAAAAATAAAAAAATTTATTTAAGTGCTTTTCAATGATTTTAAGAAGTATATAAGTTTGAAGCATGGATCAATTGAGTTTAGAGATTTTATAGCATGATTGAATAACTGATTGTTGAATTTGGTGATGAATTTTGAGATTGAATGAGCTGAATTTGAAAGTCCCTAACCGTGAGCTTTTGAGCCTATATGATCAATAGTGATTATCTTTCCTATGTGTGATATTCACCTATTAAGTTGTCACTCTAGAACTTGCTTTAAATCTAGTTGAAATTACATGTCACATGCACATTCAAAAATGATAAAGGCATTCATTTTGTTTAGCCAGAGCCAAATAGCCAACCTTGCAATGATACCATTGATAAGCCCCTTTGAGCCTAATTGATTATTTCTTTATTCTCAACCCATTAATATGTGTTTTAATGATTTATCAAGTGCTTTTACTGAATTCGAAAGATTAACAGAGCATTTGAAATTTTTGTAAAATGGGCTTTAGAAAAGTGTGGGGGTCTATATATCATCAACTACAAAAGTGCAGAAGTTGTTAAAAAAAAGAAGAAGAAAAAATGTAAATTATGGGTTGTTGGGATGAGATAAGCCAGGTTTATTCATAAGATGACCCATTTTTTAATTGTTCTATTTACTTAGTAAAAATAGCCCTTCATATCACTTTTTACATTCCTTTCACCTTAACCCCATTACAACCTTTAATAAGTCCTTTTGATTTGAGTTATGCATGTGAATTAGGTAGTGGAGATTGAGATTTTTGGCAAGCTTATGGTAGTGCAATTTTTTCAGGTGAATTTGAGCGAAACACTTACCCTAAAACACTTGAGAGATTGAGAGAATGAGCCACAATTATGAATTCGGTTCATTTACTTTCAAATGAAGTTACCAATTTATACTTTTATTGATTCAAGAATACTATGATCTCTTTATTCTTTAATTGTGTCCTTGTTTATGACTTGACACTTCTGATTTTGTTGGAAGCACTTATTAGTTACTCTTTCTTGTCCGAGGACGTCCAAGAGCTAAGTGTGGGGGAATTTGATAAGTAAAATATTTGCATATTCATTTTCCCTTATATGATGATTTTGTGGACTATATTTGAGCTGAATGTAATCAATTTGGGTGTAATTAATAAATAAATAATGATTTTCTTGCAGCCATGGATAGTACCGGATTAAAAAGAATTAAAGAAGGCATTTAAGGAAAAGACTATTCACTGTACACTGTTCATGCGGCACTGTTCACTGTTCACTGTTCATGCGGCACTGTTCACTGTAGCAGTTTCACTGTAGCGGACGATGTGGTCGGTTACTGTAGCAGTGCGGGTACTGTAGCGGACGGTGTGGTCGGTTCACTGTAGCAAATGACTGTAGCAGTCCGAAAATGAAGCCTATAAATAGAGCTTCTTGGCACCCTAAAATGAGGAGGAAGGAAGAGAGAGAGAGAGTTTCTATTTTAGAGAGAGAGTTGTTATTTTTAGAATTTATTTCTTGCATTTTTTTTACTTCTTGCATGCCTCCTACATGGATGGTTTTACCTCCTATATGGAAGGCCTAGGTAGTCCTCCTTTATGGATGGTATAGGTTGCCACCTACATGGATGGTTTTACCTCCTATATGGTAGGCTAGATTTTCCATTTTCATGCATCTTGTAGTAGTATTTTTATGCAATATTTATGATGTTTGGAATATATTTTGGTTTTATTTTTAATTTTATCATGAGCTAAATTTTCCTTTTCCTAGGGTGATGACGTAGCTTATTAATGACGGATTGAATCTTACCTTATTAAATCTAGTTTTAATTTTTCCTTCATGATTGAGTTTTAATTATTGCTCTTAATGCTTACAATTGATTGGCCACCTTTTGGATGATTTTAATATGCATGTTGAGACCGGAAGGAGATACATGTGTGTGGATCCTATAATTAAAACCATAATTTGCATATGAAATAGGAATATATTCATATGGGTTATGTAGTCTTAATTGAGTTACATAAATCTTAATGCATGATTGATTGCTTAAATTCATATAGGAATATATTGGGTTAGCAATTAATTATAGAATTACTTAACCTTGGAAGAGGCTAGTAATTAAAATAGAGAAACTCGACTATCAATCATGTGGAATAAATTGGACTAGAATAGATAAGTGATTCAATCCGGAATTTATTAAGTGAAATCTAATCCCTAGGGCTTTTACTCATATTTGTCTTTATATCACTTGTATTCATATTTCATCATTTTTATCTTGCAATCTCAATCATAACTAATCAACCGACTAAATAGAATTAAAATTACCAATTTTGGTACTTAGTGATCAATCCTCGTGGGAACGATACTCTACTCACTTCTATATTACTTGATTACGACAGTGTACACTTGCACTTCTAAATACACCATCCTACACTCGTAACAATGGGAATATGAAGAGGCACAAGACAACGGGTATTTTAAAAGACTTAACAAAATTTGCTTATGATTATAAGTGTAGAATCGTTATAAAAGGTGGTCTTTTCTTACTGTTCTTAATATACCACTATAATGAATCTCTAAATAAGAGTTTACGGTTTTACATCACACAATCATTAGGTTTTGTAAATGATGACGGATTTTTCTTAACAACCGTTAGCTATTAGATGTAGTACTCTAAAAAGTGACAAGTTTTATGTAATAAATACTACTTATTTGACCTTTTCAAATAATTTTTGAAGTTAATTATTCAACCCTATAATACCGACAAAAATTTTAAAAAGAAAAACGAGAGTGTGAATAAACAAACAAAACATAAAAAGTTATGAGGATGAAAGATCTACTACATCATCATATTCATCATTCTCCGGTAATTTATTTACCTTCTTGTTATAGAGAGTGAACAAGAGAAGTATGTTCCTTCAAATTTGTTTATGCGTCCTTAACGAATGTGTCCTTTAAAGATTATTTCTTGTTAATTAAATAGATGTGGAATGGAACACGAGTTATCAATTAGAACGTGTCTTTTAGAATGAAAAGGGTTACATTATAAAGCCAAGTGTGTCCTTATAAATTGTCACGGTTAACATAAGTAACAATTATTTACTAATATTCATGAACATGTCTCCTGAATTAGTAACATTTTTTTACTAATAACCATGAAATGACAATTATGTTTTAAATATATTTGTGCTACATTGCCCTAATGACTAATTTGTATAATATTAAAAAAAATCAGTGGTGGTTTTCAATCATCACCACTGCTCATGTCCTTCTCCTCCTGCCCCTCCCCCTTGCTTAACACATCATCGACATATGATAAAGGAGATGAAGAGTTAAACTGGAAGTGATCATATACAACCTGATTGTGATAAAGGATTAGGCCTAACTTCCTATTCAGACCGTGGGTATGCCTTCTGAGAAGCCTTATGGAGAAGTTAAGATTGGACAACATCTGTAGTAGAGCTTCTATTTGAAGAGGAGACAGAGGAGGAGGAGAAGGTGGTGGTGGTGGAGGAGGAGGAGCTTGTAGAGGTGATGGCGGTAGTGGAGGAGGAGGGGTTTATGGAGGAGGAAGGTGAGATGACAAGGAGGAGGAGTAGGAAAGAGATTAATTCATGGTGAATAGAATCTTACCATATAACTAATTAAATAAAGTAAATTTATCCAAAATATCATTTTTAGAGAATAAAAGAGCTTATAAAATAATAATGATAGAAACAGAAATGAGAGAAAGAAAGAATGAATTTAAATAATGTTGTAGTTGTTGTTATACTTAGTATTATTATTATGAGTAAAGTAAAAATGAATTGAAAAATAAATATTTTTTAGCCATAAAAAAATAAATAAATATAAAAGAATGGCCCAAACCCCATTAAGGTGTTGATTTGTTTAAAAAATAAAACATATAATATAATAATATGGACAAGTCCCACGGCCCTTTGCATTACAATATATCATAGGTGTTAGTTTATTACCCTCCCTCAACATCTCATCATTTTAAGTGTAAGTAAGAGAGGGTGTACTGTTGAGATATTTTCCTCCTATCTAACATTATAGCATCTGCCATTTTTATCTTCCTAAACGTTTGAGTTCATTGTGGTAAGTAAAATCACTTTTATTCACTAAAGTCTCTTCATAAACAATTTTCTGCTCAACTTGCTCTTCTCTAATGGATATATTTGTGAGATGATCAGAGAAAATTTTTAGATTAGAGTTTAGATTAAGTGTTGAGTTTTAACAATATAAGATCATAGGATTGTAGAGCTATGTTAGTAGTTAAGTTTTTTTTTAATTTAGATTTATTTATTGATTCATTTGAGGATTTAACAATTGAATTTTTATTCAAAAATTTTAGGGCTTTTTGACATATATGATATTATTAGCGATTAAATTTAAATCAAATGATTGTTTTGGCTTTGATGGAGGTAATGTTAAATTTTTTATGGTTTAGTTTTAAGATTTAAGCTTTTGAGTTAGAATGTTGGAATTTAAAATGGAATTTTAGGTTGAGAATTTTGGGATTTTTGTTAAAGTAAACTATTGGGGAGTTATTAAGGATTTAATAAGTGATTTAAATTTTTAGAGAAAATACAAATTTGTATTAAAATTAGTTATGATTTATGGGAGATTTGAGAATCTTTCTTTCCTTGAAAAGTAAAAGCTTTAACTATATATATAGCTAAGTTGCTTGAGCTAATAGAAACCTCAAGTCACGTTGGGATGATTAAGTGGAGGCTAGAGTGAAATTGGAAACTCTAAAGGGGACTAAGTCCTTAAGTTGTTAATTTTACCACCCATAGTTGATAAACTAATGTGTGATAATGTGGAATTGTGTAGATCGAGTTATGATTATTGATGTTGAACACAATGCTTTGATTGTGGTAATATTATCTTGCTTGGTGAGAGGTAACCACTTTCCACTTGTCATAGATGCTAATGTCTTGCTTTTGAAAGATTTTGATATTATGATATGATGAAATGAGATATGGACTTTTTATGGGCATGGTATATATATTCTTCATTTGAGAAAATTGTCTTATGGGAATTGTGATTTTAAAATGAAATTGAAAAGTATTGAAAAAGAGGCTTTACCTTGATTATTGTTTTTATAAGAGAACCTCCCATGAGTAATCACGAGATAATCATACTGCATGAGTAGTCATTATGATGTTGGTTCATTATGATTGATAGAGAATAGTTAGAAAAAGATGCTATCATATTATAAGACCTCATATTGGTGCATATTGGGTTGGTTATACATCTGTATTAGGATAGGCCTACATGGCTCAATTGTCTCTATTGGGATAGGCCTTCATGGCTCATCTGTCCTAGAGAGAAGCACATGCTCTTGTAGCTCTTTTTGTTCCTAAGAGAAAGAAATAGGCCCTTGTGGCTTGTGTTTGAGAAAAATACTATCACGTGATAAGGCCTCCCATTAGTGTACATGGGGTTAGTTATTTGTTCCTATTGGAATAGGCCTACGTGACTCTTTTATCCTAGAGAAGAGGATAAACCCTTGTAGCACTTTTCATCCCTGAAAGAAAGGAATAGGCCCTTGTAGCTCTTTTCATCCCTAAGAGAAAGAAATAGGCCCTTGTAGCTTATGTGAACGTCTCCATAATGATAGGGATATGCCTTCTTAGGCTTCTGTGTTTGCATACCTCTTTTGGGAGAGACTTGAATGGGTTAATGTATATAATTGTGAGATTATTTGAATGACATTATATGCATTGTTATTTTTTGTCTCATTTGATACCTCACTAATACATGTTGGTATGTACGATGAGATGGAATTTTGGTTACTGAGGCTTTTGTCTCACCCCGTTGCTATTAACATTTTTCAAATGATATTTCCTATGTTAGGACTTCAGTGAGAGCTACTAAGGCTTGATATTGTGATAACTCTATATAGCATCTTTTGTCTATTTATGTGCTGAAATGATATATATTGCCATTCATATGGCTCATATTTTGTAAGCCTTGATTAATTCATATTTTGATTAACGATCACTAGTTAAGGGGCTAGTAGAAGGCCAGAAGCCTTTAGAGTTTTCTTAGAATGATAACAGTGGATCCACAGGTGCAATCAAGATTAAAGACTATAGAGGTAAGTTACCCATAACCAATTATCAAAGTTTTAATCAAGAATTTACTCTAAAAACAAAAATCCCTCTTCTCTCATTCATGGTTCAATCTTAACAAACATAAAGTGTAAAAATTAACCTTATCCAACAAAGTAAATTGATTAAATGCAAGTATTTACTTACCTCTACATTTCTATGGTTTCCATTTGTTGAAAATCTACACTTGCTTCAATCCCTAACCATCAAACTTGCTTTGCTCGTAATGAAATTTGTGTTGGAAATTGTGCCGTAGGGGCCAATCATTGTACTTTGAACATTGTTATTTAATGAATTTCTCCATTTTGTTATCATATTATTTTCATGTTCATTGTGATATCTATATCCTTGGATAAATCATAATGATTTTCCTAAATGTCCCTGGTCGATCATCTATATAGGAATAAAGATGAAATAATACCAGTACAACTTTGAAAAGGTATGAATATATGAATCAAAATCCTAGGCACTTGTAAAAGTACAAGGTGCTAGACCGACCCGCTATGAGAAGGCTGTATGGATCAAGTCATAAGCTTGTCTCATGTATAAACACATTACTATGCCCTTTAACCTAAGATCATCATGGATTCTATATGAGAGTCTCTCAGCTTTGACCTAGTCAAAAGTCACCTATGACCGGGTGATAATAAAGGCTATGTTTGGGCTTTATAGTTTTTATGCAGACGAATGTGAATGATCAAGATAGAATTTGTTCCTCACATTAGTAGAGAGATATTACTTGGCCCCTCAATGAGTGAGTCTAAGAAATATATAGCCATACTATGATGGAAAGCAGTTCTATTTCTATAGTCAGACTGCTCAATGATTGATAAAGTAATGGTCAGGAATAGGTGGATGACATTCTACATGCATCATCCTTTACCAAAATATCGTGTGACAAAAGGATTGTGATATAATTGTACGAAAGGTTGCATCGGTTTATCGATCTTCATATGAATTGGGTTGTCATAATGTCTTGCTAGAGGCGCTTACGACTTATGGATTAATATAGTCATTGGCCTACTACCAACTTCATATGTGTAAGACCCCGTCGTATTATTGATATTGCTCAGAGTAGCAATTGCGTAGCTCAATGGGCATATAGAATAAGCATAAATATACTGATATATTGAAACAATATTGCTTGATTACATACAGAATTCCCCATAGGGGTGTACAGAATAATACATACCTTAAAAAATATAAAGGTTTTCAGATAGCCAACGCCTCCTCTCGTATTGGCCCGGAACCTTCTGTCACCAATAATTACGATTATGCTCTTTGAATCGCTGTCTGCTGCTGGAAACTTTAAATTTTTATGGAAAGGGTGAGATTCGGGGGAATCTCAGTAGTAACATGCTTTCAAACATATAGAATGCGAAAATAGATATGATATGCCATGTCATGTAAGATGATCGAAACTATGTGTATACTTGCCCAAGGCCAAACTATATGTCTACACCTTGGTCTACTTGGCGCTCTTGTTGGGTCCCTGACCACAACATGGTGAATTGGTATGTCAAAGACACTAGCTCATGTTACAGTGAATGACATATACAATATTTAGTAATCACATAGTATACGTAGGAAGAAGTTACTACCTGGAACGCGCATTTTCCTTGCCTGTCAATCGATCCAGCTCCGTGTTCGGCTCGGGCTATTGGTATATCCTAAAATTACAAATTTAGGATAAATGAGTTATCATTTATTCATAACTCATGCTAAACTCATTGTGTTGGTTATCTTGACTCAAAAATGTAAAATTACAAAAATACCCCTGGGAACCCGGTCCACGCCCCTTCGTACCCGGTCAAATTGTACTATTCCAAAAATCATGAACCAGGCTAATCCTACACAATTTTGTGTGTAAAATCCAATTTTGACCTCAGATTAGTCAAAATCAGGCCCAAATTATGAAATTACCCTTGGCAGCCCATAACTTAAGGTTTTAAGGGTAGTTTGGTCATTCACATTCTAGGGCTTTTCTCACTTTGCAGTCTACATGAACCCTACACAATTTTCCCTTCTAAACTCAATGGAACCATCAAATTGATAAAATTACAGACCAAACAGGACGAAAATTCCCCTGGACCAGATCTAGAAAATTAAGGGAAAATGTTGTTTTCTTGATTTCAATCCATAAACCTCCTTTTTTTACACCTCTAATCACTTTTTTAATCACTTAAACACCTTTCCCCCTTGATTTTTAGAAAATTGGGCAGAATAACCCCTTAGGGTTTAAGCTTCCCAAATTTACAAAATCAAGGAAAACAAGCCAACATCCACAACAACCACCACAACAACAACAACATATAGCACAAGAGGATCAAGCTTATGAGATTACCTCTTGATTTCACCACTTTTTCTTTCTAAAACGTCACTGTTCACCATCCCCTCTCTCTTGAGTTTGTCTTGAAAACCATGGATTTTAAGGAGAAAGAGAGGTTAGAAGATGTTCCTACATGATTTGGAAGCATAAACTTGAAGTATACATGCTTCTTACCTTGAATTTTGGAAGAACCCTAAGCTCTTCTTGCTTCTTTCATTCAGCTGCTCCTCCTCTCTCCTTTGATCAGTTTTTGTCCGAGAATAAATGAATGGAGATGAATGAATAAAGACTTAATGCATTAGCCTTAAGTTACTTTACACATGGTTGTCTCTTATTGGTCCAAAATATATAGGTTTTTGTTTAATATTAAAAAATAATTCTATTTCCCTTTCTTGATCCCTACTTCAGTCATGATTCATCTCAATTAAAGGGAAAAATAAATGGATGCTGACTTTATTGGTCAAATGACCATTTTGCCCTTACAATTTTTTCCCATTTTCTCACCTTGCTGAAAATCTGACAGAATTTTCATCAAACTTTGAAAATTCATATCTAATTGTATAGATATCCAATTGGGGTGTTTCTAAATGCTATGTGACCTTTATTAAGTCTAGTTTTAAGGAAAAATATATTATTTATCCAATTAGAAGCTTAAAATTCTCAGAATTATTGTTTTTGGACGCTGCCACTGAAAATTGTTAGTTTCACTGGGCTAACTTTAAAAAAAATATCTCTTTGTGTACAACTCCAAATGGCTTATATGACCTATTAAATTAAATCTTGATAAGTCTAATTTCATTCTGGAAAGTTTCATGATTTTTGGAAATCATTTGTCCATTGAAAAATGTCACACAATCATGACTTCCATGTAGAGAAACACACTGGAGGCAAATTTCATTTGGGTTCCCAACATAGTCTTGTTGTGTGACCATTCATTGTCTTGTTTTGTCACTTAATGTGGTCTTTAATGCACCATTTTATTTCCCTTTGATGCCACCAAAGGTGTTAAGAATTGTAGGGATTAAAATCGTGCCTTACTGGGACACTTGCTAAACTGGAGCTTAGCAGTCCACTTATTGTAGGCTTATTTTCAATTCTCTTGTCCTAAAATTTGGGGTGTTACAATATGGGCCTACAGGGTCACACATAAAAATAGGTCAACAAGAGCTATAATGTCCAGATTCATTGAATCTAATATATGTTTGGATTCAATGAATGCAATGGTTAATCTAAGTTGAGATAATATTGTGTTAGTTTTAAATTTAGTTTTATCTGATAAATTAAATTTAATAACTAACATGATGAAGATATATTATCTCATATTTAATTTATTAAGATAAATTGAATCTATTTTCATTGGCTCTTTATTTAGATTAAATAAATAGGTTAAATTAAAACTATTGGATAAATTTAATTAAACCATATTTATTTAATTTACTTATATAAAAAAATTAAGTATTAATTGATATGATATGGATTTCAAAATTAATTAAGATTAATTTTAAGAATCTAATATCCATCACAAAATAGAAAACCTTGACCAGTTATTTAAGTGAGAGCTAGGGTTTTCTACGAATGATGAAAAATAGATAGAAAGCCATAAGAAAAAGAAAACTCTAGAGGGACATTAGTGGCGCTAGCACGCTGTCCGTGTTGGATTCCTATTCATGTGAATACCAGTTAAGGGGCTGATCTAAGTTGTTAGCTTCTTAAAATCATCTAAATTGTGACATTCTAAAAAAAATTGTAATTAATAAAATAATAATTTATTAAAATAATAATATAATATAATAATAATATAATAAAATAATATTATATTATATTATATAATATAATAATATATATATATAATATATATATATATATATTAACGTGTGGTAGGCGCCGAAATGCGCCTACCACAAACAAAGGGGGTTTGTCCCCTTTGTTTTATTAAAAAAAATGATGATTGATGAAGGTTGATGAAGCGCAGGAGGTGAGGGGGTATTATAAATACCCCCTCTCATAAACACTTCACGTAAGTGAAGTGTTTTGTGGAGAGAGAAGAGAGTGAGGTTCTGATTGGGGTATTTTCGGTTCTTTGGAGATTAATAAGGTATACAAACTCTCTTCTAATCATAAAGCTTCTTTTATAAAATATGTTCTAAATAATTTTCTCTTTCATATGATAGTAATTTTATGCTAGTTAGAGAATATTTTGGGGATATGATTTTAGGCAAGTTTTGAGTTTTATCAATATAAGACTGTAGAAATGTAGAGAATAATTAATAGTTTATTTTAATCGGTTTAGATTTATTATTTAGTGGTCATGTGATTTTATAATTAATTTCTTTTATAAATAGGGTTTAAATTAATCCTTATAGGGTGTTTTTACCGATAAAAATTAGTTTAAATATTTTATTTGGATTATTGGAGGTGCTATTGAGGTTTTAATCGGTTTATTTTTGTTAGATCTGAGTTATGTGAAAAATATAAATTAGGACTTAATATTTGAATTATAATTTGATATGATTTTAATTATGTGGATATTTGAGGAATTGTTTAATAATTATATTATATCCTTATAAATTATGAGAAAGAGATTTAATTATTTAAAAAGTTGATATTGGAGATTTTGTAATTATAGGTATATTAAAGGTTATTTAAGGATTTTTTAAAGGAAATTAGAATAAATGAGGATAATAGTTGTAGAGAAAATTGGGTTGTAGGAATTAAATTATGTAAATTAATTATTTTATTGTTATTTTTGGTTAATTGATATCTACATTAATAATGTAGATTTTTCTTGTGATCGGTGATTGCACGGGTTTTACTATCCAAATAAGTAAAACCCGTGCAATCACCGATCACAAGAAAAATCTACATTATTAATGTAGATACCAATTAACCAAAAATAAAAATAAAATAATTAATTTACATAATTTAATTCCTACAACCCAATTTTCTATACAACTATTATCCTTATTTATTCTAATTTCCTTTAAAAAATCCTTAAATACATAAAGTAAGTTTAAGAAGAGCAAGAAATCACTGACGGGTTTAAGTTCTATAGTTGGCATTAGCCCAACCTAACAAGCTGATGGTAACTAGGAAGTGGTTAATCTTGTACTCATAGAGATTGATGTGCTCTGAAGAAGAATTAGCCAGCTTGCTGATACTGGGGAATTTGTTTCAGGAGCAACTAGGGGTGAGCAATATGTGGGCGGGTCTGCCCTATGGGCAAACCCGTGGCCTGCCCATTTAGGTTGTACAGCTATGGGGCAGCTGTACCCATACACAAGCCCGTTTAACCCGTACCAAAAAGGGTACGGGATGGGCGATCATAAATGGGTTTGTGGAACCCATTGATGACATGTTAAGCCAAGCCCACTTATGTTGGGCTCAAGCCGAATCTTTTTTTTTTCATTTTCTTTTTTTTCTCCTCTATTTTTTTTCTTTCTTTTCCCTTTTCTTTTAGTCCAGGCCCAATCTGCTTTCATTTTTTTTGTCATTGTCCTTTTTTTTAGGCCCTCTTCTCCACTAATCTGACGTATGTGTTATGGCCTCTACTTTGAGAAATTTTTTTGGATGAAGAAAAGTAATATGTAAGTGTAAGCATTTGCTATCAAGTTTATCGTGACAAAAACATGACAGCCACAAGTTGAAGAATTTGTAACAATTGCCTAACAACTTTACCCAAGTTTTACCACAAAAACATTTAATTACATGCAAGAACAATAATGGAGGTCCACATCAAATGTGATCCAGCCATGCCAATTCAGTGCCATAAACCAGTGTGCAATCAATAACTGATAAGTTGAGAAATTTAGCAAAATGAAAACAACTTACAAAGTTACTAACTATGACACTCTAGCTTCAACATGCACAGACATGCTCAATAATCAAACATATGCTTCTAAACTACTGAACTAAATAATAATCCTCTAAAGTTCTAACTCCAAACATCATAGTTCACAAATTCACATCACAATTAATCACAAGTTATAAAGCAACAACATGCAAGTGCTAGAAATTCAATTAGTGATCATCATTAATTCATCCATTAATTCACAAGTTAACATTGGTTGGACTTCAGATTCACCAAGAGTAGCTGCTCCTATTGCTGCATCTTCCTCTACAAAACAAATAAAGAAAAATCTTTAAATCCTAATGATTAATAAGTATTAACTAATAAGAGTATGGAATAAAAATTATGAATTCAAAATGCAAATCAAGATACACATAACAATAGTAGCAGTCTCATCAAAATTATCGACATCCAAGTCATTCATGTTAGAGGGTTTCACAGATAGCCAATTTTGTGCACATATAAGTGCCTCAGTCATCTTTGAAGATAAAGAGCTCCTGAAAGCATCCAACACTCGACCCCCAGTACTAAAAGCTGCTTCTGAAGATAATATAGAGACAAGTACAGCCAACAAATCACGTGCTATCAAACTTAACACCTTATAATTACAAGCATTCCCTTTCCACCATGCCAAATGTCAAATTGTGTATCATGATAACCAAACAATTCAGCTTGAAGGTGTTCGTCTACTTTTGAAATTATCTCTACACTATTCTCTACATTTTCCTTGGCTAAAAATTTTTGGTATGTAGCATTAACGAATGACAAGGCAGTATCAAGTTCAACCTCTGGAACTACCATATCATTTACACCACTACCATTATTCCCTTGCTCTATTGGTGGTTGAGATCCAGATGTTTCACCAAGACAAATACCAGCTGAATAATGGTCATGTAAACTATACAAGACATCCATAACCTTCCTTAACGTAGCTTTACGCTTTATTGGTTCAAAAAAAAGATCTTCAAAAGCAACTTTGACATATGTCAATTTGTATCGGGGTTCTAGAATGACAGACATAACTAATAATGGATTCATTTTCTTAGCTGCTCCCCAGTATTTATTAAACTTGGATAGCATTCAAGAGATAGTGGAAGCTAGTTGCACTTGAACTAAGCCGTGTTCGAATTACAACTATATTGTGAAAACAAGTGTGACTTGTAACAGTTTAATCTAGAAAATTTCAATGTCATATTGTAGAACAACTTCAAGAAGCTAAGAAACTCCTTCGCAGTGCTCCAATCATATTCAGTAGAAGGAAAACTTGTAGGTTCTACACTCCTTCTTATAGTTA
This sequence comes from Albizia julibrissin, assembly GCA_037074505.1. NCBI lineage: Eukaryota > Viridiplantae > Streptophyta > Magnoliopsida > Fabales > Fabaceae > Albizia > Albizia julibrissin. Next base: position 21,781,122 of record CM073480.1, on the reverse strand, counting down.
TATCATCAAAGATGTCATCAACACCTTCATAATAATCAATCAAGGTATAAGTATCTCAACTTGATTGTATTCTAACTTTCTTCTTGAAGTATTCTTTGTAATCTTCATCCTCCTCTTCCATCCTAATAAAAACTTTAACCAACTTAACAATACTTTCAAGCATAACATATGTCGAGTTCCACCTAATGACATCATAGAAATGAAAAAACAATTAAACATCAATACATCATAATATCAAAAGTCATTAAAACTAATTATAAATAAATTACCTCATTGGACAATCCAAGGTAAGAAAACTTTTTGATTCGACTCGCTCTCTTTCAGCCAGCATTATAAATTTACGCTTCCTCAACAGAGAAGATTTAACAAATTTGACTACATGTTGGATAAGCTCAATGGGCTTGTTCATTTATTTCAGACCTTCAAAAACAACCAAGTTTAATATGTGAGTAGCATACAACATTTGCATAAACTCTCCATCACAAACCAAACCATCCCAGCTCCTAAAACGCTTCTTAAGATTACAATTACAGAATCATTGTTAACTATAATTGTAAACACTTTGTCAATTCCCCACTGGAACAAGCAATCCTTAATTTGCTTTGCAATTGACTCCCTTCTATGATCTATAATCTCACAAAAATTTAGAATGCGCTTCTACAAAGTCCAATCCTCATCAATCCAATGAGCAATCAAACACATGTAGTTGTTGTTCTGTATAGATGTCCAACAATCAGTGGTAAAGGACACGCGAACTTTAGAAGTCTTGAACTATTTTTTTCAGGATACCTGTTTGTTCTTGATATATATTGTAGCAATCTCTAGAAGTCGTCCATCTTAAAGGCTTTTGAAACTTGGGTTGAAACTCTTACAAAAGTTTCATAAAACCTTCCTTCTCGATAGCTCAGAAAGGCACCTCATCTTTTATAATACACTTGGCAACCGCCTTTCTGCCTCACTCTTTACTGAACAAGTGATATTCAATGTTTGATTTACTGTAGCCGCTAATAAACTTTAACCCTTGCTAGCTTTATTAGGATTGCTTGGACACTTGTCTAAATGTCGCCATAATTATTTAGTTCCATCATTCAAAGGATGACTTACATACAAAGCTCCACAATAGTTGCACTTTGCTTTATGTTTTCCTTCTACTTTTGCTAGTGTTGTCCTTGTAAAATGCTTATAGATGTCAGATGAGTCTCTCCTTTTTTTCCTAAGTCGTGATTCAGCTTTTTGTCCCTGTAAGCAGTTTGATTAGTTGTTTTGAGCCCAGTTTCATTTCCAATTTCCCTTGCAACAGTTTAACCTTGCTCTTGAACATTTTTTTGTGGAATATGTGCCTGCTACTTTTCCTTTTACCCTGCAACAATTTCAACTTTAAGCATTTAAGAAGTATAGATAATATATATTTGGTTTGCTTGACTCATAAAATGTCAAAAAGAGTATAAATACAACTAAGTGAATGGTAGGTTCTGTATAAAGGGTATATTTATTTCTCCAGCTTGAATGGTAGGTTCTGTTATATTTGAGCCAAACCATATTATGTAACCTCCTGGTTTTCAAATATATATATTAGTGATAGGCATATAGCCAAAAAAGAAGGACACAAAGAGAAAATTTTAAGTTGAAGCCTTCCATTTCAAATCATCTCTAAGCTTTCAATACTCTGTGAGAGTAGCAAGTGATTTTGGAAAGTAATATATAATTGATGATGTCAAAACAACTGAAACCTATAAAGAACAATAATTTCTACTTCAAGCAAACTAATTAAGTCTTAAATTACAAGTTTTTGAAGCAGTAAAGGCAAACGGAGTAAGCCCCAACTATATATGTATATATATATATATATATATATATATAGACACACACACATATATATTCAAAGCTTTAGCCACCAATTCCATTTTATACAGTGAGTGAGAGAATATACATGTATATATGATACCTGAATCAAAAGAACAAATTGACATTTGATCTCAATGAATTTGATAATAAAGTAATGATTAAAGCGTGGGTGTAGAAATAATTGCAGTGAAAACAAATATTTTACAGAATATTTAAACTTGGAATTTACAGAATATACACTATGCATATTCAACTTCTTCCTATATCCTAAAGAAGAAAAATTCGTATAACATAAGCAATTCAGTGTATAATGACAAGTTGCATATTCCTATATACCTTAGCTCAATAAAGTGCACCTGCACATAGGGAACAATACTTGTAAACTAAACAGAGTGTAACATAAGACACACTACACACCAGAGCTTCAATCATTCTCGACTAAGGAGATAAGAACAGTACCTGGATGAGGTGAAGGTTAGTTACGATGTCTGCGAGGAGAGGTGAAGGTAAAGGGCTTTGGATCACGCCGGAACTTCTCGACTACAAGACTCTGTAACAGTGAAGGAGCTGAGCTGGTATAAGTATGCAACTTTAGACTAGGATTGGCAAGTGCTATAGGCTACAGCCTAAGGTGAATGACTGGTAGTGGGTGGGCTGACGGCGAGGCGAGTGCGCTATAATTCGGTGTAGGCGAGAGCGCGGGTGATTCGATGAAGTGATTATAATGATTGATAAAGATTAAAGATGAGTCTAGGGTTCGCTCTTTTCTGTTTTTCCCTTTCCCACTCTTATTTTTAGTTTAAACTCTGAAGAATAAAATAGGCAAAGGTAATAAGTGAAAGTGATTAAGTCATTTAAGTGTGTCTTAGATGAAAACATAAAAAAACATATACGGGTACGAGTGGGAACGAGTAACCCGTGTTGTTACCCATTACCTACCCATTTAATTTATACGGGTATGGGTAACATGTACCCGTTACAAGCCTTAATTTGGGAGGGCTTGAAACAGGCTGAAAACACAGGCGAGCGAGCAAATGGGGCGGGTTATGGGTTCCTTACTCACCCTTAGGACCAATCAAGCATGGAGATTTAAAAGCTGGCAATGTGTTAATGATGGCAGACATTCGAACAAACATGAACAAGGTACCTTTTTCTACTACTCAATTTAAACGCTATTGGCAGATCCGTAGTAGGGATTGGAAAACTTTAATTTTTCAATGTGCTTACCAATCCCAACAGTGGCATCGGAGCCAGGTTAATTATGAATTTAAATTGAGTTTGAGTGCTTATTGAGTGCTTATATATGTGATATATAAGTTGAACATGATTTAAGAAGGGTTGGATTGAAAACTCAAATTTTGAAGATAAAGTAGTAGTGTTGCCAGATTTCATTTTCTAGAGGTATTCTAATTGTGATGTGGTTTTGAATGACCAAATCTTGTCCAATAACTATAAAACTTTCTAGAATGAAAGCATACATCTTAAGATTTAATTTGATATATAATATGTACCATTTGGGTCAGTACGTTAAGAGATATGAATTTTTGAAGTTAGGCATTGAATCTGTAATTTCTTTCTGTGGCAGTGAGGATTAATTGGAGTTTCTAGAAAAATGTACATATGATTTTTTAAGGATATATTTTTATTCAAAATAGACTTAATGAGGGTCACATAAAACTTTGAACCACTGCAATTGGGTTTTTCTATATTTAATTATGATTTTTTAAATTTAGGTGAAAATTTTGACAGTTTAGCGGGACCGCCGTAGCTAACTGTTCGTACCATGACATAATCATAACATTTATTGCTTTTCATATTGTATTAATTTTTATTTGTTATGGTTTTATTTTCTAAAATTATTTGGGTATGGTAAAAAATATACCTTTAGGTTTACAAGGGTTGTAAAATTTTAAATACAACCTGCGTGTCGTGCCTTCCTCTACATAGTCTAGATGTACATTCTCTTCTCATCTCACTCCCCTTGTATGTTTAAATGAGGTTTCTCAATATATTTTCTTTTCTTACTAGAGAAGTTCTTTCATTGGCTTGAGAGGATTTAGGTTAGGTGAGCCATATTACGTCACTTCTAAATTATGTTTCTTTTTATTAGATCATTACTGTGATATTTAAATTCATATAAATGAAATAATTAATTAACCCTCCAAATGAAATCTTAAGTCATAATGCCGTCAATTAATGAATACTTGTCAAAAACCTAGATTGCTTAATTGTAGGTTCCACTAAAGTGGATGCATTTGAGTTATCTTAGTGAGACAAGCATGAGTAATATTGCTACTCACAAAAATTTATTATTGTTTTGACTTAATTGAGATTAACAAAACGGTTTCGAATCTCAGGCGTTAGATGGGATTAAACATACCGGATCACATGATGATCAAATCCCATAAAGATCTAAGAGTTACATATGATGTAATTGGCAAAGAGGTTGCCTACTTAAATAACTTGATTTAAGCGTCCTGCCAAAACGGACTTGAATTTAAGAAAAATATGGATCTTAGCCCACTAGTTATTACATTAAGGGTTTTTAATTTAGTGGGAGATTACTAACCAACTTTGCATATTTTATTGTATAATCATGTCAACTAGTAATACTGCTGCATTATCATTGCGATTAGTCCTTGAGAAGGACAAACTTAATAGGACAAGCTTTCTTGACTAATTCGAAACTTGAGAATTGTTCCCAAACAGGAAAGAAAAGCATATGTCCTAGATTAACCCATTCCTGAAGAGCCTGCAACTAATACTCCAAGAGCTCAGAAAGATGCTTACACAAAGCATAAGGAAGACTCTGTGGATGTAGGTTACTTTATGTTTGCCACCATGGTTCTAGAGCTCCAAAGAGATCTGGAACTTTTGGAGGCTCATGAGATAATTGTGCATCTCAAGGAAATGTTCCAACAGCAGACAAGGAAAGAAAGGTATGAGACCACAAAGGCCTTACATTCCTGTAAGATGGCTGAAGGTGCATCAGTTAGTGCTCAGGTGTTAAAGATGAAAGGCTATATTGATAACCTTGAGAGGCTTGGATTTCCCATGAGCAGTGGTTAGATACAGATTTGATCTTGAACTCACTCCCAGAAAGTTATAACCAGTTTGTTATAAACTACAACATGAACAACATAGAGAAATCAATTTCTGAATTGCATAGGATACTTAAAACTGCTAAGCAGAACATTAAGAAAAAAAAGCTCCGCACTGTTTTGATGGACCAGAAAGGAAAGGCTATGAAAAGGAAAGATAAGGGTAAGGGGAAAGGTAATGGCTCAGGTAGTGAGACAAAAGAGTTAAACAAACCTAAAATCAAGCCTGTACCTAAGAAGGCAAAGCCTCTAAAGGAAGGAGTATGCTTCTTCTGCAATGAACCTGGTCATTGGAAGAAGAATTGCAAACTCTACCTCAAATATATGAAAAAGAACAAGAAGGATAGCAGGGCTATCTCTTCAAGTATTTATGTTATAGACATTCATCTTTCGACTTCCTCTACATGGGTATTAGATACTGCATGTAGTTCTCACATTTATACAAATGTGCAGGGTCTTAAGGATAGTAGAAAGCTGAAAAAGGGTGAAGTGGACCTACAAGTTGGAAGTAGAGCAAGAGTTGCTACTTTAGTGTAGGCACTTATGAATTAGTTCTACCCAGTAGGCTTTTATTAGTTTTAAACAATTTCTATTATGTTCCTGCTTTGAGTAGTAACATTGTTTCTCTTTCTTATTTGGATAAGGAAGGTTATACTTCCAATATTGGGAATGGTAAATGTTCTATTTATCGTAATGACGTTTTCTATGCTAATGGCGATTTGCATGTTGGTTATTATATATTAAATTTGGAACATCCTAATAATAGAAATATCTATAACGTAACTACCAAAATGATCAAGTCAAACGATTTGAATCCGACATACCTATAGCATTGTTGTCTGGGCTATATAAATGAGACACACATCTCTAAACTCCATCAAGATGGATTTCTTAACTTATTTGATTTTGAATCATATGATACATGTGAATCTTGCTTATTAGGAAAAATAACAAGTGCACCTTTTACTGGGCATAGTGAGAGGGCCACTAATTTATTGGGCCTCATACATACAGATGTATGTGGACCACTGAACACAGCTGCTAGAGGAGGTTATATGTACTTCATTACATTTATAGATGACTATAATAGATATAGATATATCTATCTAATGAAACTTAAATCCAAATCTTTTGAAATGTTCAAAATATTCCAAAATAAGTATAAAACCAACTTAGAAAAATAATTAAAGCACTTCAATATGATCAAGGTGGTGAATATTTGAGCCAAGAGTTCATTTACCATCTTAAGAGTTGTGGGATAATCTCACAATTGACTCCTCCAGGAACACCATAATGGAATGGCATTTTTAAACGGAGGAATTGAACACTATTAAATATGATTCAATCTATGATGAGTTAAACAGATCTTCCACTGTCCTTTTAGGGCCATGCCTTAGAGATAATTGCGTTAACACTAAATCATATTCCATCTAAGGCAATTGAGAAGACACTATATAAGATATAGATTGGAAAGAAACCTAGTTTATCTTTTATCAAAATTTAGGGATGCGAGGTATATGTTAAGCAACAAGCCTCAGATAAATTAGCGTCCAAATCCTTAAAGTGCCTTTTTATGGGGTATCCTAAGGAAACAAAGGGATATTATGTTTACAATCCCACCGATAATAAAGTGTTTGTTATTCAAAATGGTATATTTATAGAAAGAGAGTTTATCTTTAAAAGAATCAGTGAGAGCAAGGTACATCTCGAAGATCTCGAAGAAGTTCAAGAGTCACAAGATAGCACAAAACCATATATAGAAAACAAAAAAGACTCACAACAAGTTGCTGAGCCTCCTCAAGTACCACAAGGTCCACGCATAGCTGATAGGATATGGAATTAACCTCAGAGATATGGATTTCTAATTATTGAAAGTCATGATGTGTTACTAATTGAGCAAAATAAGTTAACCACCTATCGAGAAGCCATAGTGGGATCAAACTCTGAGAAATGACTAAATGTCATGAAGTCTGAAATGTAATCCATGTACGACAATCAGATATGGACCTTAGTCAATCTACCTGAAGGTGTAAAAATCATCAGGTATAAATGGGTTTTCAAGGAGAAAACTGACATGTATGGCAATGTAAATGTTCACAAGGCACGACTGGTTGCCAAAGAATTCACTCAAACTCATGGTATAGACTATGATGAAACCTTTTCTGTAGTTGTAATGGCTAAATCAACTAGAATCCTTCTTGTCATTACATAATATTATGACTATGAAATATGGCAGAAGGACGACAAAACAGCCTTACTTAATGGAAAGCTACTTAAGGATGTGTACATGACACAATCTAAAGGCTTTGTGTGTTCAGAGGACTCTGGTAAAGTGTGCAAGCTTCAAAGATCCATTTATGGATTGAAGCAAGCATCTCAGAGCTGGAATCATCATTTTGATAAAGTATTCAAAGAGTTTGGATTCATTCAAAACATCGATAAACCTTGTGTTTACAAGAAGGTTAGTGGGAGCATAGTTGTATTTCTAGTACTTTATGTAGATGACATTCTACTCATTGGGAATGATATTCCTACCTTACAGAGTGTCAAGTCTTAGTTAGGAAAGTCTTTCTAGATGAAAGACTTAGGTAAAGCCACCTATATCCTAGGGATTATGAGATATAGAGATAGATCCAAGAAACTAATAGGCCTAATCAGAGCACATACATAGATAAGATATTGCATAGGTTCAGTATACATGATTCGAAAAAGGGTTACATGCCCATATCTCATGGCATCCATCTTAGCAAGGATCTGTGTGCTAGTACACCTGATAAGCAAGATCACATGAGTAAGGTTTTATATACCTTGGCCATTAGAGCCATCATGTATGCCATGTTATGTACTCGGCCAGATGTCTCATTTACCTTAAGTATGACCAACATATATCAACAAGATCCTGGTGAGGGTCATTGGACTATTGTCAAGAATATCGAAAAGTACTTAAGAAGGACTAAAGACTTATTCTTGGTATATAGTAGATTGGATGATGAGTTCTGTGTAACTAGTTAGATAGATGTAAGTTTCCAAACTGACCAATATGACCTTAAATCGCAATCTGGATATATATATTCATCCTGAATGGTGGAATAGTAAGTTGGAAGAGCTCCAAGCAAAGCACTATAGCAGATTTTACAGCAGAACCTGAAATATATAGCAGTATCGAATGCAGCTAAAGAAGCCGTTTGGATCAAAAAGTTTATTACTGAACTAGGGTGGTGCCTACCATCTCAAATCTAATAGATTTGTTCTGTGACAACAACGGTGATATTGCACAGGACAAGGAGCCTAGGTCACATCAAAGGACCAAACATATACTTACGCGATTTCATCTCATTAGAGAAATCAATGATAGAGGTGATATAAAAAGATGCAAAGTAGCAGGAGAAGACAAAGTTAATGATCCTCTTACAAAGCCGCTTGCACAGGCAAAGCATGAGTGTCATGGTAGGACAATGGGAATTAGGCAAATTAATAATATTACCTAGTACAAGTGGGAGGATGTTAGAAATTATGCCCTAGGGGCCAATCATTGTACTTTGAATATTGTTATTCAATGAATTTCTCCATTTTATTATCATATTATTTACATGTTCACTGTGATAACTATATCCTTGGATATATCATAATGATTGTCCTAAATGTCCCTAGTCGGTCATCTATCTAGGAGCAAAGATAAAATAATGCCAGTATGAATTTGAAAAGGTATGGAGATACGAATCAAAGTCCTAGGCACTTGTAAGAGTACAAGGTACTGGACCAACCTACTATGAGAAAGCTTCATGGATCAAGTCATAAGCTTGTCTCATGTATAACCACATCACTATGCCCTTTGACTTGAGATCATCATGGATTCCTATATGAGAGTCGTTCAGCTTTAACCTAATCAAAAGTCACATTTAACCGAGTGATAATAAAAACTATGTTTGGGCTTAGTGGTTTTTATACAGAGGAATATAAATGGTTAAGATAGAATTTGTTCCTCACATTAGTAAAGAGATATTACTGGGCCCCTCGATGAGTGAGTTTGAGAAATGTATGGCCATACTATGATAGAAAGCAGTTTTCATTTCTATAGTCAACTACTCAGGGATCGAGAAAGTAATTGTTAGGAATAGGAGGATGATATTCTCCATGTCTCATTATTGACTAAACTATCGTGTGACAAAAGGAATATGATATGGTTGTATAATAGGTTGTATTGATTTATCGATCCTCATAGGAATTAGGTAGTCGTAATGTCTTGCTAGAGGCAGCTTAGGATTTTTGGGTTAATATAGTCATTGGCCCACTATCAACTTCATATGGGCCTATAGGGTCGCACAAAAATAGGTCAACACGAGCTATGATGTCTAGATTTGTTGAATCTAAGATATGTATAGATTCAGTGAATGTAATGACTAATTTATGATGGATGAATTGTGTGTGTGTGTGTGTGTTTATGTATGTGTATACATACATACATACATATATGTATGTATGTATGTATACATACATATGTACATATATGTATACATATATATACATATACATACATATATATGTATGTGTGTGTATGTGATAATATTATATTGTGTTAGTTTTAAATTTAGTTTTATATGATAATTTAAATTTAATAACTAAAATGAAAAAGATATAATATCTAATATTTAATTTATAAAGATAAATTAAATCTATTTTCATTAGTACTTTATTCAGATTAAATAAATAGGTTAAATTAAAACTATTGGATAGATTTAATTAAACCAGATTTATTTAATTTCCTTATAAAAAACAATTAAGTGTTAATTGATATGATATGGATTTTGAAATTAATTAAGATTAATTTTAAAAATCCAATATCTATCATAAAATAGAAAACTCTAACTAGTTATTTAAGTGAGAGCTAGGGTTTTCTACGGATTATGAAAAATAGATAGAGAGCCGTGAGGGAAAAAACTCTAGAGGGACATTGGTGGCGCTAGCACGCTGTCCTTGTTGGATTCCTATTCATGTGGATATAGGTAAAGGGACTAATCCGAGTTGTTAGCTCCTCAAGATCATCTAAAGAGAAACTAAGAAGTGCAAAAAATCGTTGACAAATTTAAGTTATGTAGTTGGCATTAGCCCAACCCAACGAGCTGATGGTAATCGGGAAGTGGTTAATCTTGTACTCATGGAGATTGATGCGCTTTGAAGAAGAATTAGCCAACTTGCTGATGATGGGGAATTTGTTTCAGGAGCAACCAAGTGTGGAGATTTGAAAGCTGGCAATGTGTTGATGACTATAGGCATTCGAACAAACATAAACAAGGTACGGTTTTTCTACTACTCGATTTAAATGTTGTTGACAAATCCGCAGTAGGGATTGAAAAAAATTTGAATTTTTATTTTCCGATGTGCCTACCAATTCCAACAATTTGTACTAATGGAAATATCTCATAGAATAGAAAAATATTTGGAAAATTGATATTGTGTTTTGGTAATTTTATGATGAAGAAATGAAGTCCAAAGATATCACAATCCTCCATTAATGGAGAATTGGGCTACTAACAGAGTGAGAGCAAGAAGGACCGGAGGTGACTCAAGATGGAAAGGGAAGGGATATATTACGGTGCGTTGTCCTACTTTTTTTTAATTATTATTCGAATCCTTTTTATTATTTTTTCCTTTTCTTCTTTTTTCCTTTGTTTTATTTTTCTAATTATTCTTAAATTGATATTGGCATTGATAAATCTATAATCCCTTTTCCTCCATTAACCACCATTTTTAAAAAATTATCTAAGAGTCTAAATAATTAACTATTTATATATTTTATCCCAATAACACCTTTATAATACATAAATAATTAAAATCTCTTCAATGATAAAATATGTTAAATATTTCTATTTAATCCCACTAAGCTTGATCAAATTTTCTCTCCGTTGCTTTTTGAAAAAACAATTTGGGATTATTATCACATAATTAAATCCATTCAAGATAATTTCTTTATATTCAAATAATTATATGAAAATTTTCATTTACCATGAAATAATCCCATTAAATTCAATCCATTATCAATAGATATACTACTTACAAATTTTCAATCATATTTTACTATTTTTTTTAATTTTATATCCATATATCTCAAATAATGGGTTTGATATACTTTACATCTCAAATTACTTAATAAATCACATCCTAACAGTAGAAATAAAAATTGGGATGTTACATGTTAACATTATAAGAAAATGTCTCCTCTAATTAACTTCTTTTTCTTTTTAAATATTTGAAGATAACAAGCTATAACCATCATACATGCCTAGATCATTATAATCAGGTTGCATTAAAGCTTGTAAATCTTCATCAGGAGTCGATATCACATTCAAACCGTGTTTTAATTCTAAAGCCTGGTGAGCTAGAGGGTTCACTACAATGTTGGTTTAATAATGGAAATCTAATTCAACAATAATCTTGCAGCAATAAAAGCAAGAACCAAAATAATAATCTGGTGGTGTCAAGTGAGAGAGTGCGAGAGTAAGAGAGGGAAAAGAGAGAGGAAGGGTGAGTAAGAGGCAAGATAATTGACAGAGATGAAAGAATATGGAAGAAGGAGGGATTAGCATGTGGATAAGTATTTGTGTATATTTTTATACTAAGTAAATGTATATGGTGCAAGATGTACATTTGATAAAATTACATGGGGATATTTGCACCTTACTAGATTGACATTTATAAAACAATATGGAGCCCACCATTAAAAAGTAACAGACGTCAACTTAAACAAACGGAGCTAGAATTTTTGTAACTTTTGTAATCTTCACAGGCATTTTTGTATTTAAAAAATGTATATGGTGCCAAGTTCACATTTAGAAAAAGAGTATGGGCATTTTTGCATTGTAACCCATTAAAAAGAGTATTATAATAAAAACCTTCTCCCATCTCCTATAAACAATTCCTTCTTTCTTCGAACAGTCTTCCCCACCGTCCCTGCTTCCTTGCTTGAATTTGTGTTCCTTCATTTAATAAAAAGCTTTAAACTTCAAAATATAAAGCTAATAAATTAGAGAAAAGCTCTGATTTTATGCATAGAAGTAAGAGAGAGGAATGGCATTTTGTGCTTGGTATGACTCTTTACAGTTTTTCTATACATAGCAGCACACATCTCAAGCAACCTAGCCTCTAAAGAAAGTTGCTATTTAGAGGGAGCAAGCATGATCAATCCTTCTGTAACAAGAAGTTTCGATTATGGAAATAAGAGTGAGAGAGAAGGGATTGTGATCACCGAGAAGAACTGTGTTGCTCTTTTTAGTAAGGATTACGATAATGATAAGTAAATCTTTGTTTATCTATATGATTTCTGGGTTTGATTGATTTGGCGGATAGTTAATATGTGAGGGTGGAGAGCGAGATCGATAATACTGTTCGAGATCAAATGATTGATGAGTTTGATCTAGGCAAAATTTAGAAGGCACTCTTATCCAAAAATTATTATATACAAAGATATTTTTGTCTCTATAATTGACAATCCCAAGATTGAAAAAGTAATACCAAGAGAGGTGGTTTTGGTCCAATCCCACATATGTGGTATTGTCTATCCCAGGTTATCATCAATCCCAAGTATCAAACAATACAATTTTGCCCAATCCTTAACTCAGTCTCAATCCCTAACCCTCAGTGATGCGTACCAAATAGGGCCTAAAGCATTTAGGGGTGTAATTTTAACCTTGATATATTTTAAATGGAGCAATTATGCCCCTCCCTTAACAGAACATTAACGTCATTCTCTTATCAATCAAAAAACTTCCTCCTTCCTTGTCATTATCAACCATACTCTCTCCTTACTTCGAACAACCCTCAATTCCACGTCTCACAACTCAACAAGGCTTGCGTCCGATTGGGTTTTTCCTGCATTTCAACTGCATGTGTATTTCCGGTCATTACTTATTTTTTGCTTGGAAAGAATTCAAACAAGATGGTTCAGGTTTTTCTTTTCCACTTTTAATTCGAAGACTCCTCTCTTTAAATTTTTAGTTCTATATTCTGATTTATGATCTTGGTACTAATCTTAGATCTCTCCCTTTCTTCCCCACCTCTCTTGCTTCCTTTTTTAGGGATTTGAATTTAGATTCATATTTGTATCTTGCTCCATTTTCTTTTGAATTAGATCCTAGTAATTAAGTGAAAATGGATCATGGTTTTAGATTTGTTTTCTCCTGCACTGTTTATCAATCACTTGATAATGTAAAGCCTACAATTTCTTCTTCAAAGAGCTGCCACCCAGCCTCCAGTGGTATTGTTTTGATAATCACCAAAGTTAAAAAATAAAAACAAAACAGAGAAGAGAGAATTGAAGCCTATAAATTAAGAGAGTACTGAGTAGACAGTATAGATCATATGAGAGATAAGAAAAAATTAAGGAGCTAATAAGTAGTTACAATATTCATTAGCAATATAAGATTTCTCATTTTTGAAGGTATAAGTTTGAAAAATCTGTATAGAGCTCGCAGTGGCGAGACGGCTCTGTCACTGTGAAGTGAAGTTGGTGTGAAACGAGTTCAGGAAAGGAAGGGAACCATAATATGAATAATAATCATTGACAATGAAGGAGAAATATTTTCTTTCTTAAAAAAAATAAGAGAACGTGTTATCATATGTTTAAAGTACATCAAGGTTAAAATTTCACCCCTAAATATTTTAGTGTACTAATTACACCTTGAAAAATAGTTCGAGGTGCTGACTATACTTTTATCCAAAATATATTTAAGGATCATCTTTCATTGCAAAACAATTCATATGTTTATATGTTTACACATTCTGAGACTTCATTTTCCTTTTAAAACTCTTGAAATTAAACCTTTGCATATTTATATTTTAATTTATAATTTGAGATGTTGATATTTCATATAACCATTCTTGAGTTTGTTAATTTCATATTTTTATTTGGGATTTGATTAATTATATATTTAATTATTATCCATTATTCTTTTTAAACGAAAGAGTTATAAATTAAAGGGTTAAGATACAAAAATACCTATAGACTGTTTTTATATGTGCATCTAGCATCATATACATTATTTGGTGCAAAATTGCCCGCGAACATCTCTAAATAGGGTAAAAATATCAACTTCGTTAACCAAGTCAAACGTCCATTAACTTTTGGTTTTATGGGCCCCACATTAATTATTTTCTAAGGGTTAATATTTTTTCAAAATGTGCATCTGGTACCATATACATTTTTTGGATATAAAAATACACACCAACTTCTTCAAGCAAAGATGAAATTCCATCAAAGGTAACTAGCTCTAACCATCGTATATGCTTGTTAACACTAATTGATCTATTTTCATATTCGCTAATTGAGGGAAGAAACAAGAAAAATATTTTTTGGCCTATTAAACAATAATCCGATAGCATCAGGAGAGAGAGTGAGAGAGAAAGAGATGAAGGGTGAGTGAGAGGAGAGAGAATTTACATAGATGAGAAAACTGGAAGAAGGAGGAATTGACATATAGATAAGTGTGTAGCCTACTAAGACAAAAAGTAACATCCGCTTAAGTTGTCAATCAATATGGTATTTTTGCTCTATTTGAAGAAATTGATATGTATTTTTGCACCAAAGAAATGTATATAATGCCTTATGCACATTTGGTAAAAGTACATGAGCATTTTTGTTAGTGTCAAAGGTTTCATCCAAGAGGAGAAGTAAATTGGGTGATAATAAAAATTTAAGAATACGACAATTAAGATACTTAATTAAAAGATAAGGGGCGAAGAAATATCACCAAAGTATACACCAAAGTTTATATCGGTTGGGTCTTAACCTTTTGACCTACGTCTAGTTCTCATAGCACCTCTGAGATTTTCACTATTATTCCAAGATTTGACGAGCTCTTGGCACCATAGTACAAGTAAGTTCCTCAAAAGGACACTTACTCTCCCTTACACTTTGTAAGCTGATACACACACTCAAGGTCCCACTACCTTGAGATTCTCTTTATACGAGTAATGAATGAAGTTTGAAAAATCTCTCTCAAATAGTTTATAAATGAATATTGAAGAACAACAAGAATTTCATAGAACATTAGACAGAACAACAGAGAACCTAATAAATAGAATTGATTTTGTCATTGGTTGGATACTCTATCTTGAATGCTTCTGTATTTATAGGTAAAATGTCTTTAATGACTATTGTGAGCATTCAAATCTATCCGTTACAGAGTTATTGTAGCCATTTATGAAAGAGAATGTTTCCATTGATTATTTCTGCTACGCATTTAATGCTTCTAACATAATTTTTGCTTTTAGATTTTTTGAAGTTAATCCGTTGATTAAGCACCTGAAACTTATACATAAATGATATTAGTAGCATTTAGAAGAAGTATAAGAACTCAAGAGGTAAATCATGATGAAAAGTATATGTATTAAAATTATCGAGACAATGTTTATAAGTTTATGAAGAATACGCTCAAGTGAGACTCATAATCACTTCAAGTGATCTCCAACCACTCAAGTGCTAGTCTTTGTCACTCGAGTGCTCTAGTAATCTTATGCTGATAATTACTTCAAGTTACTTGTTAGTGATGTTTCTAAAAAATGAATATCACTCGAGTGCCCAAATAATTACTCGAGTGATCTTCTTAAGAAGATCACAGTAGTTCAAGGTCACTTTGAGTGACTCTCAAGTGATTGACATCACTCGAGTCATCTAGTCTATGTTCTCAAGAGTATAAGTTCTTCACTCGAGTGCTCCAATCTATCACTTAAGTGATTTGTTTCTTCATATCACCAACTCTCAAGCCACTAGCAAGTCACCTTCAAGTGATTGCCCATCACTCGAGTACTCACTCAATCACTCTAGTGATTTTGCCTTTAAGAACTTTCACAAACTTTGATCACCATCCAGTGACTTGCTAAAAATCTGGAAGTGAAAGCACATCACTCGAGTTCACAAACCATCATTTAAGTGACCCTCTTTAGTAACATTTCACTCTCATTTGACCATCACTCAAGTGCACAAACTATCACTCGAGTGATTGTGCCAAACTTGAGAAATTCACCACAGAGTTTCACTTTTTGCTTTTCAAATAGTTTAATTATCACTTGTGGTTTATATTATCAACAAATCAAGGTTTTTTATTATCAAAACATTATAAGAGCTAACAATTTTCATACCTTACTAGATTGACACCCATACAACAATGTGGGGTCTACCACTAAAAAGTAATTGTTGTTTGATCAAACAAATAGATTGGCATTTTTGCAACTTTTTGTAATCTTCATAGGTGTTTTTGCACCTAAAAAATATATATAGTGCTAGATACACATTTGGAAAAAGTTCATAGGCTTTTTTACCCTCAACCCTAAATTAAATATAGGGTTAAGTAGCAAATCCACCCCAAAAGTATACACCTTAGAAGCAATGTTGCCTTGAAAGTTTTTATGGTCTCAATGTTGCCCCAGAAGTTTAAAAACGTAGCAATGTTGCTCCTCCAATTAACAACGTTAAATTTGACTATTTTGTTTGATTGAATATCCCATGTGGCACTTCCATTTATTACCTAATAATTCAACTTATCGCTACCTCATTATTATAGCATGTTAAAATACCCCAATACCCTTTGACCATTCTTTTTCCTTACCCCCCTACGTCCCCCACGACACCCCACTATACCACTCCTTAGACGTTGGTGACAGTTTCCTCTTCTGAAAATCAAGATTATCTGTTGCAAAATTTAGATGGTTTGATTGGGAACAATGGTGGTAAACTTTGCAATAAGAAGAAGGTTGGGACACTCCGCAACAAACTAGATGGTCAAAACAAAGATCTTGAGAAGCCATCAATGGTGAAGAGAGGTATTGAGAAGAAGAAGATATCAAAATCCAAAGGAGAAATGAACAAAATCTAGCAAGTAAACAAGAAACATGAATAAATCCATTAACAAAATTCAAATGAAGAATAAGGCTTTAATGGAATCAAATCCAGAATTTTTTTTAAAAAAAGTTCACTACTTCATCACTTGGAGCTCAATTTGTGAAATCATATACAAAAATTATTGGAATCAAATCCAAAAATTAAAGAAATCATATAGATAAAAATTAAAAAAATTATCGTCGAGTGTTTACCGCCAGAAGCATGAGTGCTTTCACAATCGATCGCTTGGACCTCAATTTGTGAAGTGACTCATCATATATACATCATTCCATCGCAAGCTCTGTAGAACACTCCAATATCTCCCCTCCAATTGATGGCAAGACCCATAATTTAAAAAAAAAAGCATAAAACGCATTTGAAACTAGAAATCTGTGGGTTAAAGGGGTTTTTAAGGATTGATGGGTCTTTGAAGAAGGAATTGGTGACGACAGAGGCAAGCACCAATGGAGTTGTGATTTGAATAATCCAGATCTCATATCCTCCCTCTCCTCTCACAATTCCTTATATCTACATTCACATGGTGGAAGCACTGATGGAATTGTGATTTGGATAATTTGCATGACAAGATGTGATTTTTTTTAGGATATATCGATGAAGATATTCGTGGAAGGAGGGGGAGTGGAGTTGGGGTAAGCAACATGGGCAAGTTCACAATGAGGGAGAAGGAGGGTTGAGCATGAGAGGGGAGAGAGTGGATGAAGGAGCTGCCGGAAGGTTTAGAAGACAATGGTGCCAAGAGCTGAGATTCAATGACCACAAGGAATGAAAGGAGGGTTATGCTGACACGGGATAATAAGTGGAGTAATACGTGGCATTATATCTTATTTGTCAAAGCCACCTCAGTCTAATTGGATCAACTAATAGCCAAAATTAACGTTTTAATGGAGTGGGGCAACATTGTTGCGTTCTTAAACTTCGGGGAGACATTGGGATAAAAAAAAACTTCCAAGACATATTGCTCCTGGACGTATAGTTCTAGAGCAGATTTGGTACTTAACCCTTAAATATAAATTGCATGCTAAGAGGTTCTACAATTCTCGGGATTTATGTGTTGAACTAGTAATTGAAATAAATCCATATTCTGTGAACGATGATTGCCACCATATATGCCTTTAGGAAGATATTATCACTATATTGTGATTGTTTCTTCATGTTCTTCCTTTCTATTTTTCTTTTATAAAATATAAAATATTATTCATTTATTTTATTTTGTTGTGTCTTCACACTTAATTAATTTTGGAATCAAGTTTAAGTTGACTTTGAGTGTTTAATAATCAGGCGCATCAAATCCTGGAAGAAATAACCAACCTTACTGCCTTTTTTTCTTAATTTACTTCATATATATTTAATGTAAGATCTATTTATCTAGTTTGATTAGATTAAGAAAATTAGTCAAATTAGTTAATATGACATGTTTTTTTTAAATACTGTAATAATTAATTTTCCTAAATTCCCCCATCCATCTCTTATTTGGCTAGCGGGAGAGCATCAATAAGAGTAAATTAAAAAAATGACAAATAAAAAATTAAATTTTACATCTAAGATCAAGATCAACTTTTCAATTACATCGTGTCACAACATCATGTTTATAGCAAATTATAAGATTTATTTATATTTACTCTTTCTTTTTACTCCTTAACTACATTAAAGACTAGAGTATCATGTCCCTCTATTCTTCGCCCAGATCTAGATCCTCTAACAATCCTCTTTCTCTTAGTTTTTTCCAATGTTATTAAATCCAGATCGGTTACTGAATCGGTTGGAGTACTGGATCAAGGGTCAGTGGGTCATACCGGAGTCAAACCGAGGTCAAACCGGTGAAAAATTGAATATTTCAGGCTTATTAATATGAAATTTTAAAAAATAAAAAAAATCGTTTTAAAAAAAACCCCCGAACCGGACCAATTTCCCGGCTGGTTTGCCAATTCACGGTCCAAACTGACCGGTCCGATTCAGATTTAATAGCAATGGTTTTTTCCCCTAACAATCTCTTTCTCACCCTTAAATTTCTCACTGTTAAAATTTAGTCTTGACAGTTTTTTTGACCATTAGTCTTGACCGTTCATATCGATATAGTACTATATCTTTTTGAACAAATCTATATAGTACCATATAGTTTAAGCAAATTTTAATCTTTGAAATATTATAGTAATATAATTTTATGCCATGTTAGACCTTTAGCTATTCTCTCTTTTTAGGGAAAATACTAGAAAAATACTCTCAAAATATGTAAAAAATAAATAAGGGTGATGAATTTCAATAATTCAAAATTGATTGATTTAGAATCTTGAAATGTTGATAAATGTGTGAAATTACATATATGCCCGTACTTTTTATTTTTAAAAAAATCCCTAAAACCCCTTTCAGTCATTGGAGCTTCAACAACCACCAGCGGCGGCCCTTCACTAGAGCTTTGATGTCCTTGCCTGCGACCTTATATATATATATATATATTGAATTTTTTAAGTAAAAGATGTTAATATATATACCTAAGTTGTTAATAATGATACTAAAATTATAAACAGCAGCCTAATATATTTTTTTTCAAATTTATCAGGCAAAAAACATTAATATGGATACCTGAGTTGTTAATAGCGATATTAAAGTTATAAACGGGGTATTAACACAAATACCTCATTTACAACTTTACTATCGCTATTAACAACTCAGATATCCATATTAACAACTTTTGTTATTCAACAAATACTCTGTTTATAACTTTAGAATTGTTATTAACAGTTCAAGTATACAAATTCATAACTTTTGCTTGATAAAAACTATAAAAAAAATAGATAGCTAGAGTTCCAGTAAAATTTATTAGGAAATATTCAATAAATACCTGGTTTTCAACTTTAGTATCATTATTAACAACTCAAGTATCTATATTGTCAATTTGTGCTAAAGAAATTCAAAAAAAAAAAGCTGTCGTTTATAACTTTTGTATCACTATTAATAACTCAAGTATTTATATTAACAATTTTTACTTGAGAAATTAAAATATATATATATATATATATATATATATTAAGCCACTGGAGCTCCATCTACCAATCACTGGCAAAGGACTGTGATAGGCTGCCAACCGGCAAGCAAGGAGTTTTGGGGATTTTTGTAAAGAAAATAAAAAGATATTTATATAATTTCATACATTTATTAACATTTCAAAATTCTAAATAATTAAATTTAAAATTATTAAAATTCACCATTTTTATTTATTTTTACATATTTTGATGTTTTGACAGTATTTTTCTTCCATATTCATTCTTTTTACGTTAAAGGTGGAGAAAAGGATTCCCACAAGAAAAAGAAAAAGAGGAAGAATCGAAATCCCTAATTCTTATCACGCCGCCTTGGCTTACATAGAAGATAGAACACCCACCGTGAAGCTCCTTTTTCGGGCAGAGACGACCGGGAAATCCACAAGGTACAATGATTGAGCTCGTCTTTCTGTTTAATTTATCTTACAATCGATCTGTCTGCTATAAGTCTGAGTTGTGAGATTGGGTTTTAAGTTGGTGATTGTTTTGGGGAAGGATTATTCTTTCATCAGAAAGAATGCTGCTTTCTATTTTCCTTTTCCGATTGTTGTTTCGACATTTGGATTATCTCTCGTGATTAATTTTTCTAGCCATATTCTTTCTGCATCTGATGCTTGAACTTCCTGTTGATTATTAGGGTTTGATTTGATTTCCGTTTCCTATCTTGATAATTGATGAAACAAATGGAAAGGGAGACAAACTTTGTTTTCAAAAGGTTTTTTCTTTGTTTGAGAGCACGGCAAAGCTATTTTGAAATTTTTGACTATTTATCTGCTGATCTATCCTATTAGTTTGGTCTCAATTTGAGACCTTTCGGCTACTGATCTTTGCAATTAGTTTGATCCTAAATTCACAAATGTTTTCATCTCATGTATGGTGGGATATATGAGTAATATACAGGGAGTAGCCTTCTATTGATTGTCCTTATATTTGCTTATGAGGCTTCTATTGCCCCCGTAGGTTTTTGTTTTTTATTAATTAAATTCGGGCGTCATGTATTGCATGGAATTTGAAAATTAAGCACACTGAATAGTACAACTTGGTATAGATTTTATATTATATATTGACATATTGATTAGCTTGAAATTTTGATCTTGGAGGGCCATCATTAGGATCATCCTGTGTATAGAGAGGTGAGAAATATCTGTTTTTCAATAAATAAATAGATTGGCAAAGAAACATGAAAGGTTAGATCGGTGCAGAATTTATTTAATTGCCATGTGGATTGTTTACATCAATCATCGAACCTTTATTATTGTCATCAAGATTGTGTATTGCTAGAGGTTTTGAGTTTAAACTTTTGACACACATATGAAATGTAGGAATTGAGTTATGGGGAAGAGGAAATCAAGAGCAAAGCCACCTCCAAAGAAACGAATGGATAAGCTTGACACTGTCTTCAGCTGCCCCTTCTGCAATCATGGCTCTGGTGTCGAATGCCGCATGTAAATATTTTCTTGCTATTTGTTAAGGGCTGGTCAACGTTTTTTTAAATATACTTGTCTCTGAAACCCTTTTGCTTATCCGATTCAAGATGGGGGTGAATATTCACTTATATACTCATGTTTGGAATACTTTGTGACAGAGATATGAAAAACCTCATAGGGGAAGCTTCTTGTCGGATATGCCAAGAGAGCTTTAGTACCACCATCACAGGTGTGTTTCACGCTCTTATTTGCTTTTTGGCGATGAAGACACTGTTTTTATTGAAATAGTTTATAATTAATTCCTAGATATGTGTAATGTTGGCCTTGATTTTCTATCTTCGTGGCTGGTGCTGTTTATTGAAGTAATGACTAAATCAAATTGAGGAGAGCATGAGAGATACATTAAAAAAACCACTTGATATTGGAATATGCTTAGTTTTTATTTATGATGATTACTTTTTAGGGAGTGATTGGCGATTTTTCTAAGTGGTACTTGTGGATAAGAGGTCCTGTTCTTGTTTGGTGTCAAGTGCCTGCCACAACCAACAACTTTGATCATTTTAAAATTGTGGACAGGCAATATATTTATTCTTAAAGTCTATGATAGTTTTGGAGTGCTTGGCAGGACATGCGTATTAACTTTCCCCCATCTCTCTGTCGATCGCAAGAAAATGTAAACAAAGTTTATGAGAGTTTTGGGATGCTTGGAATAGCTTTATGATTAACTCGAGTTTCAAATAGTTAGATTCTTACAATTCTTACACATGCTGAGATCATATGCATCGCTGATAGAGTTATTAATCGTTTTTGCTCATGTATTTGCAGCTTTGTCTGAGCCAATAGACGTGTAAGTCCCATCGATTTGTTGAAACGCTCCTTTTTTTACTCTCACACACTCTTGCACATACCCCAATCGATGCACGTGACTTATGAATCTGTTTTGCAACAATGCAGATACAGTGAATGGATTGACGAATGCGAACGGGTCAACAATCTGGAAGATGATGGGGCTTAGCTTCGATGCTAACTAACAATTGTTTTGTGGCAGTGGATGGAGGAACTGCCTCCATCTTTATATTTTGTACCGCCTGTTTGTAAATCACCAAGTATGTCTGTTCCTGTTTTAAGCATTTGTGCTCGCACAAGTTTGGTTATGCAGACTGCCATATATATATTGTGTAATAGACTAATAGAATGTACAATAACGTGGCTGAAGCCTGAAACCACAAGTTTGGTTCCTATGTAGACTGCCATATGTATTGTGTAATAGACTAATAGAATGCGCAAGAATATGACTCAGGATAATTGAGCTTGCTGCCTGTTTATATGAAGTCTCCTTCACAGGTTCATATGTGAGCAAAGGTTATTGGTCCGTGGAATTCAAGTTAAAACAGAATGAGAGAATATAATAGAAGATGATGATAATTGAGGATGGAAAATAATTTATGCTTATTTACAAAATAAAAATCAACTCAGCGCCGAATACAAAAATATATGAATTATCATAATTATTATAAAATAATTTTCCCCGATTCACACTTACTGGTGGCTTTGTGGTAGTGCTGGACTTGAAGCTTTTGATGTTCAGGTCGCATGGTAGCTTTTTCTTCATCCTGCTCAGTAAAATTTTAAGTGTAGCGTGAAAGTGCAAGTGTTGAGAGTTCAAGTTTTACGAAGTCATACACTTTTTAAGTTACAAGTAATAACGATATGAAATTATAAACGGGATCGAACCTGTAATCTCCCAATATTTTTGGGGGGAGTGGCCTTTGATATACAAAGTCATATATAACTACAATCTGTTTTAAAACTTTTGTATGCATCCTTCTCATGGAGTCAGTTGTTAATGCAATACCATTGACCATGCTATCTCAAATAAATCTTTTCTCCTCCTTTTTATCAATCTCAACTATCTCTTATACTCAAAAAACATACGCCTATAATTTCGTTTGTTATATTAAATAATTTTAGTTGTGCAGAATCTATATGCTACAATCATACAAGATACAACCATGACTAAAAGTCAATTTCTGGCTAACTTTACAAATGATGGACAATAAAACGGGAAACTAGCCAAAAGACATTATCATCTAACACAAGGTAGACCATATCAACTGCATCAATTCTAACTTTCAAAGTTGGATTCCCTTCTTGAGTCATAAAAATTACTCAAAAAGGACTGAAAGCGTTTATTACATGGCCAATAATATGTACCATCCATCCCCTTTAAAGGTTGTCCTGAAGCTAATAGCTTCAAAAGGGCAGTATAACAGACTTAAATTAGCATATAATCTGGATAACAGAGTAATTGCTGTATTATAGTAACCCTGCCTTAAATACTACTAGTCATTTTGGTGGTGCTGATTCAATCCCATCCTAGCATTCACCAATTTTCTAGCCATAATAATGGCATACATAAATTTTTTTGCTGTGATGTGATCATCTTCAAGGGTTAGAATCCACCATCCAGCAGCCTCTAATGCAGCACTCCAGTGCGAGAATGAGCTATTCACAATATCTTTGACAAGGCAAAAAATGACCTTGGCTTCTTGTTGCTAGAGAAGGAAAAGCAAAAAGATCAAATGAGCGTTGAGGGGCAATGCGACACCGTTATTTAAATATTAAACCAAGCTGAATTTAGCATGTTGTACATCCTTCTATGATGAATCACGTCACGTAATAGTCACCAGCATTATCAACTAGATAATCGTAAGGTGCAGCCAAACTATACTCATATGTTACGTTTCCTCCTGGAGTCACTCTGTTAGATGCTGGATAGACACCACCTATGCCAATCTTGGCGTTGAGTTTAGCCCTAACTTTCACAGACTGTTTGTTATCAAGAGGGAACTCAGCAGAGAGCCTCCCCATCTGCTTCTGCAAATCAGCAACTGAATCATTAGTTGCTTTTGCCTTGGAGTTCTTCTTCCCATCAACAAGCTTTAACTCCAACCGATACAAAGCACACACATCACACTTGCTAATCTCATACTCATAAAGATGCCACTCAAAATGGTTCAGTGGTTGTGGGTCCATATAATAGGATCGTTTCAGCCCTCCAAATTCATTCATCACTTGCTTCCTAGATTCATGCCAACCACGTCCACTGTAATCTGGCAGTGACCTCTGCTTTCTGTTTCCACTCTCAAATGCTCTCCTAGGCTTATCAAAGAAAAGCCACTCCCTGATAGTCTCACCTTCAAGAACAGAAAGATCGAACAACTCTGCAGTTGAAAATGAAATTGATTATATAAATGAACAATCTTGTCAGCCTTTTTTATTTGTCCTGCATCTCAACCTCCCTATCAGTGACTTTTCAAAATAAAGCATAAACCAGAGAAATAACAGAGCGTGTTTATATTACCAGGTGCATTCCATGGAGACTTTGCAGTTGCTGCTCCCTCACATTCAGGGATGCCAACATCTTTTCCCTGTGCCTTTGCACTAAGAGCAGCAAAGAGTAAATTGTCCTTCAAACCAATGCCCCCTGGTCGTAGAACCGGGGCCATGCCTGGTGGCCCTTCATTCAATGCTAGAGTAGCATGAAAGCTACTGCAATAGTCTTGACACCAGTCCAGCCCTTGAGCAGGCCTTGGACAGTCCCAAAGCGCACATTTTGGGCCTAGGAAGGCAGAAGGAGGAGGGCAGATGCTAGGGAGATAGTTAGATACATGGGGAATGGCATCCTCCTCACAAAATGCTGAACCATAAAAACCAGTATACAAACTGTGATTGAGGTCTTGATGCAAGTCAAACTGATGATATTCTAGAGCAGCTCCATCCACATCATTAGCTGCAACATTGCCAACTCCAGAGGTGAATTTGGTCTCATCAACCAATGGGAAATCAAGTTGCTGTTGACCCTGGCTTCCAGTTAAGCCAATAAATTTAGTACAATTATATGGGTGATTATAGAAACAATGAACTAAACTGTAATGCATATGAACAGAAATGGACTTATAGTAAATGTTACTCTTAAGAGAGAAAATAAGTTTGCATTCTAAGCACATACCAACAGATTGACAATGTCATTCAAACGATGAAAGAAAAGAAAATAAATTAACTACCAAATATTGACGTCAGAAGACATTATCGTCATCTAACATCTATGGTACATCCCAAACAGGGAAACTATAAATTATTTAGCCACCGTTCAACTACTGAAACATACTGTTCCATAAATGGTCCCAAAATGTTATCCAGACATATAGGAAATGCAGTGTTCTAAACTCCGGCCCTAGTCGATGGTTTCACAGCAAAATTAGAATGCACAGTACATAGAAGCAAGTCTATTGCCTCCAAAATTATATGGTGCAGGGATATGGAAGCTTTGCAAACCAGGGAAAGGGAATTGCCACATGATTAACATGCATTAATTTATTTACACAGAAAAATTTAACAAATAATAGTAGAATCGATTTTAAAAATACAATATAGTATAGATTTATTTTTATAATTTAAAAATGAAAAGATTGTACTAAAATTTGTTGATATGCTAGACGAAATCATTGGACTGAGCTCAATGCATTTCAAGGATACATCTTAATATTTTTTTGTGTTTCTAAATAATTTCAAAATATTTGGGCGAAGTGAAATGTACTACATTTTGCAGCAGGCCAAAATCATTTCAACCTGTTTCTAACCTATTTCAAGCACGGAAGCAGGTTTCCCCATGAGTATTCAATACAGATAAATCAACTTTGCTCAAAAAAAAATACAGATAAATCAAAAAAAATTAAGCACCTATATTATTTTTATGTGTTTCTAAATAATTTCAAAATATTTGGGCGAAGTGAAATGTACTACATTTTACAGCAGGCCAAAATCATTTCAACCTGTTTCTAACCTATTTCAAACACAGAAGCAAGTTTCCCCTATGAGTATTCAATACAGATAAATCAACTTTGATCAAAAAAACGTACAGATAAATCAAAAAAAAGTTAAGCACCTATATTAAAGATCAAGTTTGAACAGGTGAAGCAGTAATAAAGCTAATGACCAGTGCAGACCAATTAGCAGTTTGCAGGATTTGGACATTTTATATTACTATTCTTGTACACAGTTTTTAGAGCACTTTAGTGCTATTCTGACATCCCACATTTTTATTCAGAACAGAAAAAAGTATAATATAGAAAGCAATCACATGCATATTGGGGCATCAAGCCCACAATTACTATTTTCTTAAGCTTCCTGTTCTTCAAATGTGTGTTTTTCCCTCACCCTCCCAGTGGTTAATGCCATACTGCACCACCTTTGAAGTAGTCCCCCCTGCTGATTCTTTGGCCATCCATGGCAAAAGAATAAAACTTGATCCTGTTCTATAGATGATTTCCATAAGATTCTCATGATTTTCCACCATATCTTAGGCATCAGAACAATTCACAATTCATAAATAAACTTCTAACTCATGAGTCATATCATGACTTTAGAATTAAACGTTTAAATTGTGAGTCATGATTTAATAGCTATAATATAAATGGAATGGGTGCTCCATCTGACAAGGTACAGCAATTTTCCCCCTAATTCTGAGAGAAACTAGGACAAGACAAGAAGCATGAGATTGACGTGTATAGAACTATAGAAGGAAACCAAATGAGCATGTTATGCTTTTAACATCAAGCCAAAAAGTAGAGCACGCTTCTGATTCCATTGACAAGCCTTTCTTTTGGATCAGATTATAGGTTTGATTATTCAAAGTAGTGCTTTAAGGTGATGAATCTAAGGGTAATACATACCACTTCAAGAGTTCCAGTAAAGGTACAGCATTCTTCAGCAGTTTTTCACGATCAGAAGCTACCAGAACCTTCAACTTTCTAAACTATAAACAGGCATCATGTAGAGGATGGTGTTCTCAAACAACTTCTTTCTGAGGATTGATAAGCCAAGGTTTTCTAATAATAGGGATCAATGGAGCCTAGGTGGCTAAAATGTGGGGTTTCAAACACCAAGCTCATGTAAGACCAGTACAACAGTTAAAGAAAAGGGGAGAGATTTCAGGGTGAAAGAATGAACGAAGGAAGATCTCAGAGAGAAGGAAAAATAAGAAGTCGATACAACAATTTCCCAATTCAGCTCTAACTAAACAAAGTACGCAGCAATTTTTACAAATAGTTCAGGGTAACTTAATAATAATGTTATCCTGACATAAAAATGACACATACTAATATATACCCATATAATAATTAGCCATCCAACCATTCTATAGTAGGTTGGTAGTCCTAATATTTTCAATATCGCTTAACCATGTTCTGGTATTACCCCATAGCCCAAGGTTCAATTTTCACTTTATGAACACACCCAAAAAAAAAAAACAAATGCATAGGCATCTATAAACACAGTCACCTTCCTTCAGGCATATATAGTATAACTATAAACGCTTCAGTTGCATGTCTATGCTGGTATACCAAAATCCAAGATGCTTAAAGGCATAGCATATGATTCAGCAAACATAAGAATCTTACATAACTTAATACCTACAATTATACCACCACATCAAGCTAATATGTGCGCATGCAACATACAAGCACACAGACACATGTAATTACAATAAACAAATCATTTCAAGTTGAAACAACTAATGACACACACACACTAAAGGCACTTACCTCTCGGAATATCATATTAGTCCCAGCTTGCAAACTCTGATCATTAGGCTCAGGCTTTGGAGCAGCTAATGGACTAGTGGCATCATCTTCTTCCTCACAGAGCTGCAACAACCGACAGATATCGGTGGAGAATGATCCAAGACTGCCACCCTACAGTCACATTAAAATTACAATTCATATCGCCAACTTGCATTGCAGTTCAGGTTCATAAGTGTCTGTGGTGAATGGAATGGTATGTCCACAAGCATGCATAGCATCAGCAAGATATATTAGCTTACTTGCTGTAAAGAAGAAGCAGGAGAGGGCTCATTAAGCTCAGCCTTCCATTCACGAAGCATCTGATGGACCTGCTCCTCAAGAACAGCAGCATCAACTGTCCGACTTTCCTTCCTGGCAAACTGCAGATCCATGAACATCAATTGCAGATCATCAACCCGATTCTTTGCCTTGTCTTTAAAGAGCCTATGTGATGCTGACTTGCAGCTGGTCTTCGAAACCTTTTTCATAGCTAAGCCTCAAGTAGTTATCCTACAAAACCCTAGAATTATAAATGTAGCAAAACAGTTTCAGAACACCATCAATGAAATCTTCAAAAGAGACAATCCCAAAAAATACATCCAAAGTTCAGATAAATATATCATGAACAGTAGCATAACCCCATTTTACACCCATCTACCCGAGAAGGCCAGAAATTCTAGCACTCAAAACCTGTCGTTTCTAGTTGAGAATATAATCAAATTATAATATAATAACGGATCGCATTTTAAAAGTAAGTAAAAAGACGTGGGTCTAATAATACATCAATTTTCTTATAGAAAACATAAACCTAAATATCAATAAAGACGATCAAGGTATATTGAAGCAGTTCTTACAAATTTAAACAAAAACTCACTAAATAAATTTACAAAGTGCAAGCCAAGCATCAGAAAAATCTTCCCATACAAAATCAAACAATAACATCAGCTCGAAGGAGCACCACCATGGGAGTAGAACCAACCCCAAGATCAGATCAAAGGTTTCAGAGAGAAATGGAAACTCTAAAGCCTAAATCAGATAAGAATTGCAGAACAAAAGAAAAAGCTAGGGCATTCGAGATCGAAGAAATTTTTATTATTATTATTATTTTGGCTGTTAAGTGGAAACAGAGGAACTGTGCTTACCTCAGAGCTTCCAAAATTTGCAGTGATTTTCAGTGGTTGGTCAGAGAAACTGGCTCATACAAGGAGAGAGAAAGGGAAAAGAGAAAGAAGCCGCTTTATCTCATCGACGACCCTCATCTCCCTTCTCTTGCTGAAATCAGTACGAGTGGAATGGAGAAAACCGGAAAACGCAAAAGGGATATTTCCGCCAGGAATATAGGTTTCCTTCTCAAAGCCTACTTAGGGCACGTTTGGTTGACAATAATAGAGAACGGAATGAAACGTAAGGTTATGATGTGTGGTTTAGGATGGCATTGAGCATATTTATTTATATAATACAAAATACATAAAAAAACCATATTATTCACAAATTACGAATAATAGTACTAACGTCAAATAAAAAAGTGCTAACCTCATACCCTCATGTACAAGCCCCAAAATAATTTGATATTCAAATTTATATTATTTTTCATATTTTACATTTTTCTTGTGCAAATTATCTCCATTAATTTCCCTTTTCTCCTATTTTATTATTGTTTAGAGAAGGCCAACAAGACTAATTTAGAAAAAATTAATAAATATACAAAATATATCTTACATTTAAGATTAATATCAACTCTTTAATAAAATTTTACATTTACTATTTGGAGTGTCATTAAGCATTTTTATTTTTATATAATATAAATAAATCATATTATTTACAAACTATGAATAATAGTATTAACGTCATGCTACCAGCAGAAGCTGGCGTAGATGGTGAAGGGCACTGCGTTCCATTCATCTGCTCCTGAATTCTATCCTAGAAGGGAGGGTGAAGAGGTTTCTCTAGGAGGAGTGCCTCCATAAAGTGAGCCTGACCAAATCTACATTCGAATTAGTCAGTTACTTGATAACTTATGCTAAAAAAACTTGAAAAAGTGGAGGATACTGAATGATTATAGATTAAAATAAAGAAAGTATAAACGTCATACTCTCATGTACACGACCCGAAAATAATTTGATACTATTCAAGTTTATCTTATTTTTCATATTTTAAATTAGTTTGATATTGATGATTATATCCAATTCATGTTGGATATGAAAAAATGGAATTTCTTTCATTACATCTAGGATGATCCAACCTTCTTTTTTTATTAAGTTTGTAAAATTATGTCCTTGTCGTAATTTTTTATGATACTTTATAATATTTCTATTAATTAATATCATTTTGATATTAATTATATTACTATAAGAAAAAATAACTAGATTCAGAAGGCCAAAAAAAAAAAAGCTAGATTCAAGCTGACATATTTTTGCTGAACTCATTGTTAATTCAAGTATTCAACTATCATGAAGTTTTGGTTTTAGTGTTATTACAACTATGAATATGAATATTGTTGCGGTACGGGGGATGAAATATAAACTATTTAAATTATTTTTAAATGAGCTAGATTTTAAGTTTTAAATTTGTGTTTTTCAACAACAAAAAAAAGGTACTTTTTTTAAAGATTAAGTAGTTAGAATTTAGAGAAAATATTATTAAAAGAAAATTAAATTACTCAAATTCTAATTTCAGTCATTAAATTCAACAAATTACCATCATACCCCTTAGTTATTAAAAAGGCAAAATTAAAAACAAAACCATAATGTTTGCGCCCAACAAACAACCCTCAACAATTACAAGTATATAAGTATATAATTAAGATTTGCCTTGGGTTGCCCTACAAATAAGAAACGAATACAATGATAACATCACAATTTCCCACCGTTCTGTATACTTTTTCATCCTTCTTGTATGTTCTTCATGTTCATGCTTCTTATATTCTTTGAAATCCAAACGTTGAGATGTTACCTCTTCATAATCTACAACGTCTCCCTTCCTCCATGATCTTTTTTCCCCCCTTATTTACTTCCCTTTAATTGATCAGTCCCTTCGTCAATCTCGGATTCTTTTAATGCTACAATCAAAACAATAATCTGATTAGCTGAAATCAATAATATATCAAATAAGATTGAAATAATTGAATTTGTGATCATCAAAAACAATTACATGGTTAAAAATAGATCAAAGGTTAGATTCTTTGTATGTGATCCTACGGGGAAATTGTTAAAAGAAAAAAATAACTCGGTTAAATTCGAATAAATTTTGAAGTTCATATTAATTCTTTTTTCTTGTCATTTACATATGGGTATTTTAGACATTTCATCAGATTTTAAAATCCTTAATTATTATACCACATAACTTGATCTATAATTTTTTAAGTTTAATGACCGAAATTAAAATTAAAGTAATTCAACTGTCTTTTAACAAGATTTTTTTAGAATTTAATCTATATTTTAAATTTAAATTATATACATATCAAAATAAAAAAAATATTAAAAAATATTAAAAAATAATATAAATTTTGAAATAACAAATTTTAATTAAAAAAACGTAATATTTAAGGTATACCATAACTTTGGTATAGTAGTAACTAAGACTAAACTTATAACCCTTTTGGTTCAATTTTATGGAAGAGGATTATATGTCATCCTAATGCAATAAACCGATTATAGCATTTGGTTGGTCTTGTATAATATAAAATGATTACATTTTATAATCCTCATTATATCATTTGATGTAATCAGAATTACACTGCTATAACTGATGAATGAGGATGCAAGCATTCTGTAATCAAATGAAAAAGACAATATTGTCATTATAATTTTTTAATTTGACCAAAGTGTCCACCCATAAATGATGTTAAATATTAAATAATTATCACCATTAAATATTTTAAAAAATTAATTAATTATATAAAAATATAAAAAAAATCCCCACTAAAAAATTAAAAAATTATATTCCACTATTAAGAATATTAAAATATCACATTAAATAATATTCTCACCATTACATATTAAAACGTTACCATGAACCTCTTCATAATATTTCTACCATTAAATATTAAAAAATTATTACCAACCCAATACATACACTGCACAAATTGAAAAAAGTTAATTTGAACACAGCATGTATATTATACATATATGTGTAAATAGAGATAATTTTGTCTCTTGCTATATTATTTCAATATATTCTTATTTCTTATGTAATTCAATCAAACAATTTTATACATATGCATAATTACAAATCCATGTAATCATCATTATATTATATTCCATTACATTTATTTAATTTCGTGAACAAGATGGGCACTTATTATTAATGCCCAATATTGCCTTAAATAGGATTAGCTCTAATAAAATGATACACGTGCCTATAAAAAAATAACTAAGACTAAATTCATTTCCAAATTCCAACATATGATTTTTTATTTATTTTATTTTTTGTCATAACTTACACATTCATTATTCATGTCACAAAAAGTTGGGTAAGTCTTAAACCGCGGCTTTAAAAGTCATTTTTTGTAAATCGAGATAAAATTCTTCTCACATATTTATCTTATAAATCATAAAAATTATTCTCCAAAAACTAATCTTAACACACACAATTTGAAGGAAAGAGTTTAATAATGTCCGTTGGGTTGTATGCATGGCCCCATCTTCCAACAAAATCGTTGGATATACTATAGTATAAGCTTGTTTCAATGGGTTTTTATCAGGTTTATATGTGCTTATATATGTAAGTCGAAATAACATTTCTCTCACATACATACTTCATATACCGTAAATTACGATTGAAAAGCTGTTTTTGAAAACTTCAATTGATGTTCCAAACGAGCACTATAATTGTGCTTGTTTGGAATCACTTTTATGATCCTCAAAAGTGCTTATTTACGTAAGTCGAAATAAAATTCATCTCACATATTTACCTCATATACCATAAATCACGATTAAAAAATTATTTTTAAATACTCTAATCACTACTATTCCAAAACACTTAACTCTTAATAAGTAAAGTATTGAGTCTGGGGAAGATCATCTTGGGGAGAGTTTTTCTTAGTATACGCTATAGAGCCTAGCCCAAATAGAGATTAGTGGTATTAGATGTTAGATGATTTTTTATAATTAAAAATTTAAATTTTAAAATTAATTATTAACCCCAAAATTATTTTGGCCAAGTTAAAAGATGAAAGAATATTTTCCTGACAAAAAAGGGAGAAGAAAAATCCAAAAGTGACGATAGGGCATACAAGAAAAAGAAGAATAAAAAGGCGATTCCTTTTATATTGCTAAGAATAAAAAATAAAATATGAGTGTGCATGTGATAGGTTGAAGTAGTGAACAATGAAGGATGATGTGGGTAAGGAAGGAATAAAGTGTCACTTCCACTAGGCACTCGGAACAACATAACATCTACAATGTTCCTTCTTGGTTTGATGCTCCCCCCGCCCCCCAAAAAAGGAAGAGCTTTAAAGGAGATTATATTATTAATAATTAATTATTAATATATGGAAATTGACACTGTTTAAGATTATCAGCATCTCGTAGTTTCTAGTCCAAACCAACCACTTGGGATACCCATAATCATCTGTTCTAAAGAATGGTTATACTTAATTATAAAAAAAAATCATCATTCGTATTAAATAGAAAAACAACAGTTCTAGGTCCTAAGTTAAAAAAAAAACTAAATGCTAACAAGTTCTAAGAAATTCAATTTTTTATAAGTTTGACTTGTAAATTACGTACCTGAAGTTTTAAATATAAAAATTTGATTTGTAAACGTAAATTATTAATTTTGACTTGTAAACAACGCAACTCGACTTATAAATATAAAAGTTTAACTTGTGAATATTAATTTTTTGGGACCTCTGCGTATTTAATTTTAATTTCTTGTCTAGATCTATGGGTAACTTTCTCAAAAAATATCTTCCCATTCACAATAACTTCATATGATTTGGGTCCTGCCATTTTACAATCCTAATCCTACATACTCCCTTCTCACCTACACTGGTTGCAAGTGACAACCAGTGTAGAAAATTAATAGTCTCTTATCTTATTAATTATAAAAATGCCACAAATAATATTTTCTATACTATATATCTTTACAACAATTATCGTAATTAAAAGGTCAACAGTAAAAATGTTAGCTTGCATTAAAATATGATACATCACCTTTGTGCGGCAATCAGGAATTTGTGGAACCGAAAGAGGAATTCGGGGATTTATTCCCTTCTAAAGACTGAAAAAGTTTTCATAATGATATATTAATTACACACCATTTCATGTTGTCTTTCTTCAAATTCAAGGCCCTATGCGACTGTGTAAAAAAATTAATAATAAAAATAATTAACTAAATTAACATCAATCACAATATTAAATGATCTAGATGTCTTGCGTTTAGATAATCGTTGTTACAATCCCACTACTTAGTATATGTTTAGACTAGCTTTTAAAAAATAACTTTTACTATTTATGAATAAAATAAGTATGTGAGAGGAGTTTTGTCATAATTTACAAAAAATAATTTTTAAAACTACAGTTTTGTGGTTTTGCAAACACTCACTTAATCAAGTTGAGGACTTCCATAGAGTTACAAATAAGTTCATGGGTTTTACAATAGTATTCGGAAAAAATCCCTAATTTTCACAATAATGGCCCATTATTTTCGAGATTGACCCAATTTGTATCTCGTTGGGACCATACAAGTTGAAAGTCAATGGGTGGATAAGAATGGGCTGTACTAAAGAGGTGTTGGATCCACGTAGCCTATAGTACCTCGGAAAGGATTGTCTCTAATAAAAAAATATATGTGTTTAACAAATAATCTTTTAATCTTATGCAAGAAGAATTTGCTCAATAGTTTTCCAAACATTCCAAGAGAGGAAAACTTGCTTGCTAACTAACGCCCTAGCCAAAGAAGGCTTGTCTTACTCTGCTCTATTAGATGACTGTCCATCTCATTTAAAGACTTTGCTAGACAAAGATTGTATGGAACTAATTCCCTTTATTTAGTTTAACTTAATAGCTATTAAGCGTGTTTGCCCTCGTTTTATTAGAAAAATAGTCTTCTCACTCAGTCAAACTTTAGCAGCACTTCAGAAAATGATGTTAATTCATTGCTCCAGTCTTTTCCTAGTCATTCTATGAGGCTGTTTGGAATAGTTTATGAAAATTTTATAAGTGCTTATGAATTGTAATTTACGGTCTACGAGGTGCTTTTACGGTCTACGAAGCTCTTTCACGGTCTACGAGATAAATATGTGGAGGAGATTTATCTCGATTTACGTGAATCGGGCTTATTATATAAGCCCGATTCAAAAAAGCTATCACAAACAGCCCCTATACTGATGTTTTACTTCTTCCCCACCCTTTGGATTACGCCATTCTGTCTTTAGTTGTATAAGCTTTATCATTTTAATGTTATTGATCTTTTTATAAAAAAGACAAAATTAATAAAGCCATTTCTTATAAGGGAAAACTATTTTTTGAGATACCTATATTTATTAGCTTCCGTCAATTTTTAATTTGGCATATGTGTGTTTTTCTCTCCTTACTAAATCATATTCTATTAGCACAATTATTTTTGTATAAAGATAATAATGCTAACAAAGCAGAATTACAGGGGGTAATGTTGCTTAAAAAAAAAAGTAAAATCAAAAGATTTAATAAAAAAATACACAAATACCAAATTAAAAATTGAAGGAAACTACACATTTCTTAAAATTGGTTTTCCTTTTCTAGAAGGAATGGTAGATTAGTTGTTCTGCAGATTAAGAAGATGACTGCTTTTAAGTGGGCAAGGCAAATGTCAACAAATTTATTATTTGTTGTGAATAAAATAAGGTTGCAGATTGTTTGGCAAAGCAGAGACTCCCACCCCTGAAACTTTATTACATGAATTCTCAATACTTGAGGGTCATGTCGAAATGAATATTTTTTTTAAAGACCAAGATGTAATTCTACCTATAAACATTTCTTCAAAGAATTACCAGTACCATAAATATTTTTTTTAGTGTAAAAATACCTATAAACTTTAAAAAATATACCAATAATGTCAATTCCGTTAATTTTGCTTGACGGTGTTAGTTTTTTATTTATGTGGGTCCTACTTATTTTTTACCAAAAACTAATGTCATCAAGTAAAGTTAACGAAATTGGCATTATCAGTCTACTTTTTAAAATTCATGGGTATTTTTGCACTCAAAAAATGTTTCTGATGCTGGTAGCTCTTTTTTTGAAAAATATTTATGGGTAGAATTACACCTTCACACCTTTTTTTAATACTGTATTTCCATAAAATGTGAGGAGACCTCACCAAAAAAAAAAAACATCATCTAGCTACTCTCATTAGTTAGAAATGAAGCCAAACTTACTATGTAGAAGGTTGAAATGACCGCCTCACCTTGTATAAGAAATCACTTTACCATTAGAGCAATGTACCAATGTGTTAAGATTTCCCAATCAACCTCCACCTCCTAGCTAATAAGTAGAGGGCGATCAAGGATACAATTTATCACCATAGCATGGGAGGTCGACTTAGCAAAGTAATAAGCAATAACAAGGTCTTCTATAGGTAAGGTTTATCAAAACCTGCCACACTCTGTTTTTTTTTTTTTTAAACTACCCTATAGTTATATTTTGTTATGATGTATAAATTATGTTAACAACACTCACTAACATTCTTTATACAACACAGATGAATCTTCCAATTTTCCTTCTCTTTTGGTTCTCATCGAATCATTAGAGGAGTTTTTGGTCTGATTTTCAGAGCAAATATGCTCTCTCAAGACCAAAAGAATGAATAGCATATATACGGTTCTTAAACAGGGATTCCTTTAATTTTCCAGAGGTAAAAAGAAGCACGTCCTAAGTTTCACGGTCAGTTTTTAATATTCTTCGTAATCCCCTTTCTAAAATTCAAATTCATTCATTAATTATTATTAATTAGTCAACTCTATTATTATAATTGTTTAATTGATTAATTTACATGTGTGTGTGTATTATTCCCTTGTTAGTTGGATCATGATTCATTTATCCATCATAGCCGGCCCATTTTTTTTTTTTTTGAAAATCAGAATTGAGATCCCAGCCTATAGCCAGTCCATATTCTGGTACAAACATGAGCAAGGCTAAAAATAATTCAGACTGCTCTGTCTGGAAACTATTTTTTTTTTTTTTGAAACCGGAGGAACTTGCCTATGTTCAGACTTTATCAATTTTATTAAATTTGAAAAGCCTTCTCTCAAGTGATTTTTAATTTGTACAAGAGTTGTATGTTTCAAGTCCAAGAATGGGCGTTGCTTAAAGGAATAACTACTGCTTGGGATCTTAGTTTGAATAAATATTATTTCTGAATCTAACTGTAAACTTTTCGTCGAAAGAGCTAACAATGGCTTGGTATCCAAGTATGTGTTATCTACAATTGGAGTGTGCATTAAAGAAATGATGAGATGACTGATTTATTTAAATACAGTATACTCCTAGAAGATCTAATATGATTGCTAATATTATTTCTTAGTGGAGTCTTGAAACTACTTCATTGATGTATTCTAGGATTTTTTATCCCCACCTATAAGTAACATGTAATTTGTACTGAGTTTAATTTAGTCCCTTTCTATATAAACAAAACGTAAAAATCCAAATTAAATATTCCATTTGGTCAGGTAGCCATATAGTTCCTTGAAATACACGCACATATATTTTGGCATTCATGAAACTAGTAACTTTCCATTTTACATCTATAACCATAGACATAATTCACAAGCAAAGTATCAAGGGCCTAGCACAAGCGCTACAAGACTAGAAAGAAAAACAAAATTGAAGCAAAAACCAGAAACTACTCCCCGGTCCTTAATAAAAAAAAATTTATATAATTTAATTAGATTAAGAAAGTTAGTTAATTAAGTTAGTTTATATAACATACATTTTCTAAAACATCATAGTCACATTTATTAATTCTCTCATTTGTTCCCTCTCATTATTAATTATTGTTAAAGGAGTATCAATAGAGATAAATTAAGAAAAAAAATTGATAAATATGAAAATTATGTTTTATATTTAAGACCTAAATTAACTTCCTAAATATATCTTATATTAAGGATCGAATTGAGTAAATGAAACAGATAGTAACAAATAAAACTAAAACACAAGACATAATTCCAAGCCATACTTACAGCACAAACTAGGATTTTTCGTCAAAGGAAAAGGGGGTTGCAACACCCATTCTTTCAAGCACTTTTTCGTAAGAGCTGCACAACCACAATCACTAAGGTCATTGGCTCTCTTGTCACACTTGATCCTACCTCCATTGTTCCACCTTTATTACAAGTTTTTTTATTAAAAAAAAACCTACTTTGTTGACAAGCTTTATCTTATAAGGTAGAGTTAGTTACATTGATCATATAATGTCAATATATTTTACCAACAACTAAATCTTTAAATAAATTGTTGATTAAAAGGTCTCGCTCAATAAATTCATTGAATGCTCTCTCCGGTCTTCCTCTACTCTTTTTCATGTAATCTATACTATCTAATCTACCCTTTTAACCAACACTCCAATGATCTATTTTGTAATTATATGAACTACCTCAAATAATTTTCTACAATAGATAACACTATTACTTTGGTCCACAAACTTTACAAAATTAAATTATGTGCGATTCCATCTCATTTTGGTTTCTCTTCTTACATCACTCACACTTGTTATTTTCTTGAGAAATGTGGTTGATTTAGAGCGATCAATATCAATATCAATGATTCACTCGAGAAGGACTCAGGTAACAGTAGAAACAAAATATGTTGAGTGTTTCATTGTGCAAAGAAGTAGAATGAAAGGAATTAAACCAATGTCATGACTTTTAAAAAGATCATGTAGTAGTTGAAAGATCTCTATTAAATGCCCTATTCATTTCTATTACTTTTTCTCTTGATATTTAGTTAAGGTATTGAAAATTAGATTGGATATTGAATCAATTGAGGTATTGGGTCAAGGGTCAGTGATTTAGATCGGAGTCAATCTGGGGGGTCAGACCGAAGTTAATTAAAAAAATAGATATATAATTTAATTATTCATGTATACCATTTAAAAAACTACATAAGAGTTTTTTTTTCAACTAATAGTCCAATATAATCTCCTTAACCTAATACCCACAAAAATATCATTGAATACATAAGGATTTTTCTCCAACCAGTATAAAAACAGCAAAAATATTCCACAATCCTTTTAAAGCTTCTTATAAATAGAAAATTTTCAAGAAAATAATTTTATAAAAAGAAAAAATGATATCATTGGCTATAAAAAAAGTATAAAAAAAAGAGGGGGACCGTGACCCGCCGATTCACATAATTCACTTCGGATTATACCGGATCGACTAGGTTAGTTCACCCCCAATTCTCTAACCCCAACCAAACCAATCTGATGTTCGCTTCCCCCAATTCTCTAACCGCAACCAAACCAATCTGATGTTCGCTTCACTGATTTTTAATCTAAATCAGCAAGTCCGTTCCTGTTCTAAATACTATGCATTTAGCATATTGTGCAATTTCCCATGTGCTGTTAAGTGAGGAACAATCTAGTACATTGTTGACCGAAAAGGACGTGAGGGAATACCGTGATACCCGTGGCTTGCGACAACTCACGCATTTTTATTAAAATATTTCAGGTAGAAACGAGTCTCATGGCATTTGTTTCCAATAAAAAAATGACCTCGTTCACCACGGGAAAGTGATTTGCTAATAAGTGTATTTTATTTTCAAAAAAATAGAAAAAATGAGTACATTTTTATAAAAATTACTTTTAATGCTAATAATTAAATATAGGGAAAATATATAAAATGAACATAAAATACTTATAAGTAGTCTTTTTATGTGAAATGGCGTAGCTTTTTATGGGGGGAAAATATAAAGGAAAAGCACAAAAAAAATATAACTTGAATTTCAAAATTCTAAGTAAGTGATTTTTTAAAAAATTGAGTTGTCAATAGCTATATATTTTTTTCAATCCCATTACTCTTATAGTCAACAAAATCAATTTAAAATTTTGAAGTCCAAGTGATATTTTTTTTATCTTTTTCCCAAAATATAACCCCTCTATAGATTTTATGTGAAGTGACTTAGCTTCTTTTTAATAATACCCTTGATTTTATATTATTATTATTTATGGAT
Source organism: Albizia julibrissin (assembly GCA_037074505.1). Lineage (NCBI taxonomy): Eukaryota > Viridiplantae > Streptophyta > Magnoliopsida > Fabales > Fabaceae > Albizia > Albizia julibrissin. Next base: position 21,741,049 of record CM073480.1, on the reverse strand, counting down.
TTGCATTTTTAATAATTAAATAGTTGTATGTTTTGTATATATTATATCATATCTATAAATATTTTATATTTTCACTAAATTTAATAATTAGTATAAAAATTAATTTTTATAAAAATTTACTCATTTTTTTATAATTTTCAGAAAATAAAATACACTCATTTTTTTTTAATTTTGTTTGAAATATACTTCTTTTGATTCTATTTATAAAAGTATTAATAGGGATAAGGTTGGAAATATCTAAAGTTAAGGAAACATGTTGGAAGTGAAGTAGGGAAACCAAACAGAGAAAAGGGAAGAACATGAATGGAATCATGGGAAGTCTTGGGGTCAATAATTGTAATGCTTTTCCAAATCAAACAGGAAAATGAAAAAAGTTTACAGAGTGGGGTATTAATTGTAGTTTTGCCTGAAACTAAAAAGAAAAGATAGAGAATACACGCTAATCATCTGGTGCCTGTTTGGTTTACCAAATCGTAATATAATGGAATGTAATATAATAATAATTATATAAATTTATTTGATTTTTTATTAAGGAAAGATGGTGTATATGCATAAAAACGTTTGATTGGATTACATAAAAAATGAGAATATATGTGAATAATATAATAAGAGACAAAATTACCTCTATCTACACATATATGTACAATGTACACATTGGGTTCAAAATAATTTTTTTCAATTTGTGTAGTGTATGTATTGTGTTCATAATAGTTTTTTAATATTTAATGGTGAAAATATTATAAAAGGGTTCATGGAAATTTTTTAATATTTAATAGTGAGAATATTTTTAATGGTGAAATATGATTTTTTTAATTTTTTTATGGGGAATATTTTTTATATTTTTATATAATTAATTAATTTTTTTAAATATTTAATGGCGGTAATTATTTAATATTTAATAGCATTTAAGGGTGGACACTTTAGTTAAATTAAAAAATTATAATGGCAATAGTGTCTTTTTCACTTAATTACAGAATGCTTGCATTCTCAGTCATCAGTCCTAACCGTATAATCATGAATATAAAATGTAATCATTTTTTCATTACATAAGACCAATCAAACACTATAATCGATTTATTATATCAAAATTATTACGAGTAAACGGGTTATTAAACTTATATCACACAGTAAACAAGTTTCTTTTTTTATTAGAAAACATATGTCTGACGGCGGAAAAAAAAAAGAGAAAACAATATATGTCACCCACCACCCATGCTTCTTCAAAAAGCCTAACTCGTTCCTTTAATCCACGAGATCTATTGTAGCATTTTGGTAAATTTTAAGCTCAAGGAGCTATTTGAGAAAATATATTTAGTGAAAGGGATGAAAATTCTTTTACAAAAACCTCAAAAGAAATAACTCTTAATCAAATAAAAAATTATCAATATACTACACGGTGAGAACTATTTATCAAAATGCTATAGAAAAAATCATTCCTCATACCAACGAACGAGTTCTCACAATGCTTTTTTTTAAAAAAATATTATTTTATAAACAAAATTGCAGACTAGTCCTGCCTATTTCCCCACTGAAGTCTCAACTAGAACAAAAGATGGAAATCTGTGACGTGATAGGTGTAAATAACAAGCAAATCCATTAAGGAGAACGTGGATTGTTTGATGTGTGTAGTTTTAAAAAAATAATTTTTATAATTTACGAAATAAATATGTGAAATAAGTTTTATCTCAATTTATAAAAAAAAATTTATGAAATTATGTTTGGAGTTCATCCAAACACCCACAAAATCCAAAACTAAAGTATGTAAGAAAAATTTTATCTTGATTTATTGAAAAAATATTATGAAAACTGTAATTTCAGTATTAGCCAAATACTGGTGAGGAGTAATTGATAGAGACAGAGCGTTTTTGGAACGCAAGGGTTAGCAAGAGAGTCGTTGAAGAGTTGCATTTCTGTACTCCTGTTCCTCCTCAACTCAAGTTCTGTGAGTTGTCCCTTGAAAACGACGTCATTTGGTTAAGCAAAGTGAAACATTGTCCACCAACTACCGTTAAATGCCATGATTTGGAATTTGGACTGAGCGGTCGGTCTAGTTTGGGAACGGCCATTAAATCGGGTTGGTCTAGTGATTGACTAGGTTTGATGTTTTTTTTTAAAAAAATTAATTTTCTTAAATATTTTTAAAAATTTTATATTAATAAACTTAAAATATTCAATTTCTCATCAGTTTGACTCAGTCTAACTTCACTTTAACTTTATCTGATCCACTAACCCTTAATCTAATACCATAACTAATTTAATAACCGGTCTAAATTTTAAAACTATCCTCACATATACTATGAATCAGTCACGGCTCTATTCTCTCCAAAGCTCCTCGATTTTTGATATCCCTTCACGCGAGAGCAGGTGATAAAAATACCATCATTTTTTTTTTTAAGTACGTCTATTAAAAAAAATAAGTAAAAGTGACACTTCGTTAAATTATGTAGGGCAGTTATGATTCCTGGTGGGTCCCACACAATTAAAAAAATAAAATTACCTAAATTTTTTTAATTTACCTCCCTACCCTTGTCCCTTTTCTGTCCTGTCTCACATGAAACCCTCCATTCCTTCATTCAACTCCCGCACCCTTGTCAGATTCCGGCGGTCGGCGGCGTCATCCACAAGCAATGACGGCGGGCATCGTCACACCTTCACTGATCTCTCTCTTTCTCTCAAATCTCCCTTCCTTCATTCAACTCCCCCACTATAAATTTCTTCACTGGATCAATGGTTAGTGGGTCAAATCGGAGTTAAACCGGAACTAACCCCGGGCTAAACCAGTGAGAAATTAAAGATTTTAGACTTATTAATATAAAATTCTAAAAGAAAAATTTTAAAAATTGATTTTTTTAAAAAATAAAAAAGTTGACCCGAATCGGGTCACTAGACCAGATTGGTCGACCAGCCGGTTTGCTGGTTTTTGGTTCGGACCGGATATGAGAACATGGGGTGCACTTTTTGACAAAATTTATAGGTATTTTCGCACTTTAATCTTAAATTAAAATTAAAATTGCGATTTCAGAATGTGTAAAACTCTGAAGCTACCAAGAATAAAATTATTCTTTGACTCTATTGAAGCCATACAGCTCCTGCTAACCGACTGTGGTCATGATCATCCTCTCAGAGAGGAATAGGTGGCATTAGGTCTCTTATCTCCTCAGATTGGGACCTTGAAATTATTCATGTTAAGCGTGAAGTATTAAGGAGTGCCGACTGCCTTGTCCGTACTGCCCACGAAACGCAGTCAGATTTTACCGTTTTACAAGAACCACCTACGTGGTGCTGGGTCCAGATGAATTAAAATTTAAGAGATGTGGAACTGAGACATTCTTCCAATCCTATCATTGACTTTGTTGAGATGTAATTTACAAATGTAATACTTGCCGTTTTATTAAAAAAAAAAATTGCGATTTCATGAGTTAGGCGCAAGTCTTATTGATATCATGGAAGTTGATGGCATGGTTAAAAATTATGTGAAGGAGATAATCGTCATTAACACATCACACATGGATAAACGCTCGATTGAGGTGTGCTATGCACTGATTTTTTTTTGACTAATATGTCTGCAAAATGATCAAAATCATTAGTTGACTTAATGACGGTGGTATTTTTTCACAATTATAAAAACTTCATTTTTATATATAATTAAATCTTAACTATTAAAAAATAATCTAATAATAGATATTTTTAATGGAGAGGGAAATCAATAGAAATATCCCCATATAAATACACGTCCCCCCACTTTATTAAGGAGCTTATGAAAGGCTCAAAATAATAAACCAACTCTGCCTTCACATTCTTTCATTGATCAACCATGGCGGACCAACCCCTTCACGTCGCAATGATCTCATGGTTCGGTTTCGGCCATTTTACTCCAAGCCTTCATGTTGCGAACAAGCTTGCAAGTAGAGGCCATAGGGTCTCATTCTTCGCACCAAAAAATGCAATACTCAAACTTGAACATCTCAACCACCATCCAAATCTCTTCTCCTTCATTCCCATCAACGTACCACACGTTGATGGCCTCCCTCCTGGTGCTGAAACCACCAATGATGTTCCATTTTCATCACATCCCCTTCTCATGAAGGCCATGGACCTCACTGAGCCTTTCATTGAAGCTTCTCTTAGAGATCTCAAACCCCACCTCATCTTCTACGATTATCAACACTGGCTCCCTCAGATGACACGTCGCTTAGGAATCAAGGCTTTCATTTATTTCATAACAGGTCCTACAATTCTTGGGTACATGATGCGGAAGCCACTGGATGGTGATAAGCCTGCGGACCCGGATACTGAACTAATGGTCCCTCCACCTGGCTTTCCTCCTACGGACATTAGGCTTAAACTATTTGAAGCTAAGAAGTTAAAGCAAGCCACTGCTGATATGGAAGGTGAAGGAGCGGGAATTGCGTTCCAACAGCGGATGGCGACCTGTTTCAGTAAGTGTGACGCCATGGTTTTCAAAGCTTTCAGGGAAATAGAAGGGCCTTACCTTGATTTCCTTGAAAGGAAAATGGGCAAGAAAATCCTCTCAATTGGACCAGTTTTGCCTAATCCACCACCAAATTCAACCTTGGAAGAAAGATGGGTGAAATGGTTGGCAAGTTTCAGCCCAAAGTCAGTGATATACTGTTCATTTGGGAGTGAATGCGTTCTAAGCAAACATCAGTTTCAGGAACTGATCTTAGGTCTTGAACTCACAGGTATGCCTTTTCTTGCAGCACTGAGACCTCCTATGGGAGCTGAAACGGTTGAGTCGGCATTGCCTGAAGGGTTTAATGAGAGGGTAAAGGGAAGAGGGATTGTTCATGGAGGTTGGGTTCAACAGCTTTTAATGTTAAATCATCCTAATGTGGGTTGTTTTCTGAGTCATTGTGGAACTGGATCTATGACAGAAGCATTATGCAGTGAGGCTCTAATGGTACTCATACCTAATTCTGGAGATCAGCTCATAAATTCAAAAATTGTGTGTGGAGATCAGAAAGCAGCAGTGGAAGTTGAGAGAAGAGATGAAGATGGGGTCTTCACAAGGGAAGGTGTGAGCAAGGCTGTGAAAATGGTGATGGATAGTGACAGTGAAATAGGTCAAACGATCAGAAGTAATCATAAAAAATTGAGACAGATTTTGCTTGCCCCTGGACTTGAAGATGCTTACCTTGATGAATTTATTCACACGGTTCGTTCAATGCTCATTTAATCTTGAATTGAGAAGATTCAATAAAACCCTATATTGAGCTACGGTCTATCTAGTGATTTGTGCTATATTTGTAATGATTTCATTACTACATAAAAGCACTGTTAGCGTCATTTTTTTAAGTCCTTTACAAGTCCTTTTTCTCAGCAGAATGTCTATATAAGAAATTTAGTAAAGTCTGATTACAATGTCCCTTAAAAAAAGGATGCCGTAACACACTTACAGCTTCCTTTTGAAATGTCTATGTAAGAAACGTAATAAAATATAACTACAACATTTAATAAAATAAGGACGTTGTAAGACACTAATGATGTCTCGTTTAGGAAAAAAAGGATGCCGTAAAGTATGCATCTTACAGTGTCCCTTTTAGAAAAAAAAAAAGATGCCATAAGTGTGTTATGATATCTTTTTTTTTTTTTTTTATAAAAGGGACATCATTGGGTCTATACTCACAATTTCCCTTTTTTTAAAAAAAGGACGGCATAAGTCTTTTGTTTTTATTGGAATCACCTCTAATAAAAAAAAATTCTATAAATTTAGCCCCAGCAAATAAACATCATCTCCTTTTAAAATATAGACTGTTGACATTAATAATAAACATTCAAACAATCAAAAACACACAAAAGAAGAAGACGGCAAAGGAATGAATATTATTACAGATGAAAGTATTTAAATACAACCAAACACACAAAAGAAGGAAAAAAAAAAAGGAAGGCATTATGATATTAAAGCTTTTCAATCATGAGTGACATTTGTCAACATTCAATTCTGTGCGACTTCAACATTTTTTGACCAACCAACTTTTTCTCCAATGTTATTTTCCAAGAGGAGACATGTGATAACATAATTAAATACGTTAATAGCTCAACAACATGAAGATTATTCATACCACTAAAGAAGTTACCACGCTTTATAGTGTTTCTCATGTCTGCAACCATGCAAGACACTACTTATAATGTAAATGATATTGAATCTTTAATCAACTTTTTAACATTGATCTCTAACATAAAAACTGATTTCAAATTCTAATGCTCCCATAAACATGAAATTCCGAATCAGGAAGAAAATTTTCATAGAACATAAACCTGAACCACATTATATCAAAACCACAAAGCCTGGCAACATAATAGATGCATCAAGGCAGATAAACATGCCAAAGAACAAGTCTGTGAAGAGAGACACATGACAAGAACTTCAGCAAAAACTCTAGTAATACTCGTGTTCATTAAGAAGAACCTAACTTACTCGCATCTCTTTTTTGGTTCAATGAAATGAGACCAGCAAGGAACCTTTCTTTCAACTTGCCACTATTGATCAAATACTGTTTTTGTGTAAGCTGAAGCATTGAGAGATGCAAGTTTCCATAAATTGTTGAAGTATACTTCAACCCTTTTGGCTATTCCTGCCAAAGAATATTGCATACTTGAGGTTCCCTCATCTTAAACTGGAAGCATAAAATTATTTTTAATTTCTAAGTCATTGAACATAATAAGAAAAAGGAAGAAGAGTCACACTTTGTCCACAAACCACATAGGGAGAGTTTTCAATACGGTCACCACGAATAACTTCCCCAAGATTCTTTGCACCGTGAATGATTTTATCTGGTTGACAATAAGGCAGCGTATAGTAGGAGTAAGGAAACTGTGTTTTTGTAGAACTCAGTTTGTTCACTTTCTCCATTAACGGATCCTCCTGCCACTAATGAGCATAAGATTAAAAAAATACTAGTAATATTATGATTAGAAAAATTTCACATGCAATAATTGAATCAGGTTAATGGCTATATCGGTAGTAAGGGAGCTGGACGTCATGTACTAAGACCTTGGAAGCTGCCTAGGAAATGCCTAATTTAGTTGATAACATGTTACTCCCTCTGATCCTATTTATAAGCAACTTTCTCTTTCATGGGGTTGTTCCTTTTTATAAACAACTTTCACTTTGTGTCTGAAAATGTAAGCTCTTTTTTCCTATTTTACCCTTATTAAATACATATTATTTATAATTAATTATCACACATACTAAGAGTTATATTCAGGAAGGGGGAAGAGAGAGAGAAATCACTAGGTGAATGAAGTCAACAAAGCATTGAGAAAACGTATTTTACCATTTCTCATATTTTTTACACATTCTCTCTCTGTTTTCATAAATAGGGGTATATATGAAAAAAAACATGATATTTTTGACATACTTATTACTTTTAACTATTAGTTCGTTTTACGCAATTAAGGAGAAATTTGCTTATAAATAAAACTGGAGGGAGTAACTCATGATCACAGTAGCAAATATATAATGACAATATATAAATTACATACCATTATAGGGTTTTATCACTCCATTTATAATTGATATGACCTTCACTAATCAAATACTATAATGACATTACTAAAAAAAACACTTTTAACGTCCTTTTTTAACAATGGGTAAAAACCAAACTGTGAACAGAGATGCCTTTAAGATGCATAAACTAAGGTAAGAAGCACTATTACTCCCTCTAGTCCTTATTATAAGGCACCAACTAACAATTCTCACAAATCAATAAAAATAATTAAAATCATTAAATTTGTCCTAAAATTTAAGTAATTTCCAATATTACCCTACTAATTGCACTAAACTCTAATATCATACTAATTATTACTTTCACCCACCACCCTTATTAATTATGGGCATATATGAAAAAAAATATTTAATTCTCTTTGGAAACAAGCAAGTGCCTTATAAAAAGGACTAAATACATTTGTTAGTTGATGTCTTATAATAAGTACCAGAGGGAGTATAAATAAATATAGTGGTGACGCTTATTTTAATATTATCTGTGGCACTTGACAAGTGCCATATATCCCAACGCCACTAAAAGAAGCTGTGGCGCTACCCACAAACGCCACAACATGTACATTATTTTTTATTTAAATACCACATAGGATGGCACTTCCTTGAGGAAGTGCTACACGAAGTTTAAACTTCCTGTGGCACTTCCTCAAGGAAGCGCCACCCAAGACCCTTTTTTAAAAAAAATAATTTTTTTTTCGTATTTTTCTTTTAAAACCCTATAATTATAGTTAATAACACACTTTAAATACATTTTCATATCTCTACAATAAAATAAAGAAAAGAAAACCACAATTAAATAATTCCAAAATGATATAAATTAACAAATAACTAATTAACAAAATAACTACTAAGTAAAATACAAGTGTTATCTTAACAAATTTTGAAAGATTTCTAAGATATTTTAGAAGCAAATCAATTTGGTGAATCATTTTAGGGATTTTACTTTAAATATTATGGTTTTAATATAAAATAGAAATAATTTAATTCAGGATAATAATGAGTCACTATTTTGAAAAAGAAAAAGTTATATTTTTAGGAATTTTGAATGAGCTCTAAAATATTTCAAAAATTTTCATTTTAGTCCATCCTCAAAGGTTTTATATATTTTCATTAAAGAACGTTTTGACCAAGGGATTCATTAGGTATTCAGAAGAGATGGAGAAAAGAGCGGAATCTGGAAAATAAGAAAGGGGGCAGCTAATTTGAGAGGAGCTGAATGAAGGAAGCGTCACGACAAAGGAGAATCTTGAGAGACCTTCAATCTTCATCCCTTCCAACAAGGTCGCCGGTGCCATTCCATTTTCCATTAACGCCGGCGACCTCCATCATCATCGAGTCATCTCACCATTCTCAAGTATGAGCTTCAGCGTGGAGAGACAGTAAGAACACAGCACCACAAGAGGTCTGGAGTTTTAAGAGAAGCTGGGACCGGATCTGGGAGGCGGCCATTTTCTCCATTGTTCATCATCATCATTGCAGCAACAAAGCCATAGAACTAGAGCAGAGCGCGACCATTGTTCAGCTTCTTCACCATCGTCTTTGGAAAGCAAAACAAAGGGGTGGCTGGAAAAGAAGAGAGGAGTCTAAGAGAGCAGAGTGGCACTGTCATCACAGTCTGAACCGGACTCACAGTTTCAACATCACGAACTAGAGTAAAAGCTACAGGAACAGAGGAGTTTGAACATGAATATTCATTATCTGTGAACAGTGGCCGTGTGTGTTCCTATTCCTTTTTATTGTTATATATTTTGATGGCTTTTGGACTGATTTGCTGCTGTGATGTATTGGATTGAAGACATGTGTAACTAATTGTTCTTTAACCTAGAGTAGTTATGAATTAATTTGGGGATTTGAGTATGTATGAACCAATTAATTGTGCTTATTGTTATTTTAGTTTACTTAATCTTGTATTATTTTGTCTATTTAGTGCCTGATCACCACTAAATATATGAATTAGGGAATTTAGATTAATGTTGGAAGAGTGATCTTAATTGGACCATATGATTAAGTAATGTGGGATTAGAATTTTCCAATATGATAGAAATATACCTATTAGACCCATATAATCATATCAGAGTGAAATTGAACATTTATTGCCTCTTGAGTAAATTAGTTAGGAATAACAATTTTAACTTGAGAGAGGGGAATTAGTAACTGGAAGATACGTATATCCATTTAAACTCTAGATTAACAAATTAACATTAAGTGCATTTATTTTGGATATATACATGCTCTAACCTTGAAAAAGGGATTAGCCACTCTAGGTTATTTTCCTCCACTGAAATTCCTAAAAACATTTAATTTAGTACTTTTGCTTTTATTTACATTTATTTTCAAATTAGTCTACTTCTTGATTTGTTCAACTTAAATGAACATGAGAAATTTAATACCTAATCACTAGTTTACTTGAATCTCTGTGGGATGACTTTGATTTGCTACTATACTATTTCCACGACCTGTACACTTGCAGTGCTTATTTAAAATTTAGTGGCATCATCAGAGTATATGCAAGCTTTTTTTTTCTTTTTAATTAAACTAAAACTATTCTCTGCTCATACTACATTCATTCGTTCATTATACATGAAACATATAGCCACATATGACTATCAAGTGAATTATATCAAATATAAAAGTAGTACCTCGCACTACGATCATCAATTCACTTTCTTCGTAATTCTTCTTTGCATTTCTCCATACATTCTTCACCTGCCTAAATTGTTGGTTAGAAGGAGTGAGATTCGAGGAATCTCAGTAGCAAACAGTGCTAACTATTGCATACAAGAAATGCTTTATTCATGACATGCTTGCTTACATAAATTCATGCCAACATAATGACATATATGCATGCTCAATGTTTCATATAACATACTCATGGCCATATCATAAACAGAGACAGAGTTTCACTCATTCACATATGCTTCATACAATTTATCAAAGCAATTAACACATCAATACACAAGCACACACATCAAGTTATGCAAGTTAGAAAAGTTTATTACCTTTTGAGACTTTATGTCATTTTCTTGTATCTTGATCTTCCAACCATCGTTTCTTCTTCTTTGTCACTTCATGACCCTAGATAGCCAATCACATCATTAGAGTCATGATTCAAAGCTCTATTCGACTCTCTTTAAGTCTACTTTCAAGGGTAAGTATAGCCATTAGCTATATGTACACACATTAACATAGAATTCTCCTTTTCTAATCATTGTTCCAGAATTTCCAGGTTTACATGACTAAATTTAAAAATTCACCATTAATCCTCAGAAAATTCAAATTGAGTGGTTCCAAATTCTATGTGAAGCTATTTAAGTATACTTTCACATGGAATTACTAAATTATGATAATCACAACTACAAAATTCCCAGAATTTCACCCAACATCACTGTTTCAGATTTCTTTCCAGAAAATAGAGCATAACTTCAACAATTCATATCTCCTAACATACTTGTCCAAAATTTACAAACTACATATCAAATTAAAGCTCTATGCCTCTAATTTAATTCTGAAAATGAATTACACAGCATTTAGTTTTTAACTTCCAAAATTCCCAATTCATATGCAATCATTCAAAAATCATGAACACTTGCATACCTACACAATTTTTTCTTCTAGCTAATGGAAGTATCAAAATTGTCAAATTCTTACTCCTTTCTCACGCCACAAATAGGGCAGAAATTTAGGATTCTCGAGAGTAGTTTGTTGTTTTCTTGTTTTCTCTTGCCTAATCACTTCCTTTATACTTCTAATCAAATGATTACTACTTAAACATTAAATGGACATGATTTAGGAGAAATTTTGGCAGTATTTCCCCTAGGGTTTCATTAGCCCAATTTAAAAAAATAAGGAAAAAAAAATCAATATCCACCAACAACAACACCAACAACATCCAACAAGGTAACATGATCAAGTTTATCAGGTTACCTCTTAATTTCACCACTTTCTCTCTCTAAAACGTCACTGTTCACTCCCTCATCTCTCTTGATTTGTCTTTAAAAACATAGATTTCATGGAGCAGAAGAGGTTAGAAGTGGTTATAGTGTGATTAGGAGGCAAAAATCACAAGATTACAAGCCTCTTACCTTGGATTTGTGAAAACCCTAGCTCTTGTGTGCTTTTTGCTCTTCAACCATTCTTAAGCTCCCTCTCTCTCTTTGATTCAGTTTGCACGAGAATGAATGGATAAAGAAGATGAAGAATTGATGATTAAATGAATCATCAAATGGCTTAACATGTGCTCCCATCTCATTGGTCCAAAAATTCTATTTTCCCTTGCTTTTCATGTATTAATATAGGTCACACAATATTTCTCTCTTCTCTTCCTCACTTGACGGAAATACTTAAGGAAAATGGGACCAAATTTTCTTTCTTGAATTATCACTCTTTAGTTGCAATTGTTGACCAAGTCATCATCTTTTCCAAACTTGGTCAAATGGTCTCCATATGTCATATTTAATAGCCAATATATACTTTCTAGTGCTTCTTGCTTTTTTGGACGTCCCAACCAATAGAAAAAGGAAAGAATATGGGTTGTGGATTTATTTTAGCCAAATGACTATTTTGCCCATACATTTTTTATATTTTCACATCTTGCCTAAAAGCTGACAGAATTTTTATCAAACTTTAAACATTCATATATAATTGTATAGATATCCAATTGGGATGGTTCTAAAGGCTATGTGACCCTTATTCAGTCTAGTTTTAAGAAAAAATATAACCTTTAGTCAATTGGAAGCCCATCATTCCCAAAATTCTCATTTTCGGAAGCTGACATTGAAAATTCCCAGTTTCCTTAGGTTAACTTCAAAAATACATAACTCATTGTGTACAGCTCCGAATAACTTATATGACCTATCAAATTAAAGCTTGATAAGTCTACTTTCATTATGGAAAGTTTTAGAATTTTTGGACATCATTTTCCTCTTGAAATATGTCACACAAATAAGGCTGCCACACCGAAAAATTTACCGGTAGCTATACTACTTTGTGTTCTAATTAACTATGTTATGTGTGACTTCTAATTGCATTGTTTTGTCATTCCCCCAAGCCCTTTAATTCACCATAATATTCCCTTTAATACTCCAAGGGTAAAAGAATTTTGGGAAATACAATCATATCTTACTAGGACACTTGCTAAACCGACGCTTACCAGTCCACTTAATTCAGGCTTATTCTCTAGCTATTAGTTCCAAAATTTGAGATATTACAACTGGCAGCAAGTCACTAACTCCAAAAAGCATCAATGGAATGTACAATAATGAATGACCCAAAATGTTACACAAATTGGATTGGGTCTTGTTTGCCTTTAGCCCTTCACCCAATCTCCCTTGTCTAATAGACATTAGACAACATTAAAAAAAAAAAAGGGTCAATCCACCAACCCGGTGGTCCAACCAGTCATGGGTTGAGACCATATGTGTTTGGGCCTAAAAGAATTGCTCCCAAATGATCCCAATTTTTCAAAACCCAAATGACTTATATTTACAGGTTGGACAGACTTAACCCGAAGTCCCCGCCCATATATTACCACCTCTAAGTGAAGTGAAGGGGTGCGAACATTGTATGAAGTTATTTTCTAAATGCAATATACTGCCACCAAACTCAGTACGGCAATGTAAAATCACAACTTGACCCCTTAGATGAATTAGAGAACCAAGAGAGCACAAACGAAATGGAATGTCAACAACTCTCTCGGAAAGGGATCATACCATTCACAATAATAACTTGAATATAATTCTCAGAAGCATTTTCTCTACAGACCCATCCGCAGATGATGATAATAAATTCATGATTTAGCAAGAGACTGGTGACTTCATCTGTATGTTGAAGAAATTATAACATACCAAATAGTACGAGATTTGCTTATTTATGAACAATGAAAAGGATTTACCTCTATGAGATTTACCAAAAAGTACGAGATTTGCCTTTCTCCCACGCTGCCACTGATCTGCCTCGTCTTCTTTATCCATTACCTTCTTCACCACTTTCGCCATTCCATTTTGCACTCACCCCCACTTCTTTCTTTTATGGGAAAATGGGAAAAAGGCAGGGTCCTTCCCCTCCAAAGGGAAAGTTTTACGTGCTCTTTGGAGTCTCTTTTTCGGAGAAGGACAACAAACACCGTGTTTTGACATTCCTTTCAAAAATAGGACGTCAAAGGATTGGGCTTTGGTGTCACTTCCTCAAAAGGAAAGGCATCGGTTTCGGCGTGCTTTTTTATTTTATTTTATTTTTTGAGGAGTATCTTTAACCGGCCAACTTTTGAATCTCTACGATTTTGGTCAGTGTTTGTTTCCGGTAAAAAAAAAAAGGGGGAAATTTTAATTATTTATAAGATAAATATGGATATTTACAAGATAAATACAGATATTTGTAAAATAAATAAAGGGATTCAAACAATTAGGGAGTTAAAAATATTTTGATTATTTACAAGACAAATATGAAAATTTACAAGATAAATATGAGTATTTACAAAATAAATAAATGAATTTAAAAGAATTTAGAGAATTAAAAATATTTTGGCACTTTACAAGACAAATAGAGTTTTTACAAGATAAATATGATATTTTACAATACAAATAAAGTAAGGGTATAATTATTTTTTTACCCATAACAATTAATTTCATTTTAAATATGGGTTTAAAGAAGTTTCAGAAAATTTTAGGAGTTGAATGAAATTAATTTGCTATCAAAGGCTAACTAAATATATTTTTTTAAAAAAATAAGAACGCATGCATTAGACTGTAGATATGAAGGATCAAAATTTAAAGGTGCATTGCAAGCCTTTCCATCTCTGACGGGGATATGAAAAGGAAAGGACGTGTTGGCGGAAAAAAAAAAAAAAAAAAAGACAATCAAAGGACGCTGGGCAGGGAGGTGAGGTGCAAGTAGATGGTTAGAAGTGAGAAAAATGTGTTTGATTGGAAGGAGGGGAGGGGAGGGTAACAAAAATAGGTAAATTGGAGGGGAGAGAAATATTGTATCTCATTTTAATCAAAATACCCATATCTATTTTTAAATATTTCAAATTTACCCCTTATTTTTAAAAATACTGTATCACACTTTGACCAAAATGCCCATGCCTATTTTTACAATGAAACCTCGTAAATCATGGATCAAATTTATTATTTTATTGTTCACATAAATTTAACTATACCTAATTTAATTTAAAGTAAAGATATTTGCAATGAAACCCTCTAAGTCATGGATCAAATTTATATCTTATCAAAATCTCTTATAAATTCTTTTATTTTAGTATTGATGACACATTGACTATGTCAAAACATATATTAAATTTACTGAAAATGAGGAGTTATCAAAAACATATTAAAATATTTTATCATAATAAAATTAATGAGATAATATGTAAAAATCAATAAAATATTATTTAAAAAATATATAATTTTTTTATCATATATGATTATATACTTAAGGTAATAGGTTTTTTGAGTTTTATAAATTAAAAAATAAAAGAAGAAGAAAAATATATAGATAAAAAAAAAGTGTATTTGTCAACTTATAATTAACTCCCCTTATTTACTCTTCTAAACTAAACAAGAAACCAAATCTCTCCTCACATTCCCTCTTCTTAAACCAAACAAAACTCATAACATCCCCTAATCTAACTTTAATATACTTCATCTAATCTGCCATTCTTGAACCAAACACAAAAGAATAACGTAAAATCCTCGTGGCTAGCACCAACTCAGGCGTTTTTATTAAAATATTTCAGGAAAAAACGAGTTTCATGCCTGACATAGTTTTTTTTCTTACAATTAAAAAATGACCTCGTTCACCGCGTGAACGAGTTTAGTAATATGCTAATAATTGTATTTTATTTTCATAAAATAGAAAAAATATGAGTAAAATTTTATAAAAATTACTTTTAATGCTAATAATTAAATTTAGGGAAAATATATAACATGAATACATAATACTTATGCATAGACATCCCTTTTTGTGTGAAAAAAATATAACCACTCTATGTCTATGGATATGCAATTTTAATAATTAAATAAGTGTATGTTTTGTATATATTATCTCATATCTATAAATATTTTATAATTTCACTAAATTTAATTGTGATATAAAAAAGTAATTTTTATAAAATGTACTCATATTTTTTCTATTGTTCAGGAAATAAAACACACTCATTTTTTATTTTATTCCAAATATACTCATTTGATTCTCTTTACATGTCGGAGAGAAAGTTTATTTTAGTACTATTTATAAGTTTTGTCATTAAATTTTTAATGCAAATGTATAATTATATCTTTTATTTATTATTGTGTTGACTTTATTTTCATGGGTATATTGTATATTTCCTCGGGTCCTTTTTATAAGGGTTTGAAATTTGAATTATCTTTATCTTTTTTATACAAACATATTTGGGGTTGTTGAATATTTAATGTGTTTTTACCATATTTCCCTAATTAACTCTATTTTCTCTCCTTATATTTTTCTCATACTATATTCTCTTTCATATTCTCTCATTATCATTCTATTTCTCCCTCTTACTTTTCCATATAAATAAGGATATGCTTGAGAAAAATAGTTCATTTCTATATATCTAATTACTCCCTTTAGTCTTAATATAAGAAATATTTACCTAATTTAATTAGATTAAGAAAGTTAATTAAGTTAGTTAATAAAACATGTATATTCTAAAATACCCTATTCTTCTTTCTTAATTCTCTCATTTCCTCTCCTCATTTATTATTAGTGGGGGAGTATTAATAAGGATAAATTAGAAAAATACTAACAAATATAAAAACTATATCTTATATTTAAGATTAAGATCAACTCCTAAAATATGTTTTTATATTAAAAACCGGGAGTGTACTTAAAACCAATTTTAATATTTTTCCATTAGACTCGTATTAAAAGGACAGGAGGGAATATTACTGGGGATATAAGGTTGGAAAGATAGGTTCAACGTTTTTTTTATCTTGTTTGAAATATGTTGAAAGTGGTCTCTTAAAAAAAAATGTTGAAAGTACAATTAAAGAGAATTTGGGAAGAACTTGGATGGAAAGTGGTGGGGTCAATAACTGTAATACTTCCAAATCAAACAGAAAAGTGAAAAGTTTATAGAGTGTGGTATTAGTTTGGCTGAAGTAATGTCAAATTTACATATTTTGAGAGATTGTGAGGTAGTGAGGGATGCATGGCTGAATTTTGTTTCTTTTCATAAACGATTGTTTTTTTTTATATCTTTTTTTTTACAAGTATGACTTTAGGAGAATATGACAGGTGGATTTGGAAAGGATAAGTTTGCTAAGTGGCGTTGGTCCATACTTTTCAGCCTCGTTTGCTGGTATTTGCTGAAGAATAGATGTTATGGGGTCATGGAAGGTGTATGACGAAGGCCGAGTGATATTGTCCATGCTAGTCTGTTTCAATTCATGGAGACATCGACACAAGGCAAATTTTGGTATCAGATCTTTCAATTTAAAGAAGTCGCAGACTCCGTATGGCGACCTCTGCTCGTCCTATAGATTGGATGTTGATGGCTTGGTGAATATTCTGGGGATGACTTCTTGTGTTGGAGTGATTTGTGATTGCCATGGAAAATGGATTATGGGAGTTCAGAAAAGACTTGGTCTTCAGTCCCCAACTTCGACTGAGGTACATGCACTCCTGATAGGATGTTCACTTTCTAGGCAACTAGGTTTTTCGAGGATTTGTGCATACACAGATCCTATGGAGGCCTATCATTTGATTATGATGGATGTGGAACCTAATCACCTGCTCAAACTGGAGATTCTGGCAACTAGGAACATGCTATTCTCAGAATGAGATCTTAAACTTAGATATGCATCAAGGACTGCTTTACAGTGTGCAGATTGTCTCACTAAACAGGCATATGATAGTACTATGGACATGTTGGTTCTCCCGATTACCCCTTTATTTTGTAACGGTAGATTAACTCAAGATTGGTTCCCCCTTTATTTTGTAACGATAGATTATTAGCTCAAGATTGGTTAAATAGTCTGAGGGCCTTATTTGAGGTCCAACGTATGTAATTTTCATCAAGTTATTTAACTTACCATCTTATTCAAAAAAAAAAAAAGAAAAAGAATAAATGCGGATGTTAGAGTCGATGTACAATGCACTCCAATCACTTAAACTTGTGTCACGCCTGAAACGAGTTTGTTTTTTTATTGGAAAAAAATGTGTTAGACATCCTTCTTAAAAAATCCAAGAGCATTTCTCTAATGAACAAGTTCTATTATAGCATTTAGCATTTAGCTAAATATTTTCTTGACTAATATGTCTGCTTAATGACCAACCTTAGTTAGCTTAATAACTGTAACATTTTTGTACTATTTTAATAAATTCATGTATATTTTGGCATCCAATAAAAATTTATAAATCATGACTAGATTTCCACCTTAGCCATAAAAGAAAAGGAAACTTTTACTTTTAAATTATTGTTCTTTTTCTTTATATTGATTTTCAAGTATATGACTGTGAGCCTGTAATTTTCAGAGCTTTTGCTGGGAAAAAATTGTTTGATTTTTATTACATGATACTTAATTGTGCATAGCAAAAAGAAAGAGAATGGTTAGTCGCTATGAGTTTATTTTATGTGAATTTCTTGATTACAAAAGGACAAATTTCTGGTGTTTATTTGAAGGAAATAAATTTGTAGAGACATTTTCTTGGATTAGATGTGATTCCAATAAAAAAAGGCCCCCCTTTTTTTTTAAAAAAAAGAAGACTTTCAACATCACTTTTTTTAAAAATGAACATTAAAAGTGACTTTCTACATCCTTTAAAAAACAGATGTAAATAAGAAAACTTATAATATCATTAATATAGGTGTTCCTCTAAAAACAGACATGGAAATGTCAAAAAGAAAAACATTAAAAATATTTTTTATAATAGTGTTTTATGGTAGGGAGTTTTTAAGCCCAACCCTTTTAAACTGGCCAGCCTATTAGGGTTAGACTAACTCATTTTGACACCTCTTCTACTAAGAGTTTTAAGTTTTTCAAGTTTGACCAAAACAATAAAACATTGACGAAACATATATAGTGACACGGTACAGATCAAGTTCTCCACTTCTCATAATAAAGTGTTTATTATGTGGTCCATCTAATTCATCCACTCAATGTTTAAATCTTTCAAAGCAATCTTAATATTAGAATACGTAAAAATAAGGAGCCCAACAACAATTATAATATGGTTCCATTTACTCCTTTTTTTTTTTTTTTTTGCCAATGGTTCCATTTACTCCTACTCCAATAGTTCAACTAACAGTTAATGAAAGGAACACAGATAGTTTTGTCATTTGTGCTTATAATTTCTAACATAAAGCTACATATCAAACTCCAAAGTTGGTTATAAATAAATTCAGAAAAACAAAATTGCTGTGTCTTACACGACTGTTTCCAAATGATGGTTAATAATAGGTCCTTTAAATGCAACCTCACAAAAGTAAGATAATTACGAGCGAGAAGATTAAGATAGCCATCTAGAGTCTAGACAAGGAAAAAGACAAAAAAGGAAAATAAATAAAACAAGAACTTGACAAAGTAACTACGCAACCATATCCCATTCATATTAATCGAGTATATTCCCTTGGAAAACTATGAAATGAAAAAGGGAATCAAGAGATAATACCCTTTCCCTTTGATCATTTAGGGATTGTTTGGTACGAAGGATTTAGAGGGGAGGAAAAATTTTTATGACTTGAATTTAAAAAAATTAAAGAAGTAGGGTTGGAAATTTTTAGTTAATTTTTCTTATTTTTTATTTTACATCTTATCTTTATTAAAATTTTATAATCTTACTTCTCTAACTTTTTAAAATATAACTTAAAATTTTTTTTCTCCCCTCTCTTCTCCTCTATTTTCCTCCTGATAAACAGACCATTAGAATCGTCCAGATGACTTTAAAATTTCTAGCATTCCTTTCTAGTCAAACATGCCACGTAAAAGAATACACAAGAAACTATCAATCCAACAAATTATTGGAACACGAGGCCTAAGGCAACAGCCATAACTAATGAAAAGCAACCACACATACATGAGCTCTCGTAGATAACAATGAACAGTATTTATTACATCTTGTGAAAATTCATCATATACAATTGAGGTGAGATAAGACTCACATAACTTTCAGATGAAATGAAGATAGTAGAGGCAGTACAAAGTTGTCTTTTTGCCAAAAGTCAAGGTTATATATATATAACTACAATAATAAGTTTACAATATGAAATGTTAAATATGCATAAGATACTATATAGAGACTAATAAATGAGAACTCCATGTTCCCGTGTCCAGCTATTAGCTCCCAAACACCTCCTAATTGCTGTTCAGCGTAGGACACTTAAAATGATTAAGGAAAATAAAAAAAGCAAACTCGACCATACTTTGTTTTTTTTAATAGCTTGCAAAGGTAAAATAGCAGAAACAACAAATAAGGAGATGAAATTCAAAATAGTTAAGCTTAACCAAGGGCAAAACTATCACGTTGATTTCAACATCTTTAATGTTGACCATTTTCTTAATCCAAAACTTCAAATATACTTTTCAAGCATTCTGATAAATCTCAAATCTCCCTTTGTTTGTTTTTTTCCCCTTAGAGAAAACAAATAATCAAGATTATCCCATCTTTCTCCATTTTTGTCCGAATGCGGAAATTATTCAACCGATGGAAAAAACATTTAATTGATATATGCATACAGCAAGAATAAACCTTATGCCCCAAGTTCATAAGGAAAATTGGGACACCTTTGAAGAACACTTACCACAAAAGTCATAGTAACCTCACTTCATAAAGCCTCTTTGTTTTAATATCTTTCTCTTATATTTTTTTATTGACCATTATCAGAATCAACTCCATTAATATAATATCAGATAAAACCATATTATTTATTTAGGAACCTCTGCAAAATTCAACAAATAGTTCTTTTGATATTGTTCTTTCCAAGCATATTTGCAATAATCAATTGACCAATTTTTACAAAATGAGGCCTTTAATCTCAATATATATACATAAATATGTAAATAAGGAAGTGGACCTCATGTCAAATTTAATTTTGAGGAGAAATAAGTCAAATGTATCATAGAATTGACTTTACCATAACAATTTAGGCATCCAACAAGTAGTTGATCCACTCTACAACTTGATGAAGGAGTATGTTCGTTTCTTCTATATATTGCTGGAATAGAAGAAAACTTAAGGAAGGAGAAGAATCTTGGAGCATACCCCGCAATTTATGCCTCAGAAACAGGTTCCAAGCTTCCTCAAACACGCACCGGCAACATGAAGAAGAAGAGGAATGGTGATGGGGATCAGCGTATGATTAGCTTATTGTTTAGCTATCAAAATTCTATCAAAGTCTCAACAGTGATGATGAGTAACCTAGGTCAATGTCTCAACAGTTTTAGCTATGCAATGATCCAATTGAATTAATTAAGCAACACAAGTTAAGACAACTGCAAGCACGATGAGATGATGGACTAAACTCTACAAATGAGAACTAAACAGATTCAGATCATGAGAAGTTGTTTTCTATCAAAGTAACACTTCATCCAAGGAGAAATCATTCTCTCTTCATGGTTGCTCAAGTGATCTAACAAATCTCTCTTAATCTTCCTACTCAATTCAAGTTTAGATCACTCAATTCAGTTTAGAATAGAAGAATTAAATGGAATCAAGGTTGAGATCAATTAATCACATAATCTTCACATGAATTACTCATTCATTTGAATTCTGTCACAAGTCTAACAGATCTGATTTAATTAAATCTAGAGCTACTATACTTACTACAAATATTCCGATTACAAACATGATCACATTTCAACACTAGCCAATACTAGCTAAACAAAGATACACAAACATCACTCATTAAGCTCAAAATCTTGAACCAAATCAGTTAGGAAGTAGAATAATCTTGAGAGGCATCCTGTTTAATTTACCATTAAGTGTGATGACCCCAAATGTAACTGATCCAAATATGAAGGGCTCAGGAATAGAAGGCCCAAATGAGAAAGGATTGATGGATCAAGAGCGCCGAATAAGGAAAAGTGTGGGATAAAACGAAAGAAGTGGAAACTAAAAGATCTAGAAGGATCATCTGATGCACAAAAGGACAAAATTGGTTACAAGAATAGGGTGGAAAAGTTTAGGATCTTTATTTGTAGCTCCTCCTTTGGGGTTTCCGTATTGCCTCTTTCTTCTGCAATTCTGTGCTACTTCTGTTATTTTCCTTCTTCATAAAATGCATATTGTAATCCTGAGACTTGACTTACTTTTATTTTGTCACACACACACACCATATTGCATTTCTTTCTTTTATTTCGGTGAATTCACACACACACACACACCATATTACACCATACACCATACACCATACACCATACACCATATTGCATTTCTTTCTTTTATTTCAGTGAATTCACACACACACCATATTGCATTTCTTTCTTTTATTTTGGTGAATATTCCTTGAGAACATTACAATTGGTGCTTTTATCATCCTTTCTCTGCAGCAATGGCGGACAATACTCGCATGAAAGAGTTACAAGCAGAGGTTAAAAAGGCGAATGCTCACTTTGATCAAATTGATGGCCAATTTTCGGAGCTCGGTTCGATTCTGCAATCCTTAGTTCGATCAAGGGTCCGCTAGTTCTGTGGAAACGCCACCATCTGCCAACATTCCTCTCATTCAACCACTTCCATTGAATACATTTCCTTGAAAGACTGTGAAACTCAACTTTCCACGTTTTAATGGAACTAATGCACTTGACTTGATATTTAAAGCTGAGAAATATTTCAATTTTTTTGATACTATAGATGCTCAAAAGTTGGTGCTCATTTCAGTCTATATTAACGAAGATGTATTACCCTGGTTCCAAATGATGGAATGTGCAGGTCGAATTCCCCATTGGTATGCTCTAGTTAAGGCTGTTGAAGTACAGTTTGGTCCATATCTTTTCGATTGTGCCATATCCTAGCTATTCAAGCTTACTCAGAGTAAGGGGAAGGGATCTTTAGATGAGTATAACACTAAATTTCTTTCTCTTGCAATTCGTACTAAGGGTGTTCCTGAAGTTGCCTTGCTAGATTGTTACATTGGGGGCTTACTTCCTGCGCTCAGACATGATGTTTTGGTACAGTGACCTTCGACGGTTTTGAGTGCTATGACGTTAGCATGACTGTTCGCGAGTACTGTTGTTCCGAACATACCTAGTGTTAAACCAGAATCAAGTTCTAAATCACGATATTCTTTCCCTGTTGCTTCTAAGGCTTTGGTGCCTACAATGGCTGTCTTTTCCCATGTTTCTTCTATTACCTCTAGTGGTGGCAACTACAGTATGTAAGAGGCAAGTTTCACTCAAGAAGGGGGTGATATCAAACTTTTGCGGTTGATACAGCTAAGTTGAATTAAATGAAGAGAGTACAGAGATGAGAGAAATTGTACACAAAGATTTATACTGGTTCGGCCTCAATCCCGGCCTACATCCAGTCCCTAAAGGTCAACACCTGCTGAGCTTTTACTAATCCTCCAAGATTCAGTCGGCTCTTGGAACTCATAGTACAACAACTGTCCTTGCAAGGATTTCAAGCATAAAAGTTTTACACTTAGAACTTTCTCTCCCCTCATGACAAGTCTTACAAGCAGAGTGATTCCAATGACTCTTCTCTCCTGCTTACACATAGTAAGTCTTAAGAGCAGAAAGTCTTCCAAGGAACTCCAACTCTCTCAGCTTCTCCTGTAAGGAAACTCTACCCTCTCAAGGTCCCTTTACCTTGAGATGATGATTACAATGGAAGTGTTTACAAAAAATCTCTTACAGAGAAAATAAGATAATCACTGATGCACACTATATCAAAACAACAGAATTTCAAAGACTTGTAAACTTGTAAACTCTTTCGTGTGTATTCTCTATCTTTTTCAGTTCGTCTGTGGAAGTTCTTTATATCAGTGTATAGGAGACGAACGTTGCAATGTATCCGTTATGGAGTGGCATGGGCATTTGAATTCTTTACACAGGCTATCAGAGCGTATGACAGTTACTCGGGGTGTTTATTGGCCTATGTGCAGTGACAGCTAACTCACATCATTGTGTCCCCTATTTTTGACTTCATTATTAATTTTGTTAACCTGATTGTCAAAAACATGTTTCACACTTGAACCAAACATAAAACAATGTTTAAGAGTGATAATAAGTGAAAATATAAAGATTGAATAACATATAAGCACATTCTAATTAATCGCTGAAGTCTTCTTATTTTCTATCAATGCATGAACTCGAGTTTATCGGGTAACACTTGAGTGCAAAAGATTTCCAAACTCGAGTGCTTATGCATGAACTTGAGTACATATCATTTTTCACCATTCTGTCATTTTTTTCTGATAAGAACTTTTGAGAGTGCAAAGACCAAACTCAAGTGTTTTTTACTCCAGAACTCAAGTGCACTTGACATCTTCAGGATATGACTGTCTCTAGAACAAACTCCCTTGTCATAACTCTCATAACTTGAGTGTAAATGCAATACAAAACTCGAGTGCATGCTTGTTTTATTCAATACTAATCTTCTCGGGTACAAACTCTCATGCTTGAACTCTTTAAACTCGAGTGCAGTGAGGTTTAGAACTCAAGTGCTTAAATGAGAACTTGAGTGTACTTCTTTTCTTCATAGTTGCAAACCTCTCGGGTTCAAATTCTCTGCATTAAACTCACAGGACTCGAGTGCAAGTTCTACACAGAACTCGAGTGCAAGTTCTACACAGAACTCGAGTGCAACACTTGTTTTTCAGCAACAAGACTATCGGGTATAAACTTTCAAATCAGAACTCATAGAACTCTAGTGCAAGTGGTATGAATAACTCGAGTGCTCCTCTTCAAACTCGAGTACACTTCATATAAACTCTTTCTTGCCGAGTCTCTGGAACAAACTCTCATTCCAAAACTTTCAGGGCTCGAGTGCATATCTTCTAAGGACTCAAGTGTGTTTGTGAACACTTGAGTGTAATGGTTCCTGACATATACATAATTCAAATATCAGTTAAGTCTCAATGGTATCTAAATAGGAAAATATCAATAGAGTCAAGTGCATTTTCCAGAACTTGAGTTCATTAACTAGAACTCGAGTGCATGTCACAAAACTCGAGTGCAGTAGCAATTATATTGAATTTATCAATGAGACTTTATGTAAAGCAGATTTTTACACATTGTGCTTTATTTAACTTGATTATTTCTATGCAAAATAATTCATCGCTATTTTGTTATCATCAAAACATGGATTCTAACATAATCTTCTTCCATTGTTACCAACGCCGAATATGCCACATATAAAATGAATGGCTGCTTCTCAAATATAAATACGTTGAGAAAAAGGCCTTTGCTATACTTGTGAGACCAAATTCTTCCCCACACACAAGTGTCCTAATAAGTAATTCATGATGTTATTGGGCGATGATGGTGAAATTAAAGAAGAGTTGGCAGTTGTTGATACCACTTTCCATTATTTATCTCTTTATGCTCTTCGAGGCATACAAGGGCCGACCACCATTCATTTTACATGGTCTATTTTGGGCACCGCAGTTCAGATACTGGGGTAGTTCGGACAATTTTATTCACCCACGTATTGTTCAACACTTAGGTCTTCCTATTACATATGCACCTACTTTGAAAGTTTTGGGGCGTTCTGGTCATATTTTAAGTAGTAATGAATAGGTCGTGGATGTCCCAGTTGAGATTAGGGATCATACTGTATTACTTACCATGTACGTTTTACCAGTGGCTGCAATTGATTTAGTAATAGGTATTGATTAGTTTGAAACTTCGGGTCCTCACGTGGCAGATTATAGCTCCTCTACCATTAAATTTCTGCAGAATGGTCAATGTGTTACTCTTAAGGGTTATCGAGGTTCCACATTGTCTCAAGCAAAACTCCATCATTTACTTCGCCTCAACCATACTGATGCTATTACTGCACTATTTTTGCTGGATGCTTCTCCTCTTCCTTTGTCTATTAATCATGACCAAGAAAACATTCTGAAGGATCTGCTTGCTGTGTTACAACAATTTCAACATGTTTTTACCCATCCTCATGGTTTGCCTCCAATTCGGTCTTTAGAACATCGTATTGTTCTCCAACAGAATTTTAGACCTGTTAAAGTTTGTCCATACTGTTATTCAGTTTCCCTAAAAATTGAAATTGAAAAGATTGTTTTCGACCTTCTTCAAGACGGTTTGATTCAGCCTAGCTCCAGTCCTTTCTCGGCCCCTGTTATTTTGGTTAAGAAAAAGGATGGTATATGGTGATTTTGTGTCGATTATCGAGCTTTAAATGCAGTAACCGTAAAGGACGCTTTTCCCATGCCTACAGTAGATGAATTGCTTGATGAACTCCATGGATCTATCTTCTATTCAAAGTTTAATATGAGATGTGAGTATCACTAGATTTTAATGCGTGATGAAGATCGGGCGAAGACTACTTTCTGAATGCATCATAATTTATACGAATGGTTGTTTATGCCGTTTGGTCTTACCAATGCCTTGCCACTTTTCAAGCACTCATGAACTCTATCTTTCAGTCGTTGTTGCGTAACTTTGTTCTCATATTCTTTGATCACATATTAAGATATAGTACAACATGGGAATTGCATTTGAAGCATGTCGCCGAGGTTCTGCAAATTTTGACACAGCACTGCTTATTTGCAAAAAGGTCAAAATATACTTTTGGTGAAGAAAGATCGAATACTTGGAAGGCGTGGAGATGGATAAAGACAAAGTCATAGCAGTCCAAAATTGGCCCATTCCTATCAAAATTACTTGGCTTAAGGGGTTTCTTGGTCTAAGTGGCTATTATAGGAGGTTTATTCGCAATTATACACAGATTGAAAGCCCGCTTACTGATTTGCTTCACAAAGAGGGCTTCATATGGACTTCATAGGCCCAAACAGCTTTTGATAACCTGAAGCTTGCCTTAACCATAACGCCATACTTGCTTTGCCAAACTTTCACAAATCCTTCATTCTTGAAATAGATGCATCGGGTTCAAGCATAGGAGCGATTCTTGGTCAAGATGGGCACCCTATTACATTCTTTTCTGAGAAATTATCTTCACAAATGCATGCTCAATTTACTTATGTGCGTGAGTTACAAGCTCTATTACGGACGCCGTTGCAAAATTCTGACACCATCTTTTCGGCCACCACTTTATTATTCGAACTGGTCATGCGAGTTTACAGCACTTAAAGGATCAAATAACACAAACACAAGAGCAAGATCTTTGTTTACCTAAATTACTGGGTTATCATTTTAACATGGAGTACAGCACTGGCCGTCACAATTTGGCAGCAGATGCTCTGTCTCGTAGCTCTTATATGGCTTGATCGCAGGTAGAGGGAACTTTCATGGATCGTATTTATAACCATGTTCGTTCTTCAGATTTTATATAGGAACTGAAATCCTGAATTCTCAAAGCACCACTCAATTGGCCTCATTATTCCATTTTATAAGGTGATCTTTATTGGAAAGGTTGGTTGGTTATTCCACACACGGGCTCAGCCCTTATTAATGCCATCTTGCAGGAATTTCATTCCTTGTCGTTAGGCAGACATAGTGGTTTCCTACACACTCTTTGACGCATCACTCATTTATTCTTTTAGCAAGCCATAAGACGCGATATCCGCACATTTGTTAAATATTGTTTAATTTGTCAACAAGTAAAGGTATCACAGTTGCACCCAGTAAGTTTTCTTCAACCCATCCCTGTACCTGATCGAATTTGGGATGATACAGCTATGGATTTTATTGTTGGGCTCCCTGTAGTGCGTGGGTTTTTAGTGATTATGGTTGTGGTGGATCGCTTGTCTAAGTATGGCCACTTTATTCCTTTACCTGCCACTTTTTCAAGTTTCACGGTTGCAGAGGCTTTCATTCAGAATATAGTCAAATTACATGGCCTTCCACGCACTATTGTATCTGATAGGGATAAAACCTTCTTAAGTGTATTTTGGCACCATATTATGAAATAGTAGGTTACTAAATTATGCTTTACTACAGCTTATCATCCACAATTAGATGGCCAATCCGAGGCTTTAAATAATTGTCTTGAGATGTATCTCTGTTGTTTTGTGCACGGTTATCCTTGTCACTGGCTGACCTATCTACCTTGGGCTGAGTTGTGGTAAAATTTTACTTTTCATACAGCTACTAGATTTACACCTCTCAAGATTGTGTATAGCTGTGACCCACCCCATGTATTGAAGCATACTTCGTTAGAAGATACCCCCTTCGATGTGCATCAACAATTGGAACAAAAAGACAAGTTTTAGGTATGCTGAAACAGAATTTACTTAAAGCTCATGAATGTATGAAATTTTGTGCTGATAAGAAGAGCTCAAAACTTGGGTTCTAAGTGAATGGATGGGTCCTAGTATGAATTCAACTATATAGGCAACATTCTGTCTATACTCGCAGATATAAGAAGTTTGCACTGTAGTATTTTGGTCCCTTTTAAATTATAGAACTAGTTGGTTTAGTTGCTTATAGACTGGCTCTACCAGACCATCCAAAATTCACTTTTTTTTTCCAT
This sequence comes from Albizia julibrissin, assembly GCA_037074505.1. NCBI lineage: Eukaryota > Viridiplantae > Streptophyta > Magnoliopsida > Fabales > Fabaceae > Albizia > Albizia julibrissin. Next base: position 21,712,962 of record CM073480.1, on the reverse strand, counting down.
ATTTCTCAGTTGAAACGATTATATGGACTTGATCCACAGCAACCTTACTTGCCTTTCCCAGTACACTCTATGCCTAAAGGTCCCATTTGTCAACCGACATATATTTTAGATACACGTTGTATACAGCGTGATAACACATGGGTACAACAATATATGGTCTGCTGGGACTGTTCTAACAAGGCTACATAGGAGCATGCTGATGAGTTAATTCGAGTCTATCCTACTTTTAACCTTGAGGACAAGGTTCATTCTAATGGGGGAGGTATTGTGATGACTCTAAATGTAACTAATCCAAATATGAAGGGCTCAGGAATAGAAGGCCCAAATGAGAAAATGAGAAAGGTTTGATGGATCAAGAGGGCCGAATAAGGAAAAGTATGAGGATAAAACGAAAGACGTAGAAACTAAGAGATCTAAAAGGATCACCTGATGCATAAAAGGATAAAATTGATTACAAGAACGGGTAGAAAAGTTTCAGATCTTTCTCTCAAGCTCCTTCTTTGGGGTTTCCGTATTGCCTCTTTCTTCTGCAATTCTGTGTTACTTCTGTTATTTTCCTTCTTCATGAAATGCGTATTGTAATCCTGAGCCTTGACTGAATTTTATTTTGTTAGATTATATATGTATCATATTGCATTTATTTATTTTATTTCGGTGAATTCTTTAAGAACATTACATTAAGCTCCAGCAGCTCCAAGAGATCTTATCTCCTAAGATGAAGAAAGTGATCTTGCCACGCATTGCTCTCAATATACTTGGCACTTTCAGCACATTCACACAGTTCTTCATCTTCACTCAAATCTCTCCACGCCAAGCCTTACAACTCCTCTTCACTCTATAATAATTTCTGATGTCCAAATCTACCTTTTAGCTTCTTCATTCTCCCTTTTAAGCTCAGCTCCACCTTATACTTGGTCAGAACCTGAACTGGCCACCTCCTTCCTTCGAACTTTAGTTTAATTTTCCACTGCTTCTATTGGTAACCGGTCACTCTAGCTTAGCAAGCTATTTTCGGACACCACTGTTTGCCTCTTTTACTTTTCCTTCACCAACTTCCCACTTAAATTTCAGTTTTCAATCAATGGAATTGCATTTCAATCTGTGATGGAATCACTCTTCTCTTCCTGATAGAATTGAACTTCTGGGGAAGTACTTTCCCTTCCTTTCTCTCAAAACAATGTAGTACTGCATTTTCATACTCTTTAAATTCATCTTTGCTTAATTGTATTCATGCCCTGCATACTTTTCACTACTTGCATTTAGGTTGCCCAGCAACCTTTCTATTTTTTCTATTTAATCCCTATACTTGCACAAAATACCATAGCTTCCAAAACCCTTCAAATTCATCAATTAAGCTTTGCCTAAAGACTTAAACCTACCCTACCGTTTCTTGAACTAATTGAATCAATAATTCCTCTATTAATCCACTCAAACCATGCTAATTTAGGCCTTTAAACCTATTAAAATCATAGTTTATTAGCGTATGCTCAAAATTTCCCCCAAAGCTTCCTCCCTTCATTCTTCCCTTCATTCTTAAGAATCTGATAGGGATTTATATATATTATTCATTTACTTCTATTTTAGTTTATTAAGAAGGGAATTATTATAAATTCACAATGTTACCACAAAATAAAAAGCACAATTACACAGCAAGGATTTGAACATAAGACCTGATAGCAAACAACAAACAGTTCCATCATAGAACCAATCCACTTTTGTTACCAAACTACAATAATTAATTAAAATATTAACAAGGATTGAAATAATTATCCTATTTTATTTTGAGGGCCATTACGTTTTGTGTCTCATATCTTCTAATTTCATTTTTGGAAATATTGTTAAACATTAGAAGATGACTAGATGTAAAACCATTACACTAATGATGATAGCAAACAATATATTGTTCAAGGGCCAAGGAAATGTGAGTTTGAGCTAATAAAAGGGTTTAGGAGAGGAGTCTTTGGAATTGAACAATAAATTATAGTTAACTCATCATATGTACATACATTAAATTGAAATTTTTTTCTAATTTTACTCATTAAATTAGGTTTTGAACCTAAGAGAAAATACAAAAAAGTCACATTTAATCATTAATTATATGGATAAAATTGGTTAATAAGCATTAATTACTCTTCAGGTGACTTATAATTGTTTGGGATTCCCAAAAGTGCTTATTTACGTAAGTCAAGACAGAACTCCTTTCATATACTTACCTTGTATATCGTAAATCATGATTGAAAAATTACTTTTAAAGGGTCAAATCGTTATTCCATCTTCTAGAAATGACTTATGTTGTAGAGAAAAGAAATATATGCTCATACAATATATACTCCATCTTCTAGTTCAAAATATAGGCACCAAATTTCTGTGAGGGGTGTGGTTTTATATAAGCTACACTTTGTTTTTATCTCATCACATAATGTTTCCCCCCCAATTTTATCCCTAATTAATTATATGCTTCTCTTTTAACTTTTTCCTGCCCATTTTCTCTCATATATTCCCCCTCACATTCTCTCCATAAGTAAGGGTGTCTTAAGAAAGTAGTAAGTTATATTCTTTACATATTTATTATATTTAACTAATTTTATTGATGTCATGTTTTTTGTCGCTAAAGCAATCAATTAAACTATGTCCCAATTAATTATATAGTTTAGGGTCAACCTAGGTCATTCTCCCAAGGAGCAAGCTATGAGTTTTCTTTAGGATTGATTTTTAAATGACAAAAAAAATGTAATGGAATGGACCTAAACTAGGATGCAAGACACTAATTCCTAAATGTAATTAAACTAATTAAATGCACTAATGCAATTTACTCTAAAACCTATATGAAAATAAAACTAATCTATATGAAGTTGAACGTAATTTTTTGGGGTTTTTATGAAAGAGAAATTAAAATACTAAGTAGAAAAATTAAGAAAAAGCAAGACAAACAATAAAGATTTAATTCGATTATGATGGTGAATGGGACAACTTAAGATTCATATGGAGTTAACTTTTTTAGCCTCAATTAATTAATTAAACCAAAGGGAGGTTGATGAAGGGTTGGAATTAATAAATTTAATTACCTAATTGACACATGGGAAACTCTCAAGTTCAATGACACTTAATCCACTAGAAAACTCATAATGGAAAAAAGTGCTAGTTAATTAAATCCATTAAAACCAATCAAAATAATTTAAGATAGCTTAGAAATCATGTTCACAATTGCCTAATTAAACAATTTGACAATTAACCAACTTAATTAAACAATCAAGAGATTAAACTCAAATTGAAAATTAAAAAAATAACGAGAACTCAATTAATAATTTAATTGCCAATTAACGGGTTTACAAACAAAAATTCCAATAAACATTAAGCACAAATCATATCAAAATTATCAATTTAATCCAAATCAAATAATATGTCTACAATCTAAAACTAGATTGTTCTCAATAAAACAACTCAAAATTATCTAAAACTAAATAATCTCAAGTTTTGAATCAAATTAATAAAAAAAAGATACTCCCTTATATTCTTCAAGTATAAGCTCTTAGGTCTTAGCTTCCTCCATACTCATCCTAAATTACCTTCTAACTCCTAAATATGCTTAAGCTGCCATGGGAATTCCTACTCTTCCTCCAAGCTTCAAGCAACACGTCACAGCCATCCAGGAATTGTGCAGTATTGTTTTTGAATGACTAATAGCTGTGGGACCCGTAAATGGAGAAATAATGGTGATGAATGAAACAAACCTCCAGTGCAGTGCGTGGGTCCGTGAATACAGAATAGGACAGGAATATCACTAGCACTTGCAGCACCAAATTGTCCACCCAATCCCTCGCAGCTGCGTCCGTGAATGTGTGTATGTGTTCAGCAATTGTGCGCCGAATTCCCCGTAGGAAGCCCCTCCGTCTCGTCCTTACGTGGGTTTAAATAATGAGAGTAGCTAAGTTAATTTACGGGAGGAAGGGAGAGTTTTTGGGGTCTAAATTTAGGTCTATTAAAATTTAAGTAGCCTAATAAAACCCAGCTATCAGATTCTATTTTTGCTTCTTAGAAAAATTCTATATCGTATGATCTTTTAATCTGCTCTTCCTAGCCTTACAAGAATCAAATAAAATCATGATCTATCATATATTTAAAAATATTTTTTTTCTAATCATGAGATATTAATAATTTAAACTAATATTCTCAGATTTTATTTAGATTTTATATTATTTTTTAAGATTGGCTAATAATCTAAATATTATCTAATAAATCTAAATTAGTCTAAAATAGTCCTTAAAATAAATAAATAAAGTGGGATAAAATATATTAAATTTGTGATTTATGATTTATCTAACTTTTTGAGTTACTTAATTTAGTTATTTAAATCTTATATTTTCAACAGGGGAGTATTGCTAAATATGCTAGTTCGATAATCTAATCTTGACTATGATACGCACTAGCTACTCGTAGCCACATGGTTGATGATAATCAAAAGGCCTTAATGGGTTTATTTGTGCTTTTCAAAAGCCTGACTGGGCGACCCGCATTGGTCAACAAATGGTTGGGTACATAGCCATAGAAAAGTCTTACAACGCTGTGAAACCCTCATCACCCTCTATATTCTCTTCCACATAACTACTTGACAAAGCTGTGAAAAATTTTATTATGGGTCAAACAAACAATAAATAATTAATTTGTAAGTCCTTACAATTTGAACTAATTTTTAAGAAAGTCCCTTTAGCTCTTTTCCTTTTATCAAGTAGTTCCTATAGGGCCTCATTTTCATATTCTCACATGTTTCACTTTGAAAATAGTTGAGATTAATGGCCTGTTTGGTACGATGGAATTGAGGTACATGGAAATGAAAATGAAATTGGTTTCCACTACTAAGGACGTTTTGTAATGTCCCGAATTTTTGATCATTATATATTATGTAACTATTATGGTATTCCATGACCAAAAGAACATGTAATGTTGCAAAACAAGTCAATAGAAGTCATATATGACAAAATAGTTGTTATGTAAGAAAGTTGGTGAATTTCCTGTAGAGACAGTTGGGTTGTGTGACACTTTTAAATTAGTAAATGATTTCCAAAAATTCTAAAAATTTTCAGAATTAAAGTAGACATGATAAGCTTTACTTTTGTAGGTCATATAGAATTTTTGGACTTGTATACAAGGAGAAATGAATTTTTGAATATTTCCCAGCGAATCTGACATTTTTCTGGAATAGATTTTAAACAATAAACATTCTGGGAATAGTGATCTTCTAATTGGATAAATTTGATATTGTTTTCCTAAAACTAGACTCAATAAGAGTCATATATCCTTTAGAACAACCACAATTGGATATCTGCACAATTAGATATGAATTTTCAAAGTTTGATGACAAATCTGCCAATTTTTCAAGTGTTGCAAAAATTGTAAGGGAAAAATGGTCTTTTTGACCAAATAAATATAATTTATAAATTTTATTAATTTCTGCCGAAAAATGGGATAGATGGCTCATGGGAAAAATGTTACATAATTAATTAAGTAATAAAAACATAATTTATGAAGTAAGTAATTGAGGACCAATAGAAAAGTGCGAAGCCAAAGTCTAGACAATTCTCAAAAATTCTGCCCATTGTCTATAAAAGGGTCTAGGTTGGCCATTTAGAGAAAGAAAGAAGATAAGGAAGAGAGGAAAAAAGAGGAGGAAGAGAAAGGAGAAGGGAAACCTAAGTTCAGACATAAGGTAAGTATACCGAAATCTCTACTCAATCTTGTGTTACAACCTTGGAAACCTCTTCTAAACCTCTATACCTTCTTGAATTAGTCATTCAAGAAACTAAAACTTCAAGGAGAAAGGGATAAAGTTTTGGCCAAGTGGAAACAAGAGGAAGAAGTGAGATAAGTTACTCAAACTCTGAAATTTTTACCGATAATTGAGTTATTACTGTATTCTGGATTGTTTTTGATGTTTTTGTAAATTTGATATGTCCATTTTCTAAGGGGAAATACTGCCCAAATTTTCATTGATTATGTCGAAAAGGTAATGAAATGATCAAACCAATGGAAGCAAGTGTTAACAAGGTGTTTTAAGGATTAAAATAATGAAAACCCAATTTTCTCCAAAATTTGCTTAAATTTCGGCCATGTCTAAAAACAAGGGTCAGGGCTGGAATTTTATGTTTGTAATGTTTCTATGATGTTTAAGAGGGAAAATTATGTGAGGTTCATGTTAGATGCAAAGTGTGAAAAGCCCCTGATCATGAAATGACAATTTTGCCCGTAAAACCCTAAGTTAGGCTATCAAGGCAAAAATTATAATTTAATGGAATTGATATGATATGAAGTCAAATATGATATTTACATATGAAAATATGTGGAATGGACCCAAGTTGTAATTTTTGGAAAAGTACAAAATACCGAGGCCGAACCGGGTTCCTAGGGGTATTTTGGTAAATTTTTTGATTTTGAAAGAAATGCTAAAATCATCACTTTCAAAGTGAAATAAACTTAAATAGGAGTTTAATTCCAATTATTTTGACTAATTTTAAGATTTGGAATTTGCTTAGTGGGACCCAGAAAGACAGATAAATTAGAGAAGAAAAGACACCCAGGTAGTAACGTTATCTTTCATATACTATGTGAATGTTAATATGTGATGATTGTCATGATCTGATTAATGTTAGATTTCATGTTTTGATGATAACAAATCATGCTTTGGATATTCTTGGATTTGATTAAAACAAATACATCAGCAAAGGAAGTGAGAAAAGTGATATGAGTAAGATCACTCGAGTGATTTGTGTAATCACTCAAGTGATTATGAAGATCACTCGAGTGATCATTAAAAATCACTCGAGTGATATGAAAATTTATCAGATCACTCGAGTGATCAATGAAATCACTCGAGTGATCAATGAAATCACTCGAGTGATCAATGAAATCACTCGAGTGATTGAGGTAATTTCGCAGATCACTCCCAATGCAAGCCAGAATCACTTCAAGAAAAATTCACTGTTCTGAATTTCACTGCCAGTGATCTTGAATCACTCGAGTGATATGTGATTCTTGTTGAATCACTTCCAGTGCATCTGAAATCACTTCAAGACTTGAAACAATCAAAGCCACATCTTGGTTTCTAAAATCCTTTGGAAGTTGAAGACATTGATGGAAACTTTTGGAAAGCGTTGCTTGGTCACGTCTTACTCTTCTCCAGATATTCAACTTCTTCAACGACTTTATTATGTTATTACCGATAATGGTGGCTATGGAGACTGATAGTGGGTGGTGGCAGATGGACCTTGTTAGAAGGAGCTCCAAGAGCTTCAATGGTAGAAGCTCTTAAACCTTCAATGGCAGAAAAAGGAAATGGGTTGTTTCAAATGAAAAAAATTGTGAATATTTTTTATTTTTTAATTATAAGGACATTTTGGTCTTTTATTGAAAACTTAGATCTCAATTTTAAGATATATCAAACATACTTTTAATCCCTATATCTATCTCCATCAAAACCAAATATGCATACCAAACAAGGGAAGTATATGTTTGTAATTGTACTTTAATTTTGTACACATTGAATGATGCTGAGGCCTAGAACAAGAACATGCATGCATGTTTTGTAGCTAACTTGTTGGAACTTTATAAAGGATTAAGATAAAGTGGATACCAACTATAAGTGAGGTCAAAATGTTTTTTTTGGGAAGAATTTCATTAAAGGATCACATGACCACATTTATTTCATCAGTCAAGGACCAAAACATTATGAAATTTTACTATAGTACCAATAATCAAAATGAAAATAAGTTTTATAGGTAAAAAGACAATAATGCTTGTTGCTTTATTTAAGGAAAAAAAAAGTTTGATCATCGCTAGAGCTCCAATTTCACTCTCCCTCTCCTCTGTTTGAAGTATCAACCCAGTGGAAAAGCTCCTTAGATGAAGATGGGGAAGTTGGAAAATAATGGTGAAGATGGTGGGATGTCATCGACGGTGGTGCTGCTCTTTGTCTCCTTCCCTCTGATTCTCTCCCTCTCCTCCTCGTCGACTTCAATGGTGAAGGGTGTTTCAGCTATGTTTTTCCTCTCCAAAACCAGTCTTAAAAATTAATTTTCAACTGTACAAAATGCTATGTTGTTCAATTTTGGGGTGTTTCTTAAATTTTAAGAAGTTTTGGGTCTTTTCTATAATTTTCTCTAGTCCTCACAACATTAATTTGCAGTTTTAAGAAGTTATGGGTCCTTTTCTATAAATTTCTCTAAAATGATCTACAAAGAAAATCAACAATAGTGTAATACTTTTCATCCCAAAAATTAGTCATTCAAGAAAATCAATAAAAAGTGACCATTATAGCCCCTTTTTCAACTCTTTTCATGTAATCACTCATTAATCCAAATTTATCATAAATTTTGCATTTTTGGATAAATTAACATGATAAAATCCCTAGATAAATGATGAAATAACGTATTAAAATATGGTATGATCAATATTATAACCTATTTATAAAATATTATTTTGACCACACGAAAGTGTAAACAGTCTTAAATTGTAGCGATATTTATAAATATGTCACTGATCATATTTTTAAACCGTCTCCGTCTATAAGAGGTCTAGATGTGGGTTGTGGTGGTCTTAAAGGTCTTTTTCTAGTAGTGTACTGTGGATTTATAATGAGGACAAATTTTTTTTCCCTCAAAATGGACTTATAAATAAGATAAGGGTGGTAAGCTACACTTTGTTTTTGTCTCATCACTTTTTTTTTCAATTTTACCCCTAATTAATTACTCCCCCAGTCCCTAAATATAAGCTAAAAATTTGAGAATTGGTCCGTCTTAAAATATAGCTTCATTTCAATTTTGTCTCAACATTTATTGCTTTTTTTCCCAATGTTACCCTTATTATTGTATATGTATTGCAAGGGAGGGCATAGTTGAAATATTATATATATATATATATATATATATATATATATATATATATATATATATATATATAACTTACATATTTATTGATTCTAACTACTTTGTTAATAAAACAAATTATTATTTGAAACTTATATCTAAGGACAGAGGGAGTATATGCTTCTCTCATCTCTTTTTACCATCCCATTCTCTCTTATATCTTTTTTTCCACTCATTCTCTCTCCCAATCATCCTCTCCATAAATAAGGATGTTTTAAGAAAGCAAGTTACATTATTTACATATTTATTATATTTTAACAATTTTATCTAACTTTTTGTATTACATAATTTAGTTATTTGTTTGAATCTTATATTTTGAATTGGGGAGTATTGTTTGGGGGGGGGGGGAAATGAACTGGGGAGTATTGCTAAATATGCTAGTCGTATAATGCTAATCTTGATTATGACCCGCACTACCTACTACTCTTGGCCGCATGGTTTTTTTTTTTTTTTTTTGATATCTTGGCCGCATGGTTTTAATAAAAGGCCTTAATGAGTTTCTTTGTGCTTTTCAAACTCCATGAGTGGGCGAACCGCATTGGTTAACAAATGATTGCGGGCACAGAGCCATAGAAAAGTCTTGCAACGCTGTGGAACCCTCGTCACCTTCCACACTCTCTTCTATAACCATTTGTCAAACTAATAATAATTAATTAATTTGTAAGGCCTTATAATTTGAACTACTAATTCTTAATCAAGTCCCTATAGTTATTTTCCAAGTTTCTGTAGGCCTCATGTTCACATCCTCACATATTTCACTTTGAAAATAGTTCAGAAAAATGACCCGTTTAGTATGATGGAATTAGGGTAAATGAAAATAAAAATGGAATTTATTGGCATCACCATGCAGGTTTGGTACACCTAAAGCAGCATGGAATTGGCTTCCATATTCGCGTTTGCATGTAACACAATTCATCTTTTGCCCTCCGTTCATGCTTAACATAAGCGAGCTTCTGGCTTCACACCCCACCGTTGGTCAGCCTCTTACCCACTGCAGATCTTGCCAAAACTTGTTATTTTGATCGTGATTGTCGGAGGGGTTAGTTGTGGAAGAGATCTGATGAGCTGAGGGCTGGGTAACGGCTTCTTTGTCTGCCGGAGCTTCCGCCATCTCCAGAGGAGGTCTTGAAACAATCAAGGTGACATCTTGGTTTCTAAAATCCTCTGGAAGTTGAAAACGTAGATGGAAATTTCTGGAAAGCTCTACTTGGTCACGTCCCCCCCCCCCAAATATATATATATATATATATATATATATATCTTTTCAACTCCTTCACCAGCTCTTTGACTTCTTCTCCAGGTCTGATCTATTATTTCCGACGATGGTCACTGTGGAGGCTGACAATGGGTGATGGCGGATGGACCTTGTCGGAAGGAACTCGGAGAGCTTCAAATGTAGAAGCTTCTGGACCTTCAATGGCAGAGAACGGAAATGGGTTGTTAGGAAAAAATTATGAATAATTTTTTTAATTATAAAGAATTTTGGTCTTTTTATTGAAAAATAATATCTCAATTGTAAAACATACTAAACATACTTTTAAATCATATATCCATCTCCATCTCTAACTCCAACTCCATCAAAACTAAATATATGTTCTAAAAAAGGGAAGGATATTTTTGTAATTTTACTTGTAGACACTGAATGATGTTGAGGCCTAGATGAAGAACATGCATGCATATTTTGAAGCTTAATGGTTGGAATTTTCTAAAAGATTGGGATAAAGTGGATACCAGCTTTGACTGGAGTCAAAATATTTGTTTTTAGAAAAGTTAAGGTGAAATATTCAGCCGGTAAGTGGCTAGCAAGAAGGATCAAAATTTAAAGGTGCCTTGCAAGCTTTTAAAGACCTCTAAGACCTGGTTCTTTCATGCAAATATTTCACTCTTTGGATTCTTATACCCAATTTACTCTTTATTTTTTAAAGTAGTGTTTGAATATTGCTGACTTGCTCCTAAGAACGTATTTTTTTAATATACATATCTAATATCCAACATTAATGGGTTAGATTAGAACATTATCATGCTAAAAAATTGATTTGAAATGATTGCAAGTATTATAAAATTGAAAAAATGTTAGTTAACATATTAGGATAAAAGTGATTTATAATAAAAAGAAAGGTTAAAGTGCTGATCTGCCCATGAAGTATTCTACCATGGACACCTAACACTATAAGTTTATGGTGTCTGGGGATGAATGAAGGCGGTTAGGGTGGGGTACGTAGCTTTGCCCAGCAATGAGTAGGTGCATAGATGATAGGAGGGAAAATGTTGTGCAACACATGTGAAGACTATTTGATAAATAGTTAATATTGGTTGACTTGGTTTTTTTTACACTATTATAAAAACTTCATATGAATTTTTATACCATTTTCTTGACTAACATATTTTCTAAATAATCAACATTAAACAACTTCAAAATTGTTGTATTTTTTTTTTATTATTGCACAATTTTCAAAATTTCATGTGTATTTTTGTATTCAAGGAAAGTTTATGGCCTAGAACGAATAAGGGAATTTTTACTTTTAAAATATTATCTTTTAAAATGTGATGACCTTTTACTGTATGGTTTGATTTGATCATTTATTGGTCGATTTGATACTTCTTTATAAAGGAGCTTTTGCAAGGCTCAAAGTCATAAAGCATCTATGCCTTCAAATTCTTCTTGTTGAAAGAAGAATATCTATGTTAGCTTAGTTTCTTTCATCAATCAACCATGGCGGACCAAACCCTTCACGTAGCAATGAAAGCATAGTTCGCTTTTGGCCAACTCACTACATACCTTCAGATTGCAAACAAGCTTGCAAATAGAGGCCATAGGATCTCATTCTTCGTACCAAAAAATAATGCATCACTCAAAACGGAACATCTCATCAATCACCATCCACATCTCATTTCCTTCATTCCCATCAACCTACCACTCATTGATGGCCTCCGTCCCGGTTCTGAAACCACCATTGATGTTCGTTACAGCCCCTTCTCCTGAAGGCCTTGGACCTCACTGAGCCTTTCATTGAAGCTTCTCTTAGAGATCTCAAACTCCACTTCATCTTCTACGATTATCAGCACTGGATGCCTCAGGTGGCACGTCGCTTAAGAATCAAGGCTTTTCATTTTTGCACAATAAACCCTGCTTCTGTTGGGTATCTGTCACGTCCTGAAAGGAAGCCGCTGGATAAGCCTGTGGCGCCAGAAACTGAACTCATGGTCCCTCCACCTAGGTTTCCTCCTTCGGCCATTAGGGTTCCACTACATGCAGCTAAGATGTTAACGCAACCCACTGCTATAGAACATGAAGGAGAGGGAGTTTCGTTCCCAAAGTGGATGAGGACCTGTTTCACTGACAGTGACGTCATTGTTTTCAAAGCCTTCAGGGAAATAGAAGGGCCTTACCTTGATTTCCTTGAGAGGCAAATGGACAAGCAAATACTCCTGGTTGGACCAGTTTTGCCTAATCCACCACCAAATTCAACCTTGGAAGAAAGATGGGTGAAATGGCTGGAAAGTTTTCAGTCCAAGATCAGTGATATTCTGTGCACTTGGAAGTCGATGTATTCTCAAGAAAGATCTGTTTCAGGAACTGATCTTAGGTCTTAGAACTCACAGATATGCCTTTTTTAGCTATACTGAAACCTCCCATGGGAGTTGAAACGATTGAGTCGGCTTTGCCTGAAGGGTTTAATGAGAGAGTAAAGTGAAGAGGATTTGTTCATGGACATTGGATTCAACAGGTTTTAATGTTAAATCATCCTTCTGTGGATTGTTTTGTGAGTCATTGTGGATATGGGTCTATGACAGAAGCATTATGCAGTGAGACTCAACTGGTACTGCTACCTAATTTTGGAGATCAGTTCATAAATTCAAAATTGATGAGTGGAGATCTGAAAGTAGGAGTGGAAGTTGAGAGAGGAGAAGAAGATGGACTCTTCACAAAGGAAGGTGTGTGCAAGGCCGTGAAATTGGCGATGGATAGTGACAGTGAAATAGATCAAACGATCAGAAGTAATCATAGCAAATGGAGATAGTTTTAGCTCGCCCCTGGACTTGAAGATGCTTACCTTGATGAGTTTGTTCACAAGTTAGGTTCTCATTTAATCTTTGAATAATTGAGAAGCTTCAAAACTGTTGTTTTCAGAGCTACGGTTTATCTAGTGATATGTTATATTTGTAATAATTTTTGTGAGCCCAGTTCATTATTTTTGTGTTATGACTGTGATTATTAGTATGTGAATCTTTATACGGCTATGGAAACTAGACAAAATGTGATGTCAAGTCTTGTCTCTCTCTCTTTTTTTTTCTTTTTTTACCAATAAGTCTTGTCTCTCTTATGTCTTCTAAACATAGAACTTAAACCCGGCCTGGACTGGCTGGTTCGGACTAGAAACCGGCCAACCAGCCAGTAAACTGCTCTGGTTCAGTATTTTTATTTTTTAAAAAAAATTGAATTTTTTTAAATTTCATATCAGTAACCCTAAAATCTTCATTTTATGATCGGTTTAACCCCAGGTTAGCTCCGATTTGATTCCAGTTTGACCTACTGACCCTTGACCCAATATCCCGACCGATTCAATGGCCAGTCCGAGTTTAATTACATTGCTTCTAAATTTATTTTGGACATGTTAAACATTAGAAGACAATACTAAGGCAATAAGAGAAGCATAACCATTCCACTATGAGGACGACACAAACACTATAAAATAATGAAACTATATATTAAATGAATTAAAATAATGTAATATTAATTTTAGTATTTATTGAACTGATGCTATTTAAAATTTATAGATATTATATGCTTATTAGAGTTATGTGTTCATTGGAACCAAATTTGAATTTGAGTGTTTTCCTACATGATAAACATTGTTAATTGATTAAAAATTAATAATGACAATAATCAATGTAAGTTAACATGAGTAGTAGGTACTAGCGTCATTTAAGCAAGTAATCCAATCATATCATATCTTATGTTTAATATGTATGTTATGTTATTGTAATATATAGTTACTCTGTTTTAATAGAAAAATATAATATTAAAGATATATATCATTGAAAATTTAAATTGCAAAATTTTTTGAGTTGCAGGAATTTCAAATTTATCTTTCCAAATTTGCAACTCGATAAAGAGCAATTTAATTTACCAACATTCTTCTTTTTAAGATGAATAATTGAAAAATTTACTTGTAATTTTCTTATTTCAGGGTTTTGATACTTATTTTCCAAGTTTGAAACTTGATTAAGAGTAATTTGCAACCGATCTTTCTCATTTTAACAAACAATTAGAAAATTTTGCTCGTAAATGTTTTGGTGAGTTATAGAAATTTGACATTTATATTTACAAATTCCTGAAAAGTAATTTACAATTGATGGCATTTCTCATTTAAGTTGAACAATTGAAAATTCAACTTAATGGGGTAAATTGTAGAGATTTAATTTAACATCTATCTTCCCAAATTTGCAACTTTTTAAAATATATATAATTTGTAACATCCTTTCTTGTTTATTGTAAGATGGTTTCAGCAAGGGGGAGGTGGTTGAGGCCTGAGACTATCATTTGTGTTGCAAAGCCTCACATCCTCATATATCGTGCTTATTTGACTTTTTTTTTTGCCAATTAGGGCCCTTTTAAATCTTTATTTTACATTGACTCATTAGGATCATATATTTTGATTATGGGCTTCATTAGGGTTGAGTTATTTGAACCGTTGAAGCTTATCTTTTGTGAAACTTGAATTTGGGTTTTTGTTTTGCACTTATTGTTGGATTATGTTTTGAAGTATGATTGACATTTGGTAATAAATGGATGAATGATCATATGCTAATAAGTAGTGTTAGTACGTAGTTTTGTGGTCTTATAGTTGAACATGAACATGTTGGGCCTCAAATGTGCCCTAGCGCACACTTTGGTGCATTTTAGTATAAATTATTTCCTATTTAATCATGTATATCACTTTGTTTCATTTTTCTAGAGAAAATCTTAAAAAAAATACTTTTAAGATTGATAAAAGACATATGAAGGGTATTCAATATGCTAAATCCATATAAGGTTAAGAGGGAATATGAGATAATGAAATGTTGTAAATTTACTTATATATCCATTTTCTTTTTGTCTCTCTTCTTTCCCCTCCCAATTATGAAACCGTTTCTCCTTCCTCAATGGGTATCTCACCTCTCCGGCTATGGCCTTCATCTTCGGATTCCACCATAGCTTCTTCCACTGTCTTCATCTCTGTCGTTGCCTTCCACCATCCAAACAATCAAATGTGAGCTCCTCTTCTTTTAACGACATTGTGGTGCAGATCTGACCTTCACACCTCCGTCATTCACTGCCAAAGGTTAGATGTTTTGATGGTCCTGGGAGACAAAATGTGTGCTGTTGGCAAGGACAAGACTTTAGCACATGGGTAGCTCAGACAGAGCCCTCCCCGTACATCTAACTAAAATGGTTTTTCTTTTTTCAAGCAAGTTTTCGAGGGGATGGGCAATGTTATCCGAAGTTTAAAAAAGGATAATATTGATCGTTTGGCAGTTAGTTGACCAAAATATATAGATATGACATGCTAATATGGCATTTACATCATCCTTTTTCCATGTTAGACTTTTTATAGGAAAAAAAAAACTCCCTTGATCTCAGATTCGCAAGTCACCGAGTGAAGCAGAGGAGAGAGAAAGATAGTGGGAGAGAGAAAGAGACTGTGTCCATGGCTGATTAACAAAGCCTTCCTGAGAGTACGGTGTAGAACTTACTGGATCAAGAGTCTCTGAAGTGGGTCTTTGCTGGAGGCAAAGGCGGTGTGGGAAAGACCACCTATAGGTTCATTCTTTCGATCCTTCTCTCCAAGGTTTGAAGCTTTGTTCTAATCATCTCCACCGACCCAGTTCATAACCTCAATGATGCTTTTCAGCAATGCTTCACCAAGACCCCCAATTTGGTAAATGGGTTTACAGATCTTTATGTTATGGTAAAAACTCATTTCCTGAATTTTTAGTTGTCTTTTTTTGTTCTCGTCGTTTTCCATCTTGAAAGAGACGTGGGTTTCAGATTTGTAATTATGTCTTTATGATGAATCTGAACATTATCATGCTCTCAAGTGTTATATGCTCCATGGTCAATTTAAGTTGGGATTTTTCTATAATTATTTATAAATTGTGAATTCCTTCTCGAAATTTGTTTCCACTTTGATTCTCTCACTCCTTCCTTTTTCCCTGCTTTTTTTTTTTTGGCTTGTCTTTGATTTCTGAGAAAATATACACTACCCAGAAAAAAAGAGAAGAAGCAAAAGTAAGGACATCACAACAAAAGCAAAAGCATAAGAGAGCTCTCTCTCACCCTCCCAATCTCTTATTCTGCACCTTTACTAAGCAAAAGCTCCTGTTAATGGCGGCCCACTAGAACCACTACCTCTGTCCCTTCGTTTTCTGACGTTGTTTCTTTAAAACCGTATTAGCCTAAAATTATGTAATAGAATCAGTGACCGAAAAAATGATACGATGGGTGAGGGACGTGGGGTTGTTGGATGCTTCTTGCAGAGGTTTTTTAGCTCATTCATGGATGTCTACGACGATGAAAAGGGAGAAGTTTCTTTTTTGTGTGAGGATGATGAAGATGACATGGCATAATATGTGGCAAAATATCTTATATGGAAGTGTCATCTTAGCCATATGTTGATCGACTAATTGTTGACCATTAGGGGGTTTAATTGTCGACTAACTGCCTGATTTTTAAAACTTTCAGCCAGACATCTAGTGCCTATTGGTGAAAATTTTCAAGGCATTTTCCCCCTTTAACCCTTATTCCTACGCGATAATATACTTACACACACATGTGTGTGTAGATTTTGCATGATGGTTCCAGGTGTTATGTAATGATATTGACACGACTTACGTCTGCTAACGGGTGTGCAAGCTGTAATGTAATGGGTGTAACTAAGGGGTGTGGTGAAGTTACAAGTAGCTCCAAGAATTACATAAACAATTGAATATAAATTATTATGTTTTTTAACCATCTATGTAATTTGAAGTTTATAAGCTGCCAAACTTATAAACTCAAGGTTGAATGATACATTTTGTCTTGAAAGTCTTTTCGTTAATTAGGTGCAATTGGTATGGTTAAGTTTCGATTGTCTTAATGTCAATATCACCCTGTAAAATTATTTGACTCACGCTAATCGTTGGAGCAATTGATATCCTAAACTTTCAATTGGTTAATGTTTTTTTTTAATCAATATGCAAATTAGAAAAAGTATCCAACAACTCATCATAACTCAAAATTAGAAGAATTTTTTTTACTTGGATTATGACTGAATGTTTAAGTAACTTATGTGCCCACCATCTGTCTATCGATCTAAATAGGGGCATCAGCCTCCAATGGCATGTATTAGCGAAACTCTTGCGGGTGGATGAGTCACAAGGGTTGCTTTAAGGAAATTGCCATCTCTCTGTGGGTAAATCTTTTCTAAACGACGTAAATATGCAACTGAGTATTCTGAGTGACAACGTGACCTTACTGCTACAAGTCGTTTTGATTTGTTCCTCCCACCTTGGGATCATGGACATATTTGGACATGCTCATAAGAAAACTAAGGGCAAGTTGGGGGAGTAGTGCTTAGGCAGAGTTGGTTTTGCACTCGAATAACCTTGAGTTATGTCTCTAATCAGAATTCAGAAATATGAACCATTTTTAATGTTGATAATAGACTAACGGATCTTTCTTTAGATTTGAACATTGATAACTCAAAAACATTACACCAATCAAAAGTTTAGGAAGCAAGTTACTCCTTTAGAGAGTTTTTTAGATAAAAAATTCTCTAAACCGTAGTGAGAATTGTTCAACTATATTAGGTATTACTATAGGGCAACATTGTACATTTTTAACACTTCAAGAGAACATTGTGTGTTGACTAAAAGTTAAGGATACTAATTGCACCTGACCAAAACCTTTCAAGACTAATTTATCCTTCAACCTTGTAAACTTATGACAATATCAATAAGAATATTGTGAACAAAGGTTAAGGTGCAAGTTTATTTATGGAATATTCGTGAATGCGCACGTGACACTATAAAGGTTTTTTTTAGTGAAAAAGTGCACATGAATGTCTTAAAATTGTGCAAAATCGTCATATGGTCATATGACCTAACGTCTGTTATTTTTTTACACTTGGACAATAGGTGGGCCCGCACAAAAAGAAACGGACCTTAACAACCATGCCATTTTTGCACCACTTTTACACTTGGAACCTTTATATGCTCTTTTACAATCAAAGAAACTTTAAGTTATTAAGCTCACATTCGCAAATACTTCACGGGGAGACTTCCGCCTTAACCCATGGACAAAAGGTTGACCCTTTCAACTAATGTGTGGATTGAGATTCAAACCTTCAATTCACTTGCATTCACACCAACCTAAATTGGTAGCTGCACGCTTTTTCTTATATTAAGGGGATGGATTCTATGTTAAAATCAGGAAGTTATTTTTGTTTAAAAAATATTTTAATTAAGGATATTTTTAAATTTGTCTCTACAATTTTGCAATCTCGAGATTTAAAAAACAATACTAAGGGGGAGGTGGCTTTGCAGCAATCATATTTTCGTGATACTCCCAATCCCTGGTTATCTATAGTCCCTCTTACTAAACGATATATTCTATACCAATCCCTGATACAATCACAATCCCTACCCCCAATACTTCATACCAAACAAGGCCTAAAGGGTTCTAACTAGTGGTCTGTGTTGTGTTTCTTGTGTTGATACTGAGTTTATGTATATATATATATATATATATATGTATATATATATATATATATATAAGTTTCAATGCTCATTGTAGTGGTAAAATCTGCATTGTTCAAATATAATTTCAACTGTCCAAATTTAAACTTTTTCAACTAATTATTTTTAAGTAAAAATCATTTTAAAAAAAACTAATAGTAAAGAGATTATATACTCTTTATTTTAGATTCTATACATAATAAAATATATTTTTTTAAAAAAATGAAAATAAAAATAAATTAAATATAAACCATCCAAATCAGTTAGATATACAAATGGTGAGCAATGGTGATGAGATCTTGGTGCTCATCACTATATTTAGCAATGAAACTCATTGCTATATACTAAGGAACAAAAAACCGGACCGGCCGGACAATGAACTTGTCACAGTACTAGTTTAAGGGTCAATAGTTCAAGGGGTCGAACCGGTGGTCGAACCGGTCATATTAAAATATTATAATTTATTAGTGGCAATATATATATTAATATATTTTTAAATTTTCATAGATAAAAATAAAGATCTTTAGACAAAAAATGCTTAAAATCTATTAGTATTAGTTATGGTACCTATATTTATGTAATGACATCTCCTTTCCTATAATTAATTAATTATTATATCCTCTCAAAATCTTTTTCTTTAGATTTGTTCTTTCTTTACTTATTTTTCTCGTCATCTTAGTTTTCAAACTTTCATTTTTCTCTCAAAAATAATGTAAAATAGTAGTTAGAGGAATAAAAAAAATGTATTTTTTTTTAAAAAAGGCAAATCGGGTTGGCTGGTCGAACCACCGGTTTTGACCGGTTCGAACTGGTTCAAACCAGTTCACCAGTTTATTTCATCAACTGGCTCGGTTGAACCGGCCGGTCCGGTCCCTTTTTTTTCCAGTGCTATACACACACACATATGTGATTTATGTTTTATATGTTAATAGTTTTAGCTTTTATTTGCAGAAAAACAGACACGCGAGCCTAGTTTGTCCACATTAGTAGTGGATTACCATAATGACTTTGGTCCTTTTTTAATTTTTTGATCGAAAGACTTTTATCCTTTCAAAGCAACCCCTACACCAATTTAACAAACTGCTACTTTTAAACAGGTAAAAATTTGATCTATACCTTCATGTTTTTTAATAGTATTATCCGGTATAAGGTTCGGATTTATGGCTACCCCTTCCAACACAAGTATCTCCTCTGGGATTCGAACTCAAGACCCAAAGAAATCTCGTAAAGTTTTATATTACTAGACCAACATGTTAGTATCTATACATACATGTTGATAAGCTCTTTGGTATTTTCGTAAAAAATCTTGAATCCCTTAATTGTATACTTGTCTAGATATTTTTGTTGATGCAGGATTCGGCAATACACCCTGGTGAATATATGAATTCTAGAAGTGAAAATCCTACCCGAGGAGTTTTGGAAAAGTTTGACATATATGTTCTGCTTTGTCTTATATTTTTTCTATATTTGTTTCTTCATTCCATTATCCTCTTTTACTTGGCATATATATTTTGTATCATCAGGTCAGTAGCAAACCTTGAAGGCGCAAATTATGCCTATTGTTTCAGTAGTGCATTCACTCTTTCTAATTTGTGCTAGGATTATCTGGCCCATTCGTTTTTATAACTAATAAGAGCTATATCGGATCTTTAAATTAATCTTAATTAATTTTAAAATCCATATTATATCAATTAACATTTAATTATTTTTATGAGCTAATTAAATAACTTCGGTTTAATTAAATCTTTCCAACAATTTTAATTTAACCTATTTATTTAATCCGAATAAAGAACCAACGGAAATATATTTAATTTATATTTATAAATTAAATATGAGATACTATATCTCTATGTTAGTTATTAAATTTAATTTTATCAAATAAAATTAAATCCGAAACTAACACTACATAATATATATATATATATATATATATATATATATATATATATATATATATATATATATATATATTATTTTCCTTTTTCGAATTTTTTATCTCA
Organism: Albizia julibrissin; assembly: GCA_037074505.1. Lineage (NCBI taxonomy): Eukaryota > Viridiplantae > Streptophyta > Magnoliopsida > Fabales > Fabaceae > Albizia > Albizia julibrissin. Next base: position 21,692,288 of record CM073480.1, on the reverse strand, counting down.
TATATATAATTTGTCCATCCTAAATTAAACATTGTATTCATTGAATCTTAGACACATCCTAAATTCAATGAATCTGGACATTATAGTTCGTGTTCAGCTATTTTTGTGTGCAACCCTATAGACCCATACAAAGTTGACAATGAGCCAATAATTGTACTAGCCCACAAGTCACAATTGGCCTTTAGCAAGACATTATGACTACCCAATTTATATGATGATTGTTAACACGATGCAACCTATTATACAATCATATCACGTCCCTTTTGTCACACAATATTTTGGCCAAGGATGAGACATGTATAGTGTCATCCTCCTTATCCTGACCATTACTTTCCTGATTCTTGAGTAGTCTGATTATAGAAATGGAAACTCCTCTCCATTATAGTATGGCTATACATTTATCAGACTCACTCATCGAGGGTCCCAGTAATATATCTCTACTAATGTGAGGGACAAATTCCATCTTGAGCATTCACATTCCTCTGCATGAAAACCACCAAGCCGGATTATAGCCTTTATTGTCAAACCCCATAGAATTTAGACATTTCATAAGCACCATTGCATAGTTCAAATAAGCAAACATAATTTATAGAAACATACTGATATATGTTTCTTGATTACAATACAGGAGTCTGAGAAGTATTCAAGTGTTACATATTACATCCCAAAAACTTGAGTAGTATATACTATAATTAATACTGGAATAATTCCATAAACTGCTCATCTTTAATCCTTGTGTTTAACCTTCTCCTTGCCTTTGGAATTTCTATGCCTAGCTGGATAATTTATTTATAAGAAAGGAATGAGATTTGAGTGAATATCAGTAGTAACTAAAAATTATTCATATAAAATGCAAATAATAAATATGCAATGTAGCATTTATCATGATGCAGCAATCAAAATGCCTAAGCCTATATGACAATGCTCAGGAAACAAATAATGATTTTGTCCGGATCAAAATGATCATCTGTTCCTGATCTGCACAATATCATCTCATAATGTGATCACAATAACAACTTAGAGCAGGCCTATACCTGTCCGTACTCATCATAACTTAGAGCAGGTCAATACCTGTCAGTACATATCAAGTCACTCAATTGGGTCCACCTGGCTACATGGTACCCCAAAGCTCCCATGGGCTGGTTTAACTCATCACCCACACCCAGAGAGTATCAATACCACAAGTAATACATTGAACAGCTCATGGCAATCATTACATAATTATATTCATATAGTATATGAAAGATAAAGTTAATACCTTGTCTCCCTTCCTTCTCTAATTTATCTATATTTGTGGGTCTTGCTAACCAAATATCAAATCCTAAAATAAATAATTGCAATTAACTATTCTAGTCTATTTCAATTTGAAGCTTATAACTTTAGCATTTTCTTCAAAATCACAAAATTTACCAAAATGCCCATGGGGACCCGGTCCGGCCCCGATATTTTGTACTTTTCCAAAATGAAAACTTAGGTCCATTCCACATTTTCTCATGTGTACATCTCATAATTGACCTCATTAATTTTGCCCTTGACAGCTCAACTTAGGGTTTAAGGGGCAAAATCGTCATTTCACAATCCCAGACTTTTCACACTTTACATCCAACATGAACCATACACAATTTTTCCTTCTAAACACAATGGAACCATTAGAATTAAGAAATTCCATCTCCTTACCTCTTTTCTATCTTTGGTCGAAACTTTCAAAAAAATTGGGAATTTGGATTTTTTTTCTTGGTTTATTCCTTAATCTACTTGTTAACACTTGTTTCCATTGATTTATTCACACAATCACCATTGCAACATTATCCATAAAAATTTGGGCAGTATTTCCTCTTAGAAAATGGATATCCCAAATTTACAAAAACACCAAAAAACAGTCCAGAATCCAGCCAAAATATAGTTATAACTCAGTTATCTCTAACAATATCAGAGTTTGATCAACTTACTTCACTTCTTCTTCTTCCTTTCCACTTGGCCGAAACACTCCCTCTTGATTGAATGACTAATTCAAGAAGGTATGGAGGTTTAGGAGAGGTTTCTAATACTATAACACAAGATTGTGCAGAGATTTCGGCATACTTACCTTATATATAAGCTCAGATTTCTCTTCCTCCTCCTCTTCTTCTTCCTCTTTTCCTCTCCTCCTTCTCTTCTTTCTTTCTCTAAATGGCCGACTTAGGCCCTTATATAAACAATGAGGCATAATTTTTGGGAAATTTCTAGACACTAGCTTGGCATTTTCCTATTGGTTCTTAATTATTTGTTTCATAAATTATGTTTTTATTACAAAACTAATTATGTAATATTTTTCCCATGAGCCATCTGTCTGATTTCTCTGCAAAAATTAATAAAAATTTATAGATTATTTTTATTTGGTCAAAATGACCATTTTTCCCTTGCAATTTCACAATATTTGGAAAAATTGACAGAATTGTCACCAAACTTTAAAAATTCATATCTAATTATATAGATATCCAATTGGGGTGGTTTTAAAGGTTATGTGACCCTTATTAAGTCCATTTTTAGTAAAAAGAAATATAACATTTAGACAATTGGAAGATCCTCATTCCCAGAATTTTATTTTTGAAGTCTGTTTCAGAAAAAAATGTCAAATTCGTTGGGCAGAATTCAAAAATTAATTTCTCCTTGTATACAACTCAAAAAATTCCATATAACCTATAAAATTGAAGCTCATAATGCCCAATTTAATTATGAAAATTTTCAGAATTTTTGGAGGTCATTTACTAATTTGAAAATTCCACACAATTCAACTGCCTTGATAGGGAATGTACCAACTATTGTGTGTAATAACTTATTTGCTATGTGTGACCTTTATTGACTTTGTTTTTCCACTTTACATGCTCTTTATCATTACATAACATAAATTCTACATGATATGAAGTGACTAAAAATTCAGGACATTACATTTATCATCACTTGGTCAAATGTGACTATTGACTAGTTCAAAGCTTAGCGACTCTCGTGTAGGAATCCATAATGATCTCAGGTCAAAGGGTATAGTGACGTGGTTATACATGAGATAAGCTTATGACTTGATCCATGTAGCTTTTTCATAGTGGGTCGGTCCAGTACCTTCTCCTCTTACAAGTGCCTAAGACTTTGATTCATATCTCCATACCTTGTCAAAGTCATACTGGTCTTATTTCATCTTTGCTCCCACATAGATGACCGACCAATGACATTTAGAACAATCTTTATAATTCATCCAAGGATATAATTATAACAATAAACATGAGAATAATATGATAACAAGATGGATAAATTCATTAAATAACAATGTTCAAAGTACAATGATTGACCATTTGGGCACAATTTCCAACACCTATTGATGCTTCCTAAAAAATACTCAAGGAGGAGAGGGATGAAGGGAATTAAGGAAGATGACTATGGTATTTTAGAAAATATATGTTTTATTAACTTCTTTATATATAATCAATTTAAGTAAATATGTCTTATATTAAGGACTAGAGGGAATATTTTAATTACATCCAAAAGCAATTAGGGGGTTTTGGCAGTGGCGGTGGCGACGGCCGATGACCAGCGACTGGCAGGGTTGGGGTTAATGTTTATTTTAAAAAAATTAAGGTAATTTTTGTTATTTTCTTTTAAGTTAAAAAAACATAGCATCTCATAGGGATTATTGAAATTGTAAACAGCTCTATATCCTTTACCATTTTAAATGGTGTTTATGTGTCTTTTTCCCCTAAGAACAATGAGAATGTATTTGCTAAAGGGGTTGAGAAATTCAGTAAGACATACTAATATTAATATGTGCATTAATTATGAAAGCAATAATAAGCCATTAAAAATAAGTTACAAAAAATCAGCTGAAGTAAAACACCCTTAAAGATCATATGTTATTATGCATTGGTTACGCCTTGATAATTACACTACTATAAAAGATGGATTTAGTGGCGCCCCTCTTATGGCACTTCTTCAAAGAAGTGCCATGGATAATTATTTTTTTTCAAAAACTATTTAAAAGTTATGGCGCTTCCTATTATAAGTGTCATAGCTAATGTTAGACTTGTGTGGCACACTACTACAGAAAACACTTTTAACGTCCCTTTTTTAGCCCTTTTAACGTCTAAAAATAGAGGGACGCCTATACCAAGGACGTAAAAAAGTCAAGATACGGCGTTCTTTAAAAAAGGGACGTCTAAAGTTTTTTTTTTTTTAAAAAACAAAACTTTAGACGTCCCTTTTACGTCCCTTTTTTAAAAAGGGACGTCTAAAGTTGTTTTTTTAAAAAAACATTACCTTATATTTTTCACTGCCTAACAATTATAACCTACAGAAACAAGATCGAACAGTTTTTCATAAACCAAAATGTCCTTACAAATTAATATTGGTGAAGGATGATAAATCAAAATGAATCTACAATGAAGATAAATCTAAATCTTAACACAATAAAATACATATACAATAATCCCAGTTCAAAACTTAGCCTATAAAAAGAAAAAGTAATTATCCATATCTTTTAGCCACAGTAGGAGAGGGAGGATGGAAGCTAACGGTGGGAGGAGGAACCAACAGCATCAAAGATCGAGGAAGAACAATGGCAACGAGCTTCAATAATGGAGAGGAAGACGGTAGATGATGGTGGTGGAGATAAAGGAGGACGACTTTCAAAAAAAGAACAATGATAATGAAAGGGAGTAAGAGAGAGAGTTATGGTGAAAAATGAGCTTCAAGAGAGTGGTGGAAGATTCAGCTTCGAGAGAAAAATGAGAGTTTTGAAATTTGCATCGAGGAAGCTAGCTTGCGGAGGTAGAGATAACCTTAAAAAGAGTGATATCAGTATTAATTTGACTGATTTACATTACCTTTAGACGTCCCTTTTTGAATTTGGGACGTCTAAAGTAAAAAAAAAATTGACTTTAGGCGTCCCTTTTTCAAAAATGGATGTCTAAAGTCTAAAAAAAATTTAAAAAAAAATAATTTATTCTACTTTAGGCGTCCCTTTTTGAAAAGGGGCGTCTAAAGTCTAAAAAAAAATTAATTTTTCTTACTTTAGGCGTCCCTTTTTGAAAAGGGACGTCTAAAGTCTAAAAAAATTAAAAAATTAATTTTTTTAAATTTTTTTAGACTTTAGGCGTTTCTTTTTAAAAAGGAATGTCTAAAGTTACTTAATTCTTATCCACAATTACAAAAATGCCACCGTTTTTATTTTTTACTTCCCTTTTTTAAAAAGGGACGTCTTTTAGGGACGTAAAATCTACATTTTGTAGTAGTGGCACTTTCTTAAACAAGTGCCATATAAGACTTTTATTTTTTAAAAATAAATAAATAAAGTGCCAGCTATAACGCTTTGTTAGAAAGTGCCATAGCTGTCATTAAAAAAAAAGAACTTGGAAGGCACTTCCAAGCAATGGAATATGTATGTAGCCTTGGAAGGCGCTTCTCAGCGAAGCGCCTTCCAAGTAGAATCGATAATATGGCAACCCGTTAGCCCGGTAAAATAAACGGGCTCAATTTGAGAAATCCAAGTTCAATATATTGATTTGAGTTAAACGGTTGGCCTGTTTAATATAATTTTAAAAAAAATCTTCTGCTTTTCAGATAGTCAGATCTCAATGTTTTCAGTTCTCAATGATGTTGTGTTTAATACTTCTTCATTTTTTTATTTGAAACTTTTTTTCATATTATATTTATTTATTTTACTATTATTAAATTTAAAAAAGATGTGTTTATATGTTTTGTGATGTAAGTAGATGAAAAAAAGGAAAGTAAGAATGAAATTGGTTTCCTAGCACAAATACATAAAAGAAAATAAGTGTGATGTGAGTGGATAAAAGAGAAAGGGAGTGAAAATTAAAAAAATAAGTAATTTTTTTTTAAAAAAAGACGGGATGGCGGGCTTCCTAAACGGGCTGGGGCTAGGGCTGGCATTTTTTCAGCCCGTTTGTATTCTGGCTAAACGGGTTGAGCCTGTTTAGCCCGTTGGCCGGAATAGGTCAGCCTGTCAGGCTCTGGCTAACCCATTTACCAGCTATACTTCCAAGGCTATATACATTGGAAGGCACTTTCTTAGGAAGCGCTTTCCAAGGCCCCCCAATTTTTTTTTTACATTTTAGTAATATTGTGTGGGATTTATTAATGAACTCAAGGTATGGAGTAAATAAATTCATTGCTTGAATTCTAGAAATATAATATTTGAAAAATGAATGAAATATAATTAAATATTTACATGGAAAAATAATTGAAAATTTACAATAAAAATCCTAAAACAAGACAAATAGAGTTGAATAGTATTTTTTTAAGGTTTCAAATTATTTCTTATGAAGATTATATACAAAATTTAAAAGCAGTAAATAAAAACTAACATTGATTTGAGTTGAATAAAAACATTTTTTTATGAAAATTAGGATTTATCATGTGATTATTGGAATAAGAAGAAATTTACTGAAAATATGACTTAATTTCAAGTCAAGATTTTCACAACCAATTAATTTATCACTAAAATATTTTAGTTATCTATTATTTTGGAAGATGATTTAAATTAGCAAGATAAAATAAATAATTAATGAATGGGACTCGATGATTTAATTAAATAATTAAAATGATAATTATAAAAAAAATCCAAGGTCACATAGTGGCCTTGGCAGTCATGGACACACACTGGCCTTGGCGCATGCGAAGGCCACTGTGTGGCCTTGGCAGTCAAGGCCACACAGTGGCCTTAGTGCCTGCCAAGGCCAAACAATGGCCTTGGCAGGGAATGCAAGGCGGCCAAGGCTAAATTATTTGGCCTTGGTAGGGAATCCAAGGCCACTGCATATGGCCTTATCTTGGCAGCCATAGACCTTAGACGGCACTTGTAAACCCTTGAATGAAAGCGCCTTCCAAGGAATTTTTTATTTTGTTTTTTTAAAAAATTTCTTTTTGTTTAAGTGTCTGTCGTTTTTTTTGTTTTTAAAAGCAAAGGGCCTTATATGGAAAGTGCCATACAAGGCATTATAAAACCATTTGGAGGGTGCAGTGAGGCGCCATTTTTCCATCTTCTCCCACGCCCTCCATCTCCTCATTTCACAGAGCACTCCATTGGTCCCTTCGGTCTCCATTCTATTAGTCTACCACCTTTCCTTATCCATTGTCCCTATTCTATTTGACGGCGGAAAGTAAAAGTTTCCTTGATGCCCAACTTTTTTTTTCTTGTCTCCTCCTCGTGCATATTGTTTTAACATTTGATCACCACTTTCATTGTAGTGCAAAGCTTGTAAGTCTTCTTATTCTTTTTTTTTTGTTTATACAGAAGTACATGTACCAGTAACGTGTATGGCTAAAGTTTAAGCAACTTAAATGCTAGAGTTCTTTTATGCTTGATAGATGAAGATAATAATAGTAATGGGTCATCTAAGCATAAAGTGCTCATGAATATTATGAGTACTTGTCCTAGAGTTACCGTTTCCATTGTCCATGACATGTTCTTGTACGTCCTGTCCTTGAGGATAGACATTGCAGAGTGAAAAATTTACTTGTGTAATTAATAGTGAAGACTAAACCCATTCCTATCTTATCTATAGAACCGCAGCATATTATTTTTATGACTATTTGAAAATTATTTGGAAATGAATTTAAATTTTAAAATGAGAAATCTGTTAAAGTTGTAAATAATATAATTCAATTTTAGGATGCTAATGGTTGAAAATTTATGTATTTTAAAAACTGACATTTTTTTGCCAGAAAAAAGACAACATTTTGATTCACCTCAGGTGAACATGGTAAGAAATAAATGACACTATAATCTCCAAAAGATCTATTAGACTAATACTCTCCACAATGTAGAATTTGTTTAAAATTTTTTTACTCTTTTTGATGAAATATAATTTTGCATTCATAAAGAAAAAGTAAAGCTTACAAAGTTTTGTAATATAATACATATATCCTATCATAGATAAGATAGGCACCATTGAACATTCTTGGTCTTAAGAAAATGTGTTAGTTACTCACACATTATTGAATCTGTGTGTAATAAAATTACTCTTGGTGCTAATATATATATAACATGATAACTTCACCAGCTAATGGCTTGACATGTGTCACCTAAAGCTAGCTAGGTCAAGTAGTGAGAATTGTATGGAATGTGAGCAAATATGATTAAATTTTTATAGTTAAAATTTTATATACACTATATTCTTTAACTATGATATGAAGTGTTGGCAAATATGATTTCTTTTGTTGTGAGTTGTGAAAAATTATTATGATTCTGAATTAATTGGTTGATTATTTGTGACTTAAACAGAGTGTTTAATACTTGAAAAACTTTAAATTCTAGGATGCTATGTTGCCAATTTTTTTTAAAAATAAATAACGGAAGATAAAAGTAATTAGTAACTGCAAGAGGTAAGCAACTAACCACTTTTAAAAATACACTTAAGGTATAGATAGATCGAAAGTGGATGTCATTTGATCAGTGCTCAAGGGAATATATAGATGGGGTGAAAGAGTGTCTTAGATTTGTAAGCGAGCATACAACTAATCCTAACAAAATCTTAAGTCCTTGCTTATCTTGTTGTTATGGAAAGCGGATTAGTCCACTTGATTTGCTAGATCATTTAGTGTGTCATAGAATTGATCAATCATATACACAATGGATAAGGCAAGGTGAGACGAATGATGCATGTAGTGATCAGGTACATACCACGATCAGTGCTTCGAATGAGTTTGATCCAAGCATGTGTGATGAGGACGATGGTCTTCAAGAAATGATAAATGCGGTCGAATGGGTGCTTCATAACTGTCTTCAATAATTTGAGAAGTTGAAAGGTGATGCAAAGAAACCATTATAGTACTAAATACATAAGATTACTAGTAGTGTTGAAATTGTACAACTTTAAAGCGCGCTATGGATTGAGTGATTTGGGTTTCACAGCACTGCTTGAACTTGTGCAAGATATACTCCCAGAAGAAAATGTACATCCTACAAAGGCATACTAGGTATAGCAAATACTTTGCTCTACAACTGGCATGGGTTATGAGAAGATACATGCATACCCTAACAATTGCATATTATTTCGCAATCAGTATGCAATGTTAAAAAAGTTCCCTAAATGCAATGCATCTTAATATGGAAAGAAGAAATGAAAAAGTCCGTCGAAGGTTGTATGATATTTTCCCATTATTTTGAGATTCAAGTGACTGTATAGTAATACGGAGATTGCTAAGCTATTGACGTGGCATGTAGATGAACGGATTGAAGACAAGAATCTTAGGTACCTTACAGATGCCCCTCAATAAAAAAAATTGTTGACGTATACACAAATGAAGATGCCCTTCTACCAATCCCTTCTCAGGATGAAGAAACAATGGTGAAAGATGTTATCGATGGTTATGTTGCATGCCCAATAGGTCTAATTGAGCCATTTCAAAAGGTAGTTAATTTATAATTCCTTCTACTTTTTCTATACACTTCCATCTAAAACTACATGATTTAATTTCATGATTTTTGTAGGTTACTGCTCGTCCTAAAGGAAAATGAATTGAAGGGCGTGGGAAGAACTCAAACTATTCAGCGACCCAACAAAAATCTCAACCCTCAACCAGCAACCGAAGCAATAGACAAATGGGCTCATATCGCCAACAATTAGCATTAATGGCACCAGATTTGATCCGCCAAGAAGGTCAGGAAATACCTTTTGATATCGACATCTATCATACATATATAACTGATCATGTCGATGGTAGTGTGCTGAATGAAGTGCTTAGTTGTGGATGACTTAGTGTGATGGCCATCAACATATGGATTATGTACTTTTTCATCATCATCTATCACTGTTATTATTATTCTTCATTCAATTTTTTTGGTTTTAATGACATTGTTTGTTTTATATAAAGGAACTTGTACCACGATCTGTTACTGGGTACGGAAATGGTGCATGGATTCGTACTTGTCAACCCACACCTCCTTGGCCAGCATAGGGGGAGTAATTTGGAAACATAATCTAACAATCTTAAGGACCGCTTCATGTGGAGAGCAACCCCTAATATGCTCTTTATTATGCCACACAATCCGGGGTAAGTTATTTGCGACAGTATTTTAATGTATGTTTTTTTATTCTTTCACTTTTACTATAACTTTATTTTCGAAGTAAAATTTTTAAAATATTTTAGGGCACATTGGATTTTGATTGTTATCCATCCAGCGGCAGTTGGAGGCCCCTGCATTTTCTATTTAGATCATCTAAAGGTTGGTTATCCAGAGAATTGACATGATAGGATGATTATAATCAATAAGTAAGTGTATGGGTATATGTGTAAATATTTACGTGTGTGATTATTGAATAACTAAAATTAATCAGTCACTACTTGTTTTGTTAGTGCATTAACCGCCTATAGAAGGCATATTGGATTGAGCTATTCTAAACGCAATGACTCAGTCAATGCCTATACATGGAGGAAGATTGCGGCACTTATATATGAATTTACTCAAACTTTGTTATTCAAAATTTTTTCTTCAAAAATTGACTTAACTATTTCATTGTATTATTTCAGTACCCATTCCAACCAAACAATAATGATTATGGTTATTATATTATGAATTTTATTAAAGATATAGTTACTCATCATCAAAATCATGTTCCTTTGAAAGTAAGTTCTTTTACTTACAGTTCATTGACAAGTATCTAAGTTAATTGATTTTTAGTGATTTTAATTTGTTATGTGCATGATGTTTATGTAGTATTATGAAGATCAACATTGTGCCAAACTGACTGACCAATGAGTGGATGAAATCATTCAAAAATGGTGTGAATATATGGTCAGGCAATTAGCTAACATTTAGGTACATACGCAGGTTGTTTCTTTCCTATTCTTGTATTGTTTATTCACCTAAAATTAGTTGTACATTACAATTGTTACCTTGGAATTACATACATTTAATACTGATTTTATAAATTAGTTATGTATTATTTCATTCTGATTTGGTTTGCTTTTTTGCTGTCCATTTGTATTGTAAATTGCTTTGGATTTGAATTTGTAGATATAAAGGGTTCAGGAAAAGGAAACAATTATGTGAAATTATGGAAAAAAATCCCTACCTCTTATGGAGCTTCCCCTAAAAGGGCCATAGGAAGTCCTAGCTGGGACGTCCTATGGTGCTTCCCCGGGAAGCGCCATAGGAGGTTCTGCTTCCTATGGTACTTCCCCGTGGAAGTGCCTACGCACTATTTAAAAAAAAATAATAAAAACACAAGTTATGACGCTTCCAGAGATTAACCAAGTGTCATGGCTTACTTTTATGATGCTGGAAACTATGGCGTTTCTCAAATGCCATAGTATTCGTGAAAATAAGTGTTATTTATTATGTTTTTTGTAATAGTGTTACTCTAGCTTTATTTGATGGTTACACATGAGAGGAGGACCCTTATGGCGAAGCCGCCACAATGTAGGACAATCTCGTTCTCAAAACAAAGAAGATGAGTTTGCTATCCTTTGTTGTTTTAAACTTTAATCGCGTTCATTTCTTAGGGGAAACTCAAAGTCTTTATAATAATTTTATAAAATATTAATTCATATTTTTTAAACACACATATCATCTATGTGCTATGTTTCCATGTTGTATTTTTAAGTTAGACATATACTATATCTTATATGTGTTGTCACAAATTTCTAATCCTAAGCAAAACAACCCGTCTACTTCGTTTACAACAAAAACCAAATTACTCCGCATTCGTATCCTCTATATATATAGTATCATTCAGCGCACGCCGACCCGTGCACTGCCCGGGGAGAAAAATATGAGCATACATTTAATACTCTCACACCATAGTAATTTTTACTAAACTTCAATACCATAGTAATTTTTACTCTCTCACACAACTCTTAGTAAATATGAGCATACATAAAAAAATATTTAATACTCTTTAAAACTATAGTATCATTCAGCGCACACCGACCCGAGCACTGCACGGGGAGAAAAATTTGAGCATACATTTAATACTCTCACACTATAGTAATTTTTACTAAACTTCAATACCATAGTAATTTTTACTCTCTCACACAACTCTTAGGAAATATGAGCATACACAGAAAAATATCTAATACTCTTTAAAACTACCAAATGACATATAAAAAAGACCAAGAATACATTTTAAAATGTGACTAATAATAAGGATTGTACTATAATATGCACGAACTTGCACTGTGTAATTCTTTTGATTGGTTAAACTCAATGTTTGAAAATTTCGTTCATTTTTCTTGAATTATGACCAGAAAATATCAGAGATGGCTCATGAACGTAATGCTGTAGTACTGATAGACAATAGTATGATGTCTCCACTGTCGTGTCAACCGAACTTGGAGTAGGTATATGGAATATTAATGCTTTTTATCATGAACTAGCAATATGGAATATAATACTTCAAAGGTCAGAGGGTGAACATTTTTGGTCTCTTATTAATGCTCTTAAATATTTTCACCTTCGGGGTGTTCTTGTGTGAATTGAAGGAATTTTTCAAGGAAAAATACTTCTAGGGTTAAAGTTTATTTAGCACCATAAAGTATTTTTATTCATGTGTGTTTAGTATATTTTGTGATGAAATTTTGTCCTTATAGTATTTTGTCTTTAACAAATTTGCCCTTAAAGTACTTTTAGTAGTGAGTACGTAAGAGCTAAGCAAAAGCTTTCCAATATGTTAGCAGTCATCTTAAATGTTTTGAGTACTAAAAATAATTAAAGATTAGGGTTAAGAACATGGAACATAAGCTTAGAAAATATCTATATAAGATTACTAATGAAAAAAAAAATTAACAAACTGATTATTGAAAATATTAAAGATGAGTATGTACCAAACATATGAAAGATGAATACTGAAAATATTAAAAAGAGTGACTAAAAACTTAAATTAGAAAATACTTTAAGGCAAAATTGCACCAAAAAATTACTTTAGGATATTAAGTGCTATTAAAAAAAAATACTTTATGACACTAGATGCATGCAGCTTTACTTAACGAACTTGCTATAGAGTTAACCGTAAGGGTACAATTTCTGCTAAAAATAGTTTAAGAGAAAAATTGCTCTTGAAAAATACTTTAATAGCTAAATTGTATAAAAAATATTTTAGGATATTGGCCGCACCTAGAAAAATATTTCAGGGTGCTGGATCAATCTTAACCCATATTTTTATTTTAAACCCCCATAGGCATCCAAGGACTATGTAACATCTCAAATTTTATTCACCGAAATTCCTTACACCTTTGTGGTATTAAAGAGAATAAAATGATGAATATTGGTTGATATAAAATGACAAAACAAATTAAAGCAATTAGTGGTCACACACAACATGATCAGGTTTGTGACACAAGAGTGCAATTTGGTTCCAACAAAGACTTAATCTTGTAGCCCAAAAATAGAGATGAAAGAGCACATATTCTTGGCCCAAGTACTTGCAATAATTTGGACAAAATAGAGAGAAAAGGGTAGAAGACACACGATGACACAATTAATTATAAAAATGTAAGACTAAAATAGTCAATTGGCCATAAAGTAAGAAGTCATATATTTTTCCCTTTTCTTTATGCATATGATGGCCAACAAGGGAAATAAAGAGGAAAATATTTACTTGGCTATAATATGTGACACATTGAGGCATTTTTGGCCATATGGAAAAAAGATGATGACTTTAGTCAATTAACAAATGTTAATTACAATTAATTAATATTATTTGAGAAGGTGGAAATAGCTTCTTGTAGAAGCCAATTTTGCTCTTCCAAAAGGGCCATATGACGTTCAAAATGGAGAAAGGGAAGATAAAATGAATATTTGGGCATGAATTATCCCATGTAGAAGCAAATTGTAGCCAAGTAAAATGAGAAGAAAAGTCAAAAGTTATCATGTGATTAATTGGCATTAGAATAATAATATTTAAGGAGGTGGATGATGATAATTCAAGAAGCCCTTTTGGTTCTTTCAAGGGCCATCTTACGTCAAGTTGAAGAAAGAAAAGAGAAAGCATTTTTATCCAAGCAAAAGAAAGGAGGAAAAGTCAAAAAGCAATATGAGTTAAATTAGCAATTAAATAATATATCTTAAGGAAGTGGAGATGATAACTTTTAAGATCATATCTTCTCACTACAAAAATACATGTAATTTCTGATGGATTTTCTGAAGAAATTTGCGACGGAATGGAGGTTTTTTGTGACGGAATTTCCGACGGAAAAAATTCATCGGAAAAAGTGCCGTCGCAAATTGATTTGCGACGGAATATGAATTTTCATCTGACATTGCGACGGAAATTCTCTCGCAATTTGAGACGGAACTTTCCGTCTCAAATTGCGAGGGAATTTGCAACGGAACTTTCTAAAATATGAATTAATAATTTTTTTTATTTATATTATAATTTAATACTTTTTTTGCCAAAAATTATATTATAATTTAATAATTATTTAAATAATATTATAATTTAAGTAAATATATTAAGTATACCTTTTACTATATTTCACACACCCATGCACAAAGAGGTTTTTTGGAATATTTTGTATTGATGTAAATCGTTTTATGAAATTTTAAGTGCCTTTTGCATCTTTTTTCTAAAATATCCATAGAATTATATGAAATTTACACACTTCTTGTCAAAAATAGTAATTAATATTACTAATTCATATTAAATAATAAAAAAATTAAAAATTGAAATATTAACTAAATTATTTTCTAAAAAATCACATTTGTGTGTTAAGAAAAATCATTCTAGTTTAAGCTAATATTGGTAAAAATGAGTTTTATTTCAATAATATTATCATAGCATGGCATGCTTGAATTATTTTTTGATTATTCTCTTAGAAAACAAAAAAAATTCATTTGCTTTAACATATATTAATGTTGATATATAGAAGCATAAAATCATAAAGCAATAATATTTGGCCAAAAACGTTACGTTAGGCTTTACGACGAAATTTCCATTTGGAGCTTGTTATGATTATCCCAGACTCAATTCATACCACAAAACTAATTAATATTTGGTTATTCTAACAGTAATGGTTATATGTTAGTCTTATTTTAAAAAAGAAAATCTACTTAATCTTTCTAATTTTACATAAGTTTTTATTTTGATCTCTTAATTATTAATGAAGTCAATACGCTTACAAATTTCAATGGGATCTATTTTACATTGTAGAATACTAATTAATTTTTTTTCTAAGATGTTAAAAATAAAAAATTACATATTGATAGAATTTTTTCAAAACTCAATCCTTTGAATATTTTGGTACAAAATGCATTGTATATGATACGAATTCAATTTTCCATATGATTTTCATAATAATTAAAATTTAAACTCTTAATAAATGTGAATTCCCCTTCTCTCTCTCTTTTTCAGATGCACTGATTATATCATTTTATGCTCTCAATCAAGAAGATTAAGAAAAATTAGGTATAAGGATTAAAATAATGAAGCTCACTTGTAGATTTAAAATCCAACTTCAAGAATTATCAAGTTAGATTTCTGAAACTCTCTTAAAAACTCATTGATAGATTTTAAAATATGCAATACAACTTCAAGGACTGATCATTTCTCAAAAACGTTGGTTAGCATAAACCTTTTTTATTTCCGCTTTTCCTACCAACCAAACAAAGATTTCTCAAGAAAGTCATAAACTTGAAAATTAGTAAGAAGAAGAAATGTAGGGAAGATGAAAATTAATACATAATAAATAGAATAATCATTAATTAAATAAATCATAATAAAAAATTTTAAAAATTAATTAATACCTATTTCCAACGGAATTTATGACGAAATTTGAGATGGAAATTTCTGACAGAAAATTTCCATCTCAAATTCCTATTTGCGACGGAATTTCCGACGGACTTTTTTCCGTGGGAAATTTCCGTCGCAAATTCCATCAAAAATTCTGATTTGCGACAGAATTTTTCCGTGGGAAATTTCCGTCTCAAATTCCGTCGCAAATTCTGATTTTTTTTATGGAAAATTTTCGTCGCAAATTCTTATTTCTGACGGAATTTTTCCATAGGAAATTTCCGTTAGAAATTCTAATTTGCGACAGAATTTCCGACAGTTTTTGGATGACTTTTGCGACGGAATTTTTTTCCGTCTCAAATTCTGTCGGAAATTGACCTTTTTTTTGTAGTGTCTTCCAAGAGACATGTTTCGTCCAAACACAAAGAAAACAAGAGAGAGAGAGAGAGATCTTGGAGAAACAAGAACACAAAGAAGAAGAGCAGGTGTTTAAGAAGCAAACAAGGTATGTTTCAAGTGATTTTCACTTGTTTATGCCTCTAAAATCATGAAAAACTCTATCTAATCTCTATACCTTCTTGAAACACATGTGTAGCAAGCAAAATCAAGAGTGAGAAGGAAGAGAGAGGGGATGGTTTTTGTGCCCAGATAGAGAAAGCAAAAGGTAATCACACTAAACCTTGTTATCTTGTTGATTCAAGGTTGCTTGATAGTTGTTTGGTTGATTTGTGGATTGTTTTGGTTGGTTTTGTAATTTGGGATGCTTAAACCCTAAGAGGATATTCTACCCAAATTAACCCTAATCATGATTAATAAGTGTTTAAGTGGTTAATCATATGATTACAAAGTTGAAAGGAATGTGTTTTAAAGGTTAAAACATAAAAATTTCATTTTTCCATTTTATTCCAAATTTTTTGTGGTGTGGTGTTGAATGGCCAAACCTAGTCTAAACCTTATGAAATTTTACAAGATGAAAGCAAACATCATGGGCTTTAATTTGATAGGTAATATAAGCCATTTGGACTAGTGGATTTAAACATATGACTTTTCAAAGTTTGACCTTGAATTTGGAATGAATTCTGTGGCAGACTAACTTTGACAAATTTTCTGGAATTTTGTGGTTATAATTGGTGCTATATGATTTTTTTTTCTTAAAAGAGAACTGAAATAACTTTACATAGAAATTGTAACCACTCAATTTGAATTTTTTTAGATTTAGTTATGAATTTTTAAAGTTGACTGAAAAGCTAGCAATTTCTGGAAAACCTGCGAAAATGATAATTTTACCCTTAAAACCCTAACATAGTGGCTGCCAGGGGTATTTTTGTAAGTTGAGTATGATTTTGACAAATCTAAGGTCAAAAATGGATTATATACACGAAATTGTATAGGATTAGCCTGGTTCATAATTTTTGGTAAAGTACAATTAGACCGGGTATAAAGGGGCTTAGACTGGGTCCCTAGGGACATTTTGGTCATTTAGTATTTTTAAAACTAAGATAATCAACAATATGAGTTTAGAATAATACATGAATGAGTAATGACTAATTTATTGGACATTTGGAAATTTTAGGATCGGACAATTGTGTCGGAGTCAGATCAAAGACAGTGGAATAGATAGTGGATTAGGAAAGGGCAATTCAGGTAGTAACTTTATCTCTCATACACTATGTGAATGTTTATATGCTGTATGTTGCTATATTATGTGATATGAACACGGTGCTTGGGGCACATTACCTAGCTATGGTCTGGGATCCAGCTGAGGTACACGAACAAGTAGGGGATCCAAACAGTCATTTGGCCCTGAATAGTGTGCGCACACACAATACAATATATATTTTCATTTTATATTATATGGTGCATTACATATTTATAAATCGCATTTTATATGATTGATAGCCTGTTACTATTGAGATTCTTTCGAATCTCACCCCTTTCCACAATATATAGTTTATCCAGTTGAAGGAAGCAACTCAAATGGCAAAGTCATAATTACCGGCATTTGAAGGTTCCAGTCCAATTTAGGAGAAGCAGTTGGTTATCTGTAGGCTTATTATTATTATAAGGTCTGTAAATAGTGTATATAAGACCCTATAGAGATTCCTGTAATATAATCATGTACTTATTATCAATATATTTATGCTATTCTTGTGTGCCCACTGGACTGCGTCCTAATACTCTGGAGAATGTTGAAATAAATAAGAGGTTTGACAAACTATGTCTAGAAAACCCTACTTGTGTTGCACGTTAAAAAAAAGTCATAAGTTGTAATGTAGGGTATTAATTTCTTGCTTTCTCATTTATCAAAAAAAATCATAAGAAATTTCAATAAATTAACAATCACTATGTGTTTTTTCCCCAGATATTGTTGTAAATTTAGCTACCAAATTTATTGCTAGAAATAATAATGTCACGGCTGGTGTCGTTGCAACAAAAAATGAAGAGTAATAGCTCTTATTCTTTGTATCTCAAAGTCATATGATATTTGAAGATATTGATTTGCTTGTGAACCATATTTTTGTCAATACGTTAATTATATCACAAGAGTTTTTTAATTGAGTTTTAATTTAGTGAACCATGGTTTTATCCGTTAATTTGATACCGGTAATCGAACTCGGATCCTCTAGGCCAATTAAATTTAAGCCATGAGGACATCGGTTACTGGAGGTTTTATCCGTTAATTATTCCAGTTTTTAATAGAACTTGGAATTCTTGAAAAATGCAACAAGCACTACCCTATCTCCTTTTGATTTCTGGCTCTGTTTGGAAGGAGTGAAAACAGTCACTATAAAAAATTTGACTTTCAGCGGTGATAAAAATTGAGGCTAAAAATAAAAAAGACGCTATTGAAAGTTTTGTAGTGAATGGCTTTGCGAGTTGAGAAGAACGAGGTGCCTCAAACATTCTTCTCCTTGCTTATAGTTTTATGTTTGTATGCGTAGTATGACTATTTTTTCTATCTAATTATTTATTCACCTTTTGAGAAAAATCCATTTGATAAATTGGTTGTTTACACACACACACATGCATAGCCACTTGTAAAGAATATACACAGTTATATATTAATAGAACTAAAAATTTTCGAAAGACTTATTAATATATACTATTATTGGTTTAATTTTTTTGTTTGTTTCATAATCCTTTCACGCTTATGTCTCCACTATTTTAATTCATCAATCACATGCTTGGACTTGCTATATGGTTTGTTTTTATATTTATGTTGGATTGTTATATAAATTTACAGTGTGGTTTTGCAAAGACTAATGAATTTTAAAGGGTTAATACAATTTTTGATCCTTAAGTTTGTTTTCGTTTTGGTTTTAGTCCCTCAAATTTCATTCCATTTAAAATATTAGTCCCCATAATTGAATAAAATCATGAACTATGTTGCCCCTTAAGGGACTAAAACCTATGTTTGAAACTTAATAGACCAAAATCAAAATGAGGATAAACTTAAGGGATCAAAGATTGTATTAACCCAATTTTAAATTATGTCTTCACTACAAAAAAAAAAAAAGCGATAATTCATAGAAGTTCATTTTAACCGCTACAAATGTTGGTATTTATTGCGGTTTCAAGATAAACTGCTACCAATTTGCAATAGTATGGCTCGCACCAAGTAGTGGGGGTGGGGAGTGGACTTTGTCGTGGTTTACAAGGCCTAACCATTACAAAATTTTGTATATTTATAGCGGTTGATGTACTATAACCGTTACAACTTTGGCACCGGCTTAACGCCAGATGGCGCGAAGCTAGCACACATATTATAACGGTTATTTTGTAGATGTTACAACTAATAAAACTGCTACAAATGTGATGCCACATGGCGTGAAGGTGGTGTGCCTTTTGTGGCGGTTATTTTGTAGTAGTTTCTGTTAATGCAAAGCGCCGTCTTTTTGTAGCAGTTACTGATAAAACTGCTACAGAATTCAACATTTGTAGCGGTTATGGCCTAAAACAGCAACAAAGTTGAAGCCTTTATAACCCTCGCGCCTTGTGAAAGAATGTACGAAGAAAAGGAAATATGAAGGATAAGTGAAGAATTTGCAACATGAGGCTAAGCATTGGTTTCAAAGTAGTTGCCAACACATGAAAATAATGGAAATGGCTTGTGATTGGTATCATGTTACGTATCACTGGCGATATAACAAGGAAAACTCAGAAAACTAGAGCTTCCTTTGTTATATGGCCCGTGATACGTAATATGGTACCAAGCACAGGATATTTTCATTTTTTCATGTGATTGACAACTACTTTCAAACCAATGTTTAGCCTCATACTGCAATATCTTCAGACAATTGATCGTTAGTAGCGGTTATACATACAAACCGCTACAAAATGCATAGAATGCAAATAGTTGCACTTTGTAACGGTTGTGGTAGCGGTTATATATTATAACCGCTACAGGATGAAAACAGTCCCTAGGTTGGTAGTGGTTATTTTATAACCGCTATAAATAGTGTGTACAGTGAATCTCAACAGTCTGTATCTATGTAGCATTTTTGTGTGAAACTGATACAGAAAGTCAAGCGACTTAACATTTGTAGCAATTACAACATATAACCGTTACAAAAATTTAACCGCATTAAATTCTTATGTTACCCGAGGTGATTTTGGAGCTGTTCATGTAGCGGTTTTTCCCATAACCATTATAAAGTTTAGCATTATTTAAACCCAGCACCTCCTTCCTTTCTCTCATTTTGCCATTTTGTTTTCTGACGCTTTTCTGAGAGCTTTCCTTCAAATTTGAGATTTCTATATGGCTTTAAGAGATAAAGGGAAGGAGAAGGAGGTTGAGCGTTCCCCCAGACCACTTCTACTTGGTAGCGGCAGCAAAGAAGGGGTTAGTGGCAAGGGTCAACGTGGAGGGAGGGAGACTGCACCACAACAGATAGCCCCATAGCAGCCACAGGAGGGGGCCCCATCACAACCACAGGAGGTGGCCCCACCACAGCTACAGCAGACAGCCCTACAGGAGGGGACCGCACTAAAGGTCCCTCATGAGGGAGAAGGAAAGAAAGGTGAGCTCAATTTGAGCAACTTGGATGAGAATGATGAGATGTTCAACCTCCACATTCCCATCATCGAGTTGGAGTGGTTCCTAGACGAGGAGGATGTGCAGAAGCATAACCACCCATGAGGGTCATCTTCCCGATCGATTGGGTTTGAGGTGCAAGTGTAAGGTAAATGTAATTTTTTATTTAAGAAATTAAATATTTAAATATGTTCTGTTATTTATGCATTATTAATTATTAATTTTAATTTATATGCACTCAAATTACAATTTTTAAATCTTCAAGAAAAATTGAGTATTCGATTATGATCTAAATTGTGAAGAATTAATTTTATAACTCACAATATTTATGGAAAGCTTGTTATTTATCATTTAATTTAAATATTTTGTATAGTCTTTTTAATCAATTTAAATTGACCAGATCTCAATTAATAGATTTAATGGCAACTAGGTCCTTTGAAATCATTTAATTGTGGGAAAATCCTAAGGAATCTAGGTGGAAATCATTCCAAACGTGAAAATATAATGTTTCCCCTTATTGAATTTGAAAATATAGTTCTTTTAAATGTGAATTTAAATTTAACTATCGTATATGATAAATTGTGTAGATGAGCAAGGGAACATTTCTACTATAAGGCTTGACATGATCGCTCTGAACAGCCTAGACTGGAGACTACGAGTTGTTGTTCCATAGAATGAGCCTACGAACCAGCCCATTGACAATGGGGTCACATGTTCAACCGCTACCTGAATGAGTTGGACTAGAATTGGATTCTGTTCCCCATTCACTTCAGGACGTGGAAGCATGTTCCAAAGGTGCCGAAGAATCTGGCATAGGATCAGGTGGTTAAGGTAATTAATAATTGGATTTAATTATATTAAATGATTTGTATTTTAAATTTTATGTTTTCAAAATAATCGTATTTAAATATTTTTTATTTAATTGTATTATAGGATAGGTTTGCCGTCCGGGACAACTAGAAGAAGTACACGCTGATAAAGATGGGCAACGACTGTAAGAATAGGAGGAATCGTCTCTACCACATCAAGAATAGGGATGAGATGATTCCTCTACAGCAGCTGATCGAGGACGTCCTAAACAGCATCCCACCAAATGACTGCGCGAGTTTTGTCTAATACAAGAGGAGTTACAAGGCACAGGTATTTTTTTTAATAACTATTATTTGAGCAATTTTTTTGTTTTAATGTCTTTCAATTATTATTATTTTTTTCAACTTTTGGTAACTTCAAAGTTAATTTTTTTTGTAGCCTCTTTCCCAGAGAAACATAAGGAGCTGCGCTCAGCAAATAATCCACCACACGGCTGGATTGAAGACATTTGTTGTGACCTATAGCGAATTGGTACCTTATTTACAACTTTGGTTAATTTTATATTAATATTAATAATTTAATTTCAACTAAATATTTATAATATTAATTTTAATGTTTTCATTGTTTCAAGAGAGGAAGGCTCAACGGGAGAACCGTCAATGGATTACATAAGAGTTATTTACACACATAGGCACTGGGATGTGACTCTAACGTCTCAGTAGGAAGAGGAGGCCATTGTAAGTATAATAATTACAATTATTTTTAATAAAATGTTTGTAATAATTAATTTATTGTTAATAATAATAATAATAATAATAAGAACAACAACAACAACTTATTTCATAAAATTGCAGGAGTGGATTCAACAGTCCCAGGCTGAGCTAAGTGAGACATAGACCTAGGAGTCCCAGGGATCTGTGGACCCCACTACACCACTGAATGCTACTTTGGGACCAGTTGAACACCCTGGACACGTGAGGGGGATATGGTTAGGCGCTAGACCCAACATGGTCTATGGGAGGAGTGATGGCTCTGAGGCAGGAACCTCTCGAGCACAGATGTTTGGGACCAGACGTCTGAAAAAGGAGACTGTTGAGGAGATTCGGTCAGAGGTTGTGAGGGCATCTGCTGTGATGGCACAGCAGATGTAGGAGATCACAAACTCCGTGCTCAACAATGCCTAGAGTCGACTATTCCCTGATGAGGCATTCCCAGAGGTCCCCCCATCCCTAGGTTCATTGTATAGCCACCTCTTCCTTGATCCAATGATGATGCCATTGACTTTACCCAGGCCCGTCCTCCATATGCCCCTGAGACAAGAACTGATGGCCATCCCGGTGACGGTGCCCCCCTCAAACAGGACCTGTTGATCAGGCTTCTAATAGTTAGTTTAGGTTATTTATGATTTTTTTTCATCTTTTAACATTTGTAAAAAGTGTTTCGTTAATTTAATGTTGTTTTACTTTACAAAATTTTTTTTATTTTATGTTAATTTTGTTATTTAAATTTTTTTGAAAAAAATTTTGGAAAAGAAAAATAAAAAAAACAGCTGATATTTGTAGCGGTTATATTATAGAAACCGCTACAAAAAGGAAAAAACTTGTAGCAGTTTGTTAACTTGAACATCTATAAAGTGTTAGTTTGAATCTTTAATTCCCGCCAATGATCATATCATTTTGTTACGGTTAAGGATTTATAACCGATACAAAGTGTTGCAAATTTGAATTTTGAATCATTCATTCCAACTAATGGTCATCAACATTTGTAGCGGTTAAATCTGTTTAACCGCTACAAATATTCATGTTAATTTGTAGCGGTTTCTTAACTGTAACCGCTAGTAATTGTTACATAGTTGAATTTTGAATATGTCATTCAATCCAACGGTCATGAACTTTGGTAGTGGTTATATCATTGTGACCACTACAACATGTTACTCTTTTGAATTTTGAATCTATCATTCCCACCAACTGTCATTAATATTTGTAGCGTTATGTTTTAGGAACCGCTACAAATGATAACGATCATTACATTTTCTAGTGGTGTGTGACGTAAAAACAGTTGTAAAGTGTGATTTAGTAGCGGTTGATGTAGCGGTTATGTAATCGCTACAAAGTTTTGAACGTTGTCAAAGTTCAATTTAAGCATCTTGTCAGGCATCATTTACTCTTCACTCATCTTATTTGCTAAATTTTTCCCTCTAGCTATAGATAAATCATGGATCAAGTTGTCATACAATTCTCCAGCTTATTTATATAGATTAAACCACTTCTTGGATTTCGCTAACTCTCACGTTAGCTGTAATGGAAAGATCGTATGCCTATGTCAGAGATGCAAGCTCAAGAAGTGGCATACACGAGAAGTTGCTAAGGAACATTTACTTGTAAAGTCTTGCCTATAAGAGTATACATTTTGGGGAGTTCATGGTGAGAAGGCTAGTATAAGAAACGATGATGTTATTCCTTGAAGTTTACAAGTAGGAGTCCAAGTCAATGAAGATGATCCTGTTAATGATGCTATGGGTGAGGTGTTCATTTTTCAGGACGATAATTTTAACGAAGAAGTGCAGGGTTCAGAGCCTGCCTTCTTGAGGAATGAAGCAGCATGGGATTTTTTCAGCCTCATAGGTGACATATATCGTCCTTTATATCAAGGTTGTCGAAAATACTTGAAATTATCTTTTTTGATCAAATTGTATCATATCAAGTATTTGTGCGGAATCACAAATAAGGATATGTCGAAGTTGCTAGAATTATTACAAGATGTGTTACCTAACACGGAGATTCTCATATCGTTCTTCGAGGCTAAGAAGATTATTAATGAATTATTACTTGAACTACCAGAAAATTATGCAAGCCCCAACGATTGTATGTTGTAATAGGGAGATGATGCTAGCAGGGAGGATTGCAAGCTATGTCACACATAGAGATACAAGACAATTCAGAAAAGGAAAAAGCAGAAGAAGAAACCTACAAAGATTCTTAGGTACTTTCATTGAAGCCGTCATTATAAAGATTGTTTATGTCATCCAAAACAGCCGAGTACATGAGGTAGCATGATGTTGGTAAGAATGAAGATTGTAAATTAAGACATCCACGGGATGCAGAAGCTTGAAAAGTGTTCGAATCTGAATATCTGTCTTTTGCGGCTGACCCTAGAAATGTTCGGCTTACTTTGGCGACCGACGGTTTAATCCTTTTGGGAATCTTAGTACAAGTTATAGTATTTGGCCTGTAGTCTTAGTTCCCTATAACTTGCCCCCTGGATGTGTATGAAACAAAGCTCCTTCATTTTGTCTATGATCATCCCAGGTAAAAAGGCACCGAGTAATGACATCGATGTGTATCTCCAACAATTTATTGCAAAATTGCTAGACTTGTGGCAAGTCGGCATCAAGACATATGACGTGTATAAGAAGTCATTGTTCAACTTGCATGCAGCGTTGATATGGACTATAAGTGACTTTCCTGGGCTTGGACCGTTATCTGGATGGAATGTGCATATTGTGATAGCGTGTCCAGTTTGTAATTTTGACTCCGCTGCAGTCCGCCTCCCCACAGTCTAAAGTGGTGCTTCATGGGTCATCGGAGGTTTCTCGATGGCAAGCACAAGTTTAGATTCCAACGGAATCATTTCAATGGGAAAATGGATAAAAGAGGACCTTCTCAGACTTTAATCGGTGAAGACATCTTATAGCAGCTTCAAAACATTAAATTTGATTTTGGAAAAAAACGACGATTCAGCAACTGCAGAGCGAAAGAGTAAGAGGACTACTTCTGCTTCTGTACCTCAGCAATGGCAGAAGATAAACATATTCTTCACTCTTCCATATTAGAAAACTAATTTACTTCAACATAGTCTTGATGTCATACATATTGAAAAAAATGTATTCGACAATGTGCTATACATGCTGCTTAACAAACCCGATTAGTCAAATGATCATCTTCAAGCAAGGAAAGATTTACAGGCCATAAGAGTTTGTGAAGACGCGTGGGCTAAT
The DNA here is from genome assembly GCA_037074505.1 of Albizia julibrissin. Lineage (NCBI taxonomy): Eukaryota > Viridiplantae > Streptophyta > Magnoliopsida > Fabales > Fabaceae > Albizia > Albizia julibrissin. Next base: position 21,666,730 of record CM073480.1, on the reverse strand, counting down.
GAGCATGAAAAATTTCAACCAGTAAAGTTCACCCTCACAAAACTGAATAAGGAAGTCTTCCTAGCTACGTTGAAGAAAATAAAAGTTCTTTATAGCTATTCAAGCAACATTTCACAATGTATTGACATGCAGGCACGAAAGGTTGCTGGCCTGAAGAGTCATGAATTACATGTTCTTATACAACAGTTACTTCTGCTGCATATAAAGAATGCACTTCCTCCCGATGTGTCCATCATTTTGGTGGAGCTGAGCTCCTTCTTTTAGAAGTTGTGTTCTAAGTCTTTGATCATTGAAAAGCTCAATCAGCTACATTCTAAAATCATTCTTACGCTTTTTCATTTGGAGATGATCTTTCCTCCCTCCTTTTTCACTATGATGGTTCACCTGACAGTCCACCTTGTTCATGAAACAAAGCTCGCTAGCCCAGTTCAATGTCAATGGATGTATCCTATTAAGAGGTACTCATTTTACATATATGTGTCATCATTACTTTCTCAATTTTCTAGTCGCCCATTTCACTATTTAGTATCATTTTTCCCTCTGTACTTTATAGGTTTCTTGGCCAGAAGGTTGTACAGCTGAAGATTATATAGGGGATGAAGTATTGTATTTTTGCTCTAGGTACTTTGATGATATTGAGACGGCTTTCAACTGACCGCCTCGTGTAGATGATTGTCCTGAGCCTGAGCCAACAACATACACAGAGTTGTTAATTCCTCGTGTTGGTAAACTAGTTGGAGGAAGTGAGAACTTTAAACTAACTGCAACTGAGAAGTTGCAAGCACATAGACATGTCTTGATTAATTACACTCAAGTTGAACCCTTCCTTCAGTAAGAATTATACACTCATATGTTATTCTACAACTCTCCTTACATTTTTTATTTACATTTCATGATCATCTTCCCATGATTAATTAAAGGGAATTCAGAAGTCATGTAAAGCATCAACTCAGGATCCAAACACAAACTTCCTCTGAAGTTGACAAAAAGGTCCACAGAGAATTCCCAGACTAGTTTGCTCGTAGAATATTAAATGACCACAACCCACACTCACCAGAGTTCAGAGCCCTCGCACTCGGCCCTCTTGACCATGCAAAAAGATTTACAGCATACAATGTCAATGGTTTTAAATTTTGTACAGTATCATGAGATCAAGGATTGCAAACTCAAAATTCGGGTGTTTTTGACAACTTTGGGACAAGGAGTTATGAGAACAATAGTGAAGGAAATATGTAGTTTAGAGGTATCCCTTACAATGGAAAGCTTCTTAATATTGTCAAACTAAATTACCAAGGTCGTTTCACTATTACACTATTCAAGTATTTGTGGATAAATACAAAAAATTCCTGGGGACTCATCATATCAGTAAATTTCTCACGTCCAGTTCACACCGGTCAATTTGAAGATGATGAGCCCTATATTCTTGCATCATAGTCACACCAAGTTTATTATGTCGAGGACAAAAGGTACAGGGATTAGAACATGGTGGTTTACTTAAAGCCTCAAGATCTTTATGATATGGGTGATGGTGACAACATCATCTACGAGAGTGAGCCATTCCATCTTACCAATTTCAAAAACTTCTTCCCTAAAGGTGATGATAATTTACCTATGTTAGAACTGGCTGATACCCAAGAGGGGGTGAATTTTGTGTATGATAATAAAGTATGATCTTTTAAAATCTTTTCACAGCTTATCAATTTAATATATATATATGGAAGTATAAAATCATACGCAATTATGTAAATCTTATATGCTGGAAATGTAAAAGCTTAGGGAAGAGAATATGCAAACTGTGATTTATCATGGTTCAGTCTAATCCACGATTACCTACGTCCAGTCCCCAGGCTCCTCCTGAGATTTTCAATCTACTATCTTCTTGTTTAACTGGGCACAAGAAAAGCCACTACAACCTCTTACGAAGTTACTCCCCCCCCACACACTGTAAGGTTTACACCCTCTTACGGTAAGTTGAGCAAAGCAATCCTAAAGACCTTTCTCTCTTGCTTACCCGTGTAAGTCTTACGAGTAGCAACGTTCTCTCCTGCTTACACCACTGTAAGTCGTACGAGCAGTAACGTTCTCTACTGCTTACACCTTGTAAGTCTTACGAGCAGAAAGTACTACTAGCAATTCTCTCTACAACTTTCCCGTAAGGTAATCAACCCTCTCAAGGCCCCTCTACCTTGAGATCAATACAGAAGTATAGATGGTGTGTTTACAGACTCTCTCACAGAGTAGATAAATGCTCATTGAAGTATAACACAAATAATCTCACTCTCACAGATACATCATATATAAATAGATAAGAACAGAGAGTGCAAGATACGGAAGACTCAGGATATCAACATGCTTCTGTTTTTCTTTCTTCTGTACACTGTCTTTTGAGTTTGAATCATCTTCTATTTATAGATGAGTTATAGAAGAGGACCGTTGTTAAGCATCCGTCTGTTAGAGTCAATTGCTCCATTTGACCATTGCACGTATTTGAATATTTGCCCATTGGTCCGTTGATTTTTCTTGAGTATTGGCATTCAGAAGATGAATGTTGCAACTGTATTTAAATATTTTCCCGTTGATCGTGCTCTGTCATATGTTTCAGCACTTCTTATAGTTTTCCCGTTGATCCGATAAATAGTTCAGTGTTTGTTGAATATGGTTGTTGCCCATGATTTGTTGTCGCTAAATATTGGTTCGTCGGTTGCCATGTGTACTGATATTGCATAACAACTATACAGCATTGAGAGAGAGCTGTTACAGTCGAACGCTTCACTTCTATCAAACATCTTTTTGCCTCTTCCCATCTAATCTTCATTGTTAATCTGGAGCAACACTTCAACCACTGATACAATGAAGTATTAGTCATGAATACATTGGATTAATAATCAGAAACTGAATTTTTGTATTATGGGAATTATCTCTTCGTGTGATGATATCTGCCATGAGTCACCTCCGAACTTAAAGATGCAACCCAAACTTCTAATCTCCTGTTTCACACTTAAAATAAATGTCAAATGATGTTTAAGTATAGCAACAAGTGTTACCACAATGATTAGATAACGTTTGAGCATATTCGGATTCATCCCATAATTTGTCTTCGCTTCAAGACTTGCCAAACTCGAGAGCATCAGTTGTTTCCTAGTTTTTGCAAGGTTTTCTGACTCTGGAAGCATTCTGATTCTATAAGAATTCAATGGTAATGCGTTCAAGCTTCTTCTGTCAAAAATCATCATATCACTCGATCATATAACATCTGAGTGGTAGTGATCTGAGGCATACTGGCTTTCACTGGAGGTGCATTCAGGTTCACTGGAAGTGATTTGAGAAAGAGTGAAATTCACTGGAAGTGATTCAGCATCCACTGGAAGTGATCTTCGAAAACAACATAATCACTCGAGTGATTTTGGCATCACTGGAAGTGATTTTGCAAACAGTGGATTTTTCTTGCAGTGATTTCAAGCACACTGGAAGTGATTTGGCAAAGCTGAGATATCACTCGAGTGATTTGGAGATCACTGGAAGTGATTAGGCGGAAATCACAAATCACTCGAGTGATTCAGGATCACTGGAAGTGAAATTGCAAACAGTGAAAAATTCCTCCGGTGATTTCTACACCACTGGAAGTGATATGGATTCTGACGCATTTCACTTGAGTGATTATTAATAATCACTCGGGTGCTCTCTGTTCAGATCACTTGGACTCGAAACTTCACTTCCAATTTGATAGCAAACAGGGGTCAAATTACAGATGGCATAACTCTTCGAATATAGCTCTAAAACTTTTGTATTATATATCAATGGAAATATCTTGAAGTCTAGTTTCATATGGCACTGGTTTCAGCTCAATAGGATCCGTGGTTTGAGAGTTATAGTCAAAATACCAAACCTGTTCCAGAAAGTGACGTTGATATGAAGGCCAGATTAGAACACTTATATCTCCTTCATCTGAGCTCCTTTGATGTTGCTTCTGGTGTCCAAATGATACATTGGAAGTCTATTTTAATATGCAACTAGTTTTATCTCAATCGGAGTTATATTGTGAGAGATATGATCAAATAACCAGACCTCACTCAGCTGGACGAACAACAGAGCATGAAAAAGCTGCAAATCACTCGAGTGAACAGTGAATCACTGCAAGTGATTTTCACTGTTTTCAGAATCACTCGAGTGATTCTGAAATCACTAGAGTGATTGTTAAAATATTGGATTTTTTTTATTTTTCCAAATAATTTTAGTAGTTATTAGAACCACTATAAAGTTAAAAGTGAAATTGAAAAATTTATTACATTTTTTGTGCCACTTTTAAAATTTCATCCTAATTTAGTAACGGTTCTACAACCGTTGCAAACATATTGGCGCCATTTTTTAAAATTTCATATTTCAACTTAGTAGCGGTTTTATAACTGCTACAAAATTATTGGTGCCAATCATAAAAAATTCAAATTTCAAATTTGTAGCGGTTATTTAACAGCTACAAATTGGCGGATCAACATTTGTAATGGTTTTTTAACCGCTACAAAATTGTCAGATAATGTGCTGGCTTCATCTGACTATTGTAGTAGTGTGCACAAACCGCTACTAATTCACTAGCAATTTTTGTCCTTGAGTAGTGGTTATTTAAAATCGTTACAAAATTGCTTGCGACAGTAGTTTTTACAGTGGTTTCTTTAACTGCTACTAATGTTGTTTGTAGCGGTCAAAACCGTTACAAATACACCTTTTAAACCGCTACTAAATCACAATTTTTTTGTAGTGCTTGAATAATATAATTGTGCTTTGTATAATTAGATGTACAATATGATCTACAGGTAAACTTCCTTATAAAGTTAAAGTGCTATAACATAACTCTTTATGACATCAGTGTTCTTATTTATTTTAATGTTAAAAAAGCAAAAACACTGGTAGTAAGTTAGTGGCAACAAATATATTTTGCAAGAGAATGCAATAAAGATTGCTAATTTTATTGTTAAGGAAATTCCTGAAGTAAAGAAAGTAAACTATCCTGGCCTTGCTAATCATCCTGAATATGACTTACACAACTCTCAAGTATGATTTACCTGCTAAAATTTAATGTTAATTTTTGGTAATATGTCCAAAATGATTTTATTGATTAATTCAGGGTTTTATATTGCAAGCGAAAGGGCTAGGATCTGTGCTTAGCTTTGAAATAAGCTCATTTCCACTCTCAACATGTTGTAGAAAATACCAAACACTTTGGCATAACTGTTAGTTTTGATAAGTGATTTTGGAACATACACTATCATATAAGTTGTTAATTGCTCTTCTTATCCTTAATATAAGACATATTTTGGGAGTTGATCTTAGCCATAAATATAAGACATAGTTTTCATATTTGTTAATTTGTTCTTAATTTACTCATATTGATGCTCCCACAACAATAACAAAGAAGGAGAGGGAATTGAGGAATGAAGGATGATAACTTGGGTGTTTTAAAAAATACATGTCATATTAATTAACTCAACTAACTTTCTTAATTTGATCAATTTAAGTAAATATGTCTTATATTAAGAATCGGAGAAGTATCATAGTTAAACCAAAATGGTAAGATGGTAGGGTGATAAAGGATCGAAGAGAGATTATATTAAGGAGGATGAGGATCTTATAATTAATGATAAGAATAAAAGGGAGTAAATAATGAATTGTTGGATGTTTCAAGGACAACCTTGTTGATGGCTAAGTGGAATGATAAAGCTCCTACTATTTGTAATCCAATAATGTCATCGCTTGCCTTTTTAAATGAAAAAAAGGATTACTAAATTAATGTCATTGTTGGTCCTTACTATTTGATTGAATTTTAGTTTTGGTCCAAGTAATTTCAAATCGTACTTTTTATTCATATAGTTTCATAAGGATTTGTCTCTATTTAACGGTTAGTCTCAAAAAAAATTTAGTTTTGGTTTTGGTCCTTACACTTAAACTCAAATCAAATCAAATCCTTATGAAACTATAAGGAACAAAATCAAAACTCAACCAAACCATAAAGGCCAACAATGTTGCTAACCCATTAAAAAAACAACCTTGTTGATATGATTAATTAGTAGTTGAAAGACACAAGTGTTGGAATTTGTGAGTATTGTTTTATTGCATTATGCCAAGTATGATACTCTCTCCGATCCTTAATATAGGACCTAGTTGGAGAGTTAATCTTAGTCCTAAATATAGGAAATATGTTTTGTCAATTTTTTTCCTAAATTACCCGTATTGATACTTTCTCAACAATAATCAAGTAAGATAGGGATAGAGGGAATTAAGGAAGATGATCAGGGTATTTTAGAAAAAAATATGTCATATTGGTTAACTTAACTAACTTCTTTAATCTAATCAAATTAGGTAAATAGGTCTTACATTAACAACCAACGAGAGTATATGAATTATATTGTTTTGTTGCTGCTACTGCTATTGTTGTTGCTGTGTGTTTCATAAAGTGTAGGTTCATCAATATGCTTGCCATGGTATACATCCCATACGGTGATCCCAGAAGCAGAGCATGAATCCATGGGTGTAATTCAAGACCTTGTGCGTCTTTCTGTAGGCATTAAGGATGCGGATGATCTTATTGATGATCTCAAGCAGGCTTTCTCATCTTATAGCACTAAGGCTTGATTTTGGTTTTGATTTAATTTCATTCAGTAGGATCCATGTTCATCAAATCAATTTGGAATAATAGAGCTTCATTCAAGCAAGGCCATTTTGATAACAATTGAGCATGTTTTACTAGCATTTAATTGTAGAGTCATCATGTAAATTTATTGAGCATTTTATGTTAAATGATATTAATGGTGTAAAGCTTAAAGATTATAATATAAGTGACTAAATTGATACATGACATAAATTAAGAGAACTAAATGTATGCTTTAACCTTTATGCTTAGAACTTATATATTCCCGCTAATTGTGGAAAAACAGGATGTATACATGTGTGTTTGTATTCATATTTAATGTAGCATATAAATTTAGCATTGAATATGCCTTCGGAAAAGGTTAATTATTTGTGAGATTAATTGCACAATAATGATAATGTTCAAAATAAATTAAGAATGAGAAATACTATTTTAATTAATTAAGTAATTAAATCAATTATGGGATTTAGAAAGGAGTCAAGTTCTTATATTAATTATATGATTCTAATAATATTGAAAAATATGATTATTAATTGTATGTCATTATCAATGATTCAAAGTGTAGATGGAAAAAAAAATTTAATGTGAGTTTGTCTAAATCTTACCATCATATAAATATGGTGGCTTGATCATTGAGTATTATTGTTCTTCTACAATAAAAATAGTAATCTTTCGCTTATGTCCCTATCTTCACTACTACAAGGAATAGATTTTACTACCCCAAAAAGACGTCTCTTTTTGAAAAAAGGAAAGTTAAAAGAAAACCTAGTGGGATTTTTATAATATAGACGGAGAACTTTGAGTTTTTGGTGTCCTAAGTGTGGCTTAGGACTCCTAAAGGTACCCTTTAGGCTTCCCAATTACAAATTAGAACGCCTAAAGGGTCTTAAAGCAGGTCTATTGGCTTTAAAAGCCCTGCTTTAGGTGTCCCTTTTGAGTTTGGGGATGCCTAAAGGGACCCTTTAGGAGTCCCAAGTTCAAACTTGGGATGCCTAAAGGGTCCCTTTAGGCGTCCCAAGTTTGACTTGGGACGCCCTTTGTGCATGTCTAACACTGTACCTTCCCTCTTCAAGCTCGACACTCTATTGTCCCAAGCTCACTTCTCTCCTCCTCTTCATCTCCACTCCATTGCTTCTTCACCGTCCCTCTTTCACCGTCACTCGCTTTCTCTTTTTCTCTCCCTCACCATCCCTCACTCTATTTTTTTCACCATCACTCCTTCTCATTACCGTTACTCTCTTACTACCATCCTCATCTTTCCCTTTCCCCTATTGAGTAGTCGCCACCTCCCTCCTCAATCTTTGACGCCATTGGTCCTTCCTCCCATCCTCCTTCTCCTACCGTCAGACTCCCTCCCTCTCTCACGATGTTGTACCGTTAGCCTCCTCCCTCTCTCACACTATGTTTCATTTAAAATAACTCTTTCCTAGTAAAACCAAATTAAAGTACTGGAATTATATTATTCTTTTGCTGGAAACAATGTATGTATTTTTCTTTTACTAGAAACAAAATTATTTTTAGAGCCCAATAAAATAAAACCATGTATGGAGTGATAAATACTTATCCAAATTAAAGTGAATGAATATATGTATATGTAAATTGAAATAAATAAATTATGGGATAAATAGTATCCTTATATAACATTTGACTTGTAGTATATATAGCTTGATTTCTTAGCCACAAGAAGATCAGGAGAAGCTTATATAATGGAGACAGAGTTTTGAATTTTTAAAATTTATTATAAGATTAACAATTTTTAGAATTTCTCTTTGAGATTTGGAGAGCAAAGATCAAGGTTTTTCTTTTCAAAATTTGGAAGAGAAGCTGCTTAGCACAAATTTAAAAATTTCATTATATACAATGAATTGAATTAGAGTATTAGTAGTATTTTTTATATATAAAAATATGTTAAGTACTTCTTGTCAATAACATAGAACTTTTAACTTGACCAATTTAAACATATTAGTTTCCTAAAGAAAAATTGTTGGTTTAAATTGTTGATATTGTCCTGAATTGCCTCAATTAGTTTGTTTTAGTTTGTTTTGTTTGAATTAAGTTGAAATGGTTTGTTATTGAAACTTCAGGATGTCTTATTTTTAAGGGGAAATGTTGCCAATTTTTTTTGAAAAAAGTGATAAAAGGCAATCAATCGTTGACAATTGTTCTAAACTTGGGTGTTATTGAGAATGGCTTAAGTGGTAATAAAATGGATCATAGTTGGATGAATTCTTTGAGAACTAGTGAAGAATATGAGAATGGGGTGGAAGAGTTTGTTGAATTTGCTAGAAAGAATGCTCTAACAAAAAATGGGATGTATTTTTGTCCTTGTGTCAATTGTTTAAATGAGAGTCGACAGGATGTTGATGCTATAAGGGATCACCTACTTTGTGATGGAATAAATGTTCGATACATAAGGTGGATATGGCATGGTGAGGAAGTAATTGATTATCTATCGCACAAGAAGGAAGTTGTGGATGTCATAGATGAAGATAGAATGGAGAAAATGATTCAGGATGTTGAGGTAGAATCTTTTGTGCAATCACATGAATATGACAGCCTGTAAAGTGATGCAGAGACACCTTTATATCCTTGGAGTAATTACACATGGCTGACAGGAACACTGCATTTGGTCAACTTAAAGGCAACTTGTGGGTGGACTAATAGTAGTTTAATATTGCTGCTTGAATTGTTATGTGATATGTTTCCAGACGATAATATACTTTCAAACCATATGTATGAGGCTAAGAAAATCTTGTCTACGATGGGTATGGAGGATAAAAAGATACACACTTTCCCTAATAACTGTGTATTGTATAGAAAGGAATATGAAGGTCTTAGCGAGTATCCTAAGTGTAAAACATCACGATACAAAGTAAAGAAATATGGTAGTTATGGCAAATGGACAACTAAAAGACAACCTTCAAATGTGTTGTGGTATCTTCCAATAATATCGTTGTTTAAGCATTGTTTACGAGTACAACAAAAGCGAAGAAGTTGAGATGTCATTCTGATAATAGAATATCTGATGAAAAATATCTTCGCAGCCTGCTGACTCTCCATAATGGAAGAAAATAAATGAAATGTTACCTCAATTTAGCAGCGACCTGAAAAACCTTTGACTTGCGCTTTGTACAGATGGAATCAATCCATATGGAAATCTTACTAGCATACATAGTTCGTGGCCAATTCTCCTTGTAATATACAACTTGCCTCCATGGCTATGAATGAAATGCAAGTATGTGATACTTTCTATGATAATTTCTGGATCAAAACAGCCAGGGAACAATATCGATGTCTACTTGGCGCCTTTAATTGAGGACTTGAAAAAGTTATGGGAGGAAGGTATAGATGTGTTTGATGTATATAACAAGGAGTCTTTCAAGCTACGTGCAATGATTTTTACTACGAAAAACAACTTTCCTACATACAGAAACTTGTCAAGGTACAGTGTGTATAGGCATAAAGCATGTTTGATCTATGAAGCATACACACACTTCTATCAATTTAAGCATGAAAAAAATAGCCTACCTTGGTCGCAGGAGGTTTCTTCATCTGTTCCACCCGTATCGTAGGTAAAGAAAGCGTTTTAACGGCTTACCGAACATGGAATGGCTCTAAAGGCATCAACTGGAGAGAAAGTTTATAGTCGGGTGGAATGTATCAATGTCGTCTTTAGTAAGAATTAGAGGATGCGGGTGAGAAGAACATATCGAAGAAGAGATCAATTTTCTTTGATCTTTTATATTGTCGTAGTCTTGATGTGAGACATAGTATTGATGTGATGCATGTAAAGAAAAACGTTTGTGATAGTCTTGTCAATACGCTTTTGCACATACCAGAGAAGACTAAGGATAGAATTAGTATGAGACTAAACCTTGTTAATATAGGAATAAGAGAACGGTTACATCCACAACTAAGAGATGATGGTAGGAAGGCATACATGGAGCCAATAACGCATACACTATCAAAAAGAGGAGAAAAGAAGTTTGTGTGGGTGTTTGCATGAAACTAAGGTGCCACAAGGGAATTTTTCTAATATGAGAAGGTGTGTCTCAATGGATGATTTGAAGTTAGTAGGAATAAAGTCCCATAACTATCATGTAATGATACAACAACTATTACCAGTAGCTATTAGAGGCATTATGAAAGATGAAATACAAACCATTGTAACAAGATTGTGTATTTTCTTTAATTCTATCTGTAACAAAGTCATTGACACTGAAATGTTGCATGAACTGGAAAATGAGAGTTATATTTTTTTATCCCAACTAAAGATGCATTTTCCTCCTTTATTTTTTGATATAATGGTGCATTTGATAGTTTATTTAGTAAAGAAGGTAAGGCTCTACGGTCCAGTTTACCTAAGGTGGATGTACCCTTTTGAGCGATACATGAAGATCTTAAAAGGGTATTCTAAAAATCCTTATGGACCAAAAGCCTCAATAGTTGAAAGATAAGTAGTTAAAAGGGCTATGGACTTCTGCAAAGATTATCTATCAGGGAAAAAGAAACAATCTCGACATGAAGAGAGGAGAAGCAAGGGAACACGAGGACTTAAAGTGAAGAATATGCGCCATGAAGAGGTGTTGCAAGCATACTTGTATATCCTGAATAATATGGAAGAAGTTCAACTGTACATAGATGAACACAAAGAGTTTGAAGAACATAAATCCAAGGAAGAATGACATGCAGATAGCTATTGAGAAAAATAAGACATTCATAGAGTAGTTTAAGTAAAGGGTTTCGTATGAGACCGGTGTGTCTGAGACAATTGAGTGGCTAGCTTATGGGCCTTCATTTCAGGTTATTACTTAGACTGGTTATGATATAAGCGGGTATTTGTTCTACACAAAAGACCAAGAAGACAAAAGTACCATGCAAAATAGTGGGGTGATGGTAGAAGCTGAAGCCATGTACTTTTCCAGTTCGAAAGATAAAAATCCTATATTAGCATTCATGGTCTATTATAGAGTTATAGAAGAAATATGGGGATTATCTACAACAAGTTCAAAGTTGCTTTATTTAAATGCAAGGAGATTAGCAATAATGTTGTAGTAATAGATCAACAATTTGGATTTGTCTTAGTTGATTTTCGAAGAGTTGGTTATAGAGATGCCCTTCATTCTAGCAAACCAGGCAAAACAAGTGTTTTATGTCACAAATCCTGCAAATAAAAAAATATCAATTATACTTCAAAGTAAAAAAACAGAAGTATGGTGATCAAACATTCAACCTTGATGACATACTATCTTTCACAACAAATCCACCTAGAGCAAGTAAAGTAGAATTGGTAGATGATGAAGAATATGCTGCAATAAATTATTATTGTGAAGGAATATGGGAAATAATATAGAGTAAGACTTTAACTTAGAAAATAGTATTGTGTGCTTAACTTAAAAAATAGTATTGTGTGCTTTTTGTTTTAATCTTGGTTAGTTTATTCATTTAATTACAATTTATTTACCTTCTGACAATGATTTTTATGTTAACAAGAATATGGACACTTCTAGTGACTCATAAAGTAATAGGGATGATCAAATGGAAAGAGGTGAACCCGTTGTAAGAAGGGTTAGATTCAGCATAAAGATGCCTGCATTGGTTACACGTCATCAAGATCAGCAAGAGAGGCTGCATGTAGACTTTGATGCCAATATGAATCCATTTGGTCCTGAGGAAGACCATTTGATTAGCTATTTAGGCTATTTAGGTCAAAGCAAATTTCGCATTATCTATAATAATTGGAAGTTGGTTCCTCCAAAGACGAAAACCATGATTTGGAAACAAATTTTGGTATATAAGTTTTGATACATCTGCATTTGTATCTTTATTCATATGGCTTCAAATATAATTATCTTTATTCCTGCAGTAAACATTCGATGTCCCAGACAACAGGGCGATATACAAGCATTGAATGGGGGAGGTTCGTCTACGATGAAATGATTTCAAGAACAAGCTCACATAAAGGTACATTCGAGGGGAAACGAGAGGTCAAGATCCATGTCAAACTTATTCGTATTTGTATCCTTAAGACTGGAGGTTGTTTATGGTATTACAAGAAGATCCTCAATTTTTGGTAAATTTTCTTTTATCATAGTATAGAATTTTTTATTTAAATATACTTGACATCATTGACTCATTTTTTATTGTTTTCCTTTCACATGAAGTAAGTTTAGCAAATACAGAGATGCAAGCAATAAATAAGTATCAGCATTTCATGTCTTATGGTGGTTATCGGAAACTTGAATGGAGGATGATAGAAGAAGAGTTGGAGAAAATAAAGGAAGCAACCAAATCAGATCCTAGCATTATTGTCCAGGCCCCGGCTCCTCCTCTGCATCACAAAAAATGGAAAGCAAAGAGGATTAAGGATGCGAAGTTCATAAATCCGGCTATTGCTAAGGTTGCTATGAGGATTGTAAGTAGTTAAAGTAAAAGTATTTAATTTTGAAATTTTTTAAATATTGGTAGTGTTTAATTTGCATTTACGATAAATTGTATGCTATAGGATGAACTCGAAGATAAGAGTAGTCAAGGTTTGTTCACTCCAAGTGGACGGATGGACATCTTGTCAACGGTGATTGGAAAGGCAGATCACCTCGGTCGTGTTCGAGGGGAGCTAAGGGGAGTTGGTGTCATGAAGTATTTTGGACGAGCCTCGCATTATTCGTCACAAGCTGAACCCAGTAGAGAGTTTGTGGCCAAGGTTCACGAGGAAGTCGAATAAGAGCTTGAGGTCAAACTTCATGACAAGCTCCGAGAAGGGTTATTGGCAGAGCTATATGGTGAAATGAAAATCTATGTTTGAATCGAAGATGGAAAGTAACGGGCATAGAACCCAGGAATCCCTGACCTGCCTCAGCACCAAAGGAAGTTATAACCCACTAGAGGAACCCCTTGTCAACCCTTCTCCCACTCCAGGCCCAGGAGAACCTTGCACCCTCTATTTGGATGCCTCACTATTACATATTGTTGTCGATGCTCTCATTCACACACAAACTATTACCCCCCATCATAAGCAAATTCCACAACATTTATGTAGGGTGACTGTGACATGTGTTTGAGAAGGGGAAGAAGGTACAGATGTCCCTGTTTATAATGTAGAGGTTGCCATGTTAAGTCAAACAATAAGATCTTTCATCCTTTGGCCTCAAAATCTTATTGGCACATCGGCAACACCTCCAATGGTAGGAACTACCTTACTATTACATGAGATCTGTTAGCATCCTACTAATAATCTATTTTTTATGTTCTAATAATAGGATAAGTAAGATGCAGTGAAATGGCGACTGCAACAGCTTTACAAAGGCATTTGTCATATCGACTTGCAAATGCCTCCAGGGATTGTAGGCCTAACATTGATGTATCCGTTCATGATTAACAGCAAAGATCTTAGGAATTTCATTCAGTTGGAGGAGATAGATATAAGATGGGTTAAACTTGCAATCTGTTCAGTTTTTTTTATTTTTTTCTTCAATTAATACAGTGGTTTTTTGGTTTCATACATTCAATAATTCAATTATCATTTTTATTCTATTTTACCTCCTTCCACCATATGTGCATCAACATGGAAAGACATGATTTATATGGATTCTTGTGTCCTGTAAATACGATAAGGGATTTTAATACTTTGGAAGTAAGGATGAGCTATATGGGTTATGCAATGGGAGAGACCAAATTTCATTGTTATCTAGCACCAATTGCTTAAAGGTACGTATTTAAATTTTGTTTATTTAAGATGTTTAAGAAATAATTGCCTTGTTATCTAACTTTCTTTTAATCTGTATATGTTGTTATAGTTACCATTAGAGTCTGTGTGTTATTTGTCCTTACTTCAACACCGTCTATTGGTTTGATTCCTTGGGTAAAAACCAGACAAAGAAAAAAAATCCATCTTCAACACGTAAGTTCTTTTGTTTGTATTTCATTGATTCTTGACTTAAATGAATTGTTCTAATTTCTATGGATTTTCATTTAATTGATAGTACGACCCACACATATAGATTCATTGGCGGGTCACAAGAGAGTAAAACTATTAGAGACCCGAGTGATTTTATCCGAAAGTAAGTGGTTTCAATTCAAGTTCTTTCATTGACTGTCTTTTTAGATATGCCTTTATTGATTTTAACCATTTTCTTTTGATTTATAGTGCTCTCGATAACCAGGGGGCACTAAATGCGAATACTATGTTATACTTTATATGTATAACATCATTCTGAGAGGAATTACAAGCGATTTTCAATAGGTAATCGAATTATAATATTTTGGCTATTGTAATTGAATTGCTAATGAATTCTTTCACTTGATTGATTTTATCTAAGCTTATTTTTTAATTTGCAGATTTTTTATGATGAAGTTGCCTACTTATATAAAGACATTACTTTGATCAGAGACTTTTTGGCTGGACATTTTCTTTAACACATAGATCAGTAAAGTGTATTTTTATGTTAGGTAGTTTAGTTGTCTAGTAGACAACTTTTTGACACTTTGTGGTGGTTATTGTGTATAGTATTAGTTAGTAGGAGTTAATACTTTAATTAGGAAGTTCTAGATGTTTTCTTACTATTTGTAAGGACATTGTGGTTTATGAATAATTCTTCGATCCTGTTTCTGTATTTTTTAATTTCTAAGCAGCGAAAAACATAAATAAATGTTTTTTTTAAAAAAAGTTTTAATGTCCGTAAACAAAAAGGGACGCCTAAAGTGGAGACTTTAGGCGTCACTTTTTAAAAGGGACGCCTAAAGTCTCCACTTTAGGTGTCCCTTTTTAACGGACGTTATTGTTATTATTATTACGTCGCTCACATAAGCATCCCCCTATAAAAGGACATTAAAAGAGCTTAAAAACAGACGTTAAAAGTGCTTTATGTAGTAGTGCTTCTATTACCTATCAAGGAAGGAATTAATCACTCAAAAGTCCTATAACAAATTAGCAACATGCAATGATAAGTTTTGGTGATTACGTTCTTTCTTTAGAAACTCATTGCAATTTTCTCTTTTATTTTTGGTTCCTCCCTCCATTTTCCTTCTTCATTGTTTCAATTTTTGATTGGTTTTCCTTGTATGCTTCCAGGTTGATTTAATTTCAACATGAAATGATGTCTAAGTGCCTATTTGTATTAGCGGTAAAAGTTATTTTTACAACGTGATTTACAGTATACGAGGTAAGTGTGTGAGAGGAGTCTTATCTCGATTGGCGTGAATGTGCTTTTTGAATGCCTAACTTAAGCAGGCCCTAAATTTGATAAAGTTTCTTTTATCCGATATGTGACTCATTAATTATCGATATGTGACTCATTAATTACTTTACTCTCTCACACACCTTTTCTTTCTTTATTTTTCCTTTCTTTATCCCAAATTTTGATCAAAACTTAAGGTGTACTGCATAACATAACAACCACTACTACAAAATAATAAAGATGTGGTGCTTATATTAACAATATATGTGGCACTTGACAAGTTTCACATATCCCAACGCCACTAGAAAAAGTTGTGGCGTTACCCACAAGTGCCACAATATGTAACTTTTTTTTATTTAAATGACCCTAGGGTGGCGCTTCCTTAATAAAGTACCACAATAAGTTGGAACTTCCAATCAATATATATATATATATATATATATATATATATATATATATATATATATATTCACGTAACCTAATGTGGCATTCCTTAAAGAAGCGCTACCCTATGTATATTTTTTTAAAAAAAATATTTCTTGTTTTTCATTCAGACCCCGTATCATGACAGTGAAAACACAAATTTCTATACCCAAGCAAACCACAATGGATCGGAATAACTCAAAATTGATACAAACAGATAAATAATTAAAAAAGTCAAAACTAAATATATATTTACTCAATTGTGAATATAAGACAATAAATTCAGCTACTTAAATACACACAATAACAATAATAGGCAAATAAACAACCTAGCACCTTATATAGTATTGCTAGCTACAATATTGCATGAGCACATATTTACACCATTCCTCGATGACTTCATTGATTTGATGGTCAATCAAACTGTCACAACGCTAATCTTTATAATACTACACATATACAATCATGTAGATGATGAATTAAAATAACTAAACATTAATTATCAGACAATTAAATTTAAAACACAATATAAATTGTACTAAAAGGACTTACTTTTGGTGGAACCTGTAGCTGATTATGAATAATTACATCCTTCATGAATTTTATTATGTAATACCCGCAATCATCGTTATTGGGTTGGAAAATATAATAAAATAATTAACTAAATTTTTGAATAAAATTTTGTTAAAATTAAAATGCAATTAAATTGCTATATCATTATTTGTATCCTTTTCCAGGGATATATATGGGCAGGATCTACGATCTAGAAAAGCTTAAGCTGGCAGAGGCTTTATGTAATGCCCCACTTTTTCACCAGTATTCCTTATATGTATTATTGTGATATTTTATAGAATAAAATAGTGAATTATGGTGCACATAAATTACAGAAATATCTCAATCGTCGGTTACACATAATTCGACCAAGTAAGGTCACAAAGAGGCAATTAATGTCCACTTAAAGGCCTATGTATTGTAACTAAAATTTGAGCATAAAATGACACAAATGATGGCTTCATGTAAGTGTCAAAAATTAGGTCAAACCAAAGGAAATGAGCAAAAAATGATTTGTTTCAATAAATCATAACATGTAAGGGCAAAATGGTAATTTTTCCATAAAACAAGAAATGATTATTTTTCCCTCATATTCCCAAAAATTTTAGTTAAATGGGAATTAAAAAGAGGAAAATGGCTACTTGTTAATTAATAAGCCTATTTTGGAAAATTATTATCAAGAAATGTCAAATAGTCGAAAAGTCAAAAGTCCAAAAGTTAGCAAATTGCAAGATGGCATTGGATAGTTCAAAAGTAATATTTCTCCTATCTCATTTCCCATTAATTTCGGTGGATGAAGAAGAGGAAAAAAGGAAAATAAATTTTATATGAAAATTGGACAAAAAGTCAATAGTTGGACCAATAGGAAGCTTCCACTTGTAAAGCATTTTTGCTAATTCATTAAAAGTCACCATTCCTTCATCTTTCTCTTGCCATTTTCATGTAAAATATTATTATAGAGAGAGAGAGAGAGAGCTGTTGGGGCGAAGGATAGCTCAAGAACAAGGAAGAGCTTAGGGTTTTCCAAAAATATAAGGTAAGAAGTTGTAATCTTGAAGTTTAAGCTTCCTAATTACTCTATAACCTCTCTTAATCTCTTCTACTCTATCAAATTCATGGATTCAAGGAAAAATCAAAATTTAAGAGAGAAGGGGGCTGACTTTTTTAGAGAGACAGCAATAAGAATCAAAAGGTAAACTTCAAAATTGCTTCTTGTGCCTTAGTTATTGTTGTTGGCTTGGAATTGATTGTTTTGTGAAGATTGGATGATGATACCCTAAGAGATTTTTATATTCAAATTACCTCAAAACATGTCCATTTAAGTGTGTAAATAGCTAATCATGTGATTATAAGTAGAAAGGAAGTGGTTAAGCAAGAGAAAACAAGAAAACAACAAACTACTCCCGAGAATTCTAAATTTATACCCTATTTGTGACATGAGGAAAGAGTAAGAATTTGAAAATTTTGATACTTCCATTGGATCTATAAGGAAAAATTGTGTAGGTATGCAAGTTTTCATAATTTTTGGATGGTTGTATACGAATTTGGAAATTAATGAAGTATGTGTGTGCATGTTGATAATCTGCTTTGTCTGGAACAGTGTTATTGTGCGTGGTGTTTCATGATTCAAACCTTTTCCAAAAATTATGAAACCTTTCATAATTAAATTAGAGACATATATTTTTAACTTGATAAGTATTTTGTAATTTTTGGACCAGTGGATTTAGAGTTATGAATTTTCAAAGTTTGGTCTTGTTTTTGAAACCCAATCTTGTCCAGGTGAGGTTTGGTGAATTTCTGAGAATTTATTGTTGTTATCTTCCATAAAATGATATTTTTCCTTGCAATTATACTTAAATATGGTTACAATTTGCTTGGACCAATCAATTTGGATTTTTCTATAATTAATTATAATTCTTGAAAGTTGGACATTGAATCTGGAAGCTAACCTGGTACAGACCTATTGTGACGTGAGTTTGTCTCACCAAATGAATTCCAATGTCCATGATATTTTCTAAAAATAAATTAGAACCAACAAGATTTAATTTTATTGGCAATTTGTAATAATTTGACAAGTACATTGGGAGATACAAATTTTAAAATTTAGTAAGGATTCTAGATGCTGTCTTGGGATAGTAATGAGTAATTCTGAAATATGGAATTGTGTGTATAGATAATGCATGAGTAATCATTTTTTATATCAATTAATTTAATAGGGGTCACATAGGACTTTGAACAATCTCATTTGGAATTTTTTGGAATTAATTATGATTTTTTAAATTTAAATAAAAAATCCAGTCAGCATGTGGGCTATGCGAATTTAATGGGCTTTTAAGCCAAAAATAGTAAAGATGAACTTTAAATGTAAGGATTGTTAGACCTGGCTAACACCCAAGAGGGGGGTGAATTAGGTGTACGATAATAAAGTATGATATTTTAAAATATTTTCGCAGCTTATCAAATTAATATATATGGAAGTATAAAATCATAAGCAGTTATGTAAATCTTATATGCTGAAAATGTAAAAGCTTAAGGAAGAGAATATGAAAATTGTGATTTATCCTGGTTCAGTCCAATCCACGATGACCTACGTCCAGTTCCCAGGCTCCTTCTGAGATTTCCAATCTACTATCTTCTTGTTTAATCGGGCACAAGAACAGCCGCTACAAATCTCTTACAAAGTTACTCCCCCTTACACACTGTAAGGTTTACACTCTCTTACGGTAAGTTGAGTAAAGCAATCCCAAAGACCTTTCTCTCTTGCTTACCCATGCAAGTCTTATAAGCAACAACGTTCTCTCCTACTTACACCACTGTAAGTCTTACGAGCAGCAACGTTCTCTACTGCTTGCACTTTATAAGTCTTAGGAGCAGAAAGTCTAACCGACAACAGCTTTTCCGTAAGGAATTCAACCCTCTCAAGGTCCCTCTACCTTGAGATCAATACAGACATATAGATGAAGTGTTTATAGGCTCTCTCACAGAGTGGATAAATTCTCACTGTAGTATAATATAAGTATTCACTCTTAAATGTACATGATAGTATAAACAGATAAGAGCAGAGAGTATTTAAGATGGATGTCTCATGATAACAGCATGTTAGTGTCGTCGTTCTGTTCCCTGTTGTCTCTGTTTGAAACCTCTTCTATTTATAGCTGAGTTGAGATAGTCGTTGTAAGCATTCGTCCGTTATTGCTTTATTTGACAGTTGCAAGTATTTGAATATTTGCCCGTTGAAGCCCATCATGTGCTCTGATAGATTCTTCAGCATTTTCTGTTGATATCTCACAAATGCTTTGACTTTACTTTCTTTCCGTTTGGCACATTTATTGAATAGTTTATTGAATACTCTTGTTGTCCATGATTTGTTGTTGTTGAATCTTGATCTGTTGATAGCATTTCAACATTTCTGTTAGAATTGCATTGTTGTTTTGACCTTTTTCACGTTTGAAAAAACTAGCCATTGTCAGTGGACTCTCCACTTCTCCAAACATGGTTTTTCCTCTCTCCATGGTCTCTTCATTGTTCTTTTTGTAACAATACATCAAATATCAATACAATGAAGTGTTAATCATAAATATGTTGAATCATTGGCCAAAGACTAGATTTCCTCTTTCTGGGTCTCAGCACTTTTCATGACGATGAATGCCATGAGTAATCTCCAAACTTGAAGATGCAACCCAAACGTTTGCTCTCCTATTTTTCACTTGAAATAAATGTTAAATGACGTTTAAGTATAGTAACAAGTGTACCCATAATGATTAGCTAACGTTTAAGCATATTCGGATACATTCTCGCTTCAGCGTCTGCCAAACTCAAGTTCACACTATGCAACTCGAGTATATAGTAATGTTTCCACATCTCCAGGTAGTCTCGACCATGAACTCGCAAGAGTGCACTTCTGGAACTCGAGTGAAAAATGACTCATAACTCAAGTGTTAGCTGACGAACTTAAGTGCATCGTGATCTCTTCAGGATTTGGCCGTCTCTGGAATAAACTCTCTTGTCTTTCACTCTCTAAACTCGAGTGCATTGAGATGGAGAGCTCGAGTGCATTACGGTGAAATCGAGTGTGCTTCATTTCTTCCCAGTAGTAAATCTCTCGGGCATAAACTCTTACGTCAGAACTCTCATCACTCGAGTGCAGCAAATGTTCAGAACTTGAGTGCATGTTATAGGACTCGAGTGCACAGCTTGTTCTCATTAGCTAATTCTTCTCGGGTACAAAATCTCAATTCAAAACTCTTAGAACTCAAGTGCATCACTCTTCAGAACTCGAGTGCTTTAATCTAAACTTGAGTACACTTCATATCAACTGGTCTTGGCACGTCTCTGGAACAAACTCTCATTCCAGAACTCTCATCACTCGAGTGCATATCAGATGTTTGCGGGAGTATGAACAGTGGACTTGATTCATGATCTATTCATTTTTTACTCCAAGTATGATAAATGATTGATCATTAGAAACCTCTTGTTGTTTACATTCCAATACAAAAGGAATCAGCTCCAAACTCATTGTATTCTCCAAGTTATGATCCAATGAGTGTAGACAGTGTATGTATTCTTGTGCATCAATTTTCAGAAGCCATACCGTATTGAATATGACTCGAAATTTGACATATTATATATCCATTTGGACGTGTATTTTGTGAGATATGTCCAAAATATGAAAGCTATTCTGGAATATAACGGTGATTTCAGTTTCATCTTCAAACGTTTATATCTGATTCATCTAAGATTCTTTGATGTTGGTTCTAGTGTCAAAATGACGTATTAGGAGTCTCGTTTCATATGCCACTGGTTTCGTCTCAATCGGAGTTGTGGTTTGGGAGATATAATTAAATTACTGAAGCTCACACAGGCTGAACATAGAACAGGGATGAACAGAGTATGTTGATCTACGCTGTGAACTCGAGTTCTCAGATCCAAACTTGAGTTCAGACCAATTTTTGCAGTGCTGAACAGTCTTGAACTCAAGTTATTCATAACCAACTCGAGTGCAAAACTTGAGAATCATCCGAAAGTCATTTCTGACCAAAACTCACATGCAAAACTCCTTGAACTCGAGTGCTACAGTGCAGAACTCGAGTTCTACTATTCAAACTCGAGTGCTACAATTCTTTACTGCTACAGTTTCTAACCGCTACAGTGATAATGCTACAGTGCCAAACAATGCAACTGCTATAGTACCAAACAGTACCCACTGCTACAGTACTTGAATTCCCTTATGAGCATAGAACATCCAGTATTTCTTCTAGGAGCTTGAGTCTTGATATTCCCGTTAGTTCTTTAGTAAAGATAAACTTTAAATGTAAGGATTAGTATTTGGGCCAAGTGTAACCACATTAATTACTTACCCAAATAACAACCAACTTGATTAATTAGATTATGCAACTATTTGATAGAATAATAATCTACCGTCCGTAAATTTTAATTATAGGACTTAATAGCTGTCTGGAGCTTAAGACTTGTCCGAGCTCTAAGAAACGGTTGGACGTTGCTCAAGTGAAGTAGTCAGGTTGTTTTTTTGTCTTTCATACGTTTATAATATACATGGTATGATGTGTGAAATCATCATGAACAATCTAACACATTTTGATTATGCGGGGTGGACGCTCGGGGCCTATATGCATGGGTAGATGCTCAGACTGATGTAATGTTTATTAATGCATGAGTGGGTGCCCGGGGCTTATTTACGCGGGTATCCCACGGGGCCTATAACATACCTAACGCTACGGTAGTTTATGAACTGCATGTGATGCATTGAATGATGTTATGATAATTCTGTTGTATGATGTCTGCGTAGCATGCTTTGTGATGTTATATTTGTATGATTGGTACTACGTTACTACTGAGATTCATTAGAATCTCACTCTTTTTCATAAACCATCTATAGTATAGGGAGAAAGCTCACGGGAAAGAAGAAGGTAAATACAGATGACTAGAGGATGGGAACACCAAAAGACTTTAGTCTCTTTTATTGGTTGTCTATTTTGATATTTTGGATATTTTGAATTGTATATAATGTATATAACTATGTACCATGAAAACATAACGACTTAGTTATATTACGCTTTCGATCGCTAACAAAAAATAATTAAGATTTGGTATATGAGAACTAAGTAGAGAATCGCTCGCAAACTTTGATAAAACGAAAAGAAGAGTGTAATGAGACTTAGTAAGATAGTGAATGTTTGTGAAAATGGTTTGAGAAATTTTATTACCCCCAAAAATCCTTTCAAATCTCAGGTTCAAGTCCTAAGATAGATTTGGAATTTGTAAAAAATTTTTGATATTTCTTAATTCGGGACTTAATCCTGGTTTCATGAATGATTTCATTACTCTTTTGTACTCATCTGAGGCTATAGGAAATGAGGTATCACACTCTATATGCGTCAATGCACTAAGAAAATAAATAGGAATTGATTACTTTTGGTTATTCAATGACTTAAGCAAATATATATTTACACACACATACACGTGTATATATACTTACCTATTGATCAGCCGCAACATATGAGGACGGTGTTCAGGAATACCTCCACTTAGAGGATCCATATAGTAAAGCGAGGGCCGGAGAGTGCCGCTGTATTGATCACAATCAAGATTCAATGTGCCCTAACATATTTTGAAAGTTTTTCTTCAACCATGCATGATATGGTAAAAGTGATACAATAAAAAAATATAAAGTGAAATACTACCACTAATAATAACTTAATTACCCCACATTGTATGGCACCAGAAATAACATATTTGGTTCTACTCTTTGTCTAAAGTATTATTTTAGATCATTGGATTGAGCATCGAGATATACTCTACCCCCGTGCTATCCAATGAGATAAGAGTTGACAAAGGAAAACTAGACCCTGTGTGCGTCTAGCAAGATGTCATAGTACAAGTGCCTTTATCGAGAACAAAAAATGTGATTACGACAAAAAAATTGAAAGATAAATAATAATAATAGTGATAAATGATGATAATAAAATACCTAATTTAGATGTTGATGACCAAAGTATCAAGCCATCAATGATTCAAAATTACACCTAACATATCAGCAGTAATATGTTCAGCTATGCCTTGAACATCATAAATGTGTCTATCAAATGGTAATGACATACTTCCTTCGTGTATCAACCTAGGTGCAATGGATTCCAACTGATTGGGATATGAGATCATTTGTCTTCTGCTCTGTTGGCTAGTTAAGGCTTTGGAATTTGGCTATGTTTTCGAACACTTTAGAGCTTTCCATGCAGTTAAATTTGTTTTCCTTTAGAAAGTTCAACCTGTAAAAATCATAAAATTAAATGATGTAGTGCATAGGAAAAATATAAAGAATTGCAAATGAACTACCTTCTGACATGGTTCTGTCAAACCTATTAGCCAAGCAACATAGCCCCCTACAACATCTTTAACCATTGTCTCGTCATCCGAAGAAGGGATCGATAATAGCTCATCTTCATTCGTGCAAATGTCGACCCTTACTCGGTTGTGTTCTCTGGCAATGGTGAATTATAGAGGATATCATTGTTTGTGTTGTAGGCAACACCTATCGCAACTGCGTGTTTTCCATAATGTTCAACATATAACTTACACGCTGACTCGCCCTATGAAAAATAGATCAGTTAATGATATTATGTTATACACTAATTGATAATGTAACAATTAATTAGAGAAGAAATTAATTACTAAAGGGACATCAAATTTAGGGATAGAAGTACAACTATCTCTCACACTTAGGTTGTCACAAGGAGGAACATTTGGTATTGCCTTAGACTACACTAAGTGATCAATGTGCGCCCTTAGCTGCGCTTTTTTTTTGCAACAAATGCATTTGCGCTTCAAATTGTTCTTGCATTTGATCCTTGAAGCAATTCATCTCCTCGCGTAGCTACAAAAATTTACTCTTGTTCGAGCTCTTCTGACGTCTGAAGTATGCTATTTGTATCATGCCAAAACCAGTACCTCAAACACAACTATCATACTCAGGTATATCCATCGCTTTGCTTAGCAGATCATCACGACCAACATAAGTTGCCAACTTTGGCACCTCTTGTGTATTTGATCACTATCACAAAAAGAATTATAACATTGTTAGTTATTATAAACCAGAATCATTTAAGCAATGTTAATTCTTTATTGTACGTACTCATATGTTTCAATCCTTACACAATATTCTACAATCCTTCTTACTTCTTCACTTCAAATTTCCCCTTTTTTGTTTGTGCAACCGACTACCCACAAGTTATGTCATGGAACTTGTATAATATATGACTTTGATTCTTCTATCTGCATATGAAAGTTAGTTGAAGTTAAAAATTAGTCATACAAATTACAGAAATAATCATTAGTTCTTACAATTTTTTTCTCTAACTTTCCATAAGATACATGTCCTTGTGTGTAGTGGTATGGCATATTGATCGCATTGGACCGATTCTTCTTACTTAGCTCCTGTTTAGATCCAAATGAATCATATTAATAAATATTAAATACAAACATATTACAAGTAGTTTGTAAAGTATAATATTACATCACCTGAAATTCTTGACTTGTACTCATCCCATATTTCTTAACTAATGATCCCGTCATATAATTTCAGTAGTGTTGGAATGATATTCTCATTATCATCCCTCAAGAAATATTTCACAAGATTGGAACAAAACTTTCTCATGAGTTTTCTGACTTTTCTGAGCACAAAGTTCTTGTGATCATCACCATCAATAACAAAACAAGACTATAATAGCAACTAAAGTTAATTTATTAGATTGTATTTATATGAAACAGAAAAACCCGAGTAATAAAGTAATTAATGTCTTACATGGACTTCACCCCATATTTCATTCCCATATTATTTATTCACTCTCTCCAATCTTGAATTGTAATAGGAACTCTATCTCGAACTGTAGTCCCAATAAAATTATTGAGGGAACTACTATTTGGTCTAATTAGATTCCTCTTTTCATTCCATTAAAGTTCTAACTTAATGCCCTTGCTTCTCATTTTTATCAACCTTGCCATTATGGTTCTGCCATGGCCGACACGCTCAACAAATCTTTCTTTACTAACATGCGTGGGAACATTATCATCTTCACGCGAAGAATCCATTTTCCTGCAAGTTAAGTAAATAAAACAAAATATAAGTGCATAGTGACAATCATGTCAACAAAAGTAAATGAATTTGACATACATGAATACAGGTAAAATATACAAGTAAACAAGTCAAGCACTCATTATCTTTTCCTCTTTCTTGTTTGATTTAAAATTTTCTTCTTCATCATTCTTGTTGAATTGACAATTGTGTATCTATTGAGTGTCCTAATAAAAAGAATTGAAAGATTTACCCAAGTCCCCTCTTCATAATCATATCTCATATATAAGCGTTCATCTTCATCTATACCGATATCTTCTGACCCTAAAATCTCAAAAGAAGAATCATCCTCAACAATATTCAAATACTCATTATTTTTCAATATCAACTTGTTCTTGACAATTCTTGTTTGATAGGAGTACAATTGACCAATTCTTCTTAGTAGGATCTGAAATGAAAAATGTTTGTTCTTCTTGTGATGCTAAAATAAAAGGATCATCTTTATACCAAACTTTAGAAATGTCTACTTGAACAAAGTCAAACTCATCTGTCTATAATCTATTGTTGTTGTTAACCCACTTACATCTGAAGACAGGGACCCTCAACATAGAGTAATCTAACTCCCATATACGTTCAATGACACCAAAGTATGACATTGGTGCGTAGACGGGTGTATGTCTTTAGCAATGGGTCTATGCCAAGAATCAGCAACAAGTGTTACCCCACTATTCTATATCATACTATGTGTATCATGTTCTTGTGTATAGAATGTATAACTATTGATTACATAACCATTGTAAGATAAAATGTTTAAGTTTGGTCCTTTCTACAGTCAAATTAATTTCTCAAAAACCAAATCAGGATTCCTCTCTATCTCATCATTAATGTGCTTTTTTAACCAACTTGAAAAATGTCAATTGTGTTCTTTTGTTATTAAATTTTCATTCCTATCACCATATAATTATCGAAGAGCTTCCTTGTGTTCATCAACAAATGGATCAACCTCATTAGTGTTATGTAGCACATACAGGTGAGCTTACTCCTATTCAATCACCGATATCCTGATTACATCCTGCCCAGATGTTCCTTTTCCTGATCTTCAGCCATTATGACGAGACTTTAGGATCCTCACAGGGTTAACATTTGATAGAAAATCAGCACAAAAGTCACTTGCTTCTTCAACCTATACCGTTCAGCACTACAACCCTCTGATTGATATCTATTTTTCACATACCCTTTTAATTTTTTCATAAATCGCTCATTTAGGTACATCTATCTCAAGTAGACTGGACCAAACAATTGAACCTCTTTAACCAAGTGCACAGTTAGGTGGACCATAATATCAAGAAATAAAGGTGGAAAATATATTTCAAGTTCACAAAGAGTACAAACAATTAGCCTTTGCAAATATCGCAACTTGGTTAAATCAACCACTTTACTGCAGATCAACTTGAAAAACATGCAGAGTTTAGTGATAGTCTTTCTTACATTTTTTGGTAAGATGAACCATATACCAACTGGTAAGAAATTTTACATGAGCACATGATAGTCATGAGATTTAAGATTCTTTAACTTCAACTCTTTCACTGATACAAGATTCTTGATATTTGAAGAGTACCCCTCTGAAACTTTAATTCCTTGTAGAAACTCTCAAAACATTTTTTCTCTTTCCTCGATAGACTGTAAGCCGCTGGAGGTAAATAAGCATGGTGCCCTTTTTCAACTGGTGCCAACTCTTCTCTTATTCCTAAATTCACCAAATCCAACCTCGCATTGACACCATCCTTACTTTTTCCTTGTACATTGAGCAATGTGCCAATTAGACTATCACAAATATTTTTTTTCAATATGCATCACATCCAGAAAATACCTAACATATAAGGACTTCCAATATGGAAGTTCAAAGAAAATAGACTTCTTCTTCTAACCACTTGTCCCGATTTGATTTACATAAGGCTTGCCAAAATTGTTATCCAGCTCTTTTACCTTTTCAAAAACCTGAGCACTGGTCAACATCTTTGCTAGCCTACCTTCTTTTGAGTCACCATTGATATCCCATATAGACATTTTTCTTATAATTATTTAGTCACACTGAATGAGTATCATCTTCACATATAGGGCACGCACAATATCCTTTAACGTTGTATCCAGAGAAATTACCATAAACTAGGAAATTATTAATTGTGCTACACAACATGGCTTTCAAAGTGAAACTTTCTTCCCTATACCCATCATACACATTCACGCCATCTTCCCAAAGTAGCTTCAAGTCATCAATTAAAGGAGCCAATTATACATCTATATTTATTTTCAGGTTGTTTTGGCCCAGAAATTAACATTGACAACATCATAAACTTACATTTCATTATCAAGTGTGAAGGAAGGTTATAAATCATCAATATCACTGGTCATGTGCTGTGTGTACTACTTTGAATGCTGAGCGGATTGATTCCATCAGTTGATAATGCAAGGCATAGGTTCCTTACCTCGTTCACAAAGTCAGGGTACTCATGACCAATTTTTTTCCATTGAGGGGCGTCTGCAAGGTGCTTAAGCTTTGTGTATCCAATCCTTTCATCTGCATGCCATGTCAACTGCTTCGAGATCTCTGCATTACTGTACAGACGCTTGAATCTCGAAATAATAGGAAAATACCATAGAACATTCAATGGACTCTTTCCTTTCTTCTTCCTATATCGAAATACATTGCATTTAGGGTACTTCTCTAATGTTACATATTGTTTTTAAAATAATATGCAATCATTATGGCATACATGTATCTTCTCATATCACATACCAGTTGTAGAGCAAAGAATTTACTTTGCCTCGTATGTCTTCGTAAGAAGTACATTTTCTTTTAGAAGCATATCTTGTAAAAGTTCAAGTAGTGCGGTGAAACCAGAATCACTCAACCCATAGTATGCTTTAAAGTTGTACAATTTCAGCACTGCTAGCAATCTTGTGTATTTTGTACAACCGGCATATAAGGGTTTCTTTGCATCACCTTTCAACTTCTCAAATTGTCTAGGACAGTTATGAAGTACCTCTTAGATTGCATTTAGCATTTCTTCAAGACCATCATCTTCATCATACATACTTCAATCAAATTCATTTGAAGCACCACCCGTGGTATGCGCCCGATCACTATAAAGGTCGTTTGTCTCACCATGGCTTGTTCATCGTGTATATGTTTGATCAATCCTATGACACACTAAATGATCTATTAAATCAAGTGGACTAATCCGCTTTCCAAAACAACAAGATAAGCAGTGATATAAGATTTTGTTAGGATCTTTTGTATTCTCAATTACAAATCTAATAAACTCTTTCACCCCATCTATATATTCCCTTGAACACCAATCATATGACATCAATTTTTGATTCATCTATGTCTTCAACCTATTTTTAAATAGTAGTTAGTTGCTAGAATATTGCATTTACTAATTATTTTTTCTTCTCTGATTTATTTTAAAATAAAATCGACAACATAACATCTTAAATAACAAGCATAACTATTGTAGGAAATTCCTATTAAATATCTTCTCAAACTATTCGTTGGAAAGAATAATTTATTATAGAAACTAAATGATGTTATCTCAAATTATGAATTGGAAAAGATCAGTCTTGGCTATACATACACACACAAACACACAAGCATAAGGGTCTTGCTGGTTGGAGCAATTAAAAAAACAAGAACAGGGGCCATATATATTAAAGATGAGTCTTGCCTATGTATGTGTGTACAGAGCACAACAAATTTTTTTTTAAAAAAAACAAGAGCAGGGGCCATGTATTCGCGTGTGTGTATAACAATTAGGAAAAAAAGACATAGCATATATGCGTTTAGCTAGTTATTGATTTGGATAGTATGTAATATTCTTGTTTAGCCTTCTTATGCCCTTTACTTGTTATTCTGATCAATTTATTGGATTTTGTAGTAGGTAATTCTATTCACATAATATCCAATCAAAAGAAAAAAAGTACCTCTATCACTTTCTAAACATGCCAACATATGAAAGGAAGCTTTTAATTTCTAATACTCCAGAATAAAACAAAGCGTGTAATAATTTCATTAAACCTCACACATGATGATGCATGCATAAGGAATTTTTCCTCCAAAAGAAACATCCATAATGAAACAATATTAAAGTGGAAAAAAGGCACATCCTTTTTAATTCATTATCTAGTCCACGCCATAAATTAAAATATGTACATTTAATCAATTGACCCTATAAACCACAAACATAAATCCAACAACTTGAAACGTGAAAACCTCCTAGTTGATTGTTTTTCAATTTGAGCTCTACTAGGTGCTTATATTACTCTAAAATCTAAATAAATAAATGTGAATTTACTTTGCTAGCTGTTATTCAATTTGGAGGAGGTAATTAGAAGGTTGAATAATTTTGCATATAAGGTAATATCCAAAGTTTGAATTAACAGGTTGCTTATGTCACTCTAAAATTTAAATAAATAAATAAATCCAAATTCACTTTGTCAATTCTCTAAATTCATGTCCAATTGTGAGCAACTAAGACCAAGTGGAAGACACATACACAAGCCGACATCAGGGTGGGGTCACAAAAAAGAGACTTTATCCAACCACAAATTTTTTTTTAAAAAAAAGGAAACAGGAGGCATGTATATACAGAGCATGGAATGGAGTATAGTACAAGTTCTCAATAAATTTTGTTTGAAAAAAGAACAAACTTATAGATTTGTAATGGGGACCAAATATGATTTAGAGACTTGAGTGGGGACCAAAAGAGGAAGAGACTAGAGCTGGTGGGGACCAAGAAATGTTGTCGGGGGGATGGGAGCTTGATGCTTGACGGTGAACTGGACAAGAGCTAAGAGTCGGTGAGCAGCGTCAGGGAGCTAAGAGTAAAATGGTAATTAAAGTGATGGAGGGAAGGGGAAAATGATTGACAGGAGTGGATATTTAGCTAATGGGTATTGGGTGATGCTTGATCAACCAAGCACCACCTAATACCATTTTTAAAAAAAATATATTTTTTAATATTTAATATTAATATTATTTATTTAATATAAAATTAAATATGCTTGACACAGGAGTTGCAGGATGGAAGATGAGAGAAAAGTGGAAAGGTATTGGCTAATGCTTGGTCAACCAAGCGCTACCCAATACCATTTTTTAAAGAAACATAATATAATATATTTTTAATTATTTAATTATTTAATATTTAATATTAATATTATTTATTTAATATAATTTTAAATGTTGTCGGTGGGGATGAGAGAGCTTCACAGGATAGGAGCTAGCTGAGAGGTAATTAAAGTGGTAAGTGTGACTGACGGGTCAAGCCAATGGGTATTGGGTAACGCTTGGTCAACCAAGCACTACCCAATACCATATTTTTTTAATAAAAATATAATTTAATATTTAATATTAATATTATTTATTTAATATAATATTAAATGCTGTGGGGGGACGAGAGAGCTTGACATAGGAGCTCAAAGTCGCAGGAGCTGAGAGGTAATTAAAATGGTAATTAAGTATGATTGACCATATTTTTGTTTAAAAAAATATAATATAATTTATTTAATATTTAATATTAATATTATAAATTTAATATAATTTTAAATGTTGTCGAGGGGTTGAGCTGAGAGTCACGGAGGGTAATTAAAGTGGTAATTAAGTGTGATTGGCTGGTATTGGGTGACACTTGATTGGGTGATGCTTGGTTAACCAAGTGCCCACCAATATTATATTATTTTTAAAAAAGTATATATTATAATTCATTTAAAAATTGAAAATTTACTATTAATATTATTTATTTAATATGTAATATACTTATATTACTATAGAATATATATTTCTATTAGATTATATATTTATATGATTTATATATTAGTATTAGAATTTGTAATTTCTTAATTTATTATAGAATTTAACATATATAATGAATTGAATATTTATAATATATATTTCTAAATATATAATTAGAATATGAATTTTCTATTTTAAATTTATTTATTTTTTATTATATATTTATATTATTTATATATCAGAATTAGAATTTATAATTTCTTAATTTACTATAGAATATGCATCTCATCTGTCCAGCAATGATAGTTGTAAAACATAGTGAAGAGAAAAGAGGAAAATCTAGAATGGTAATAAATTATACTAAACTAAATGAAATTGCAATAAGAAATAGATATCCTATACCTAAAATAGAATTATTATTTAATTTAATAAGAGGAAAAACTATATTTAGTAAGTTTGATTGTAAGTCAGGATTTTTTCAAATAAAATTAGAAGAAGAAAGTAAAAAATATACAGCTTTTAGTACATCAGAAGGATTATATGAATGAAATGTGTTACCTATGGGATTTCACAATAGTCCAAGTATATTTCAAGAATATGTGTCTAAATTATTAAGCCCAATAAGAAATTTTGTTGTAATATATATTGATGATATATTAATATTTTCAAAGAATGAAAAAGAACATGAAGAACATTTAAAAAAATTCATGGAATTAGTAGAACAAAAAGGAATAAATATATTTCCCAAGAAAGCTGAATTAAGAAATGAAAAAATAGGATTTTTAGGACAAATAATTTTAAAAGATGGAATGGAACTACAAGATCATATAAGTCAAAAAGTAAAAGATTTTCCAAAAATAAATAATAAAAAGGAATTACAATCATTTTTAGGATTAGTAAATCAAGCAAGAAATTATATACCACATTTATCAAAATTAACAGCAAAAATATCTAAGTTAGTAGGAGAAAAAACAATCTGGACATGGAATGAAGAAACCTAGAAAATTATAGAACAAATAAAAGTCTTATGTAATAAATTACCAAAATTAACAATACCTTTGGAAGAAAATATAAGATGGATAATATACACTAATGCATCAAAAAATTATTGGGGTGCAGCTTTGTATTTTGAAGATAGTAAAGGAATAGAAAGAATAACTAGATATGCAAGTGGAAAATTTAATGAATCACAAAGTAATTATCATTCTAATTGGAAAGAATTTTTAGCAATAAAAAAGGCAGTAGAAAAATTTGAATTATTTATAGTAAATTGTAAGTTTATTATAAGAACTGATAATACTCAAGTAAAAGGATGGTTAAAAATGGAATAAAAAATGGAAAATTAAGTAATAAAATGTTATTAAAATGACATAGTGATATGTCTTATTATGATTATGATGTTGAATATATCAAAGGAAAAAAATAATCTAATTGATGATTATTTGAGCAGATAGAACCAGGAAAAAGAATGAGTAACAGCCCTGTAAGTCAAATTCCTCTAAATGAGGTACAAGAGGAAAATCCATTTATGACACATCTTGTAATGAAAATGAATATGCTCGAAGTAAATATGAGTTTACTTAGAAGCCAAGTAAGTAATAGTGTACAGAATTTGTCTAATTCTGTATCTAATCTTACTAGTTCAGTAAATGAATTATTTACTAGAGTGCAAGACTTGGAAAGTCGAGTAAAGAAGGAACCAATTGAGGAACATTCGCCAAAAAAGAGTAAAGACAAGAAATTACCAGTAATTGGGTCTCCTACCCAGTCTGAGCCATTCACTCAGAAACTTTTAATTGGGTCATCTACCCAAGTTCAAGAAAAAGGGTCATCTACCCAAGACCAAGGAAAAAAACTCTTTAACCCAAATAATAAAAGACCAGCAAGCCCAAAAACAGAAAGCCCAACAAATAGAAAGAAGCCCAAGTCTAAACCCAAAATATAAAACCTCATTACCAGATAAATCTATAATAGCTTCAACCTCTAAAACCTCAACTTCTAAACAGCCCAATAATCCAGAAGTCTTTGACCTCTCTCAGAAATACCAATTTTACAAAACTATTGTAAAAAGACTAAATACCCTAACCTTAACTCACAAGACTATTAGATATGTATCTCATTACGTCATTAATAAAGCCATTATTTATCCAGGAACACCTCCAGAAATTGTCAAAACCTTATATAGTTATGGATTAATTCAAACCATTTACCCATCCCAGGACATGAGAGAAATCCAATTGTTCCCACCAAGATTTAAAGAAGCCATAGAAATATACTTCAAAATAGTCCTACAACACAAAGTCTTTATAAGGTGTTATTCCATAGTTGCGGAAGTTACATCAGACCAATTTTATCATCCAATTAACTTAATTCGTCTTGGAACCACCAAAAAGCCCAAAGAATTTGATCTAGAAATTAAAGAGGATATATATGATGATGATGAATTTCAATTAAGAATCTCTAATATCCGAGCACAGGACCATCATATAATTTTTCAAGAAATGAATAGAATTGTAACCAATGTTTGAGAAAATCCTTGGGTATATCATACAAGTGATCTTACTTGTATCTATGCTCTTGGAAAAACTACTAATGGAACACATGCAAAGTTCTATAAGTGGTATGAATCCATCAAGAAAAATGAAATGGAACATTATGAAGAAACTGCTGAGAAAGTTTGTAAATATTTGTCTGAGTATCATGTTCATAATTGTATATATTGTAAAGAAGAAGAAAGAAGAGAAAGGGAAGGTGAAATTCCAATTGATGAAAATATCATGTAATGGCAGAACAGCAATGACTGAGGGACTAGAAGAAATTCAGAAAAAGATAAAAGAAATCAAGAAAAATCTCAGAAAAGTAAATAAGAAGCTGATGAAGATAAAAAGAGAATTTAAAGAATTGACAAAAGAGGACAAAGTGTCGGCAGAGTCGGCAGAAGAAGACAAAGAAGAAAAAGAAAAAGAAGAGCACTCAGAAAAGGAATCTCATTCTAAAAAGAAGAGGACAAGGAAGTTGGAAAGCAGTCTCAATCTGTATCCAACAGCATCATGTGAAGAGTAATTAGAGTCTAGTCAGATCATGTAAAGTAATTTGAGTTATGAAAAAAGTAATCAGAGTCTGTAAACTAGAGTTAGATTTCAAGTCTATTTAAAGAACTGTAAGCCTTTGGGAAAACCATCAAGTTTCTAAACCTTCTTGTAATCTCTCAAGTGCTCTTTATCCTTGAGAACCCTTTGTAAAAATTTTCTTATAAATAAAGCCTCCATTTCAGCAACCTTTACGTGGAAAGAATAATACATTTGTTTATTCGACATTTAAGGTATGAAGTTTTAAACTCCTTATAGAGATTTAGGGAAGTAGTTTTATCAGATTCTAAATGAGTACGGTCTAGAATGGGATTATGAGATGCATGTTATTATAATTTTTATATAAGGGATATATATTATGGTACGCCTCCAGTAGGAAACGAAGGAAGGCTGTGCTGTTATGATCTGAAGGAAGAAGGTAAGGGGTCTGTGGATCGACACCCTGTAATATATTCTATGCATGAAAGAGGGCATAGATCTTTCCATAACCCGGATCATATTCGATCAACCCCATAATTTGTTCCTTATATCCTGATTATGGTTTCCTGCATCTCATCTGTATAATTTCTTATTTTAGAATAGAATTTAATATATATATATATATATATATATATATATATATATATATGTATAGATATATGTATGTATGTATGTATGTATAGATATATATGTATAGATATATGTATGTATGTATGTATAGATATATGTATGTATGTATGTATGTATGTATGTATACATACATATATCTATACATACATACATATATCTATACATACATACATATATATATATATATATATATATATATATAAAGAGTTGAATATATATAATCTATATAGAAATATAAATATATAATTAGAATATGAATTTCATATTTTAAATTTCTTTCTTTTTAATTTTTTCACCCAATCATTAAAAAAATTGCTATAATAAGGAAATTGTACCAAAAAAAAAGCAAATTAATAAAAAAAATAAAAGAGCCTATTGGGTCGCACTTGTTTGAGTTGGGGCTACCCAATAATATATTCAGTTGTGGCGCTTCATTCAGTAAACACCACAACTGCTCTTTAATTTTTTTTTGAAAATAAATTATTGGGTAATACTTTTTTAATAAAATATCACACAATCCCCACATTAGCTGTGGCACTTCCTTAGGGATGCGTCACAGCTGATTCATATTTTTTTAAAAAAATTTGTCTACAAGCTATAAAGAAGTGCCACAAAACGTGTCCCACTAATCCATTTTTTGTAGTAATGAACCCACTTAATTAGACTGAATTATCTGTGTTTAATTAGAATCAAAACTGATTGACGGATTATTTGGATTTGAAAGTAGACATATAAATCTTTTCACATAGTTCTACTTTGCAATTTTTGGAGATCCATGGGAAAAAATTATGAATTTTTCAAGTTTTGGCAAAAAAAAAAAAAAATTAGTGTTCACCCTTGGACTAATGAACAAAATGTCAACCGATAAAATCTTAGAATGCATTATAAGAGGCCAAAAACATAGAAAGATGGGATTTTAAAGTGGGATCAAATTGACATGCACGCACTATGAGTTTCTAGTGATGCTATATTTGGCATAACTACTAATGCCTTGGCTATATATATATTCATAGATTACATGAATTTGGTATTTATGCTCTAGTTAAACCAATTTGTTTTGGTGTTCATTGATAAAATTTTCATTTGTTCAACGAAATAAAGAAGAGCATGTGAAAGCCACCATCTTTGTTTGGTTTCTGCAAAGTATTAAAGGATCATCATGGCTTGTGGCCGGCTAGCTATTAAAGAAAGTTCATCAAAGAATTTCCTCCAGTATAGCTGGCCGACCATTGACCAAATTGATTATAAAAAATTGACGACCTTTACTCTAGGATTGAAATTTGTGAGGAGGATTTTCAGGTTTTAAAGAGAAGGTTGACCACTGCTCCAATATTAATTATTCATAGTCTATAAGAACCATTCACTTGTGTATAAGCAATGAGTTAAAGAAAGGGATAAGTTAGAGTTATTTATAGAATGAAATAAATTGTTTATTTTTTAATATAGATGAGGATAACAAATTCTGAAACTAAACAACTTGCCGTTCAAAGTCATCAAGGGAATTGAAAAGGGCTTTATGGTTCCTAACTTACGTGTGCTGTAACATAAACCAAGTAATAGATAATGAAATATAGAAATAAGGGGATAATAAGTTTACATCATCCCTTATATTATAAAAATAAATAATTAGTAAGAATGGAATGAAAAAGTGAAGGGGCCTATAGAAGAGGAAATATTAGAAGGGAATGGTTTCTTATATTTTCAATCTCCCAATATAAATGGGATGCCCCATCATTCATAGGTATTCATTTATAGTTTATATGATTCATATTAAAAGTAAAGTCCATAAATGTAAGTGGAAAAAAATACCAAGTGGTAAATACAAACTAGACAATCTCTAGTCTTCATATTCTCTATTTGTAGCCACATTCATATCTCACAATAGCTCATGTCATGGTAGTATTGTGATACGGTCCAACCTAAGGTAGGCTAAAATTAGCTCCCCTCTTGGTGGGTTCAAAAATTCTAACCAAGACCACTAATCCACTATAAGTAAGTTGATGGCCAACCATGCAATCCAATTATTTTTTTTATAAGGTTAATATATCGTTTAGTCTTTATCACCAAGTTTTTGGATCAATTGCTAGAGGTTTGTTCTAGTTTAATTAAGATCTCGAATTCAATTCAAGATCCCTGACATCATTAGGTGTTAGGTAGGCCTGCTACCTGAAAAAAAAAGGTCATTACTAGGTGCATACTCAAAAAAGAAAAAAAAAATTTGTCTATCTTTATTATTTGTTTTTATAAATTGTGCTGGTTAAAAAAGAAAAAAAAAGGCTCCCTTCTTTTTTTATTATGATGAAGGCAAGTGCGACTTATTCCCAATGTATTAAAAATCGGATCGGACTGACCGATTCAAAACGAAAATCGGTGACCGGACTCTATACCGGTCTGGTCAGGTTCAGGAAACTGGGGTGAACTAACTTGACCTACCAGGGTTGACCCAGGGCAACCTGGGGTGAATTGGGGTGACCCGGTTGATCACAGTTTACCCTTTTTTTTAAAAAAAAATTATACCCCAAATGACGTTGTTTTGACTTTTCCTTTTTAAATTATTTCCTTGAAATTTTGTGATTTGTAAGGAGCTTTAAAAAGATTGTAGAATACTTTTGATGTTTTGTATTGTTTGGAGAAAAATCCTTATATACTTAATGATATTTTTGTGGGTATTAGGTTCAGGAGGTTATATTGGATTATTGATTAAAAAAAAAACTCTTATGCAATTTTTTGAATGGTATACATGAACATTTAAATTATATATATTTTTTAATTGACTTCAGTCTGAATCACTGATCATTGATCCAATGCCTTGGCCAGTTTAAGGGGTTAGGATGCAAACTTGAGAAATTTTAGGGATTAAATTTATAAACATTAAAAATTAACATAGGGAAAAATATATGAACATTTTGAAACACAAGGATCCAATCTATATTGTCACCTAGCCTCTTAATTAGTTAGGGGTTAAGATGAGCTGGCAAAAAAAAAAAAATAGTTAGGGGTTAAGATGCAAACTTGAGAAATTTTAGGGATTGAATTTAAAACATTAAAAATTACATATGAAAAAATATACGAACTTTTTGAACCACAAGGATCTATTTGTAAATTAGTGTAAACTCTACACTTTATGCCCTACGTTGGAATTGAATTTAGAGAAGTGGAAATGGAAGTGAAATTCCTAAATTAAATTGTTTCGTAGAGTAAAATCCACTTCCACAATGGAAGTGACTTCCATCAACATGATGGAATTCACTTTTTTGGGTAGACTCATGAAATTGAGGAGAATTCCATGGAAATGAAAAATTTTGATAAAAATTTTTTAGGAAGTTTTGATGTTTAGGATTTGGACTGGTATTTTATTTTTGGATAAGGACATATTAGTCTTTTTATATTATAAATACATATATTAAATTAAAATAATTATCAACTTCTATCGTCATAACAAACACATTTTAAGACTCAATTCCACCTTTAATTCCACTTTCGATTCTATTTCCACTTCTATTAAAAACCCTTCCATCATACCAAACGGGGCGTAGTAGAATTTATTCAGGTAAAAAACCTGCATTTTTATTTTAACGGAAATTATAAAAAATTCGATATCGATAATTGCTCCCTAGGGTTTTTGAAACCCCTGAAAATTGGGACAAAAGTAAACAAATCTCCTTTTCTCTCTGTCCGATACTCCGATTGAACCTGAAAAGGCTGATTCCATTCCTGCGCAGTGCCGGAGTTTCTCCTTCTTGCTGACCTCTGTGTGTTGGTGTTGCTTTGCTCTGTAGACGATGGGAAGGGGAAAATTCAAGAGCAAGCCCACTGGTCGCCGCCAGTTCTCTACGCCTGAAGACCTTGGTAAACATTGCTAATCTGCCCTTTTCGTTTCGATTCCCTATAGAATTTTGAGCTTTGACGCTTCCACATCATCAGTATAATCTAATAGCTTCTGTGAAATGTGTGATGGTGATGAATTCGTATTATTATGATGTAAGTTGGATTCTCTTTGCTCTGTCATCGCCTTATTCTTACAGCTTACTGCGGCAAACAAAATTGAGCTGAGCGAAGGAATTTCTTGGTCCAATCAATAGAAGTAGTAAAGAAGTATGATGACACACGTTTTCACATGGAGATGGAATTTTTATTTAGGTTTTGGTTTCTTAGATCTGAATTGATTGCAAACTCGGAATCTGTCTGAATATCGTTGGTTGATCCGTGCGCTAGCGCTGTACAGTCTAAGTTTACTTTGATGCAAAATATATTGCTTGAGTTTGGTTTGATTCTTTGATGTCAAACTACGAGATGAATTAACTACATTTGAAAGTGAAAATTGCCTCTGATTAACAGATTCGAATGAATCCTTCCTGATCTTGGCAAACCAAAACATAAAAAAAAAGATATTCTTAATAGAAAAGAAAATGGACTTTATGATTTTCTGTTGTCAACTAAATGGGTAGAGAAAGTCTAGGCCCCCATCGTTTTCCTCAGATTGATACCTTAGGTATGGTCCATTGAGTTCCTATTCGGGCCAAATACAGAATGGGGAAATAGAAGAAAAACTAAAAAAAAAAAAAAAAAAAACTGTATGCTTTATTGGTGTATTTGAAAAGAGAGACTGTAAGAGTTGGTTGTTAATAATTTTGACGGTGGAGAATATTGAGGAGAAGCGGCTGGAAATTGGAATTTGTGAACAGAGAAAAATAGCAGCTAAGATACTCAAAGGCAGTTGTTAACTGGTTGTCAAATATTGTAAATGGGGGCCAATAAGAGAAATTGGTACCAAGTTTTCTCTAGATTGCTGTTGCTTCCCTTCATAAATTTACTGTATTGAAATCTTTATTTAAATCTTTCTCATGACAGGAATGAAATTTGGGGACAAAACATGTTTTTGGCCTTGTTATTTTGTTCTTGTGTATGCTACTTGTCATAGTTCCAGTATCAAAATATTATGTAAAAGTTTGGTTAATTTATGGGTTGATTCTTTGATTTTGAAAGTTACATGAAGTGCAAAGAACATTTTCTTGTTCGTGTGAGTTCCTTTCTTGACCCTTCCCCATTGGTAGAAAAGGCAATAAAGAAGATAGAATTTGTCTCTGTAGCAGAAAAACTAACTACTGTAACTTCTTGTTTAAATATTGCAGCGGCTGGTACATCTAACCGTCCACGGACTTTTAGAAAGGTTTTATTCTCCTCCCTCTCTCCCTCACACAAAAAGACGCAATCGCTTGCTTAAATGATATTTCTGTCTGCATGAAGTCCTAATAGCATATTTTTTATTTAAAAAAATTGCGTTTTTATTTATACAAGGTTTGTCTTTACTTGATCCAATTTTCTGCATATCTTTTACAATTCATTTTTATTTAATATGGTCAGTTCCTTTTACTTTATTAGAAAGAGGAGGTGGTGGAGGAAGTTGAGGAAGCATCTGAGGAAGAATCTGAAGAAGAATCTGACGAAGAAACTACAGTTAAGTATTTTATGATTAATTACTAATATAGAGGTATACATGTTTGCTGTTGCTGTGGTTTTCCCATCCTGATATGCAATGGACTGGCTGTTTGCTTTATAATGTCAGCAAAAGACAAAAGGAACCCAAGGTATTATTGAGATTCAAAATCCTAATCTGGTAAAGCCGAAGAGCTTGAAAGCTAAAGATGTTGATGTGAGTTGACCTTCATTTTTTTGGTTCTTATGTAGAAATGTTATAGTAATTAATGTGTATGAAAGAATAACATTACTTTCTTGCTGATGCAGGTTGAGAAAACAACTGAGCTGTCAAGGCGAGAAAGGTTTGTTATATATGGTTGTTTTGATGTTTAAAGAGAGTATTTATCACCCACTTAAAGGCATTCCTCATTAAAGCAGAACAGATCATTCATTATTTAATTCTTTTAGTTCTATATTTGGAAGAAGTTTGAACGTGAAACTTCTGTTTTAGTAGATTTTCCTAATATATGTAATATTTTGCCACCTGTTATTAGAGAAGAGCTGGAGAAACAGAGAGCTCATGAAC
Organism: Albizia julibrissin; assembly: GCA_037074505.1. Lineage (NCBI taxonomy): Eukaryota > Viridiplantae > Streptophyta > Magnoliopsida > Fabales > Fabaceae > Albizia > Albizia julibrissin. The sequence goes on along the minus strand of CM073480.1, from coordinate 21,625,361 downwards.
GCTATATGAGGTTGCAAGAGCAAGGAAAAACTGAACAAGCAAGGAAAGATTTAGGTACTTGGAGTTCTTGAAATAATCTCTACTTCCTTGTCTTTAATATAAGACATATTTGGGGAGTTGATCTTATTACTAAATATAAAACATAATTTTTATATTTGTCAATCTTTTTTTAATTTACCTCTATTATGCTCACTCAAATATAATCAAAGAGGTGAGGGAAGTGGGCAATTGATGGAGATGCGTAAAGTGTTTTAAAAAATATATGTCATATTAACTAATTCAACTAATTTCCTTAATTTAATCAAATTAGGTAAATATGTCTTGTATTAAGGACCGGAAAAGTAATAATTATGTTCATTCCTTACATGTAATATATTACTGGTGTAGACCTATTGATTGTTTGCTGAGTAGGAATAAGTCGACTTTAAGAAAATCTGCTTTAGCATGGAGAAAATGACAAAATGCTTCAGGGGCAATATATCCTATGTGTTTAAGCATTTATGTGATGAGGGTTTTTCATTTTTACCTTAATACCATTTTGTTTCTTTGTCACCCAGAGCGTTTGGCTCTTATCCGTCAACAAAGGGCTGAAGCTGCCAAAAAGCGAGAGGAAGAAAAGGCTGGTAGGTTTTTGAACATTGTTCAGTATCTCTAATGTTTTATCTCTTCATATCAAAAAGCCTGAAACCGATAACAAATGTGACTGTTTCAGCCAAAGAACAAAAGAAGGCCGAAGCGCGCAAGTGAATTTCATGGTGATGGTGATGTGGCATAGATTTTACTACAAATCAATGACAGGAATCTGTGATGTCTTTTTTACTTTGTAACCCCGTTAGTTTTGATGAATGTCAGTATACTAAGTTGCCATAATAGTATGCAATTATTTCTTCCCCTTGTTGGCTAAGAATCTTGATCTTAATATCTTTCACTACATGTGCCCAAGGGAGGGAGTTTTATTTCCCATCTATATTTCATTTAACTTCTTTTGGTAGTTTTTTTGCATTGAATGAAAAACTGCACCGGACCAGCAGGTCACCGGGGTGACCGGTCGGTGGTCCGGTCTGGTTGATGAGTTAGACCGGTGAACCGGTGAAAACCAATGGTTCGACTGGTCAATTGGTTTTTACTTTTTTTTTTCAAAATTACATTTTTTTTTATTACTCTACCTACTATGTCATGTTATTTTTTAGGGAAAAATGAAAGTTTGGAGATCAAGATGAAGAGAAAAATAGATAAAGAAAAAACAAATATAAAAAAAAAAGATTTTGAAAGGATATAATAATTAATTAATTATAGGAAATGAGATATCATTGCATAAATATAGGCATCATAACTAATATTAATAGATTTTAAGCATTTTTTGTCTAAAGATTTTTATTTTTATCTATAGAAATTTTAAAATATATTATTATATATATATTGTTACTAATAAATTATAATATGATCGGTTTGATCCTAATTGAACCATTGATCCTTAAATCTGTATTTGTGACTGATTTATTGTCCGGTTTTTATTTTTGGTTTTTTGACTTTTTTTTCTTCAGTCATGAGCTTGAAGATCGTATCCACGTCATTAGGAACAGCTTTTATTACCAATCGGTCCCTTTTGCATTGCGTGTCATGATGGTCAAACCTCTGCAGCATGTTTTTTAGAATTTTACTTTGTGCTTGCAATGAAGAAAAATAGGAGAAACACCAAGGATGCCCATATTTTTTTCCGTACTTGTCTATAATTTTATAAAATACGTGTAAGTTTCAAATATAATACGTGTTTTGGGTAAGAAAATATATAGTAATTTTGGCATAGGCACAGCCTCGTTTGATATCATCAATATTATTATTATAAAAATATTTTGCGTATGTGTGTGTATAGAAATTTGTAGCTTATGGCACATGTGAAATGTTTTTTAAGTTTAATATTACTATAAAAATTTTTAAATCATAGCAATGGTGTTTTGCCTGTTATTTAAATTAAATTAAATTATTAATTAACTAAATATATTAAACTCATAGGTTCGTGAGTCACCCAAGCCATTTGGATTAATATGTAAATTTACATAAAAAGTTTTCATTTATGATGTTCGAGTGTTTTTTTTATTATTCAATAGTGATCGGAAAAATTCCACATCATAACATTGTTTCCCTACTGTTGTTAATTGATGTTGATTTTGACAATTAAATGAGTTTGCATGACTATATACATTCCCACATGGCATCAAGCTATTGCCAATTCATGTCATTAAAATTGTTAATCTATCTTTTTTTTTCCCCAAAAAATGTAAACTTCATTAAATTAATCAACAGAAGTACACATTAACATAAAGGTCTTACGACCTATTTGGAATCTCATTAGAAAGGAAAAAAACTTATTTGAAGGGTAAAAATTCATTTGACATCTGCAGATATGTTTGTAAACACATTAGTTTTCACTGAGCTTTTAGAAAAAAAAAAGCTACTTTTTTTAGAAGCTCATTGAAGTAGCTTCTAGCTTTTTTTTACTGTGTTTAGAAAAAAAAAAGTCAATTCTCTCACTGTCAATCTAAATACAAATCATATTAACAATATGATTTTTTTTCTATTTGATTTCTACAAAAGCTACATTAGAAAAAACCCATTTTTTTACTATGTTCCCAAACGCACTTAAACAAAAAGAAACAAAAACAAAAAAGGGATAAAGCCTAGCCCAACCACAACAACCCAACTCAAACAAACACCACTAATCCAAAACCGTAACCTTAATACAAATAAAGAGAACTTCAAGTGTTGTTGCCGCCGCCGTCGCTGTCGTTGTCGGAGAAGACAATAGAACACCAAGAACAATGACGAAATCCTTTAAGTTACTATATGCTAGGAAAAGAGTAGAGAAACAAGATCCACACAACCATGAGGAAAGAAGCAACAACATCATATCAGTTCTCGAAAATAGCAGCCAACATCAGTGACGACATCCCATCCCTAAACCACCAGATCTAAGAGGCCCAACCTGATACTACCTCCACCCAAACCAGATAGAAGAGGAGGAGACAAAAAGAAATATCAAGCTAGCAACGAGAAACCTTACTGTCAACGCTGACTTCCTCACCATCATTAAACACTCAATCTCGGTTGATGCTGGGAAAGGCATGAGGAATACCAAAATTCCATAGGGCCTTTGAAATCCCATTCTTCGCACCGTCACCATCTTCCCCTCCTCCACCAATCAAACCACACCCTTAGATCTTGGTAGATACTAACAGATTCAAAGAAATAAAAGTAAAAATCCTGAAAAGGCGAACCCCCATGCTGGACAACCTCCCCTTTGGCTTGCATTGGAGAGGGAGGCGCTGTAAAACCAGCCACAGAGAGTGGAAACGCTCACAGAGAGAGATGAAGACTCCAACCTACGAGAGAACAGGAAATGGCTATCAATCTACTATTAAGAGTTTGTTTAGAATAGCGTTGAAAATTTTATAAGTGTTTATTAATTGTAATTTACAAAATACGAAGTAACTTTTACGGTCTATGAGATAGTTTTTACGGTCTACGAGATAAATATGTGGAGGAGATTTATCTCGATTTACGTGAATCGGGCTTATATAATAAACCCGATTGATAAAATTAGCTCGTTTGGATTAGTTTATGGAAGCTCCATAAGTGTTTATAAATCGTGATTCACAGAATACGAAGTAACTTTTACAGTTTACGAAGTAAATATGTGGATGAGATTTATTTCGATTTACATAAATCAGACTTATAAAATAAGTCAAGCCAGGGCAAACATGCTTAATAACAAACAAGCACTAAAGCATGTAAAATATTGTAAGTTCGCGGCAACTCTTCCTACACATTTTCAAGTTTGATCACTTCATTCACTATTTTTATGGGAGGAAATATAGCCCCTATTTACCAAAATTAACCCTTTCGAAAAAGTAGCATACAGGAGACGAACTTGTGTTTGCCAAAAAGTAAAAGAGAAGAAGATTTAATTACTGGACACATGATATAGGATGCATTTTTTTTAAAACAACTTTTTCCTTATATATAAAGCGATCAAACTAACAAATTAACAAATGTCTATGAAGAGTTGTTTTTTTGGCAGAAAAAAGCCATTGGTTTTTTATCAATATTAAATCTGACATGCAATCTGTTATGTGGTTTAATGACAAATTACAACTTTAATGGCATGAGTTGGCAATGACTCAGGTGCCATATTAGAGTGCACATAGTCAAACAAATTCATTTCAAAGTCATTGAACCAAATTTTGTTTTTAGATATATAGCACTCTTATATGAAAACTTTCATGATAAATTTACACCTTAATTTATATATACAATAAAATTTTTTAAAACAAATACAATCACTTTTTATGTTTATAATCAATATTTCTGTATTTTTTTACAAAATATTTATCATAAAATAACTTTTCCAAACATCTTCAAACAAGATGAAAATTATGTATTCCTCTCAAGTGTTTCATGAAGACCTCTTTATATAATTTAGAAATATTAATAAAATAAAATAAATTATTTAATTATAACATACATTGTAACATCTATAAAATATTTTCATGCAACATTATATTGTATATTATTTTATAAATTAAATAAATTAATTTAAAAAAAATTATAAATATAAGAGAAAAAAATACTTACCGGCACAAACCAAATTCACCCCGACCTATTAGGTAGAGTATTTTTTAATTTTTCTTACTAAACATTAGAGAACTCCCAGTTTCAATTAGGCTCCTCCAGATCCTCCGACACTCGCCTTCTCAGTTCTCACCCAGCTTGCGGCGTCTGTGTGTGTGCTCGGGGGAACTCGTCTTGCCGTCACCCAGCTGCATCTCGCCGTCGGAATTTCTTCGTTCAGGTGAGCTTCCCTCCTTCGGCGGCAGTCCATCCTGTCGTTCTCCATCTTCGCTGCCGCAGCCCATCCGTCGTTACCGAAGCAGTTAAATAAGCTGTGTCATCTCTCCTTGCGGACTGTCTGTTGGTCTCTGTTTGTTCTATATTGTTCTAACTATATATATATATATATATCTTTGCTAACATTAACTGTCTAATGCAACTCCTGAAAGAAATGTTTTTTCAATGGTTAATGCAGACTTTTGCTAACTAATGTTGTATGAACATGTTAAACGTGGTCGCAGAAGATAGGTTGGAGACTCTTTGATAGGATGCTTAGTAAGAAGCTGTGCTTATGCATATTCCATGGCGTGCCTTAATGGATTATTATGCATTTCGTGTTCCTGCATAGAGTGGTTTCTTTCTAGTACCAAATGTGAACAAAATTATAAAATTAAAATTATATTAATTTCATTATAAGCGTTTCTATTAACATTCAACTCCAGTCCAACCAGAACTAGTGGATCAACTAGTTCAGTCTATAATTTTAAAAACATCGAACAAAACTCGTGTTATAAAATTAATGGGAAAAAAATTTAGTAATATTGCCACTGAATTGAACACGTTTTGTTTAGTATAGCATTTTTAGCTCATGCCAGTTGACTCAATTGTTGTCGTTGTCATTGTTGTTGTTATTTAACTGTAACATATTGATGCAGGACCAGAATTTATATGACTAGGTATTGAAGAGCCAATGAAATTGCTGGAAGCCTAAAACCTAGAGATTACGGGGACTTCTTTGGCCTGAGTCACTCTCCATTGTTCCCTCACATGTGGGTGAAATGACATTTAAATTATGGAGGGATGCTTGTAATGGAGTCACCAAGCTTCTCTCATTCTTCCTTGTGAATATTCTTTCATTTCCTACTTGATCAAGGTAAGAATTTGGCCCCTAAATGTTTTGTCAGCTTGATGCTTGCCTGAACTTCCCCCTTTTACTTTGTGCTTTTGGTTTCAAAAATAGTAGCTTGAAAGTTATTGTCTTTTTGGTCATGTCTTCATACCTGAGCGGCTGAGCATCCCACCACCCTCACAGGAATTTTTTTTGGGTGAAAAATACATGGATTTTAGCCCATCTCCATTATTTTCCCTTACAAGAAAACTCAACAGTGGTGAACTTCGTTTTGCTTGAATTCTCCTTTAAAGCATGAAATGGAATTTCCTTCTAAGTTTTATGTGTATGAATTCATGTGCTTCCTCACAAGAAAACTTTACAGACGGTGTATTTTTAAAATTGGGACGTTAGTCTGTGTAATAGGAGTCAAGGAATTCCCAGTATGAATTACCGTGGCAAAGGATGTAAAAAAGTAAACTTGCTGTCAATAATGACTGAGAGCGTTAAATGCCTTGCTTATTCTTTGCTTCAATGCTAGAGTTGCTAAATGAATGGTGGAGTCACTTATTTAGGGTGTTGAATTTGAATCGTAAAGGGTGCTGAATTGATTATTCTTCGGCCATGAATTGACATATATTTATTGAGTCTTTTATAACGTTTACGATATTTAACTTAAAATGATATATGGGTATGTTTTTCAAAGTATTTTGTTTTGCGATTTTTAAATATATTTTTAGAATTTATTTGCTTATCAATTTAGAAAATATGTTGTTGCAAGCTTCCTCATCATCAACCATGCAATCATCCATGTCATTTTCCATGTAAGCTGATAGAACCCTCTACTCTAACAACAAGCTTCTAACAAACAAAAAACCAGAAATAGACTACGTACAATGTGGGACTGATAATACTATTACTGAATAATAAAGTCTGGATTTCAGGGGAAATAATGATTCAAACCAAACCCAAATTCCTCATACAATCAAACAACATTGACAGAAATAGAAGAAACAGAACAAAAAACACATCAACACATTACAGTATTACACAAGAACATAAAAGCAACACTGGCTTTTGAGAGGCCAGCCCTCTCCTAAACCTTACTTCACTTCCAAAAGTCTGAACTCCCTTTCCCTTGTACCCAAAAAATAGTCATTATCCCTACCTCTGACTGCACCTACCTTGTCTATCAGCATCACCTTGTTACCCTTACAGCTAAAAGACTTGGGATAAGTCTCTTGATCCCTGGTGTTACTCTTTCCTACACCATTTCCCTTCCCATAAAATCTGCTAGAGGTCCTAGGAAAATAATATTTGTAAATCTTGAGCTCTATAACAAGAATTCTTCCTTGTAAGAACAACTTGATCACGCTTAGAGATTTTAGCTCATATGGATCATCCTGAATTCCTTGAAGTTCTAGGGTGATTGGGCTTGATTTTGGGCAACTTTTTGCATGTGGAACTCTTGTAGGACTTGTAGGATAGGATATACAGGCCTTGTGGGGCTTGATGGACCCATACTCTATCATTTGAATATATGATTATTTTCTGGCATATTTTTCTTTTAACAAGACTTTTTAATTATTTTTCCTAACCATTTTGAGGTGTGTAGTCATCAATTTATTTAATTTTCTATCAGTTTGTTAAGGCCAGTGTTAGCTTTGGTACATTCAATAGTTTGTGTAATAGTATATGCCTCTATGGATTTTTGTTTATGTAAACCATTTTTACTTGTCAAATCATGATGGTGAGCGTTTAATCTTTTCATGTCTCCTTGTTATGTGGAAAGGTGACCTCCCTTGGAAATGTTATGGAGAAACAGATGGACTTTGTTGACAGTGTCAAACCAAATTATCAGAATACTTCCTTCCGTTTCATTTCACCATCATTCTTCTCCATTTCCAAGTGGAACTAATCTAACTAAGAAGTTTTCTTGCAACAATTCTGATTCAGAATTTCCTCAGAAAGGCAAGCATCTTTTGAATGGTCAGATCATATGTTCCACTTTATCGAGATGCCCTTCTGATTTAATTTCTTTGAGCTTCTTTATGTGGTGTGCCCAACAACCCAATTACTTTCATGATGTGGCAACATTTGATTGCATGGTTGATGTGGTTCGTCGCCTCACTGATCAGTATAAAACAGTCAAAGGAATTGTGCTGGAATTGGAGACAGTTGGGTGTGTTATGAAGGCAAAAGTTTTTATGCTTTTATTGAGGATTTATTGGCATGGAGGAATGTATGACATGGTTTTTGAGGTATATGAGCAAATGATAAGTTGTGGGTTTACCCCTAACACATTCGCAAGAAATGTAGTAATAGATGTTCTATTTAAGATTGGACAAACTGGTAAAGCTTTGAAGGTTTTAAAAGAGACCGAGGCCCCAAACTTCTTGACCTATAATATTGCACTACTTCATCTTTCTAAGTTAAATGATGTTGCTATGAGTAGTCATATCCTTAAAGTTATGTTAAGGATGCAATATTATCCTAATGTTAGGACATTTGAGATACTTCTCAATTGTTTTTGCAAGATGAATAGGTTTGCAGAAGCATATCAAGTTTTGGGTCTCATGATCTCTTTTGGGATCACAATGTCCTCAAAAGTTTGGACCATACTTATCAATGGATTCTGTAAACAGAATAGACTTGTGGACGCCAGCAATCTGTTGAAGAAGATGATTGGAACTGAATGTTCTCCTAATGTTGTGACGTATACCACTTTGTTCAAGGCATTTATGGAATCAAAAATGATTGCTGATGCTTTTGGACTTTTAGATACCATGGTTTCCAGATGCCAAAATCCTGATATAATTCTTTATAATGTCTTAATTGATTGCCTTTCAAAGGCTGGAATGTACCAAGATGCTATTGATGCTTATTTAAGTTTGTCGAAACAAAATATAGCACCCGATTGTTATACTTTTAGTTCATTGCTGTCTCCAATATTCCTTTCTAGGAAGTTTAATCTTTTATCCAAACTAGTTTGTGGACATATCGCAGATGCTGATCTAATGTTCTGCAATGCACTTCTTAGTTCTTTTTGTAAGGCTGGGTTTCCATCTCTTTCTGTGGAATTATACAATTATATGATTGATAGAGGTTTTTCACCAGATAAGTATACTTTTTCTGCATTACTTAGTGGACTCTGTGGTGCAAGAAGAATTGATGAAGCATTAAATGTGTACCGTGGTATTGTCATGAGTTGTAATGATGTTGATGCTCACATCCACACAGTGTTAATAGATGGGCTTATCAAAATTGGTAAATATCACACGGCTATTAAAATGTTCAAAAATGCAATAAAGGAGAAATATCCGCTTGACAGTGTATCGTATACTGTTGGTATGTGTGGACTTATTAGAGGTGGAAGAAGTCAAGAGGCGTGTACATTGTATGACAGAATGAAGGGCAATGGTCTCACACCTAATGTTCTTACATGTAATATGATGTTGTCAGCTATTTGTAAAGAAAAAGATCGTGAAATGGTCAATTGGATGCTGCAAGAGATGATTGATTTGAGGATAGAGCTTAGGGACAAAAGTTTCTTAAACTTGTGTAAATATTTAAGTGTTTCAAACACTCATCTTTCATCTTTTAAGTTGTTGGTTGAGATGAGAGTCTTGGGCTTAATACCTGCCAAGGCATTGCATGATTCACGCTTTGTTGGACATTCTAAAGGTGCAAAAGCGAATTACGAATACTGTAGAGAAGCCTTCACAGACCGTAACATGGCCCTAGATTCATCCAGTTCTGAAGATCTCTGGGATGTCAATGCTGCAGTTTGTTGAGCTCTTCTACTTTCCATGTGGCCTATTTATGCTTAAATGGTTTGTGAGACTTCCATTCCTGTGATTCTCAACAATTTATCCTGGATTGGGAAAATGTACGCTCTAAAATTTCTAGGTTTTTTATGTGACATTTTCTTTTTCTTTTTCCTTTTTAAATCTTCTTATCATTGATCGTTGGTGTTATCTTTTGCAGGACTGTACTCATTTGATCCAACAAGATAGATTCTGCTTGCATGTTTGACTGGAAGTCTAAGATTCCAACATGCATCATTGTATGTAGTTCTATGCTTCTGGGTTATATGGTAAGCCTGGCTTGTTGGTTTGTTTTGCATGGCTGATTGATGTTCTTTTATGTCAACACAAAGGGAAATATCAACTTTTGTATCAAACCCATACATAGATAACAAGCAAATCATACATGGCTAGCACATATATCCACGTCACCAATATAGTCTAGGGCTAATATATGAGGAAAGAATAAACTAGCTATCTCTATGTAGCCTCCAACTGGTCCAGCAAACAAGCAAAGAAGTAAAGCTAAATCTTCTGTGCAACCAAAATTTTGGTGGCATGGTGTAAATCTACATGGCTGATGAGAAATTACCACCTCAATGCCACATAAATTTTTGTGCTGATTGAGTAGCAAGTTAAAATTACAAAATACTCACGCTGAAAAATAATTTCTAGCTTTTGGGTGAGTCCCACTTGTTTTCATGTTTTCTGTTTATTAACCTAAAGTTCTTGGTTTGTAAAATTTCTAACTTACCCCCTCTGCTTTATTAATTTCAGTAACTCATGAATCTATTTATTAAACACTAATGCCTCAAGTCCTTATCAGAGATAATACCAGAATACAGCTTTACTTAACATGTCCAGTCACGCCCTCCAGGCCAAGCTTGTTATCTTTGTTTGTCTCTGCCAACCTGATGTGCTTGTTTGTGTCCTCCAATTTTTTGGTGGTGCTTATCCAGGCTTGTTCTCTTAACATTGCACCACTTCCCCTGTACCACTATATTTCTTTTCTTTTCAATTTGTTTCATTTCTACTTCCCGTGTCTTTATCACCTCCCCCCATTCCTTGCGGTAGAAAGCCAAACTCTGGAATGACTTTGTTTTTCTGTCTATAGATTTATTAATTTTCTTTTTTATACAACTATTCGGTATCTAATATAACCAAGTCGAATTTGAGCATTACAATGATTGATTGGGATTAGCTCACCCGATGTAAGTTTTTCCATTCACAAGATTTGAACTTTAAACCTTGTTAAGAGGTTCTTGCCATTGATCCAACCACCATTTTCTCATGTTCTAATGTCCGTGTATTGTGGCAGTGGTGATAAGAATACTCTGAAGGGCAAGTGCTTTAACCATTTCTTTGGAATTGTAAGCTCCTTTTACAGTTTCCCCTTTCTAAATTTGTTCGCTTAATAGAGTGTTTTTTTGAATCTAAGCCAAGAATTTTATTGAGTTTTAAAGATATTTAACTTGGATCTTCTATAAAAGAATTATCTACAAAAGACTGCTCCACTTGTTATTAACCAGTCAGTTGAGAGAAATTTTAATTTTTGTTATCACAAGCATAATGTCAAATGCGTAGAAAATTATTATTGTATGTTTATACATTATTGTTTATTGTATGTGACATGTTTTCTAATTTTGTGATAATAAACCATTATTGTCGACATTTATATTCAGGCCCATAAATGTTAAAACAGCTTGTTTTGATCAACCCTGCTTATCCGATCTAGATTTGTTATACTCCCTCCGGTGCACAATATAGGGCACTTCTACAAGAAATGCATGGTCCAAAATGTAAGTCACCTCCTGTTTAATAAATGTTTTTTTCTAAAACAGCTTGTTCTGATCAACCCTGCTTATCCGATCTAGATTTGTTATTCTCCCTCCGGTGCACAATATAGGGTACTTCTACAAGAAATGTTTTTTTCCCTGTTTTACCCTTATAATTAATACCCACTTTTGAACTTCGCCCCACTCATTATATCCCCTCTCTCTAAAATAACACTTCCAATGCAATTAAACACATTCCTCAAGAAGGGTAAAAGTGGAAAAAAGTTACATTTTGAGATATATTAAATGACTTGACTATCATTTCTTTTTGCCGGTGATATAGTTAAAATGCTCTATATTGTGGTCAGGAGGGAGTAGCCATCATGATAAATGTTTTTATCATTGGTTGCTTCTATTCAACATCATCCGCCGGCAGATAAGTCAGGAGACCCTTTCTGCTGACTTGCAACCAGGCGAAGTATTTTTTAAGGTAGAGATTGTAGTGCATTTAGAAGGAAGATGCAGCTTTTCTTCTCAGCCTTAGTTTTCAATGTGCAAAGTACATAACTAGTAATTTGATGATAAAGAAATCTAAAAATCTTGCGTCTACATTGATAAGTTTTTTGTCCATTTCGTACGTTGATGATCCTCTATTATTTAAATTGTTTTATAAAGTTTATTTGACTTTGATGCCCATTCAGATAAACATATGTATTCTGTTTAAGCATAATCATTGAGTTGCTCCATTGTTGAACTTTTGCTTCTTACTAGGACTGTCCTCTTGCTTATTTTGATCCCAACTCGCTCAAGACTGAATTTGATGTTTATGACGGAATTGGTAGTTGTGATGATGCTCTAACAAAAGCTGTTATAGTGATCGTTGATGATGTGGATGTGATTATGTAAATCAACTTTCTGATGACAACTAAGGTTGTATAAGGTATGCATATGACATTATTTATGCTTTTGCAGCTTGCTTTTTTTATGTGCTAGGTTTTGTTAATCTGTCTTATTTTCTTTAATTGCCTCCAGTTGTAGATGGTAGTAACTACATGAGTATAAAGTGGAGTTAGTCAAGATGGAGATGCTGACATGGATGTGTAGCTATACAAGATAAGATTTGTAATGAACATATATGTGAAAGAGTTATAGTGGCATTTAATGTAGAGAAAAAGAAAAGGGCGACTCAGTGCACAAGGCTCCTACCAAGTGGGTCTGAAGAGGGTTGGATGCACGCAGCTTTACCCCTGCAAGTGGAGGGGCTGTTTGTAGGATTTGAACCTGTGACCTCTTAATTACATGGTAGCAACTTTTATCGTTGCTCCAAGGCTCACATTCTATCATAAAAAATCATTTGAGGTGCTTCGAACACGTTCAAAGAATGTCATTGAGTGCTCTAGTGAGGATAATTGATCAAGCAATATGGAGTCCTCTGAAAAGTAGAAGACTGAATCCAACACTTAAATGTAGTCATAAAATTGCTGAAAACACTGAAGAAATGCCACTTCTTGATAACCCTTGGGATCCAGAAATATGCACATGGCATGTTCAACTATCTTTGGGTTGGTCACCATCATGTCAAAGGCTACGTTCAGCATGTAGGGAGCGTTGCTCATCAACCATGATACTCTCGTCTAAACATAATAATCATCATAGCACACTTTTTCATGGAAATCTGAAGGTGCTTATAAATATACGATTTTATATGACAGTACAAAAATGCCGAGGTATTATGAAAAGAAAGGGACAAAAAACAAGGTGTTTACCAAAACATTCATGGCGCCAGCTTTGGGTGATGAGGATGCTGTGTTCTCTTCTCTCTTGATACGTAGATTAAGGGTCTGTTTGTAATCACGGTGGGAAAGAAAAAAGTACGAACAGTGTTTTAAGCCCAGTAGGAAAAAAAAAAGGACTGTTTGCGAAGATGGGTTCATCGAAGAAATTGACTTATGATAGAAGTCACTTTTTCAGCTCCTGGCTGACTTTTTTCAGTTTTTGGAGAAAAATGTTAGGGATAATTGATCTAATAAACAATATACTATTAAATATACATTTGTATGTGTTCTAATTTATCCATTAGAATATATTTAATCAAGTACTTTAGAGTTTTTTTAATTTTATAATAATAATTTAATTTTTCTATCAAATTTAAATTTAAATTTTTATCTTCAATTATCACAATATATACAACTTATATATATATATATATATATATATATATATATATATATATATATATATATATAATAAGATTCATGCCCTTTTAAGTTATTTTCCATCTAAATGAGCTTTCTATACGCTAATTCAAACATGTTTAAGATTAAAGAAAAAAAGTCACTCCTGCCACCACAAATTTAAACACAAATAACATCTATAATCTAACTTTTATCCTATTTGACTGTTTCAAAAGTTAGATTGGAAAAAAATATATTTTTCTACCACTAATCCAAACCAACTTTTATAAATGAGGCAATCCATCATATTGGCCTTCCTCGTTCTCCCAAATAATAACCTGTGGTACTCACGAAATACAAGTTCCACGGTGGACAATTATTTAATTGATGATCAATGATACTATTGGTAAAGAACTAAAATTGGTTCCCCCCTAGTGGACGAGGACAAGCCATAAATGAAACTTGCTCGACCAATTAGCATAAGACCGACCCCCCAGGTCCTCAATAGTTGTGGGTCACAAGCAAAACAAAACGGCCCGACAATGATGTGCTAGTAGGCATAATTAGATACCTTAATTATGGCTTGGTGATTTCTTCTCTCAGCGTTCATGAAAGCTCCAAACTCTCCCTAAAGCTTTATTATTCGCTCTGCTTCTCTGCTCGCCTCTTCAATTTTACAGCTCAGCTTTTCATACTCTTCCTGTTAGACCCAAGAGGAGTAGTGATGAGACATGAGGTCCATTGATTTTTTTTGAAAGATGAAGGAAGTCAAATACATTAATTTGTAAATCTGATCCTTAAGTATAATTCTCCTAAAATCACATCCAATCCATGCTAAATAGCTTGTCGTTGTAAAACACCTTTTATAAATGAAGTCATTAATATACACATGCTCACTCGCTAGTTCTCATCCCTTTTAAACGCAAATTAAAAAGAATCGTTACATATAGTTAAAATTTTAAATTTTTTTCTCAACTTTGACCTTATTAAAACACTCCCTCCTCTTAATATCATACTATATATATTTATACCTAATTTATTTAGATTAAGGAAGTTAGTTAAGTTAGTAAATAAAATATTTATTTTCTAAAATACCTCAATCATCTTCTTTGATTCCCTCTACCTATCTCTTATTTTATTATTATTGAGAGAGTATCAATAAGGGCAAATTAGAACATCATTGACAAACATAATAAATATGTTTTATTTTTAGAATCAAGATCATATCCCCAATTAGATCCTATATGGAGAACCTGAGGGAGTATAGGAGAAATGAACCAACACTCATTTGTTCAAGTGAAAAACACTAGCTTCTTAATTAGTTGAAGTCTGTTTGAATATAGAATATGTTCTAGGGAGAACTTCTCTCGAGTGGATCTGACAATACTTGAATGTAACCCATCTCACTAGTAGAGCCGATAAAACGGGCAGAGTTCATCGGACCAGCCCTTTTAGGCCTTGAATTTTCAAGGGTTAGCCTTAAGATTTTGCCTCAACAGTGAAAGCAGGTCTAAAAAAGTCAGCCCTATAGGGCCAAGGGTTGACCTTTTTAAGCTCATATATATTTTTTTATTTTTTAAAATTTTTTATATGATAATAATATTATTGAGTTTTCATATTTTATTAATGTGTTGCAAATATTTAGTTGTTATTATTGTTTTTAGAATTAAGTTTCATAAAAATATCTTGCATTAAGAATCCTAAAAATTTAAAACTTATAAAAGATATTTTTAATTCCATAAGTATTCTTACCAATTTTGTATTTTTTTTTTACTTATTTTCTAGTGATTATTTTGTTTATATCTTGTGTTGTTTATTTTGTTGACTATTTATACTTTTCAAGATATATTCATAAGAAATATTTTTTAATTTTGTTAAGTTTTCTCATTAATTACTTATAATTGTAATATGTGGACAATAATTTACCTTTGATTATGACTTATTTACTGTGTTTGTTTGTTGTATGATGTGTACCATTTACATTTTAATTTTGACAACATTTATGTGTTAAACTAAGACTTTCATTATTGTAATTTTTTAAAAATAACTGAAAAAAATAGTAAAAATTGTTAAAATAATTTCAACCTCAAAAGCTAGGCTTTAAAAAATAACGTTTTTTTTTTAACTGGATCCTTTTAGGCCTTGACTTGTGAAGCGCCACCTCTACTCATTAGCATTTTATGACAAAACACAAAAGACTATATATATATATATATATATATATATATATATATATATTTAAATCCACAGAATGCGTTGTATAAACTTTTCAAAATATGCCTTATATTTGAAATGTAGGCATTTTATTTTTGTGAGGGAATGGATAATACTTTTTAAGCTATGTTGAAAGGGATTGGATCAAGTCTTTTAAGTCATACTGAAGACTCTGTCAGTTTTGTTTTTTACTCTTTTTTTTCCCGAGTGTCACTTTTGCTTGAATAATATTTTCTTTTATGTTCATTCAAATTGCATACGCTTTATATGGCGAGTGGCCAAGATGTAAGCTTTTTCTATTTTTTTATCATGAAGTCAAAGCCACCCGCATTTCAACATCCGAAGATATATGAAATAAGAAATGGAAGGTGTTTGACTTGGTAAATTGTATTAGTCTTGCCTCCTTGAATTCACAAGCGTTAAGTGAAGGGTCTATGATTGATTTAAGTTTTGTTATTTGCCGGCCAAAGCATATTTCAAAATCCTACGATATATTATTCACTTCCATCTGAAGCTTCTGGTCTTATTCCAAGAACTCTGTTGAGTTATGGACCTACGAAACACAGTGATTCTTCTTCTGCTGCTTCTGTTCCAAGTTCTGATCATAGCAGCACAGAACTCCAACCAAGACTGTAAGTTCATTTCAACTTCCCAACTTCTGGAATATATTCCAGTTGTTAGATTTTATTTCATATGAGAAGAGCCTATTTCTCTCAACTTTTGTAAGAATAAGAAGTTTATATCTCTTATTTTGCTGTTTATCCAGCCGCCAAAGGCTCTTAATTACCCATTCAAAAACATTTCGAACTGCAAAATTATAGTTAATCTTGTAGGATTTGAGATGTTGAGTGGATCCTTGTGAACTGTAATATTCTGACAGGAACCTCAGAGATTTAAAAATTGGATTGCTAATAAGTGTCACATTCTCACATTAAAATCTTGTACTTTTAAACATCAAACTCTTGTGAATTCTATTCTTTTACCCTTTAAATAACAAAGTTCACATTCATTTCTGAAGATTTTTTCCCCCGCTTCATGCAGTTACAGCTTTATCATCTCTCACTGAGTTTTGGGAAAACAAGCCACCAAGTTGGGTAGGTACAGATCCTTGTGGTGGTGGTTGGGAAGGCATTGGATGTACCAAATCAAAAGTGACCACAATGTTAGCTCTTAATTTCTATTTGTTACCTTTTTCTTATTATATTTTATTTATTAAATTCTAAACTTCCCTCCTTGTTTCTTTAGAAAATTGTTAAGCATGAACTTTAAAGGAAGCTTGACAGAGGCTATAGGGAGATTAACTGAATTAATGACTCTGTAAGTTTTCTACCCTTAAAATGAGGGAAACAGAACTAATAAATCAGAACTCTGTACATATACGAATTCTTCTTTCTATCCTGTTATATATTTTGATTTGGAATATATTACATCAATAAATCCATTATGAATGAAGTAGTTCAATTGATTATGTTATATTGTTTTTGTTTATATAGGGACCTCTCTTACAACAAAGGCATGAGTGGAAGAATTCCAGCTGAAATTGGGAATCTGAGTAAATTACAAACCCTGTAAGGATGACATTTAGTAGCTACAAGTAAATCATTCATAATATAGCAAAAAAATTTTATTAGTTTCCTGCTGATTAATATATTTTTTCCTCTCTTTTCATTCATTGATAATCTGTTTCTTTTCTTATTGTTTTCCAGGTCATTGGTTGGTTGTGATTTCTTTGGTCCTATTCCTGATTCATTAGGAGCTCTTAATCAGCTGACCTTTTTGTACGGATTCAATTTTGACAATTTTGCTAGTGCTGCTACCTTCTTTAGAAGCTCTGCACATACCTACACACAACAAAAAAGAATAACCAAAAGCTATTCTCTAAAGTTACTTTTATCATTTTTCTTCAAAAGCTATTATCCAAAAGCTTCAAAATAAAACTGAACCATGGTGGTGTCTATCTATAAGGATC
Organism: Albizia julibrissin; assembly: GCA_037074505.1. NCBI lineage: Eukaryota > Viridiplantae > Streptophyta > Magnoliopsida > Fabales > Fabaceae > Albizia > Albizia julibrissin. Next base: position 21,607,707 of record CM073480.1, on the reverse strand, counting down.
AAATGACCACACATCATGGTTATTTATTTCTTTCTTTTGATTCTAAAAATTTAGATTGAATTGATTTATTCATGTTGTGTTGCATGGATTTTTGGTTCTGTAACTAAATATCTTTTTGATCTTTTCTCATTTGCAAATTCAAAATCAATATATTTATAAAAATTATAGGAAGATTATTCATAAACTGTGAACAATATGGCTCATCTTGAGCTATGTGCAAATGCATGGAGCCTGCATCTCATTTACAAAATTCCCCCAAAATGTTGCTGATACAGCCAAAGGGGTTTTCCAATCAAAGAGGATGATACTTGATATAACATCTTTTTCAGATTTCCCTGATCTTTCTTTAGGCTAATACCTGGCAATTTATGTATGACTCTGATTCTTTTTCAGAGCTCTTAATCTTAATCGGTTGAGTGGGCCTATTCCACGTACGTTTGGCAATCTGTCAAATGTTATTTGGCTAGATATTTCAGACAACCAAATTGAAGGACCCATCCCTATCTCTGATGAACAGGGACCTGGTCTTGACATGCTACTCAAAACAGAGCACTTGTATGCCTACCTCTCTCTATGTCAGTTTGATTTCATAATTTTTTGTACTCAGACTAGGAAAACTGCAACTAGGCAGCCCAGTGTACAAAACTCCCACCAGGTGAGATCTGAGGAGAGTTAGATGTACGTAGCCTTATCCCGGAAGTGAAAAGGCTGTTTCCAGGAAGAGGCATGGGTACAAATCTTGGAAACGACCTCTCTGCTTATGGGGTAAGCCTGCCTACATCTGATCCTCCCATATCCACCTGGTGGGAGCTTTGTGCACTAAGCCGCTCTTTATGACTGCATTTTTTCTACTTCAGCAAAGGACCTAATATGTCTTTATGTTCATCTTGTGCAGTCATTTTGGAAACAACCTCCTCTCAGGGAAAGTTCCAGCTAAGCTTTTCAGCTCAAATATGATACTGAATCACCTGTAAGGTTCCTTAAAACTAGAAAGTTTATATTCTTTTTGTAGTGTTGTGGGTTTGGCAAATGTGGGTGCAGGGATCCACATATCTCACCATTTTCATGACTGAGTCCAAGGGTCTAGGTAGCCTTACAATTATTTTAAGCGGTAAAAAATTTCTCATAATGGATGGAGAATCATTTCATATGTTCTTTTTGTTCAGGCTTCTTGACAACAATAATCTAAGTGGCAGCATTCCAGACACTATTGGATTAGTGAAGACATTGACGGTGATGTGAGTACCTTATCAAAGCTATTATTAACCACAATCTCTGAAATTATAGTGCCATTTTCTTTATTGAGTGTTTTCTCTTGGCCACAGACACTGTGATCGCAATCATATCACTGGAGAAGTACCTTCAAGTATCGGAAAGCTCTCAAAACTCACTGATCTGTAAGAATGGAGAAGAAATGTGTCAAATTTAACTTAATAACTATCTAAAGTGGTTTTCTTTGTTTTTTTTTTTAATGAATCTTGTTACTGAGAGAAGATCTTGATCATATTTTTCTTTTTTCAGGAAGTTAGGCAACAATCAGCTAAATGGCTCTATGCCCGATCTTACTGGATTAAATTCACTCGTCACTGTGTAAGTATTAAATTAATGAGCAGATTGGGTAAAATATATATCCTATACTTGACAAGTGACTAACAATTTGTTTCCCTTTAAATTAGTTATATGAAATTACCTCACACGAAAAATAGAGGCTTATATTTATGCAATGTTATTTATATCAAATTATGTGCAGGGATTTGAGCAACAACTCTTTTAAGTCTTCCAGTGTCCCTTCTTGGGCTTCAAGTTTGCCATATCTAACTACATTGTAAGTTCTTGTTATCTCCTTCCTCCAAACACAACCACTATTTTTCCCTATCCATCTTTTGAGTCAGTTATTGTGTGGCAGAACATTGGAAAACACTGGACTGCAAGGGAAAATACCTACCTCCTTATTTAGCCAGCCTAATATAGAGACTGTGTAAGGATTTGAGGCTAATTTGTACTCTAGTGTATGAAAACATTATGGTCATAAACTGATTGTTTTGATGTGGAAACAGGGTAATGAGGAATAATCAGCTCAATGGTACCTTGGATGTTAGCAACTACACACCCAATTTGGGTCTTATAGATTTGAGGACAAATAAGATAACTGACTTTACTCAAGAAAGTCAAAAAATCACTGTTAATGTCACGTAAGCTTCTTTCCTTAATGTTATCACCCAATTCTAATTCTTGCTACTATTTTTATGCAATCTAACCCTGGGGATGAGACTCAGTATTAATGTTAATTGCTCATGATGACTTAATAATACCCTAATAGAATAATATCTGATTCTATACTTATAATACATATCAGATGCTATTTACATCAATGATATAATATCTTCACACTTCAAGAGCATAATTTGACTTATGCAAAGTCCATGAACCCCAAAATTGGAGTAGTCGGTTGCTCGGATACTTGGTAATAAGTTCCAGAAAAGGTGCTGGATACTGGCTAATAGTATAAAAATAGGTTTTCAAGTTTCTCTTCTCTAATAAAGTTATCTGATTTTTTTTGCAGACTAGTTGGCAACCCCATTTGTCTAGAAACAGGAGCCGATTCACAAAGTTACTGCAGCAACTCACAAAATAGTATCAAATATTCAACAGTACCAAATAACTGTATACCTCCTCCTTGTATTTCAGACATGGCTTCCAGCCCAAACTGCAAATGTGCATTGCCCTATACGGGAGTTCTGACTTGTATAGCTCCCGGTTTCTCGAACTATGGAAACATAAGTTATTTCAAGGTTCTTGAGCAAGGCTTGTTGGCCGCTTTCCAGTCCCAACACCTTCCAGTGGATTCAGTTTCTCTCACCAACCCATTCTGGAACCCTTCTTCTGGTAATTTTAGATTGGACCTAAAAGTCTTCCCATCTCAAAGTGACCGTTTCAACAGAACTGGAGTTGTAAGCATTGCGTTTGTGCTCTCCAACCAGATCTATAAAGCTCCAGATTTTTTCATCCCATACAGTTTTTTTGGTAACGGTAGCTATGATTTCTCCAAAGGTGATTCAATGTCCACTTAAAAAATCTAAGGAGGCATTTGGGAAGGTGATCACTGTACCAAATGCCTCCTAAGAATACTAAACTCTCTTTCTACTCTTTATGATGTTATTGGAAAAATGATAGTTGAAGAGCAATGACTCTTATTAGTGACAGGCAAGGGCTTTAAAAATTAAAGTTCTTGTCAAGGGACATAGAAATAAGCTATTGTGGATTTTTTAACATTTCTCATGCTGCCTAAAATTACAATCAAATTTTTCTAATTTTATGAAAGTATAAAATTGGGGAAAAGCCTCCTATTAAAAGTTTTATTTGTGAGGATAATCTGATAAATTTTTATTCATATAGGGTATTGGTAGTCAGCAAATTTTATACAGAGAGTACCAGTACTTTGTGTGGAATCACACCGACACAATCACACCAAAAGTAGCATGAGAATATTGACTCCCTAACATTGACTTCTTATCCTACAATCACTCTGTTTCGTCTTTCTCGCCGTCTATCTCTCCTCTCTTCTACATTCACTTTGTATATATATGTGGTGTAATCTGTTGTAAAGAGTATGAAAAATATAATTCTCTTGTCTAATTCTTCTTCATGGTATCAAAGCGGTGAAGAAAATTACCGGAGAATTTTTCTGAGCATCGTCTGGAACTCCCAACTTCATCGAGTTCAGATTCCTCAATTAACACCACCAATACTATAGTCGACTGTCCTTCTTTAAGAAGCAGAGAGCAGCTGGTTCTTACCGTCACCCAGCTGCGTTTTGCTATCGACAGTTCTGTATTGAGTTTTGCTGTCGGCAGTTCTGTCGTCAATTCCTCCCTCGGCTTCTCCTCCTGTCGCTACTGAAACACGAGTGCCCGGTAAAGTGAGACCTCGCCCGCCATACCATCTGACTCGATCGAAAACGCAGAGTCAAGCCGTCGCAACCCATCAACCGTCGCAACTCATCGCTTCAGTCACGCAGTGACGGATCTCCGCTCGCCATCTACCTCTGCTCTCTCTGTCAAGTCAGCACCAGCGTTGCTCAGCGCTCGCCACCATTTGGAAAAACACTCGTCAAAATCAAAACTTGAGGACCAATCTCAAGTTTCAGCGCCAGAGGAAGAGAGACGAGACTGCAGAAGAACTGAATCGTGTAAGATCTAATTATTAACACATTGAAGATCAATCTGTCATTTTGTACATTAAGGACTGAATTGTTGTTTCTGAAATTCGAAATTCAAACTGACATTTCTAGAAATTTGAACCAGTCAGATTGTTCTATTTAATTCCATCAGTATGTCTACAATTTCTGATGCTTCTTCCTCTGTGCCACGATCTGGTTCTAATGACATCTCTACCGTACTTCTTGTATCTGAGAAACTTACAAGTGATAATTATCGAGAATGGTCTCAATCTATGATTCTTGCCCTGGATGGAAGAGATAAACTTGAATATATAACCAGAGAAGCTAAAAGGCCCCCGACATCAGAGACCAAGGAGTTCCACAAATGGAAAACTGAAAATGCATTGGTATCCTCCTGGTTAATCAATGCAATGTCACCCTCTATAAAGAAGAGCTTTATGTATCTTCCTTCAGCTCAGGAAATTTGGGAAGCCCTCCGTGAAACATACAGTCCTGTGGGAAATAGGTCCCGCATATTTGATGTTAAAAAGAAACTATGGCAGCTGAAACAAGACAACATGCCACTTGATGATTATTATCTTGAAAAATCAGCACTTTGGCAGGAGTTTGATGCTCTAAAAAATAAAACCCATCATTATGGGGATGATGCTAAGGAAGATCGTAAAGAAAAAGAAGAGGAACGAGTATATGAGTTACTTGCTGGTCTTAATGTGATTTATGATGATGTTCGGGCTCGTATCCTCAGTCAAGAACCCTTACCATCTGTACGAGAAGTCTAAACTATTTTGCGTAATGAAGAGGATAGGAGGAAATCCATGCTTCACAATTCTACTGCTGTTTCTACACCTCCAGAGTCCTCAGCACTTGCTGCTCAATATGTGGAATCAAAGGGTTCTAGAAGTCGCCCATTTTGCGATCATTGCAAGAAACAGGGACACATGAAAGATACCTATTGGGTTCTTCATGGTAAACCAGCTGACTGGAAGCCTAAGAAAGGAAAAGGGAGAGGTTACATAGCTGAAGCTTTCCAAAGAACCATCCCAAAATGACCAGCTAAACAAAATAATGGAAATGCTAGCTACACTATAGACTACGAAACAGCCTACTGCCACAGTAGTCAAGAGAGGTAATTTTTTCCAAGCTTTAGCTATGATAAAAGGAATATGTACAGGAAATTGTTGGATTGTTGACTCAGGTGCTTCAGATCATATGACTGATAACAAGGCCCTTTTCTCAACTTATGCTCCTATTACCAAGAAAATGATTGTACGGATTGTTGATGACTCTGAATCAATTGTAGCTGGAATCGGTTCTGTCAAAATCTCTGATGCACTTACTCTTCACTCTGTTTTACATGTCCCACAGTTGAAGTGTAATTTACTATCAGTAAGCAAAGTAGCGAATGATGAACGATGTCAGGCTAATTTCTTTGCTACTTACTGTTTTTTTCAGGATCTGCTGACGGGGATGATGATTGGGAGTGTGAAAGAGCTTGATGGTCTTTATTACCTTGATGAAAGTGATAGTCATAATATTTCCTCCTGCAATACAGTGTCTCTCCCTAAGACTAGTGATTTGGAATTATGGCACAAACGTTTGGGTCATCCAAATTTCAATTACATGTCTCAAATGTTTCCATCTCTCATTACTAATAAAATTGCCCCTGATTTTCATTGTGATTCATGTGAAAAGGCCAAACATCATCGTACTTCATTTCCAAAAATCTCATACCAAGCATCAAAACCTTTTTCCACAATTCACAGTGACTTATGGGGACCATCTCGCACACCTAACCGATCAAGATCCAAATGGTTCATCACATTTATCGATGACCATACATGTGTCAGTTGGGTTTACCTGTTGAAAGATAAAACAGAGGTGTATCAAACATTCATTACCTTCCATAATATGATCCGAACCCAATTTCAATCCCAAATCCAGATCCTCCACTCCGATAACGGAACTGAATATTTTAATCAAGCTTTATCTACATTTCTAACTGAGAATGACATTATTCATAAAAGTACTTGTCCTAATACACCCCAACAGAATGGTATTGCTGAACGGAAAAATCGTCATATTCTCGAGACTGCCAGAGCCATCATGTTCAGTAGCAATGTTCCTAAATATCATTGGGATGATGCTGTCCTTAATGCCACATTTCTCATTAACAGAATGCCAAGCCGACCATTATCTTACAAAACACCACTTCAACTCCTACACAAATACTATAACCTCCCATACCTTGAAAACACTCTACCACTTCGGGTGTTTGGATGCATATCTTGTGTTCACCTATATCACACCAACAAACTTGATCCTAAGGCCCTTAGGTGTATCTTCCTTGGCTACTCTTATTCCCAAAAAGGATACAAGTGTTATGACCCAGTCTCTAAACGTTTGTTTGTCACATGTGACGTCACCTTTCATGAAAACACTCCCTATTATGCCCTATCTGAAATTCAGGGGGAGAGAGATAGTGAATTCCAGACAAAGGAAGATGACCAGACAGTTACCATTTCTACTCCTATCATTAAAACAGAAACCACCACTGAAGCTACCCAGAATACTACTGATTCACCTTATACTTCTGATAACCTCGATAACCCTAACCTTGATACCTTTGATAATGAGAAAATTCAAGGGGGAGACACAAACAGGTGGGGTAATATCTACACATGACGACACAAAAGCGGTAATGAGCCACATGCTATTAGCACTCACCAAGAATCTGAGCCAAAGGCAGGTCAAGAAGAAATAGTGGCAACAGAAAATTCTGACTTGGATCTTCCTATTGCGGTTAGAAAAATTCCTAGAGTGCCCAGATCATGCACTCGATATCCCATTGAAAATTTTGTTTCCTATAAAACCATTTCATCTAAATACAAAGCATTCGTCTCTCATCTTGACAGTATTAGGGTACCAGACACAATTGATGAGGCCATGGCTGTACCTGAATGGAGGCAAGCTGTTTTAGAGGAAATGGAGGCCCTGAAGCATAATAAGACATGGGATATAATGGATCTGCCAAAAGGAAAGAAACCTGTTGGGTGTAAATGGGTATTCACTCCAAAGTATAAAGCAGATGGAACCCTTGAGAAGTACAAAGCTAGACTGGTTGCAAAAGGCTTTACGCAAGTATATGGGGAAGATTACACTGAAACATTTGCATCAGTAGCAAAGCTAAATACAATTAGAATTCTCTTATCTATTGCAGTCAATCTAGATTGGGATCTGCACCAACTCGATGTAAAGAATGCCTTCCTCAATGGAGAACTGAAGGAAGAAGTATATATGAAATTACCTCCCGGGTTCCCAGGGAAGAAAGCTAATCAAGTCTGCAAACTCAAAAGGTCATTATACGGATTGAAGCAATCTCCACGTGCTTGGTTTGAGAGATTTACTCGGGTTCTTAAAAGACATGGATACACTCAAGGATAGAGCGATCATACCTTGTTCTTTAAACATCATAAGGGTAAGATGGTTGTTCTAGCAGTATATGTTGATGATATAGTTCTTACTGGAGATGATAAGGTAGAGATCAATCAAATCAAGGGAGCTCTTACACGAGAATTTCAAGTCAAAGATCTTGGAGAGATGAAGTACTTTCTCGGGATGGAAGTTGCTCGATCCAAAGGAAAAATCTATATTTCTCAAAGGAAGTACGTACTAGATCTTCTAAAAGAAACAGGAATGACAGGTTGCAGACCTAGTGACACACCTATACAAGTTGATAAAATAGTTGAAGAAACAGATCTCGGAAAGGCTGTAAACATAGGGAACTATCAACAGATGGTAGGCAAACTAATATACCTGTCTCATACCAGACCAGATATTGCATTTGCTGTGAGTATGGTCAGCCAGCATTCTCATGATCCAAAACAGAAACACTTAAACGAAGTCTACAGGATCCTTCGTTATTTAAAAGGATCTCCAGGACGTGGTTTGCTGTTTAAGAAAACTGACAAACGGATTGTAGAGCTATTTACAGATGCTGATTGGGCAGGTGATCGAGATGATAGGAAATCCACATCTAGATATTGCACATATGTGTGGGGGTAACCTAGTCACATGGAGAAGTAAAAAACAAAGTGTAGTTGCGAGAAGTAGTGCTGAAGCTGAATACAGGGCTGTAGCATTGGGAGTTTGTGAAGGTATATGGATAAAGCGTGTTCTTGAAGACTTGAGGAAATCTATAAATCTACCAATAAAGGTCTATTGTGACAACATGGCAGCAATTAACATTACTCATAATCCTGTTCAGCATGATAGAACCAAACATGTTGAGATAGATAGACATTTTATAAGGGAAAAAGTTGATGAGGGTATCATCAATCTCAGGTACATACCCTCTAAAGAACAGACCTCAGACATCCTCACTAAAGGACTGCCTAAGGACAAATTTGAATATTTGATTGGCAAGTTGAACTTAATTGATATTTACAGTCCAACTTGAGGGGGAGTGTGGAATCACACCGACACAATCACACCAAAAGCAGCGTGAGAATATTGACTCCCTAACATTGACTTCTTCTCCTACAATCACTCTGTTTCGTCTTTCTCGCCGTCTATCTCTCCTCTCTTCTACATTCACTCTGTATATATATGTGGTGTAATCTGTTGTAAAGAGTATGAAAAATATATTCTCTTGTCTAATTTTTCTTCACTTTGATTTAGGTTCTTATCACCAATAAAATTTTTAATGGTGGACTTTTCCCCAATTTTCCCATCTTTAAGTAGCAATAAATTTGGAGCATCCTTGAAATATTGAGAGTATCAGGTTATAATTTTGGGTAGCATGAATGGTGACTTTAGAAAGCATCAATAGCAACTTATTTCTTTGATCCTTGAGAAGAAAATTAATCTTAAAGGCTTGGATGTCATTAAAATAAGTTACAGATCTTTAGCTGTCATTTTTCCTCCTTAATTCTTCCCTCTCATTATCATTTTATTCTCATGTCAATCAGAAAAGTCTTCATCAAGTAAAATCAGTACGGGGGTTATAGCTGGTGCAGTAGCTGCAGGTGTTGTCATTTTGGTACTGTCCATCTTTGCAATATTTGCAATCCGCCAGAAGAAAAGAACAAAGGCATTTAATCCTTTTGGTATTACTTCTTTTTGTTCAGGCTTTGGGATATTATCTTTATTTTCTTCACTTGTAAGAAATGTTTTTCTACCAGTCATTTTAATTGTTCCAACGCAATGCAATGCAAATGCAGCTAACTGGGAACAGAACAATAAAAGTGGCAATGCTCCTCAGCTAAAAGGAGCGCGCTGGTTTTCTTTTGAAGAGCTTAAGAAATATAGCAACAACTTTTCTGACTCCAATACTATCGGAGCCGGGGGCTATGGAAAGGTTTTCATTGATCCTCTTCCTTTAGTAACCTTACATGCATTCTTATGTTGTTCTCACTTTGGCTCCCAAGAATATTGCCTCTGGCACTAACTTTAACTGTGTTGCTGAATCTGATTAGTCCATTCATAATTTATAAAGGTTTACCAAGCTGTACTTCCCTCTGGGGAACTGGTCGCTATCAAGCGTGCTTCACATGAATCGATACAGGGTGCTGTTGAGTTCAAAACTGAGATTGAGCTTCTATCAAGGGTCCATCACAAGAATCTTGTGGGTCTTGTGGGTTTCTGTTATGATAAAGGTGAACAAATGCTGGTATATGAGTATGTTCCTAATGGCACTATATTGGACAGTCTTTCAGGTACTTGAAATTTCTCCTGCCTCATTTCTCTTGACTGTGAGTAAACAAGACTTCAATTTGTACTTTTTTAAAAAAATAAAATAAAAAACAGCAGAAGAAGATCTTTAATGTGGAGATTTTCGTTATTGAACTGTAAAAGGGGCATTTCTAGAAACTGATTTCGGAACTCTGCATTAAACTCTCAGTTGCTTATGGTATCATTAATGTCCTCTTTTGTCTTACCAATTTAAGCCCTGAAATTGATGTTTCAATGACATTGTAATGTACTCAGATTTATGTAAGGACTGCTTGAAATTCTTGTCATATTTTTCATGATATTAAATTGCAGTAAATGGAATTCTTCCTTCAATTGTGTAAATGAGGATCTCTTGAAGTTCATGAAGTGCATTAATACCCCGTTGGTCTAGGAAGCATGCATTTCTTGCAGATCTTTTTCGAAAGATTCGTAGTTGAATCTTTCCCTTATCATTGTACTTCAATTATTGTTAAAGTTTAAGGAAAACCAGCTTTAAAGACGCATTTCTTGATGTTCCTTGTGACTTTGTCTGTGCAGGAACATCTGGAATTAGAATGAACTGGATAAGGAGGCTAAAAGTAACTGTGGGAGCAGCCAGAGGGCTAGCCTATCTTCATGAACTTGCAGATCCACCAATCATACACAGGGACATAAAATCAAGTAGTATCCTACTTGATGACCATCTAAATGCAAAAGTTGCTGATTTTGGTCTCTCCAAACTTAAGGATAGTGACAGGGGCCATATCACAACTCAAGTCAAAGGCACAATGGTTTGTATATAATTCTTTAAAAGCAACATTACTCTCAATCTTTGATAGTTTCTCAAGACGCACAAAACTAGCCAGCTTTCAGTATGTTGATATATAATCATAGTACTTTGCAAAATCGAGAGAAGAATCAATAATATTCAGTGAAAGGATAAAGCATACTTAAAGCAACAAAGTTTTCACTTGGGAAAATTGCTGGGGGGGCAAAACCCATTGCAAAATTTATTGATTAAAAGTAGTTAAAATTTTTTTAAAGACCTAGGTGCAGCATATTTTCAGAGAGTGGAACTCTTTTTCCACTGTGTGCAACTTATCTTCAACTATGTTTAAAATGAAGACATTTGCACGAACTGAAAATATGTTCTGCACAATTAAAGTAGAGTGGTATCCACTCATGAACCTAGGCCTTAGATACCTTTGGGCAATAAATTTGCAATTTGAGATTTTTCAGCAATTTTTCTTTATCACTTCACTTCTATTTTCTTCACATTTTTAGCCTACTTATGGCTAAGGCTTAATGTGTATACTTATGTGTAATTCTTCTGCTGCAGAAAATATTCGTCTCTGCATGCAAAACCCTGTGCCTTTCCATTATTATACTGTCCAAAATTTGTCAGGTGAATAGCAGACATGGACTTACTTTCTTCTCTTTTGCAGGGGTATATGGATCCTGAATACTACATGACTCAGCGGTTAACAGAAAAGAGCGATGTATATAGCTTTGGAATTACAATGCTTGAGCTGGTAACAGCAAGGAAGCCAATAGTGCAAGGAAGGTTCATTGTAAGAGAGGTTCTAAGAATAATGGATAGATCAAAAGAGTTGTACAATCTTCATGCCCTTATAGATCCAATGATAAAGCAAGAAGGAAACCCAAAAGGCTTAGAGAAATTTGTGGACTTAGCATTGAATTGTGTCAAAGATCATGCAGAAGAGAGACCAACAATGGCTGATGTTGTGAAAGAGATTGAGAATATACTGCAACTTGCCGGTTTCAACCTCAATGCTGAATCAACATCAACATCAGAAACTTATGAAAATGCCAGTGGTGGGAAGATTTACCATCCTTATGTCGATGAAGATTTCGCCTACACGAGCGTTTTTCCACCGGTAAAGGTGGAACCTCAGTAAAGTTTTGGCATTTTTGGTCTCTTTTTTTTCCCTGTAAATCCTTTTCCTCTTCATATGCTTTTTATTTGTTCTGGTTTGGTTTGTGAAACTGTGAATTTAGGAAGAAATTCAGAATATTATGGTTCAAACTTGTGCAATGTTTTAGAATCTCATATAAGGCTCCTCAGAGAAATGCTTATTAATTGTGAAAATTTACATGTATTTATTTTTTTTCCCTATGGTTGAATTAATTGAGAGGAGAGAATAGGAAAGATCAAAATTTATACACGCATGTAATGTTTTAAAAATCGGATGAGATATTAAATTAGAAATATTAGTAAATCATAATTTATATGGTCGAATCGGTTGAGTCGTTTTGATTGAGTTGGTGACATAATAATTAAATTATGAATAATATTATAAATATAATTTTTTTCAATTTAATATTATATACATATAGTTTAGTAAATTGAAATAATTAAAAATAGCACTTTATTTGCCAACAATTAAAAATAGCACTTTAATAAGTTAACATTCAACACCTAACCTAAATTCATGGGTTATAAAAAAAAATTCAATTATATAACACCTATTGTACATTAAAATAATAAACATGTGCTTTAAATTTTGTCAGTTCACATTAATAAATTAAAGTAAAATTAAAATTGTTAAAAATTCAGGATTTTTAAACCCGGTCTGGATAAGAAACCGGCTAACTAGCCGATAAACCGATCCGATCCACTATTTTTTTTTAATTTTTTTTAAAATCAATTTTTTTTAATTTTTATTTAGAATTTCATATTAATAAGTCTAAAATATTTAATTTCTCACAAATTTGGCTCCGATTTAACTCAAATCTGACTATTAACCCTTAATCCAATACCCTGATCGATTCAATGCCAAATCTGATTTCATAACCTTATAAAAATTGAATATAGAAACATATATAATAACAACAATAACAACAAAGCCTTTATCCTACTAGGTGGGGTCGGTTACATGGATCACATGACGCTATTGTGCTTTGTCAGAATATAGAAACAGATAATATTAAATTTTTTTAATATTTCAAATATATTGATATATGAAACCTATTTATAAAAAAGGGTTAATGTGCAAAAATAGCAATGAACTATTTCTCAAAGTTCACCCAACACAACTAACTATTTCAGAGTGCAAAAGTAGACATTATGAATTTTTTTAGAGTAAAAATAATTATTTTTGCACCCCAAAATAAATAACGAAATTGTTATTTTTACTCTAAAAAAATTTATAATGTCTATTTGTACACTCTAAAAATTTATAATATCTAATTTTACACCTTAAAATAATTAATTATATTAGATACATTTTTAAAAATAATTCTTTATTAAATCAGCAACTTAACAATGAAAAAAACTTACTAAAACCGTCAGAGAGAAATACTTACTTACATAGGTAATAGACTAATAGTACAATTCCTACTTACCCTACACTCTAGTTCTAGTGTCAGCCTTCACTTGTCCCAAAACACGTTTTCCTATTTGAATCTGAAAAGTAATGGAGGTCAATAGTCAACACGCAAAGTTCATTGACATGGATGGATATTTTTTCTCTTTCTTCTTCTTCACTTCGACGTCTTTCACTTCTTCTTCCTCTTTCATTCTTCTTCTTCTTCTTCGTCTCCGGTGGCTGTATTTCTTCCATTGGTGTGGGTTAATGTCAGGAAGGGAGAGTGTTCAAACAAACAAAGGCTACACCAGCTAATAGACAGACGAGTACGAGTAGCAGTTGAAACCCTTCATCTTTTTCCCTCTTTTTTTTTCCGTTTTTCTACGTCCCTTCCTCACCCATGTTCAGCCGTCCGGCTATTGCGTAGTTCCGACCAAAAAACGGCTTTTACCATTGAAACGAGCCATTGTGGAGTCCAGCCGACGTTCTGACCGGCTCGACCGTATGCATGAGGGTGTGTTTCCCATTTTAAATGAATGTAATATTTGTGTTTTGACCAGGTCAAACAAAAAAATTTATATTTTGAAAAAGTATGCAGGCTTAGTTAGCTTGTTATTGAAAATAGATGGATAAGCATTAATTTGAAGAGAAAAGGACTTTGAGAAAATTACACTAAATTCCTAATTCAGAAAAATAATATAAAAAACGTTTTATAATTTATCAATGATATTGCACTTATTAATGATTATTTTTTTACTTATCAATGATTTTTTTATTTGTTATTAATAAATTATGAAATTTTATTATATTATTTTTTTAACTGAAATCTTAATGCGATTTCTCTATTTTGAATGATAATATATTATTTTACTAATTTAATTTGACTGCTCCATATATAAATAAGTAATTATCTATGAACGAAAAATGATAAAGAATTATATACTTAAAGATACACATGATACTTCTCTTGAGATTAAACGCACTGGATTTTTCTGTTTAATTAATATTAATTACGTTAACTTTAATTAATATATGGTCAGGTTTTTTCTCAATTATTATTCACCTATTTAGTCTAACATAATAGATATAAATATATAATCTAACTATAAATTGATCATGGAAGATCTTACACAATACATTATTTCTTGTAAGTAGTTTCATCGTGAATTAATGATTTTTCTTATTAAGTTTACCTATTAGTGAGACTAATCATCAACATGTGTTTTGAGTCTTTCAGTTAACAATGAACTTATCTATATTGAAGAGTCACAATGTAGTCCAGTAACTAAGTTATGGTAAAAAAAAAAACCGAGTTATGGTGAAGATGGAACTAGAAACTAAGAAAGAGATGAACAAATGGAACAAAGAGGATAAGGTCAATAGCTAAAACGTGCACGCAAAACTATGGCTGAAACCACTCGGAGATGTCGCAAAACAAAATTCGGCTTCTCTCCCTTATATTCCCATTCATTGCCTCTCCCTTACTAAAAAACGTTGCTATTTTGATTCTAAGATGGTGACGTTCCAGAATTTGACTCCACGAACTGAAGTCATTTCCCACGACGTTGTTCCAGTACAATACAATATTAAATAAAATAGATCTCCTATTTTTAGTTTCATAGACAGTTCAGAAGATAAGGAAAAAGGATAGAAAAATATGATTTAAATTAAAAAAAATCCCTTAAATATTTATTCTATTTTATCCTTAATATAAGACCCATTTAATTTATTTTTTTTGAGAAATTAAATAAACCAAATAAATTATTTAATGATAACATATGTTAAATATTATTACATTATATATCAGAAAAAAAGATAAATAAAAATATTTCAAAATAATATATTTAGCTTCCTTAACTTTTTCAAATAAGTCTAGGTCAAAATTTTTTTTAAATAAGTCAACTGGGTCTTATATTAAAGATCAGGATAATACTAAATTAGCAAAAGGACAAATATATAATTTGGTAGGAATATGAGATTTTAAACTCTGAGTGTTGACAACTTGAATATATGAATTAGCAATTTAGGCATAGAGATTAATAACTTAAGCTCTCCAAATTGTAATGACAACTTGGAGAGCTCAAGTTATTAATCTCTATATCTAAGTTGTTAATTCATATATTGAAGTTGTCAACATCCAGAGTTCAAAATCTCATATTCCTACCAAATTATATATTTGTCCTTTTACTAATTTAATACTACATTGATCCTTAATATAAGATCCAGTTGATTTATTTGAAAAAGTTAATGAAGTTAAATATATTAATTTAAAGTATTTTTATTTATCATTTTTTCTGATATGTAATGTAATAATATTTAACATATATTATGATTAAATAATTTATTTGATTTACTCAATTTCTCCTAAAAAAAATTAAATAGGTCTTATATTAAGAACAAGATAGAATAAATATTTGAAGGGTTTTTTTAGTTTAAATCTTATTTTTCTATCCTTTTCCTTATCTTCGAACCGAAAGCTACGAAACTAAAAATAGGAGATCTATTTTATTTAATATTGCACTGTATTGGAAAAACGTCGTGGGAAATGACTTTAGTTCGTGGAGTCAAATTCTGGAACATCGCCATCTCATAATCAAAACGGCGTCGTTTTTGAATAAGAGAGAGGCAATGGATGAGAATATAATGGAGAGAAGCTAAACGCAACCATAAAACAAAAGGCATTCTACGATATTTCCAAAGGTCAGTAGTTTTCAAAAATAGTAGGTAAAATTTCTTTAAAATGTGTTTCTTATTTATAGAAAGTGGCTATGGATGGTGGTGATTTGCTTGAACTATCATGATCTAATGAAAATTTAGTAAAATTTACGTTAGATGGTGACAATAAAAAATAAAAAAAACCATCATTGTATTAGATTATTTTCCCCAACCAGTTTTAAACTAGTACACAAAAGAAGCACTAAAGGAGCGGACCTAATTTTTCATGAGGCGCCTTTTTTTTTTTTGCCGGAATAATGAGGCACTTAAATGTTTCACAGCATTTAGTCAAGCAATAATGACATGTTGTAAAAACAAACACTGAAGGAAATAAATAAATAAAAACAAACACACTTATATTCCTTAATAAATTTTAACAAAATAAATTATTTGATGAGATTTCCTTTTATTAATGAGTTCAATCCGCACATTGTTATCTTTGTAATATCCCAAAAAGTACTCAAGGACTAAGTGTACTAATGGATAGTGAAATTAATGAAAGAATTATCCCAAGAAATTAATGGCCTTATACAAGTGTCAAAAATTAGGCCAACCCAAAGGAAAGGAGTAAGAAATGATTTATTTCGATAAATCATAAAACGTAAGGGCAAAACGGTAATTTTGCCATAAAACAAGAAACAAATATTTTTCTCCTAATATTCCCAATAATTTTGTTCAAATAGGAATTTAAAAAGGGAAAATGGCTAGTTGGTAATTAATAAGTCCAATTTGGAGTATTATTACCATGGAAAAATCAAAGTTGGGAAAAGTCAACAATTTCAACAAAGACTAAGCAATGATTGAAGATGCAAGAAGCTATTATTTCCCTCCTCCTTCTTTACATTTCGGTGGCATAGAAAAGCAAGGGAAATATACATATATACTTGTTGGTCAACATTGATTCAAGAAGAAAATTCTTGACCAATTAAAGGTTAACATGTGGAAACTTGTAACTTGGAAATTTTGACCAAGACACAAATGAATTGGAAGAGAACTTGGATAATTAAATGGACACCATTTTGGGGCAGCCATATACGGTCAAAGAAGCAAATGGAAGACAAGAAAACTAACCAAAGTGAACTTGACCATGGTTGGAAAATTAACTCAACTTTGCAAGAAACCATAGGAAGTTGACACATGGCATATTTCCTTTTTCCTCTTGGTGTTATACGGCCAAGTGATAAGAGATGAAGCCAAATGAATTATCACACTTCAAACACTCTCTCTCCAAGCTCTCATAGACGTCCAAGAAGCTTAAGGAAAGAGAAAGAGGAAGACAACTTCAAGGTAAGAGTTCTAGCTTGATTTTCACCTAGTAAATCTCTTCTATAGCTCAAACACCCTTCATAAACATTGTTCCTCTTGATGAGAGCTTCAACTCTATGGTTTTAGAATTTCAAGAGGAGGTGTTTTCAGCCATCTTGCAAAAGCACAAGTTCAAGAAACAAAGAAAGAACCTAAGGAGGAGCAAGAGGTGAGCTTTAGCTTCATTTTGAACTATGGATTGTGTTGGTTGGTTGAGGATTTTTCCCATGTGAAATCTGCCCTGTTTTTGGTCAAGTTATGATTATGAAGATTCATGGTATTTTGGTTGTGTTCATGGTGTTTTATGATGTTTGGAAGGCTTATAAAACTAGTTTGAGACTTAAATTGCAAGTTGGGTAATTGTTGGCTTATTTGTCACATTTCTACCCTGTGTATGACGTGGTGAAAGAGTTGGAATTTGATAATTTTGATGCTTCCATTGGCTTTATAAGGCAAAATTGTGTAGGTATACAAGTGTTCATGAATTTTGGATGTTCCTATATCAATTTGGAAATTTTGAAAGTGTGCATGAACATGTTATGTAATCTGCCCTGTGTAACAGTAGATGTTGTGCGTGATAATTCAAGGGGTAAATATTTTCCAAAAATTCTGAAACTTTCTAGTCTTAAATTAGAGACATAGAACTTTAATTTGATAGGTCATAAGGATTAATTGAATGTGTATGCTGTGAGTTACACATTTTTGAAGTTTGGTCATGTAAAACTGAAGAATTCTGAAACAATGTCCAATTACTGGAAATTCTGGATTTCTGTGCCTCCAATTGGCTAAGTGAAATATTTTTCCATGAAACTAGACTTAATAAGGGTCACATAGGATTTAGAATCACTCCAATTGGACATGTTTGCAAAGAAATATGAATTTTTAAAGTTAGTGGATCAAATCTGCCAGCATTTGTGCCTATGCGAATATTGCAAAATGTAATGGTATATTGTAATTCCTTTGTACACCAAGGGTAGAAATTAGTCCCTTGTGATAATTTGACCATTTTAACTCATTGGTTGACTTGGTAAAGTTAACATAATAACCCTATTGATAACCAACATTAAAGAGTAATTTATAAATGTATTGGGCTAAATAATAACCCGTCCATTCATGAATTCCCACATATAGGATTCGATATTTGTCCGGAACGACCAAAGAAGTGGTAACACATCTCGGAATATTGGAAAGGTTAAGGTAGTAACTTCTCCCTCATATTCTATGTATCCTGCTTCATGCATATTATTGCCATTATACATACTTGAACTGTGAACATGAATAGGGCCGAATTGTCCTTTAAGCATTCAGATGAGAAGGGCTTTGGCCCAATAGAATACCCAGCGCTGTGGGAAGGGACGGTACGTCCTTGAATAGAATTATTTATTGAATGAACATATCTCTGAATGTTGAATGAATATTGAATTGTTAGGTATGTGGTGGCTGTTATGGCATGTTTCTTCGTATGCATTTTATATGAGTGCTATTTGTTACTACTGGGATTCTTTTGAATCTCACCCTTTTTCCAATAACTAACCTGCAGCACGGGCAAGTAGTTCTCATGGGAAGAAGATAGCCACGGACGGGTAGAAGTGAAGACCTAGAATTTATTTTCTGTTGGTTATCTAACTTTTGGATCTGTATATAATACTGAATGGTATTTTGGTAAACTTAGTACTCATGGTGGTAGGAATACACCAACTGTAAACCTGGAAGGTTGTATGAAACCGATGTAAATTATCTAGAACTGGGTGACAGTACCAGGTTGACCCTTTTAGTAGCGAACTTATTCTAATTATCCGCTAAGAACTTCAGTAAGTACTCTGATAATAAGAAATGGAAATAGACCCGAATGAATTAAACCAATTTGAAAAATGAAAATGAGACCACGACTAAAATGTTTTTGAAATACCTTTCAAAAACCCAATTAACTATAGGATCGACCCTGTAGTGAAGTTGGGATCCCAAATGGATTAAGAACTGCTTTTGGTCTCTCATGTCATGTTTTCAACTGTTTTGTACGGTACAATAGTAGGGTGTTACATTTTTGGTATCAGAGCAGAAGTTTCTGGCTTTAAGTTAGAATTATGGTTAAGTAGGTATAGTGACTCTTGGATAGTAACCCAGGGGTAGGAAAGGTAGTACATGGTAACGGCTCCATGACTAGTTTTAGGGCTCCAGAGATTAAGTTGGTTTATGGTTCTACCTCCAATCCTGAGTTACAAATGTAAATGTAAAGCCACTATTGTTATGTATATAACTGTTCAAACTCATATATGTATGTTCCTTTCTTGACATGGATACTTAGGTATAAGGAATATATATATATGTATATACATAGCAATATGATATTAATGGTACAATCTTTTCTCTGTGATAGTGAAAAGAAATCATGGTTCGCCCGAGAAATAGACCAGCAACCCCAGAGGTTGCAATAGAGTTAGAAGTGCCCCAGAACCCACCTGATCCTATACAACAAGTACTAGGCATGTTGAGAGAACAACAGGCTATGATACTGGAACTTCGAAAAGAGCTTCAGGAAGTAAAGGCCAAACAAAATGAAGATAGGGTGCATTCTGAAACCGAAGATAGTGATCAGGAAGAAAGCAAAAATGAAGAGAGTGAATCAAAGGAGGAACTGCCACAGCCTGAGGGCCAGCCTCATGTACCCCAGCCTCACGTACCTCAAAATAACCAGATAATACCTGCAAGAGAGACACTACAGTACTGGATTACTGAACTCAATAAACACCAGTTTTCAGTATTCAAGGGAAGGTTTAACCCAGAAGATGCTGAGAATTGGATGCTGAGGTTGGAAAAGATCTTCCGAGTATTGGAGTGCCCTACTGAGAAAAAAGCACCAATGGCAATATACATGTTGCAAGGGGATGCAGATAGATGGTGGAAGAACACAGAAATGATTTTACAAGCTCGGAACATTCCTGTCACTTGGGAAGTGTTCCAAGAAAAATTTAATGAGAAGTATTTCCCTAGGTCGGTCAGGATTGCTAAGGAATCAGAGTTCTTGGCAATTCAACAGGGCAGTGAGGAGACCTTTGATGACTACTTGGCTCGATTCATTCGTCTATCTCAATATTCTTCCTACGCAAGCAACCAAGATAGTGAGCAATGGAGTTCAGACATGCTGATAAGGGGATTAAAGTATGAGATCAAGGACAGGTTGGTCTCACGACAGTTCGACGAATTCAACAAGGCAGTGGAGGAATGTCGGATCACTGAGAATAATCTGAAAGACTTGCATGCAATGAAGAATGCCAACAGCCGCAGTGAGTCAAGTCGAGGGAACTCTTCTCAGAAGAGGAAATGGCAAGGGTTCAAACCCCGAGAAGACAATAAGAAATCCTTCAAAGCGGAGAAGAAAGGCTACCAATGCCCCCAAACACTGCAACCTTGTTCTCGATGCGGTAGGACACACCATGGTAGGTCTTGTGATGGGCAATTGATTTGTCATGCTTGTAAGAAGCCTGGACACTTTATCAAAGATTGTCCACACCGACCAGTGGAGCCCAGACCCCAAAATCAAGGCAGAATTTTTGCTATGACCCATGAGGAGGCCCAGAAGTCCCCAGAAATGATCCAAGGTACTATCCTCCTCTATGGTAATACTTTGCAAGCATTGTTTGACTCAGATGCTAGTCATTCTTTCATTGCATGTGATTGTGCTAGACGCTTAAGACTGAGTACCTATAAACTACCGTATGATTTGATTGTCTCAACACCTGTTGGTGGTAAGACAATTACTACTAATGCATGTTTGAATTGTATTGTAAATGTTATGGGACATGAGTCTACGGTAGATTTAATTTGTCTGCCACTTCATAATCTCGAAGTCATATTGGGTTTGAATTGGCTGACGGCAAACAATGTGCTATTGGACTGCGGTAATAGAAGGCTTGTGTATCCTGATCCGCAAAAGAATAGGAATACAAGTGTGAACTTGAATTTCCTCTCAGTAGCTGAAGCTGAGAAATGTCTGGAAAGAGGATGCCAAGGATATATGGTATTTTTCTCTGCGCAGACAGAAGTGGAAACCACACTTGAGAATATACCGATAGTAAATGAATTTCCTGAGGTATTTCCAGAAGACATTAGTGGATTGCCTCCAGAACGGGAAGTCGAATTTGCTATTGAAATTGTGCCAGGAGCTGGATCGATATCCAAAGCACCTTACAGAATGGCACCGAATGAAATGGCGGAATTAAAGAAGCAAATAGAGGAACTACTGGAGAAAGGGTTCATACGACCTAGTGTTTCAACATGGGGAGCTCCAGTATTATTTGTTAAGAAGAAAGATGGAAGCATGCGGTTATGTATCGATTACCGAGAGCTGAACAAGGTAACCATCAAGAATAAATATCCACTCCCTAGGATTGATGATCTACTTGATCAGTTGTCTGGTTCTAGTATATTCTCTAAGATTGACCTGAGATCAGGCTATCATCAGCTGCGAGTCAAAGCAGAGGATGTTTCAAAAATAGCCTTTAGAACTAGATATGGACACTATGAATTCTTGGTGATGCCGTTTGGTCTAACCAATGCACCTGCCGTGTTTATGGACTACATGAACCGGATCTTTCGTCAATACCTAGATCAGTTCGTGGTAGTCTTCATCGACGACATTCTGATATACTCAAAGAGTAGAGAAGAGCATGAGAATCATCTGAGAATAGTATTGAATATTCTGAGAGAAAAGCAACTCTACGCCAAACTGAGTAAATGTGAGTTTTGGCTTACAGAGGTCAAATTCTTGGGCCATGTTATCTCACAAGAAGAGGTTTTTGTAGATCCTAGCAAAGTAGAAGCAGTGCTGAACTGGAAAAGACCAGAAACTGTGGCTGAGATACGCAGTTTTCTAGGTCTTGCTGGGTACTATCGCAGGTTTATACTGAATTTTTCCTGAATTGCCTTACCATTGACAAAGCTCATGAGAAAGAACCAATCATTTGTGTGGGATGAGAAATGTGAGAAGAGCTTCATACAGCTGAGGGAGAGGTTAACATCTGCACCGGTATTGATTATCCCAGATCCTAGTGAAACCTATGTGGTGTATAGCGATGCTAGTAAACAGGGATTGGGATGTGTCCTGATGCAACAGGGCAGAGTAGTAGCGTACGCCTCTCGACAGCTGAAGCCTCATGAATTGAATTACCCCACTCATGATCTGGAACTTGCAGCAATCGTCTTTGCTTTGAAGATATGGCGGCATTACCTGTATGGTACCACTGTAGAATTATACTGTGACCACAAGAGTCTCAAGTATCTTCATGAACAGAAAGAATTGAATATGAGACAGCGTAGATGGATGGAGTTGCTGAAAGATTACAACCTGGAGATTAAATATCATCCAGGGAAAGCAAATGTCGTTGCAGATGCTCTAAGTAGAAAAGCGATACAGGTGGCATATATGATGGTACAAGAACATAAATTGCTAGAATAATTTCGAGACCTGAACTTATGAAACCAAGTATTCATGAATATGAACGTGCCCAATGAAGTCTTTATTGCTAACTTTAGTGTTAGCCAGGAGGAAAACAATCTGAGAACAGAAATTGAAGAAGCTCAGATGAAAGATGAACATGCCACATCTATTCGAGATATGATCACACGGGGTAAAACTCATGATCATGATCTTTCGCCTAGCGGATTGGTCCGGTATAAGAAGCGAATATATGTACCTCCACAAGCGGATCTGAGGCGGAAAATTCTGGATGAGGCACATAAGAGCAGATATACACTTCATCCAGGAGTGGTCAAAATGTATCAAAATTTGAAGTCTGAATACTGGTGGCCAGGACTAAAGAGTGACGTAACCAAATACGTGGCTCGATGTCTCACCTGTCAGAAAGTGAAGATCGAACATCAACGACCACCAGGACTTCTTCAAAGCCCAGAAATTCCTGAATGGAAGTGGGAGAGCGTTACCATGGATTTGGTAGTGGGGTTACCTAGAATCCGAAACCATGATGCGATTTGGGTAATTGTCGATCGTCTTACCAAGTCGGCACATTTTCTCCTTATCAATTCTAGTTATTCTCCTGAGAAGTTGGCAGAAGTTTACATAAGGGAGATAATTAGACTCCATGGTATACCAAAGAGTATTATTTCTGATAGAGATCCTCGATTTACATCTAGGTTCTGGACCGCTCTACATGAAGCTCTGGGCACAAAGTTAAGATTCAGTACAGCTTATCATCCCCAAACGGATGGACAGTCAGAAAGAACCATACAGACGCTAGAAGATATGTTACGGGCGTGTGTATTAGACTTCAAGGGGAATTGGGATCATTTCCTTCTACTCACAGAATTTGCTTACAACAACACCTATCATTCGAGCATCCAGATGGCACCGTATGAAGCACTGTATGGGAGGAAGTGCCAAACACCCCTTTGCTGGACAGAATTATCTGAGAGAAGGTTGTATGGGCCAGATCTAGTTGATCAGACCACAGAACAGATTAAGATTATAAGAAAGAGGCTCCTAGCAGCACAGAGTAGACAGAAAAGCTATGCTGATAAAAGAAGAAGACCTCTAGAATTTGAAGTTGGTGATCATATATTTCTGAAAGTATCTCCAGTCACTGGAATCGGTAGAGCAATTAAAAGAAGGAAGCTTAGCCCACGCTACATTGGTCCATTTGAAATTCTTGCAAAAATAGGACCAGTGGCATACAAAATAGCCCTGCCCCCGAACTTGAGCAGACTCCATGACGTATTCCATGTCTCACAATTGAAGAAGTACCAACCAGACCCCGAGCACATTATCGAATACGAAGATATTGATGTGCAAGAGAATTCCACTTTTGTGGTAGAGCCGGAACAAATCATTGATCGACAAGAAAAACGGCTCAGAAACCGAAGCATTCCATTTGTGAAAGTGGTCTGGAAGGGACTCTCCCCAAGGGAAGCAACCTGGGAAGTAGAAGAAGACATGAAAAGGCGTTACCCGGAGTTTATGCCTCAAGATGTGTAACAAATTTCGAGGACGAAATTTAATGAACGGGGGGAGAATTGTAATATCCCAAAAAGTACTCAAGGACTAAGTGTACTAATGGATAGTGAAATTAATGAAAGAATTATCCCAAGAAATTAATGGCCTTATACAAGTGTCAAAAATTAGGCCAACCCAAAGGAAAGGAGTAAGAAATGATTTATTTCGATAAATCATAAAACGTAAGGGCAAAACGGTAATTTTGCCATAAAACAAGAAACAAATATTTTTCTCCTAATATTCCCAATAATTTTGTTCAAATAGGAATTTAAAAAGGGAAAATGGCTAGTTGGTAATTAATAAGTCCAATTTGGAGTATTATTACCATGGAAAAATCAAAGTTGGGAAAAGTCAACAATTTCAACAAAGACTAAGCAATGATTGAAGATGCAAGAAGCTATTATTTCCCTCCTCCTTCTTTACATTTCGGTGGCATAGAAAAGCAAGGGAAATATACATATATACTTGTTGGTCAACATTGATTCAAGAAGAAAATTCTTGACCAATTAAAGGTTAACATGTGGAAACTTGTAACTTGGAAATTTTGACCAAGACACAAATGAATTGGAAGAGAACTTGGATAATTAAATGGACACCATTTTGGGGCAGCCATATACGGTCAAAGAAGCAAATGGAAGACAAGAAAACTAACCAAAGTGAACTTGACCATGGTTGGAAAATTAACTCAACTTTGCAAGAAACCATAGGAAGTTGACACATGGCATATTTCCTTTTTCCTCTTGGTGTTATACGGCCAAGTGATAAGAGATGAAGCCAAATGAATTATCACACTTCAAACACTCTCTCTCCAAGCTCTCATAGACGTCCAAGAAGCTTAAGGAAAGAGAAAGAGGAAGACAACTTCAAGGTAAGAGTTCTAGCTTGATTTTCACCTAGTAAATCTCTTCTATAGCTCAAACACCCTTCATAAACATTGTTCCTCTTGATGAGAGCTTCAACTCTATGGTTTTAGAATTTCAAGAGGAGGTGTTTTCAGCCATCTTGCAAAAGCACAAGTTCAAGAAACAAAGAAAGAACCTAAGGAGGAGCAAGAGGTGAGCTTTAGCTTCATTTTGAACTATGGATTGTGTTGGTTGGTTGAGGATTTTTCCCATGTGAAATCTGCCCTGTTTTTGGTCAAGTTATGATTATGAAGATTCATGGTATTTTGGTTGTGTTCATGGTGTTTTATGATGTTTGGAAGGCTTATAAAACTAGTTTGAGACTTAAATTGCAAGTTGGGTAATTGTTGGCTTATTTGTCACATTTCTACCCTGTGTATGACGTGGTGAAAGAGTTGGAATTTGATAATTTTGATGCTTCCATTGGCTTTATAAGGCAAAATTGTGTAGGTATACAAGTGTTCATGAATTTTGGATGTTCCTATATCAATTTGGAAATTTTGAAAGTGTGCATGAACATGTTATGTAATCTGCCCTGTGTAACAGTAGATGTTGTGCGTGATAATTCAAGGGGTAAATATTTTCCAAAAATTCTGAAACTTTCTAGTCTTAAATTAGAGACATAGAACTTTAATTTGATAGGTCATAAGGATTAATTGAATGTGTATGCTGTGAGTTACACATTTTTGAAGTTTGGTCATGTAAAACTGAAGAATTCTGAAACAATGTCCAATTACTGGAAATTCTGGATTTCTGTGCCTCCAATTGGCTAAGTGAAATATTTTTCCATGAAACTAGACTTAATAAGGGTCACATAGGATTTAGAATCACTCCAATTGGACATGTTTGCAAAGAAATATGAATTTTTAAAGTTAGTGGATCAAATCTGCCAGCATTTGTGCCTATGCGAAAATTGCAAAATGTAATGGTATATTGTAATTCCTTTGTACACCAAGGGTAGAAATTAGTCCCTTGTGATAATTTGACCATTTTAACTCATTGGTTGACTTGGTAAAGTTAACATAATAACCCTATTGATAACCAACATTAAAGAGTAATTTATAAATGTATTGGGCTAAATAGTAACCCGTCCATTCATGAATTCCCACATATAGGATTCGATATTTGTCCGGAACGACCAAAGAAGTGGTAACACATCTCGGAATATTGGAAAGGTTAAGGTAGTAACTTCTCCCTCATATTCTATGTATCCTGCTTCATGCATATTATTGCCATTATACATACTTGAACTGTGAACATGAATAGGGCCGAATTGTCCTTTAAGCATTCAGATGAGAAGGGCTTTGGCCCAATAGAATACCCAGCGCTGTGGGAAGGGACGGTACGTCCTTGAATAGAATTATTTATTGAATGAACATATCTCTGAATGTTGAATGAATATTGAATTGTTAGGTATGTGGTGGCTGTTATGGCATGTTTCTTCGTATGCATTTTATATGAGTGCTATTTGTTACTACTGGGATTCTTTTGAATCTCACCCTTTTTCCAATAACTAACCTGCAGCACGGGCAAGTAGTTCTCATGGGAAGAAGATAGCCACGGACGGGTAGAAGTGAAGACCTAGAATTTATTTTCTGTTGGTTATCTAACTTTTGGATCTGTATATAATACTGAATGGTATTTTGGTAAACTTAGTACTCATGGTGGTAGGAATACACCAACTGTAAACCTGGAAGGTTGTATGAAACCGATGTAAATTATCTAGAACTGGGTGACAGTACCAGGTTGACCCTTTTAGTAGCGAACTTATTCTAATTATCCGCTAAGAACTTCAGTAAGTACTCTGATAATAAGAAATGGAAATAGACCCGAATGAATTAAACCAATTTGAAAAATGAAAATGAGACCATGACTAAAATGTTTTTGAAATACCTTTCAAAAACCCAATTAACTATAGGATCGACCCTGTAGTGAAGTTGGGATCCCAAATGGATTAAGAACTGCTTTTGGTCTCTCATGTCATGTTTTCAACTGTTTTGTACGGTACAATAGTAGGGTGTTACAATCTTTAATTAAAAAATTATTTAAATCTTTTATTTAATAAGTAACGTTCATGCACCACTTTTTTAAAGAACAATATTTTAAGCGAAACTGGGGTAAGCCATGATTTAAATATGTTACTAGATTTACAAGGAAACATTTTTTTCATCACGTCAAGACTCCATGACGTCAATGTGAAAACTTTTTTTTCCCTAATTTATAAGCTCCCCACAATAAGAGAAATAAAGAAAACCATCCCGTAACAAAAATAGCAACACAAAAGAGGCATAAAAAAGAAATGGTGATATGTTAGGGGAAAAAAAAAGCAGCACCCTTATATTTCTTATTAAATTATAGCAAAATAATTAATTCTTGAGATTTTTGTTTATTAATAATTTCAAAAATTGATCTAGGTATTTAAATGGCTAAAGAAGAGATTTGGTCTTTTATGGTTGCATTAGATTTCAATTTACTCCTTTAAATTTAAAAAGTATGCTTTTTAGTCCTTTTATATTAACACCGTTAACTTTTAAAAACGGAAATGATGGTTTGGCAATTAAAGGCTGACAAGGCCGGTTTAAATTTTAGTTAATGATTTTAATATTCTAAAATTAAAAAAAATTAAAAAAATGTGTTTTCCTCACTACGATAATGGCATCCCCTCCACCGATGCAATGTAGGCAGCTAGGGTTTTATTGTGGGAGGTGGCATTTGTGGGTCTCAAATCAGCAATTTTTGAGAGAGCAGAGAGAAAACAATGCATTCGTTAATTAGTTTTGTGTGTTATGGCGCTCAATTTTTTACCTGAATGATTAGCCGCCACAATCCATTTACGTGTCATCCTGAAGCCCATACCAAATAGCATCGTCATCATCCAAGATGGTCAATTTCAGAGAGATACACATACAAGGTCACATTAATGGTCTGGAACAAATATCAAATACCATATGAATCCACTTTTTAAAGTATAGATGAAGAACCTACCAAATGGTTTAGGCGCATGGTCACCACAAAAGACTTGATGAGATGAGGGAGATCACCTTTTGATAGCGATGAAGCCGACCAATATTCCCATCAATTCCCCAGCATCCCAGAACTCAATCCATTATGAATTTTGTGTGTCTGGAGCGTTGATTCAGAGCGGGAGACGCCATTGTTGTAGAAGGGAAGACAATTATTTATTTATTTATTTTAATTTTAGAATATAAAAATCATTATATAAAATAACTAAAATATAAACTTACTTGGTCAGCCTTTAATTGTCGAGTCATCATTTTCTGTCAGTGAAAGTTAACGTTGCTAATATAAAATGACTAAAAGTATACTTTATAAACTTAAAGAACTAAATTGAAATATAATGTAAACATAAAGGACTAAATTTAAATTTTAGCCTATTTAAATTCACATATTCCGAAACAAAGAATCTGGGCATCCTTTTCTTTTTTTAAAAATCACTCAATTAAGCTAATGGTCTTGTATCCTGGTGATATGAATGTTCCCTTGTAACTGAGAGGTTGTAGGTTCAATATTATTTGTAACCTCAGGGCATCAACATGTTTGATCCTATTTGTAATCTCAAGCTATAAGCGGATTTGATCCCGTTCATAACCCTAGGCCATTATTGCATGCCTTTTAACTCAAAAGAAAATCATTTAATTGATTTATTTAAATGAAATTGACAACAAATCCAATGAATTTTAAATCATTAAAATCCAATATGAATGAGCATTGGTCAATAAGATGTCGAAGAAAACTAAAGTGAATACTTAATAAGATTATAGAGTGGAACCTTTTGGTTAATAATCTATCTAAAGATTTGATTTTCGACAGAGCAGAATGACGTTATACAATCTATGCAGCACAACCCTACTTAATAGAATAAGGCTTTGTTGTTGCTGAAAGAATAAAGAAAATTTAATGAAGCTACCTTGCAAGAAACTTGTCGTTCATACAGTAACTTTTAGCTTCTAAAATAGTATATTTTAATCAAAAAAATTGGGTGTATACAAATATTTAAATATGCAACGAGATTTTAAAATCAAATAAAAATTCCTTCCTAGCAAGACCATGTCATGTCAATGCGATTAGTATTTTTCCCATCCATAAGCTTTGGTTTAAAAGAAACAATAAAATATTGGCCCAAAAAAAGAAACAATAAAATAAACAAAACGCGTTTGGCTTCTCTCCCATGTGCTCCCATCCCTTGCCTCTCCTTTTCCCAAAAACGACACCGTTTTATGACTTTATGTTAGATCTCATTCATACCTTTCCTCTCCTTTACCCAAGAGTACAACATTTTGGTGTAAAAAATGTAGGTTGAGCCCTATTTTATTAAAAAAAAAAATTAAGATTCAGTATTTTGAAGTATTTTTTCAGTGACACTTGATATTTTAAAATGATTTTTCGTGTATCTAGCACCTTAAAATATTTTTCTACATACTCTGATCACCCTCAAATATTTTTTCAGTCGTAACTATTGTCTAGCAAACTGCACTCTAAAACATTTTTTTAGTAACACCCAGTGTCATCAATTAATTTTTGGCTCACTAAGTACCTTAAATAATTTTTTCAATAATACCTAGTATTCTAAAATAATTTTTTTTTACATCTAATCCCCTGAAATATTTTTTTATCAATATTTTGCATCTTATGTTTAGGCTGCTCATTGCAATTAGAAAAATATTTTAAAGTGCATGATACACAAAAAATTATTTTAAGATATTATGTGTCACTGAAAAAATATTTAAAATGTTGAATCTTTAATTTTTTTGAAAAAGGGCTCAACCTGAAAAAATTATTTAAGGTGCTTAGTGAGCCAAAAATTAATTTATGACACTAGGTGTTACTAAAAAAATGCTTTAGAGTGTAGTTTGCTAGATAGTAGTTACAACTGAAAAAATATTTGAGGTTGATAGTGTATGTAGAAAAATATTTTAAGGTGTTAGATACATAAAAAATTATTTTAAAATATCAAGTGTCACTGAAAAAATACTTCAAGATACTGAATCTTAATTTTTTTTAAATAAAATAGGGCTCAACCTATATTTTTTACACCAAAATGTTGTACTCTTAGGGGCTGTTTGGTATGAGGGATTTGGAGGGGAGGGGAGGGGAGGGAAAATGTTTATGACTTGAATTTAAAAAAATTGAAGAAGTGGGGTTGGAAGTTTTTATTTATTTTTTCTTACTTTTTTATTTTACATCTTATCTTTATTAAAATTTTATAACCCCACTTCTCCAATTTTTTAAAATCTAACTCCTAAAAATTTTCCCTCCCCTCCCTTCCCCTCCATTTCCCTCCTGCCAAACAGACCCTTAGGTAAAGGAGAGGAAAGGTATGAATGAGATCTAACATCATGTCACAAAACAGCATCGTTTTTGGTAAAAGGAGAGGCAAGGGATGGGAGTGCATGGGAGAGAAGCCAAACGCAAACAAAACACATGCATAAAAAAGAGAACTAAGATGAGAACTCTTAAATCATTTCCCCCATGTTTTTGAGTATGTCTCATTTTCAAATATACACTGCAAAGTTCCCATTTTTATTGCATTTTATTAGCAATCAAAGTTTCATATCCAATTTCATGGAACCCAAAACAGGACCTGTGACCAAGACTCTTAGCGTCAGTAAAAAGAATGTGGAAACAAATGAATTTTAATTAAATCAATGACATGCCAAATTCTATGAGAAAAATGAATCTCGAATAATATTTGGTACTCCATTGACTGACCAAAGTTCATCTCCAATATGTATATCATGCCAAGTCATTGTGTGTATGGTCATATGGCTAGAGGAGAGACAGATGAGAAGAGATATAAATGAATTGATCAATGTTTAAGGGTTAAAACTTAGTCGAGTGACCACGTTACGGTGATGATAGAACTGTTAAGACTTATTTGAAGGGATTGAAGGCCAACAATCTCAACTCTCCATGGCAATATTATATATAGCAACATAAAAGACTTATGAATATAAGGAAAAGTTCATAGGGAAAAAATACATACAAAAGCATGCTACTTCTAAGAAATTCTAAGGAAGGGAGGTAGTAGTGTGGAGAGAATTAGAGAACTAGAAACCATGAAAGAGATAGCCAAATGGAGCAAAGAGGAGAAAGCAAATAGCATGAGGGTGGTGGATTCTCTCCAAATTGAAGAGGGTATATATTGAGGGTCATAGGGTGTTTTTGGCCGATTTGTTTCACTTGTATATTAATCAAGTGAATCATGTCGTTTTTATTTATTAGAGCTATGAATCCACCATTTCTAGCAAAACCACCACTAGTACAAAAAAGGTAGAGTCAATGGTTTTTTGAAACAATGGGTAATATCTCTATAAATGCCTTTTTTTGTTTATGGAAATTCGTGTTAGATGGTAGAGGTTTGCTTAAAATGATGGTGGTGATTTGGTTGAACCATCACGATCCAATGACAATTTAGTAAAATCTCCATTAAATATGGTGACAACATTCAATAGAACACACTTAAGAGTAATGACTGCGAGTGCGAGTGGCAATGGTGGCAACAGTAGTGGTGGTGACGGAAATGATGACCGTGGTGGGGGGAGTGTAAGGGACAAGAGAGTGGCAATGGTGGCAACAGTAGTGGTGGTGACGGAAATGATGACCGTGGTGGGGGGAGTGTAAGGGACAAGAGGGCTATGCCGAGTGTCAAAAAGGGATAAGAGGATGGGAAGTCTGGTGACATAGGGAAAGCATGTTCTTAGAAGGGTTTTGTGTTTAGCATTGCCAAGGGGGAGCAATGGCCACCAATTGGCTTTCATGAATGACGACGACCACTTCAAGTGTGGTTTAGGGACAAATTGCTATCTCCAAGTGATTTAACCTTGTCGTAAGGGTTAATCAAGGAAAGCTAAGCTAAATGTAGAAAAAGTGAAATCTAGCCTAGGCTGAGTCTCTAAGGAGCCTAGTGGATGTTAAAATTTCTAGCAAATCTATGACCCACAACTTAACAAATTAACAGAATAATAGGATGAGAGATTTCTTTGATTGGTTTTCTAAGGTAAGAACAAAATGCTAATGTTTATAAACTTTATTGCTAAAAGCAAAATATCTTTAGTGAAACAATGATAAAAGAGAGTTGCAATGGTGATTTCAAAAGCTTATGCAATGATTATGCTTCCCTGGAGATATCACATTGACTTCCTAGTCTAAGCAAGATGAAAGAATGAATTCAATCTAATCGAATCAAGAAAATTGGCAAACAACTCGATGGCTCACATACTATTAAGAACTACAATTGCAAGGAATTACTAGCAGTATAGAATCATCTGGCCTAAGAATAGAAAAAGTTAACTAATTCCATTACCTGTAGTCACAACCGTGCACTACTATGAACTTTATTGAATCAATTATGGAGAACGAATAAACTAGATCAAAATCCACAATATAAAGTAATGTCAGAAACAGAGGAAGGAAGATCAACTTGGTCTTACAAATTGTTCAACATTAACTAATCCTAATTCAGAAGATCTACAAAAATATCGAACATTCAAATCCTGGAACACATAATAAAGTACAATAATCTCAATTGCTATATAATTCCAGTGTTGAACTAATGAATATATAAAAAATCCCTCTCTATTAGCTATCAGACTCGGGCTCAGATCTTCTCCAGGTGATCACGATCAACTTAGTTACACATATCCGGATCTGCAATTAAGGTAGACATTGTGGAAGCTAAGGTAGAATTTGGAGATGAAGACGATTATGGATGGAGGATGGAAAAAATGGAAGGAGTGGAGAGTCGAAGATGAAGTGGAGTGAATTGGTGATGGAAAAAAGTGAAATGAGATAATGGATTGCAGTATCACGGAGATAAGAAGATGGAAAGTGGAAGTGTGCATTGAAATTGAGTCTGAGACGAGATCTGCCATTCACAGGTAATTAAGTTCGAGCCCCAGTAACGTTTTGTTCTGTACATATAGGTCCTTCTAAGCTTTTCACCCACATCCTGTGAACTTTCTCAGATTTTCACTTTAATCGCTCTTTCTACTTTTAGCTCTATGACTCCAATTTCTTCCAAGTTTCTGAAAAAATAAATCATACTAATGTAATATCATTTATTCCATAAATCAAATACTTAGGTAAAATCATAAAATGTAACAATTAAGCTCTTTTAGCTACTAATTTCACACAATCACTTCTAATCACAATTAATCCTAATAAATGCATTTCAAGCATGATTATCCCCGTAAAATCTCTAGATGAGTCATGAAAATATATGGTAAATTTGGGATTTATCACCGGGACAAGCAGGGTTTCTAGTATCACATGAGGAGAAAGATGGAATAGTAAATGGATGGAAGTCATATTTCTCAAAGAGGAACGAAGATGACTCTAAGGTGGACCCTGACCTATTAGAAGGCAAGGAGGAACAGGAGCATTTTCCAAATGGTAAATCACCTAAGTTATAGGTCATGGATGAATTCTTTGATAATCAAAGTACTGGAGGCAGTATTTCCTTCATATGTTACAAGGGATCAGATTCATCTCATGTGGCGACCTCGGGACCTTCTTAAACTGATTTTGTTGAGTAATGATTATTATATTATCTCCTTCACCAAGAGGAAAGACCATGATTATGTGTTTCAAGAAGGCCCTTGGATGATTGATAACCACTATTTGATTGTCCAGCGGTGGCGTTTAAATTTTAACCCTTAGAAAGTAGATTTGCAAAGGAGGATAGCAGCTTGGATTTGTCTTCTTGACTTATCGTTGGAATATTATAATGTAGAGTCTTTGATTAGAATTGTGAATATGGTTGGGAAGATTTGAAAATTGATAGGACTACCTCCATCTATGATAAAGGACGCTTTGCTCGCATTTGTGTGAAGATTGATCTCTAGCAACCTTTGTTGTTGACTTTTGATTCTTTTGGTGAAGATCACCTGATTGTGTATGAAGGACTCCATTCTGTGTGATTTCAATGTAGATGCTATGGGCACCAAAGGGATGATTGTCTGACTTTGATGCAAGGAGGTACTGGGGGCATGTTAAGTAAGTAGGTTAATGAACCATAGGAGGGATCACAAGTGGTAGAGGAAAAGGATACGTAATTAAGGAAGAAGACAAGTACTGAAGCATGATGGCCAGAGGAGTTGTGGAATGATTCTGGTGAGCCACTGCCGGAAAAACACCCATTTGGTAATTTGTGTATTCTGAAGCGGGATTTTCGGGCAAGAGTGTAATCACGGAGATCGTGGGAGTTGATATTGCAGCTAAGAAGGATAAGGATGTTTCAAAAATTAAGGAGGTGAATAAGGTGGTTTCTAAACCAATGGGTAAGGCCGGAGTCTGGGGGAGACAGGTTTGAAGAATGTGGAATTAAAGTGAGCATTAGGGAAGCATAATACTCAATATACCTCAAAATGGATACCAGTTGGAACTAAAAGAAAGAGAGTCATGCAATCTAAGCCACATGGTAAGGAGAACACACCTCCTGCACGTGATCGTGTGAAATTGAAAGACTTGGCACCGAGTGGAGTGAAGCCTACTGAGAGAGTGTGTAATATCCTGAATTTTAAGACTAGAGGCTTAAGATTTAGCTTGGATTAAAGAGAACAACTAGACCCCTGTTTGGTAAATGTCATAGTGAGAGATAATATTATTTCCCAAAATTCCTTTATATCTTTGGATATTAAAATGAATTATATTAGTGAGCTAAAAAGCTCGGTAAATAACAAAACGAAGTGATTGGAAGTCATACATAATATAGTAAAGTGGAACACAAAGTAATTTTGCCACCGGTGAAATTCCTGGTATGACAGTGATGATTGTGTGACATGCTTCGATGGGTAAATGATGGTGAAAAATTATGAAATTTTCTAGAATGAAAGTAGACTTATCAAGCTTTAATTTGATAGGTCATATAAGCTATTTGGAGTTGTACATAAAGATTAAAATTCTGGGAAGATTGAGCTCCCAATTTGTCAAAGGTTATATTTTTTCTTAAAACTAGACTCAATAAGGGTCGCATAACCTTTTGAACCACCCCAATTGGAATTTTGTACAATTAGATATGAATTTTCAAAGTTTAATGAAAATTCTGTCAGTTTTGCAATTAAGTGCGAAAATTAATTATTTGGACCAATAGTGAGCTAACACGTGGCAGGCACTTAATACCCTATTTAACAAGAGCTGGGAATCAGGGCCGGCCCTTGACGGGCCAGGGCCTAAAAGGGCCGGCCCTACAGGGCCCGGGGAAAGAAAAATTGCTGTTTTTCAAAGCCCGGCCCGAAAGAAAAATAGCAGGCACTCTGATTCCTGATTGATACCCACGAGATTATCTTCTCAAGAAATCATTGACACCCAAACGATCATCCTCATCCTCATCCTCAGCCATCACTGTAGTATCAGTTTTTACACCCTTCCTTGCTCGAGTATGAGGTCTTGTAGCTTCCAAAAGTTCTTGGACGCTCCTTGTTTTCTGTGGTGTCTTTGCAACTTTGGATCTGCGGGGCATATACTAAAGTACCTGGAAAGCTAAACAGATCTCAAGAGTATCACACTAACACAAAGAACTAACAAAAACAAAAATAAAAATTGCTCAAGCTGAAATTACTAAAGGAATTCTAATTCTAATCACTAATTGCCTTGAATCCCTGGCAACGGCACCAAAAACTTGATGCCACTGAATTTTAAATAAGCACCACAAATGTACGGGCCGTGGAAATAGTATAGTAGCAAATCAAGGTCATCCCACAGAAATTCAATTAAACTAGTGATTAGGCATTAAATTTCACTTATTCATTTAAGTTGAGCAAATAAAAAAATAATAATTTGAAAATCAATTTATGCAAAAACAAAAGTCCTAAATTTAATATTTTTTGAAATTTCAGTGGAGGAAAACAACCTAGAGTGGCTAATCCATTTTTCAACGTTAGAGCATGTATATACCCAAAATAAATGCACTTAATGTTAATTTGTTAATCTAGAGTTTAAATGAATATAAGTATCTTCCAATTACTCATTCCCCTCTCTCAAGTTAAAATTGTTATTCCTAACTAATTTACTCAAAAGACAATAAATGTTCAATTTCACTCTAATATGATTATATGGCTCCAATAGGTATATTCATATCCTATTGGCAAATTAGAATAAATTCTAATCCCACATTACTTAATCTTATGGTCCAATTAAGATCCCTCTTCCAAGGCTAATCTAAATTCCCCAATTTTCTACTTAGTGGTGATCAAGCACCAAGTAGATAAAATAATACAAGATTAAGTAAACTAAAATAACAATAAGCACTAATTAATGAGTTCACACATGCTCAAATCCCTAAATTAATTCATAGCTACTCTATGTTTAAGCAAATTAGCCACACATGGCTTTAATTACAATCAGAGCAGAAAACCAACATGATCCAGAGTAACTAAACTGAGCAAAAGGTAAATTTAGAATCATCACAGCAATAGCAAATTTCAGATTCAACAGCACAATAGAAAGGAACAAGAAAACGAAACGCTGTATGAATTGTCTCCCTTCTCTTTACTGCCAACCCCAAATAAAACGCACAGTGAACTCAGCTCCTCCAATTTTCTCTCCACTGCAATGTCGGCCCTCAGCTCCTCTGGTATGTGAACTCTCAAGGTCTGCTGGTTTAAGCTGAACAGAAGTTCATCGTGAGCTGCCTTCCACCGAAGATCAACCACAGTCCAACTCCTCTCAGAACGCCACCTCATCTGCTCCACAATGATGCTGATGATCCAACTCAGACCAGCCGCCGCTCTCCTTCCCTTTCAGCTTGCAACAACTCCTCTGCTCTTAGCTCGTCACAGATTTCTCGTTAGCTCTCAGTTCACGGTCATTTTGTTCTCTCTCTTGTTTAACGATGGTGAAGCTCACACCACCGTAGCCGCCTCAAACCAGCATCCCTTTGATTCCGTAGCTGCTGCTCTGGGTTTCTGCTGGTCTTGCCTTCCAAAACCAATGGCCTCTTCCTCTCTCTCTTCAGCTCATCGTCATCTTTCAGATTCTCTCCTCTGTCTCTTTGGTTCAGTGATGACGGAAAGATGACTAGCTCACTCTTGGACTCCTAGCTCTGTCATTTCTCTCCCAGCTACTCTAAACTTGCGGCCGCTCTCTGTTTTCCTCCCTCTCGCTGCTCCTCTCATGTTCCTAGCCGCTCCCTTTTCTCTTTCGTCCGTCATTCCCTGTTTTGTTGCTCTCCCTCCAGACCTAAAGAGGTCCCTTGGTCAAAACGTGCGTTTTGACCAAGGGACTTAAATGAAAACATTGAAACTTTTGAGTAGGGACTAAAGTGAAATGTTTTAAAATATTTTGGGCTGAATCAGAATTTCCTGAAAATATGAGTTCTTTTCTTTAAGTTTTCTCAGACAATTTTTTTTAAAAAAACAATAGTGAGTTATTAATATTATTATTATCCTAAATTAAATTATTTCTATTTTATATTAAACTAGAATATTTAAAATAAAATCCCCAAGATAATGCATCAACTTGATATCTTATAAATTCTCAAGACAATATTCTTAAATTAGCATTGATAACTCTCCAATTATATCAAAATAAATATCAAATACATTAAAAATGGGGAGTTATCATCGGCACATCTTTTGAGGCAAGGGCAGTCGCAGGGAACTAATAGGCAGTAGTAGATAGAGCTAGTGACTATGTTTTGATTGGGTATATTGAGAGTTAAGCATGCTTACTTTAGGGCAATCCTTGGATGGGTGATCCTTTGGGAAGCTATATGTACATTTAAGACTTGGTGTATAAATGTAGCAAAGACTTGTTGTACAATAGTTTTAGGTTGTATGATGTATGGTATGACTCCCTTGCTGCTGTATGTATATGCTATGTGATATGTATGACAACTCATGTACTTAAAATTTTTGTGAAATGACAAAAACACCCTTGCATCTATATGAAATTTATTTCCTTCTCTATTTTCATGTACGGTGAATTATAGAGATGACACGTACACAGAGGCTGAGATAGAGGTAGGGCTGGCAGTAGACATGGGGACAATAATGAGGAACTTGGTGTTAAACCTGACTCGATGCAACAACTTATGGTAATGATGATGGAACAACAAAATACACTGAACAAATTACATAATGACCTGAGAGAAGTGAAACGGAAGCAAAACGCCGATGCCGAAGCTCACAATAACCCTAGTAGATAGGGAGGAGGTCACCTGCAACCTCCAGAGCCTGAGCCAGAAGTACCAGAGGGTTATGTTGTGGAAGTTGATAGCAATCAAACCTGGGTGACCAAAATGAATCAACACCAACCAACCATATTCAAAGGAAAGTTTGATCCCCAAGCAGCAGAGGACTGGTTATCCTATTTGAAAAAGATTTTTGGGGTTATAGAGTGCCCATATAACATAAAAGCCTGTCTAGTGATCTATAAGCTTGAGGGTGATACTGATAGATGGTGGGGAAGCACTGAGGCAGTTCTGCAAGCACAAAATATTCCTGTGACCTGGGAAGTGTTTCAAGAAAAATTCAACGAGAAGTATTTTCCCTGTCAGTGAGACTGGCCAAGGAGACCAAATTTCTGACAATTCAGAAAGGTGAAAAGGAAGGCTTTGATGAGTACTTGGCTAGATACATTCGGCTATGCCGATACTTCTCCTACTTGAAATTCCGTGATGATAAAGAGTGGAGTTCAAACATGATGATACGAAGGCTAAAGCTGGAGTTGAAGAAGAAGTTGGTCTCCTGGCACTTCAAAGAATTCAATAAGTCAGTCGAGGAGTGCTGAATTACAGAACATGATATGATGGAGCTAGATACCTACAGAAGTACTGGTAGCAAGAACACATATGGCGGCAGGAATTCCTCCCAGATATGCCAATATCAGGGTAGTTCTTCGAGTGGTAGCAATAAGAAGCCAAATTAGTTCGACAGCTGAGGCAACCAAAGACCCCCTAGAAACAGAATGTGTTGATATTATAGGAACCCTCTCCATCTTGGTTAGATATGCTTGCAAGCAAAATAAGCCTTAACAACAGCCAAGTAGATTGTCTGTTACAACTGCAACAAGCCAGGGCATTTTTCCTGGGATAGTCTATAGCGACAAGATCTTAGAGAGCCAACACAACAAGTGCATGACAGAGTGTTCGCCTTGACACACAAAGAAGCTCAAAAGTCACCAGAGCTAATTAGAGGTACGATTTCTCTCATTGGTAATCTAGTACAAGCATTGTTTGATTCATGAGCTAGTTATTCATTCATTGCATATGACTGCATAAGACGACTAGAGCATGTATAGATTACCCTATGACTTGACAGTATCCACGCCCATGAGTAATGGGTTCATCACAACAGAGGTTTGCCTAAATTGCATCATAAACACGGAAGGGCATGAGTCCACAGTAGACCTGATTTGCTCACCTTTAAAGAGGCTAGAAGTGATACTTGGAATTGATTGGCTAATTGCAACTAACATAATGCTAGACTATGGAAGCAAAATGGTCATTTACCCTAATCCACCAACAAAAGCTAGTACAGAAATCAACCTGAACTTTCTCTCTGCAGCTGAAGTTGAGAGATGCTTACACAAAGGTTGTTAGGGGTACATTATGTTTTTCTCCATGCAATTAGAGACGGAAACATCATTAGAGAGTATCCTTATCATGAATGAATTTCCTGACATATTCCTAGAGGATATCAGCGGCTTAGCCCCAGACAGGGAAGTGGAATTCACAATTGAAACTAAGGCTAGATTAGGACCAATTTCCAAAGCCCCATACAAAATGGCGCCAAGCGAGATGGAAGAGCTAGAGAAGCAGATTGAGGAGTTGCTAGTCAAAGGGTTCATTAGACTTAATGTCTCGCCATGGGGAGCTCTAATGCTATTCATGAAAAAGAAAGACGAAAAGCCTATAACTCTGTATCGATTACAGGGAGTTAAACAAGGTGACTGTCAAGAATAAGTACCCACTTCCCAGAATCAACGATTTTCTTGATCAACTATCAGGTTCTTGTGTGTTCTAGAAGATTGATCTAAGATCTGGGTATCACCAACTTAAAGTGAAGGCAGATGATGTGTCGAAGATTACTTTCAGGACAAGATATGGCTATTACAAGTTTCTAGTAATGCCATATGGGTTGACCAATACACCTATAGTGTTTATGGAGTACATGAATCAAATTTTCTGTCCATACTTAGACCAATTCGTAGTAGTCTTTATCGATGACATACTAGTGTACTCGCAGAGCATGAACACCACCTGAGAACAATACTGAATACATTGCGGAGCAAGCAACTCTATGCCAAGCTAAGCTAATGTGAGTTCTGGCTTTTAGAAGTTAAATTTATGAGTCATGTAGTCTTACAACAAGGGGTCTCTATAGATCTAAGCAAGGTGGAAGCAGTACTGAACTGGAAGAGGCTAGAAACAGCATTTGAGATACGCAGTTTTCTGGGTTTTGCAGGCTATTACAGATGATTCATACATAACTTCTCCAAAATAGCTTTACTATTGTCTAAGCTAACACAAAAAACTCAGCATTTTATGTGGGACAACAATTGTGAGAGAAGCTTCACAGACTTAAAACGAAAGCTAATGACAACACTAATTTTGATAATCCCAAATCTGTAATTAAACTTTGTGGTTTACACAGATGCCAGTGGGCATGGATTGGGAAGTATTATAATGTAGCAAGGCCATGTAATGGCATACACATCACGACAGTTGAAGCCTCATGAACAAAGATATCCCACACACGATCTTGAGTTGGCAGTGATTGTATTCGCACTTAAAATTTAGAGACACTATCTCTATGGGGCGACCGTATAGCTGTACTACAACCATAAGAGTTTGAAATATCTATACGATAAAAAAGAGCTCAACATGAGACAGTGCAGGTGGATGGAGTTGCTCAAAAACTATAATCTGGAGATTAAGTATCATCCAGGCAAGGCAAACGTGGTGGCAAACGTATTGAGCCACAAAGTAGTACAGGTGACAACCCTCATGATTCACTAGCAGAAGCTAATTGAGAACTTTTAAGAACTTAATTTATCAAATCAAATCATGATCAAAGGTAGCAATATCAACCAGGAAGAGAACGACCTGAGAGTAGATATAGGAAAAACTCAGATGCAGGATAAATGTGCCTAGTCTATTAGAAACATGATTGCAAAGGGAGAGACTTAGGAGCATGACTTGTCACCAAGTGGGTTAATTAGATACCACAAGCAGATATACGTTCCACTGCAAATAGAGTTAAAGCAGCAAATCCTGGAAGAGGGGTATAAGAGTAAATACACTTTACACCCAGTAGTAACTAAGATGTACCACAATCTGAAGTCCACATATTGGTGGCCAGGCATAATACATGATGTGTCAAGGTTCGTTGCTCGTTGTCTTACTTGCCAGAAAATAAAAGCTGAGCATCAACGACCTTCAGGGCTACTGCAGAACCCTATAATTCTTGAATGAAAATGGGAGAGCGTCACATAGATTTCGTGACAGGACTACTAAAGGTCCAAAATTATAATGCAATATAGGTGATAGTAGATCGATTCATGAAGACATCCCATTTTCTCCCAATTAGCATACACTACTCCCTTGATAAACTTACAGACATCTATATTAAGGAGATAGTACGACTTCATGGTACTCCAAAAAACATCATATCAAACAGAGATCCTCGATTCACTTCCAAGTTTTGGAAAGCAGTACACGAAGCTTTGGGTACCAAGCCCTAATTTAGTACGGCCTATCATCCTCAAATAAACGGGCAAACTGAAAGAACAATCTAGAACCTAGAGGATATGCTCAGGGTGTGTGTGATAGATTTCAAAGTCAATTGGGATTAGTTCCTTCCTTTGGTGAAATTCGCATACAACAACAGTTATCATTCGAGCATCCAAATGACTCCCTATGAGGTGTTGTATAGAAGGAAATGTCAATCAACTTTGTGCTGGACAGAGCTGTATGAGAGGCAGATGTATAGGCTAAACATAGTAGGTCAAACAACTAAGTAGATAAAGCTAATCAATTAGAGGCTACTAATTGAACAAAGCAAACAAAAGAGCTATGGTGACAAGAGGTGAAAACCTCTAGAGTTTGAAGTAGAAGACCATGTGTTCATGAAGGTTTCGCCTATTACTGGCATTGGAAGGGCATTGAAGGTAAAGAAGCTAAGCCCTTGGTACATTGGTCTTTTCGAAATCTTGTAAAAGATTGGGCTAGTAGCGTACCAAATAGCTTTGCCCTTAAGCTTAATCATGTTGTATGATGTCTTCTATATGTTGCAATTGAAGAAATATCAACATGATTCCAAGCATGTGATTGAATACGAAGTAGATTTGTGAGATGATATGACGTATGAGGTCACATCTGATCGAATTATTGATCGGTAGGAGAAACAACTAAGACGCATGAATACCCCGTTCATCAAAGTGGTGTGGAAGAGGTTATCTCCTAGAGAAGCTATTTGGGAAGTTAAAGAAGACATGCAGAAGTGTTTCCCGAAATTTATGAGTCAATACTTATAACAAATTTCGAGGATGAAATTTATTTAAGGGGGGAGAGCTATAACACACCAGTTATAGTCACCAATATTCCTCCTATGTAATTAATACATTTAATAGAATAAAATGGTTAATTGTGGTGTATATAAATTTATAGAAACATTCGAATTTCCAGTTATACATAACTTGGTTAAGTAAGGACACAAAGAAGCAATTAGTGTCCACTTAAAGGCCTAATATTGTAACAAAAAATGAAACAAATAATGGCCTAATATGAGTGTCAAAAATTTGACCAAACTAAGGGAAAAGGACAAGAAATGATTTATTTCAATAAATCATAAAATATAATGGCAAAATGGTAATTTTGCCAACAAAATAAGAAATAAATATTTTTCCTTATTTCTCCTAATAAATTCGGCCAAGAGGGGAAATAAAAAGGGAAAATGGCTAGTTGGTAATTAATAAGTCCATCTTGGAGTATTATTACTAAGGGAAAATCAAGGTTGGAAAGACAAGTCAAAAAGTCAACAATTTCAAAGATAATAGTTGTAAGAAGCAATTATAAGATGATGCAAGAAACAAATTCTATTACCTCTTTCCTCCTACATGTTTGGTCAACAAAGAGGAAATAAGGGAAATATATATATTCATTTGGTCATTTGGTTATATTAAAGTAGGAAGAGGAAAAGTCAAAGCAAAAAGTAACATGACATGAGTTAGTGATATGGAAGAAGGGAATTCATGTTAATTCAAGAGGCTATCTTATTTTCCCATTCCTCTTGCACTTTTGGTAAAATAAAGGAACAAGAGAAATATTTTGTGTGGCCAAGATAAATCAAGAAAAGGAAGGAAAAAGATGAGCCAAGGGAAAATTTCCTAGGTAATTATTATTAACACAACTTATGACATAAGCCAACAAGTGATATTTTAAAGCAAATACCTCTCTTCTTCCATTCATATTCCGCCAAGCTAAACCAAAGAAAGAGAGAGAGAGAGAGAGAGCTCAAGTGAAAGGTTGAATCAAGAAGAAGGGTTCTAGGGTTTTAAAACATAAACCAAGGTAAGAACATGTAAAACTTAGTGATTCTTGCCTTCGAAGCTCTCTATAACCTCTCTGGAACCTCTTCTACTCCATTAAATCCATATTTTTCAAGACAAATCAAGAGCTTAGAGAGAGAGGGAATTTTCATCCAGGAGATATAAATAGTAGGAATTAAGAGGTAAACTTCAAAACTTGCTTCTCTTAGCTTGGTTGATGTTGTTGTTGATGTTGTTGGGTGGTATTTGCCTTGTTTTCATTTGTTTTTCAAATTTGGGCTGAATCAAACCTTAGGGTAAATGCTACCAAAATTTTTCCTAATCATGTCCATTTAGGATTTAAATGATTAATCATGTGATTAGAAGTAGAAAGGAAGTGATTAAGCAAGAGAAATTAAGAAAATAACATGTTTCTCCTAAGAACCCTTATTTTGGTCAGCAACAGAACCACAAGGAGGAGTTGGAATTTAGTGATTCTAATGATTCCATTGTTTTTATAAGGTAAATTTGTGTAGGAATGCATGTGTTTGTGATTTTTAGATGTTTGTATGCCAATTTGGAAATTTATGAAGTGTAAATGTGATGCTGTTTGATCTGTCCCTAGGAGTCAGTAACTTTTATCAATCTACTTAATGAGACAAACATTGTCCAAAAATTCTGAAACTTGATATAATTAATGTAGAGACTTAGAGCTTTAATATGATATATATTTTGTAATTTTTGGATAAATACATTAGGAGATATGAATTTTCAAATATTGTGCCATGTTTCTAGAATGCAATCTAGAACAATGGTATTTGGCGAATTTCTTGGAATGACATGA
The DNA here is from genome assembly GCA_037074505.1 of Albizia julibrissin. NCBI lineage: Eukaryota > Viridiplantae > Streptophyta > Magnoliopsida > Fabales > Fabaceae > Albizia > Albizia julibrissin. The sequence goes on along the minus strand of CM073480.1, from coordinate 21,563,228 downwards.
ATGCAGTGGTCAATCTTAAGTATTTTTACACAAATTTAAATTTAAATATCTACATTTAGGCTTTATAATAAGTCAAATTGGATGTTTTTATAATTAATTATGAATTTTCAAAGTTGACTGAAAAATCTGCCAGTTTCTGGAAAACAATGAAATTGCACTGTACAAAATTGTATTGTGCAGAAATTGTTATAACTGCATTAAATAACTAGCAACATTCAAGGGTTAATATAACTTTTGGTCCCTGAAGTATGACCCGATTTTAGTTTTAGTCCCTCAAGTTTGAAATCGGTGGTTTTTGTCCCTCAAATTTACTCCGTTTATAATTGTTGGTCCCTCAAGTTTACTCCATTTATAACTGCTGGTCCCTCAAAACCTCAAGTTTACTCCATTTATAACTGCTGGTCCCTCAAGTTTGAGGGACCAGCAGTTATAAATGGAGTAAACTTAAGGGACCAAAACCACCGATTTCAAACTTGAGAGACCAAAACCAAAATCGGGCCAAATTTTTGGGATTAAAACCATTGATTTCAAACTTGAAGAACCAAAACTAAAATTGGGCCAAACTTCAGGGATCAAAAGTTACATTAACTCAGCATTCAATTTAAGAGCAGTAATGCTACAAGTAATAATTAGTTACTTGTAACTTTAATTTTGATAGGAATTGGACACAGCCCTAGCCAAAATCCAAGTGTAGGACAAACATGGAAATTTGAAAAAGACTCAGGTAGTAACCTCTTCTTACATATACTATGTGATAATTGTATGTTTGAATATTTTATTCTCTGTAACATGAGCTAGTGTCTTGGACACACAAATTTGCCAAGTTGTGATCAAGGACTTAACAAGGGCGTAAGGTAGATGAATGTGTAGATATGTAGTTTGGCTTTGGGCAAGTGCACAAAGTTTTGATCATCTTACTTGACATGACATTAAATATTTATTTTCGCATTCTATATGTTTGAAAGTATGTTGCTACTAATATTCTCTCAAATCTCAATCTTTTTCAAAATAAAACCTTTACAGCTGAAGCGGGTGGCTTGAAAGGTAAGATGGTGGCTTCCAGTAATTAAGGTCCTGGAGCACTTGGTTGCTACTATAGTTATTTATACTTGTAATGTTAGCTACTTTTAAATACTTTGTACATTTGTATATATTGATCAAACCCTACGGGGATTCTCCTGTAATGTAAACTTGCACTTAATATCAGTATGTTTCTGTTGTTTCTGTATGCCTTACAGAACTTTGCACTTATTACTTTGCGAATATTGAAATATTAAGGGGTTTGATGTTCTACCTCCTGAAAATAATACTAATTTATTCCAATTTTATCACATGTCTTGGAATATTTTATTTCTTTCTTTTCCACTTGACTTTTATGCTTCCATATGACATTATTTATGTCCAAAAATTCATTTTCCACCCCCTTTTCCTCTCTTAGCCGAAATTGGCCATTAATAATGGAAAAAATCAAGAGCCTTCTTGACTATTTAATAAATGACCAATTTGTCCTTACATTTCTTGAATTTTTGTATCAAGTATGGTTTTCCTTCTTTCCTTTTCTTTTTAGCCGAATTTTTTAATGTAAATTGGACTAAGAATTGTGTTCTTTTATACTAAATTTCAGGCTTCAATGTTAGGCATTTGTCATGAAAAAATTGGGCTTTAGGTCTTTCTTAGCCAAAAATTTCACATAGTCACTATTTTCAATATTTTGGCTACTTCAAGTGCATTACAATTCTCCATTTTATTCTTTTGAGTATAATCAAATGTCCCTGAATTTTTGGTAAATAAAATTGAGGGTGCTACACAAGCACTAATTTTTAAATTTTCAAAAAAGATGACTCAATTGAAAATAGGATGTAACCAAAGATTTAAACTTGTTTTTAGATTGAAAAGCGAAAAAAAAATAAAAGTTTCATCTTGCCAAGACTACATGATATGAATGTGACTATTTTTGTTGTTATTTGTAATCTTTTGTTTCCTCAAAACAATAAGAAAGTAAAGAAAAACAACCTGTAATAAAAATAGCAAAATAAAAGAGGAATTAAAATAGAGACGCATGATAAAAACTCTTAGAGTTTCCCTTTTTTTTTTCAAGTATGTGTTATTTTGAAATATACAGCGTAACTTAACTATTTCAAATAATTAATTCTTAACTTTCATGCCCAATTTCACGGAACCCAAAATAAGTTCGGCGAAGTCGCTTTGCTTCATTAAACAAAATATTCTAAGTTGAAACAAATGAATTTTAATCAAATCAATGGTATACCAAATACGATGACAAAAGTAAGACTCAAATGTTGGAACCTATGTTTTGATGATAACAAAATAGTAATGAAATGTTTTACAAGGAAATGACAAGTTTTGATCAAGTGCATTGTGTAAAATTTACCAAAGGAAGCAATTTATGATTTCTAGTTTTTTTGTACACTGTCAAAACACTGATGCACTCGAGTTCCAGCTGCTACACTTGAATTTTCTCAATATCACTCGAGTCCTCACTTACACACTCGAGTTAGGTTCAAAATTTCCTATGTAATTATCGTTGTAATCTAATGATATTCAAAGTATTATGTTGCCAGGAACTATAGCACTCAAGTCATGGAAGTGCAGTAGTGAGAGTTTGTTCCAGCAATGAAGATAAGAGTTACACTCGAGTTTGAAACCAAGCATTCGAGTTCTGAGGACTGATGCACTCGAGTCTTGGAAGTTCCAGAATAAGAGTTTATTCCTGAGACTTGCAAGAATAAGTTGATATGAGGTACACTCGAGTATGAAGAAGAGTACTTGAGTTCTATAGACCACGTGCACTCGAGTCCCGCGAGTTTTGTACAAGGAGTTTGTACCCGAGAGATTTGCAATTATGAAGAAATGAGGTGCACTCGAGTTTGGATGTATGAACTCGAGTTCTCTAGAGTCTTTACACTCGAGTTATGAGAGTTATGACATGAGAGTTTGTTCCAGAGACAATCATATTCTGAAATTATTAAGTGCACTCGAGTCCTACTGTATGCACTCGAGTTATGGGACAAAATGCACTCGAGTATGTTTTTGCACTCTCGAGAGTTCTTATAAGAAACAACGACAGAATGGTGAAAAATGCTATGCACTCGAGTTCTTATACGTTTTGCACTCAAGTTGGAACTGCTAAACTCAAGTCCATGAATTGACAAAAGCTAAATGATTTCCAGCGATCGATCCGAACATGTTTAAATGACACCCAATGATTATGCTTTCACTTGTTGTAACTCTTAAACTTGATTTAATGATTATTCCAAGTGTAAGACAGGTTTGCAACATTCGGATAGATAAAACGCCAAAAACGACGGACACAATGAAATGGACAACTATCACTACACATGGGTCCAACAAGCTTCACAAGAACCTGCCACAAGCTCTGACAGTTAGAAAATAATTCTAATGCCTATTCCACTCCACAAAAAATACATTGCAATGTTCATCTGAAACCTATTATAAAGAACAAACAACAGACGAGCAAAATAGAGGCCGAGAGACGAATAGCTGTGAACATACAAAAGAGCTTATCTAGTCACAAATCTAAGTTATTCCATTGTATTCATATTGTAAGTTCCAGTGTTTATTATATCTTCTCTTCAAGAGAGTCTCTTTGGAAAGACACTTTCATTGTAATCTTAATCTCAAGGTAAAGGGACCTTGAAAGGGTTGAGCTTTTTCCTTTACGAGAGAAGCTGAGAGAGTTCCTTGAAATCACTTTGCTCATAAGTCTTGTCGTGAGGGGGAGAGAAAGTTCTGAGTCAAAGAATATTTCTGCTCGTAGTCCTTGCAAGGACAGCTGTTGTACTGTGCTTTCGAAGAGCCAATTGAATCTTGGAAGAATATTGAAAATCTCAATAGGTGGAAACCTCTGGGGACTGGATGTAGGTGGTAACTTGTAGCCGAACCAGTATAACTCTCTGTGTGCATATTCCTTCATCTTCTTTTTCACCTTGTTCAGTTTAAAATTTGAAAAATTTGGTATCACCCAATTCACCCCCTCTTAGGTGAAACTTGCCCTTTACATCAAATAGTATTTGGTACAACATTGACTGGCCAAAATTCATCTTCATGTATATATATCAGGTTGAGTCATTATGTGTATGCTTTTATGGCTAGAGGAGAGATTGATGAGAAGAGATATAATGAAGTCTCTTAATTATGGAATAAATTGATCTATGTTTGAGGGTTGAAACACAACTGAGAGGCCGAGTTATAGTGATGACATAACAGGTAGATTTGCTTGAAGGGATCAAAGGCCAGTAATCTCACCTCTCCATGACAATATAATGTCAATAGAAAGGACTTATAAAGCTAATTCACTATTATAGAAAATACATTTTACTACTCTAGAAGACGCCTCTTTTTAAAAAAGGGAAGTAAAAAGAAAAGTGGTGGTATTTCCATAATATAGGAGGGGAACTTTAAGTTTTAGGTGTCCCAAGTGTGGCTAGGGATGCCTAAAGAGCCTTTTCAAAGCATGGATTTTGGTGCTGGTACGCCTAAAGGTACCCTTTATGCATCCTAAATTCAAACTTGGGATGCCTAAAGTCCCACTTTAGGCGTCCCAAGCTTGACTAGGCGTCCTTGTGCATGTCAGATAAGTGCCTAACACTACACAGCTACCTTCATCTTCATTCAAACCATGCCTTCACCGGCCTTTATCGTCCCTCAAACTCCTCCTCCATCTTCATTCAAACCATGCCTTCACCGTCCCAAGCCCCATCTCATTCTCTCTTCCTCTCCTCCTTCCCTTCTTCCTTCTTCACTATCCAAAACTCCATCTCCCTGTCTCATCGGCTTCACCCTCTGTCTATCACCATCATTTTCATCTCCCCCTCTCACCGTTAGCTTCTTCCTCCCTTTATCACCATCATTTTTCTCTCCCCATCTCACCATCATTTTTCTCTCCCTCTCTCATAGTCAACATTCTCCCTCCCTTTCTTATGGTGTAGCTACCTCTGACGCTCCTCCCTCTCCCTCTCTCTCTCTCACGCTACCGTGGAGGTCACCACGGTGTTTTGAAGGTAAGGTAGTTCATGACTCTTTATATAGATTTTTATAGCTGCCACTACTGAATATATATATTTTCCTTTATTGCTTTACAGTTTAGATGTGTGCTTTGATATAATTCTTCAATTTGGCTTCCCCTTTACTTCACAAATCAACAAAAAGTTGTTGGAATAAAAACAAAAAGGAGACTTCTGTCGTTATTGAAGGTTAGCATGTACTTTTATTGTGTTCACAAATACCAATATATTTATTGCATGTTGTTTTGTGCACTCATTCGTTGGTATTTGCATTTATCTTTATGTGGTTTAATTGGTCCGTTCAAAATGATGAGTGCCATATAAATAAAGCCTAAATAAGATATAACGTGATAATACAAGTTGAAATCTAAATATTAGCTTAATTTAGCTTTTTGTCGTTTAATTTTGTCTTATGATTATTTTAATTTTCATTATTAATTATATTTCTTAAATTTAACATGTTGCAAGTTGAAATATAAATTTTACCTTACTTTTTTAGCCACAAGAGTTTATTGAATGTTTAAAATTGTTCTAATTTGATTCCTTAGGTAAAAATCCAGACAAGGAAACAAAATTCTTCGACAACATGTAAGTTATTTTATTTCTATTTCATTGATTCTCGACTTAAATGAATTGTTATAATTTTTGTGGTTTTACATTTTAATGATAGTGTGACCCAGACATATAGATTCCTTGGAAGTTCACACGAGGGTAAAACTATTAGAGACCCAAAGTAGTTTTATCCGAAAGTATGTGGTTTCAATCAATGTTTTAAAAGTCAGACCGTACGGCAAACCGGAGAGGTTAATGGGTCACATGTTGCATGGTCGGACCGGTGGTCAAACTGATGATGTAATAGTTAAATAAAAAATTAATATTATATGTATATATAATTATATAAATATAATAACAATAAGAAAACAAAAGTTTCATAAGTGTGGTCCCTGACACTTTGACAAACGGTAGGTATAAGGGAGAGGATAAAGGCATCAAGCATATGGGTGGCTCCTCCCACTTCTTATTTTCAAATTAGTAATTAGTGGATAGAGAGAGGATAAAGCTATTAGTTTTTTTTAGCAAAGAAAAACTTGGCAAAGCATTTTTTGTTCTTACCTTGAAGGTTGAAGCTCGTGGTCTGTTCTGTTTGGCATGAATCAGCAAGGTGAGTTGAGTGCTTGTGGTAAGTTCTGTCTGGTGTGAATCAGTAAGGTGAGTTAGGTCCAGCTCTATGTGAATAAGCAAGGAAATTTGATGGCTTTGAGACTCTTTCAAATTTAGGGGATGGGCTTCTACGACTGTAGAGAGCAAGAAATTGAATTATGAGAGAATATTTAAGTTTGTTTTATGTCGATTCGGGTTTTCTTTTGGTGGAATGGTTTTTTTTTCTTCACTTTCAATCAAATCTAGATTTTTTCCCGAACCCCGTTTCCAAGCATTTTTGAATAATTGGATTAGGCCATTCGGTTTTCTAAAAACCGTCTCAGGTCTCGAGTTAACTTTGAATCCCGGCCCAATATCAGGCTTGAAGCGGCCCAATCTAGCTGAACATGCTAAACAAGTGATGGCCGGACCATACAGAACGAGCCGTTAAGTGCAGCGGGTGACAGCCGGACCAGTCCAACCATCTGGTCCGGTCTAAGTTTTACAACATGGGTTTCAATTCAAGTTCTTTCATTGACGATCGATTTAGATATGACTTTATTGATTTTAACCAAGTGCTTTAGATTTATAGTGCCCTCAACAACTAGGGACTACTAAATGCGGCTACTACGTTATGCTTTACATGTATAACATCATTCAGAGCGAAGTTACAAGTGATTTTCAGTAGGTAATCAAATGATAATATTTTGGGTATTGTAATTAAATTGCTAATTAATTCTTTCACTTCATTGATTTTATCTAAGCGTATTTTCTAATTTGTAGATTTTTTATGATGAAGCTACCTACTTACATGAAAACATTAATTTGCTCAGAGACTTTTTGGCTGGGCAGCTTCTTCAATACTTAGATTAGTAAAAGTGAATTTTTATGGTAGTTAGTATAATTGTGTAGTAGACAACATATTTTACACTTCGTGGTGGTTGTTGTACAGAGTATATGGTAGTAGAAGTTAATTAGCTAGTGTTAGATGTTTGCTTACCATTTGTAATGAGATTGTGGTTTATTCTTCGATTATGTTTCTATGGTTTTCAATTGTTGGGCAACAAAAAATATAAAAAATTTTAAAACAAAATAATTTTAACGTCTATAAACAAAAGGGACGTAAAGTGTCCACTTTAGGTGTCCCTTTCATAACAGATGTTATTGTCATTAATTACTACATTGCTCGTATAGGCGCCCCCTCTAAAAGGACGTTAAAAGTGCTTTTTATAATAGTGAAGTTCATAGGGTGAAAATGCAAACAAAAGCATGCTATTTCTAAGAAGTTCTAAATTCTAAGGAAAGGAGGTAGGGATATGGAGAGAATTTAAGAACTAGGAACCAAGAAAGACATAGCCAAATGGATCAAAGAGGAGAAAGCAAATATCAAGAGCATGATGGATTGTCTCCAAATGAAAGAGGGTCACTACTACATAAAATATATTTTACTACCCTAGAAGATGTTCCTCTTTAAAAAAGGGAAGTAAAAAGAAAATGCGTTGGCATTTTCATAATATAGGAAGGGGACTTTGAGTTTTTGGCGTTTCAAGTATGGCTAGGGACGCCTAAAGGTCCCTTTAGGGGTCCCATTTAATTTTGAGGACACTTAAAGGGTGCCTTTAGGTGTCCCAATCCAAAAGGTACCTTTAGGACTCCCTTTTCAAGCAAGGATTTTGGAGCTGGTTACCCTGCCTTAGGCGTCCCTTTTGGGTTTAGGACACCTAAAGGGTACCTTTTAGGCTCCCTTTTTTTATAAGGGACGCTTAAAGGGACCTTTTAGGTGTCCCAAATTCAAACTTAGGACGTCTAAAGTCCCACTTTAAGTGTCCTAAGTTTGACTTGGGATGTCTAAATGCGTCCCTGTGCATGTCAGACAAGTGTTTGACACTACACAGCTACCTTTAAGCTCCCCTTCCCCCCCTCAAGCTCCCCCTTCCTCTTCATTCAAACTATACCTTCACCGTCCCAAGCTCCACCCCATTCTCTCCTCCTCTCCGTCTTCCCTTTTTCCTTCTTACTGTTCCAAGCTTCGTCTCTCTCTCTCACTATCGGCTTCACCCTCCCTCTATCACCGTCATTTTTCTCTCCCCCTCTCATCGTCGGTGTGCTCCCTCCCTCTCTTACCGTCATTTTTCTCTCTCTCTCTCACCGTCGGCATCCTCCCTCCCTATATCATGATGTAGCTACCTTCGACGCTCCTCCCTCTTCCTCTCTCTCTCTCTCACGCTATTGTGGAGGTGCTCATGGTGTTTTGAAGGTAAGGTAGCTCACGACTCTCTATATAGATTTTTATAGCTGCCACTACTGAATATATATATTTCCCTTTATTGCTTTGCAGTTTGGATGTGTGCTTTGATGTTATTCTTCAATTTGGCTTCCCCTTTACTTCACAAATCAACAAAAAGTTGTTAGGATAAAAACAAAAAGGAGATTTTTGTCGTTATTGAAGGTTAGCATGTACTTTTATTGTGTTCATAAATACCAATATATTTATTGCAGTTGTTCTGTGCCCTCATACGTTGGTATTTGCATTTATCTTTCTGTGGTTTAATTGCTCCGTTCAAAATGATGAGTGCCATATAAATTAAGCCTAAATAAGATATAACACAATAATGCAAGTTGAAATCTAAATATTAGCTTAATTTAGCTTTTTGTCGTTTAATTTTGTCTTATGATTATTTTAATTTTCATTATTAATTATATTCTTAAATTTAACATGTTGCAAGTTGAAATATAAATATTACCTTGCTTTGTTAGCCACAAGAGTTTATTGAATTTTTTAAATTGTTCTAATTTGATTTGTTGGGTAAAAAGCCAGACAAGGAAACAAAATCCTTCTTCAATACGTAAGTTATTTTATTTCTATTTCATTGATTCTAAACTTAAATGAATTGTTATAATTTCTATTGTTTTACATTTTAATGATAGTGAGACCCAGACATATAGATTCCTTGGTGGGTCACTCGAGGGTAAAATTAATATAGACATGAAGTGGTTTTATATGTAAGTATGTGGTTTCGATTCAAGTTCTTTCATTGACGGTCAATTTAGATATGACTTTATTGATTTTAACTAATTGCTTTTGATTTATAGTGCCCTCGACAACCAGGGGCTACTGAATGCGGCTACTACATTATGCTTTACATGTATAACATCATTCAGAGCGAAGTTACAAGTGATTTTTAGCAAGTAATCAAATGATAATATTTTGGGTATTGTAATTGAATTGCTAATTAATTCTTTCACTTCATTGATTTTTTCTAAGCTTATTTTCTAATTTGCAGATTTTTGATGATGAAGCTACCTACTTACATGAAGATATTAATTTGATTAGAGACTTTTTGACTAGGCAACATCTTCAACACTTAGATCAATAAAAATGAAATTTTATGTTAGTTAGTATAGTTGTGTAGTAGACAACATTTTTGATACTTTGTAGTGGTTCTTGTACAGAGTATATGGTAGTAGGAGTTAATTAGCTAGTGCTGGATGTTTCATTACCATTTTAAAGGAAATTATGGTATATTCTTCGATCCTGCTTTTATGGTTTTCAATTGCTGGGCAACAAAAAATATAAATTTTTTTAAAAAAAACTACTTTTAACGTCCATAAACAAAAAAGACGTCTAAAAACACTTTAGGCGTCCCTTTAACTAAAAAGAACTTTAAGCGTCCCTTTTACCATAAAGGATGCCTAAGTGGAACTTCAGGCGTCCCTTTTTTATTAAAGGGATACCTAAAGTGTCCACTTTAGGCATCCTTTTCGTAACAAACGTTATTGTTATTATTTACTATGTCGATCGTATAAGCATTCTCTTCTAAAAAGACGTTAAAATGCCCTAAAAATGGATGTTAAAAGTGATTTTTGTAGTAGTAACTATATATTGAGGGTCGCAGGGTGATTTTTAGCCGGTTTGCTTCACTTGTTTATTAGTCGGGAGCATCATGGTATTTCTGTGACACCCTTCCTTTTATAACCCCACCGGCTCTTAGTTCCATTAAATCAGAGTAAGCGAGCGATAATTTAAATAAACTAAAAGCCATTCTCTTTATTTACACTAGAGCGATCCTCTGCTTATACAACATCCATACATATCAAAATACATCCCATATACACACATACATGTATAACTTCCCGTTAATACAATCACCTTATAAATACACCAAATATAAGCTAGCCCCTTACGCTTCAAGCTTCACTCATCTTCATATCTCCTCCGTGCACTTCTCCAGGCACTATTCAACCTGTCTAAAATGGTTGGTTGGGAGGAGTGAGATTCGAGAGAATCTTAGTAACGAACATTACCGCTATGCATGGCAGATATATATGAATGCATGACATGCTTGCCTATACTATTTCATGCCAACATAATGACATGCTGCGTGCTCGATGTTATGACATATCAATGGCCAATGTACAAATATAATAGATCTTCAATCAATCAAATATGTTCCACACAAATAGATAAAGAAATCATATAATCAATGCATAAACATACATATCACACACATGCAGGAAAGGTAAGTTCACTACCTGTTGGACTTCACGTCCGTCCTCAATCCATCGTCTTTGCTCCGGTTCAGGCATGACCACCTATCGAGTCCTAGAATTCCAAATACATTTAATGAGTGATTACTCATCCATATAACATTCTAGACTCGTATTAGTTGATAACTTAGCCCAATTACGCTAAATTACCAAAATGCCCCCGGAAGCCCGGCCCAACTGTACTTTTACAGAAATTACAACATAGGTCAATCCTACACAATTTCACGTGTATAATCCATTTATGAATTCAGATCAGTCAAATTCAGGCCTGAATGACAGAAATACCCTTAACAGCCCTTATTTAGAGCTTAAAGGGGTAATTCGGTCATTTCACACCCCAGGCCTTTTCTCACCTCATCATCAACATGAACCCTACATAATTTGCTCTTCTGATCTCAATGGAATCATCCAATTGATGAAATTCCAACTCTATCCTCATGCCACACACACAAGGCAGCCATTATAGAGTTCTCAGAAGAGTTGTGTCGATTCCTCCCTTTCTTAGGCTTAATACCTTCCTTTCTACTTCTAATTACATGATTAGCCGTTTAAACATCCATTGGATATCGTTTCGGCCCCCAAAACATTGATTGAATTAGAGATAAATAGTACCTAACTCTCATAATAATCATCCAAATGAAAAACCAAAATGGTAAAAAGGAAGTTTACGCTTACCTCTACACGCTTCTGAATTCAGTTCAGAATTTCAGCGACGCTTCTGCCGGCGAGACGGTACCAACCATCTCTAAATGAGAATCCAAAACTATAGAATCAAAGCTCGGGATGAGTAAAGTAATGTTTGTACTGGGTACTTTGAGAGAAAACGCCGTTTCGGTAGAGTTTCGGTGATTTATCACTTTCTCTCTCTTCTCTCTCTCCACCGCCTTCTCCGTTCTCGTTCTCTCTTTCTCGTTTTTGTTTTTTTTATTCTTTTCCCTTCTCTTTTCTGTTTTAAATGCACGGTAATGAATGAGAATTGATGATGAAGGGTGTGGATTATTAAATGAGTCACCAAAGTGGCTCATGACCAATTGGTCTAATTATCATATTTTTTGTATAACAAGTTTCATTTCTCTTTTCCTTCATCATTTCATCAATATTAATGAGAAATAAGAGGGTATAATTCACTCTCAAACTATCCCATTACACTACCTCAAGTGGTCAACCGAAGCCTTAAGCTTCTTCGCTTATTGACTTTGCTTGATAATAATTCAGCCACTTGGGCTTATTAATTACCAAGTAGTCATTTTCCCCCTTTTAATTCCTATTCTACTCAAATCATTAGGAATATCAGGGAAAAACCATCATTTCTCATCTTATGGAAAAATTATCATTTTTCCCTCACATTTAATGATTTATCCCAATAAACCATTTTGTCCCTTTTCATTATTTTTCCTTCACACTTGACTAATTTGGGCATCCATAATAGGGAAATAATGGCTGTTAGCCATTCATTGGTCAAATGATCATTTCGCCCTTACCTTTAGTATTTCCCCGAGCTTTCCAACTTACCATAATATTCCCTTTAATATCCAAAGATATAAAGGAATTTTTAGGAAATACAATCATTCATCACTAGGACACTTGCTAAACCAGGGTCTAGCAGTCCATTTAATCCAGGCTTAATCCCAAGCCTCTTGTCCCAAAATTCAGGGCATTAGAATTTCAAATTATAACAGCCATGAATCCGCCATTACCACCGAAACCAAAGCTAAAACAACTTCTAGATATCATTAAACTAGGGGCATTCTACGATATTACCGAGGGCAGAGTCAATGATTTTCTAAAACAATGGGTAGAATCTCTAGAAGTGCTTTTCTTGTTTATGGAAAGTTGTGTTAGATGGTAGAGGTTTGCTTGAAATGATGGTCGTGATTTGCTTCAACCATCATGATCTAAAGACAATTTAGTAAAACCTTCATTAAATATGGCTACAATATTCAAAAACTGCATTCATTAGATTCATTCCCACAATGCTTTTTCAAACTATTGCAAAACAAGCACTAATAGAGCACACTTTATTTTTCATGAGACTCTTAAATGATTCATTTTATTTAGGTTAAAAATAATGATAGGTTAGAACAAACAAGCCAATACACTTATATTCCTTAGAGAGTTATAGCCAAGTAGTTACTTCATGATATTTTCTTTTATTAATAACTTCAACACATTGATCATAGTACTCAGATTCATATTTCCCAATACGAGGAAATCGAATATGAAGAAAACAAGGACATCTAAAAAAAGAGATAGCAACCTAATACAAAACTTGTCGTACACGAACTAATTTTAAAATTTCAAAATGAGATGTTTCAATTGAAAATTAGATGCAAGCATAGATTTAAAACTTGCATCGACATTTAAAAAGAGATAAAAGCTCTATATCCTGGCAAGACTACGAGATGTCCATGTGACTATTATTGCTTTTGTTGGAATTTTGAACAATAATTCCATGGGTTATGAATAAGAAGTAGGTTGGAAGAGAAGAGGGAAAAGGAAGGAGAAAATAGTGTGTGGATAAAAGTCCCACATTAGACAAATCAAGAGAAATAAGAGTGTATATAAGGCTCAACTTCTCACCTCTAAAATGGGCCCTTGGGCCAATCCACCTTTTGTGGAGGAGTGAGGACATACATGGGCCTTGGTCCACCACATACGCACGTGCGTCGCCGCCGCTGTCCGTCCGGCCGGCTTGGTTCGGTTCGATTCGGTTGGTCGCGTGTGTGTGAGATTTAAAAAAATAATTTTTTATTAAATAATTTTTTAGTTTGTCCAAACAATCGCGTTTAATTCCTTTTTACCCTCTGTGATTTTCCAAACAGTGCGGTGTGACCGAATGACCGAACCAGTGCATCCATTCTGGTGCGTCTTCTGGTGTGTCCGGTTGCTCTGTTCTTATGTGTCTGTTCGCACGACACACCAGTTCGCCAACAAAGAGGCACCATTCGCTTCTGTTCGCTCCGTTCTGGTATGTCTGTTCGCACAACGCACCGGTTCCCTCAAGAGTCGAGTCCATCTGATCAATTTCTGACAGCTATAAATAGGACGTGCTAGTGACAGGAAAAATCACTCTCAATCTCGAAACACTCCTCTCTTCTCATATACTGCATAGTACATTCTGCAATCATCTCAACCTGTGCGATTCTGAAAGCAATACCATTGTGTCCGTTCGGGCTTCTGACTGATAGTGCCATCATTCCAAAGACACAATTCGTTCTATCCTGGGAGACAATTGTTCGAGAACCTTGGGCATCCGTATAGAGGGAACAAATTGTCTTAAGGAGACAACGTACGTTGGGCTCGGATTTTTTCAAAGTTCATTATTATTTCGGCAATCTTGTGAGTTTTTAAATAGTATACATAATTGTTTTGTGTTTACAAATTACACCATCTTAGTTATACAGATTCTTATTGAATTTTCTACTTTATAAGTACTTGGGAACAACAATCTTAAGACAATTTGTATTGGTTTGTTCTATTGGCATTGGAATAAGCTAAAGTTAATTCATACCATTGGTGTCCAGGAAAGTGACTAAATTTAGTGGTTATTTAATTAGTCACCGTTGCAATGGCACAGAGAGACTCCCATTTCATTCACACTTCCTGGTTAATTGATATAATCAACAAAGCTGGTTTCATGTATTGGTAGAAACGTGATTGTAGCTTTTCACTTGATATTTTTGAATCTGTGTTTAGTATCTTTAATTTTGATTATTATACTGTTCTTAGATTAATCTGTGTGATTAATCAAAGTTTCTGTTTGAGTAACAAAAATGGCAAGTTCGAGTACAAACTTGATGAACCCAATTGGTTCTGCTCCAATGCATGGTGAGAAACCAAAAAAGTTCAATAGGAATGATTTCAAGAGATGGCAACAGAAAATGTTTTTCTACTTAACTACCTTGAACTTGGCACGGTTTATTACTGAAGAAGCTCCGAAATTGGAAGAAGGACAACCATTAGACAAGGAAAAGGTTGCTATAATTGATGCTTGGAAGCATTCTGATTTCGTATGCAGAAATTATATTCTCAATGGTCTAGACAATATGTTATATAATGTATATAGTACTTTGGAGACAACCAAGGAATTATAGGAAAGTCTAGACAAGAAGTACAAAACTGAAGATGCTGGCTTAAAGAAATTTATAGTTGGCAGATTTTTGGATTTCAAAATGCTTGACTCTAAATCTGTGGTAAGTCAAGTTGAAGAACTTCAATTGATTGTGCATGAAATTCCCGCCGAAGGGATGTCTCTTAGTGAGTCTTTCCAAGTTGCTGCATTTATAGAAAAATTGCCACCATCTTGGAAGGATTTCAAGAATTATCTCAAACATAAGCGCAAGGAGATGTCACTCGAAGATCTAATCA
The DNA here is from genome assembly GCA_037074505.1 of Albizia julibrissin. Classification (NCBI taxonomy): domain Eukaryota; kingdom Viridiplantae; phylum Streptophyta; class Magnoliopsida; order Fabales; family Fabaceae; genus Albizia; species Albizia julibrissin. The sequence goes on along the minus strand of CM073480.1, from coordinate 21,548,127 downwards.
TAAGATTGAGAATAGAAGAAGATAACAAGATTTCTGAAAAGAAATTTGGCAGCAATCCTGTAGTTTCAAAGGCTAATATTGTTGAAGATGGTCCAAAGCCCAAGAAACGGAAACGCTCTAATGAGGGATCATCAAAGCAAGCCCAAAGCAAAGGCCATAAATTCAAAGGTAATTGTTATAACTGTGGGAAGCCTGGCCATCGTGCTAAGGATTGTAAGAAGGCAAAGGACCACAAAAAGAAGAAGAACACTCAAGCCAACATTGTTGAAACTACTACTGATATGATTGAAAACATGAATCTTCCGGCTGTTGTGATGCAATGTAACTTGGTTGGAAATACCAAGGAGTGATGGGTGGACACTGGTGCCACTAGGCATGTGTGTGCCAACAGATGGATGTTCTCTTCTTACACCCTTGCGAAGAAAGATGAACAACTTTATATGGGTAATTCTTCTACTTCAAAGGTGGAAGGTGTTGGGAAGGTGGCCTTAAAGATGACTTCTGGAAAAGTCGTGACACTTAATGATGTGCTTCATGTGCCTGATATTCGTAAGAATTTAGTGTCTGGATCCCTCTTAATCAAGAATGGTTTTAAGCTTGTATTTGTTTTAGATAAGTTTGTACTTTCTAAGAATGATATGTATGTAGGAAAAGGTTACCTTAGTGAGGGCCTGTTCAAACTTAATGTAATGACTGTAACCAATGATGGTGTTATCAATAATAATATTGCTTCTGTTTATGTGCTTTGAGTCTTCTAATTTATGGCATCAAAGATTATGACATGTTAATTTTAGATCAATTAAAAGTTTAATTCATTCAGACTTATTGCCTAAAGTTGATTGTTCAAATCTTGATAAATGTCAAGTATGCATTGAATCAAAATTTTCTAAGTTGTCATTTCCTCCTGTTGAAAGAACAACTGAATTATTAGATTCAATACATATTGATATATGTGATATGAAATCTGTACCATCTAGGGGTAATAAAAAATATTTTATTACATTTATTGATGATTGTAGTAGATATTGTTATGTGTATTTGCTTAATAGTAAAGACGAGGCTATTATTGCTTTTAAACAATATAAAAATGAAGTTGAAACTCAACTTAATAAGAAAATTAAAGTAATAAGGAGCGATCGTGGGGGAGAATATGATGGCCCTTTCGAAGAATTCTGTATAGAATCTGGTATTATATACCAGACTACTGCTCCTTATGCTCCGCAATCAAATGGGATTGCAGAAAGGAAAAATCAGACATTGAAAGAAATGATGAGTGCAATGTTGATTACGTCTGGTTTACCACAGAATTTATGGGGGGAATCCATTTTAACGGCTAATTTTCTTATTAATAGAGTGCCCCACAAAAGGATACAAAGCATACCTTATGAAATATGGAAAGGAAAGAAACCTTCCTTGAAATATTTGAAAGTGTGGGGGTGCTTGGCTAATGTTGCACTTCCTAAACCCAAAAGGTTGAGAATTGGACCTAAGACAGTGGACTGTGTGTTCATTGGCTATGCACTTAATAGTAGTGCATATCGGTTTTTGGTTTATAAGTCCGATGTATCAGATGTCTGTGTTAATACAGTAATTGAGTCAAGGGATGCTACGTTCTTTGAGAATGTATTTACGTATAACAAGGGAAATGAGGTAAGTGATAATGACAATACTGTGATACCATGGGATGCTACGACTAATGAGGGTTCTGTTGAAGAGGAACCTAGACGTAGTAAAAGGCAAAGGATCGCCACATCCTTTGGGCCTGATTTTCTGACTTTTTTTGTTAGAAAATGAGCCTCGAACATATGAAGAGGCTATGGGCTCTCCTGAAGCACCATTCTGGGAAGAAGCTATCAATAGTGAAGTTGAATCCATTCTGTCAAACTATACCTGGGAATTGGTTGACCTTCCTCCTGGAAATAAGCCTCTAGGAACTAAGTGGGTATTCAAAAAGAAGATGAAAGCAGATGGCACTATTGATAAGTACAAAGCTAGGTTGGTAGTAAAAGGCTACAGACAACGTGAAGGCCTAGACTACTTTGATACCTATTCACCTGTTACAAGGATTACATTCATTAGGATGTTAATCGCATTAGCAGCATTGAATGGATTGGAAATACATCAAATGGATGTGAAGACAGCCTTCTTGAATGATGTCTTAGAAGAAGAAATCTATATAGAACAACCTTAGGGATTTGTTGTCTCAGGACAAGAACGGAAAGTATGTCGATTGATAAAGTCCCTTTATGGACTTAAGCAAGCCCTGGAACAATGGCATGCAAAATTCGATGAAGTTATTTTATCAAATGGCTTTAGCATTAACGAATATGACAAATGTGTCTATATTCGAAATACTACAAATGGGTCTGCAATAGTCTGTCTTTATGTAGATGACATGTTAATAATGTGTAGTAATAATCAAATGATTAAAGCTACTAAGCGATTACTTACAAGTAAGTTCGACATGAAAGATATGGGTCTAGCAGATGTTATTTTGGGAATTAAAATCCATAAAACACCTGAAGGGTTGGCTTTGTCACAAGCACATTATATTAATAGAATTCTAGAGAAATTCAAGAGTTTAAACATAGTTCTTGTAAAGAACCCTATAGACCCTAGTTTTCGTTTATTGAGAAATACTAGCAAAACTGTAAAACAACAAGAGTATGCTCAAGTGCTAGGCAGTCTTATGTATGTTATGAACTGCACTAGACCTGATATTGCCTATGCTGTAAGCATGTTGAGTCGCTTTACTAGTAATCCAAACGAGTATCATTGGAAAGCTATGGTAAGAGTTTTGGGTTACTTAAAGCACACTCAAAACTTTGCTTTACATTACGAGAAGTATCCTGCAGTGCTAGAAGGGTATTGTGATGCAAATTGGATCACCAGCTCTAATGACACAAGATCTACAAGTGGATATGTTTTCACCCTTTGTGGAGGTGCTGTGTCTTGGAAGTCATCCAAACAGACTTGCATTGCAAGATCAACTATGGAAGCAGAATTTATTGCTTTAGATAAAGCTGGTGAGGAAGCTGAGTGGATTCGTAATTTTCTTGAGGACATTCCTAGTTGGTCAAAGTCGGTACCGGCAGTGTGTATACACAGTGACAGTCAAGCAGCTATTGGTAGGGCCAAGAATGTCATGTATAATGGTAAGTCTAGACATATACGTCGTAGACATGATACCGTTAGACAATTACTCTCTAATGGAATCATCTCGATTGATTATATGAAATCAAAAAAGAATATAGCGGATCCATTGACTAAAGGAATTCCTAGAGAGTTGATTAGAAATTTGTCGAAAGGAATGAGTTTAAGACCGATAAATTGTTGATCATTGCGGTAACTCTACTTAGATGAGTGGAGATCCCACAAACTAGGTTTAAAGAGACAACTAAGTGATGATTGACTGAAAACACTGTGGAGTTTTAAACTCATACTCATTCCTATGACAAGACAGTGCATATATATAAGGGTAAGCATTTAGGCTTTTAATGGTTTATTAATCTGATGTGTTCAGATGATGTATATTGACTTACATCGCAATGAATCACCTACGTGAGTGTGAAGTGAGGCTGCTTCTACGAGAATTTAAAACAGCCAATTCTCTAGAACACTCACAGAACCAGGCAGGTGTCTAGGGCCAAAATGGGCACAACATGAGGACTAATGATGCTAGAGGAGCAATTGTGTGACTCCTATTGTCTTAGTATACATTAAAGGTTGATGGTTCAAGACAACACGTCCACCAATTGACCGAGTATATCCGATAAGTTTTTACTAGAGAAGGTTCAAAGGTGACCCCTACCTATCTCGATGCAGTTGCTTCTCATAGAGGAATCGTACTTTGCATACATGTTCATTTGCATTTGATCATTATGGACTAACTTCTTATCCATGTGGGGGATTGTTGGAATTTTGAACAATAATTCCATGGGTTATGAATAAGAAGTAGGTTGGAAGAGAAGAGGGAAAAGGAAGGAGAAAATAGTGTATGGATAAAAGTCCCACATTGAACAAATCAAGAGAAATAAAAGTGTATATAAGGCTCAACTTCTCACCTCTAAAATGGGCCCTTGAGCCAATCCACCTTTTATGGAGGAGTGAGGACATACATGGGCCTTGGTCCACCATACACGCACGCGCGTCGCCGCCGCCGTCCGTCCGGCCGGCTCGGCTCGACTCGGTTCGGTTCGGTCGGTCGCGTGTGTGTAAGATTTCAAAAAATAATTTTTTATTAAATAATTTTTTAGTTTTTCCGAACAATCGCGTTTAATTCCTTTTTACCCCTCCGTGATTTTCCAAACAGTGCAGATGTGTGACCGAATGACCGAACCAGTACATCCGTTTTGGTGCGTCTTCTGGTGTGTCCGGTTGCTCTGTTCTTATGTGTCTGTTCGCACGACACACCAGTTCGCCAATAAAGAGGCACCATTCGCTTCTGTTCGCTCCGTTCTGGTATGTCTGTTCGCACAACGCACCGGTTCGCCTCAAAAGTCGAGTCCATCTGATCAATTTCCGTCAGCTATAAATAGGACATGCTAGTGACAGGAAAAATCACTCTCAATCTCGAAACACTCCTCTCTTCTCATATACTGCATAGTACATTCTGCAATCATCTCAACCTGTGCGATTCTGAAAGCAATACCATTGTGTCCGTTCGGGCTTCTGACTGATAGTGCCATCATTCCGAAGACACAATCTGTTCTATACTGGGAGACAATTGTTCGAGAACCTTGGGCATCCGTATAGAGGGAAAAAATTGTCTTAAGGAGATAACGTACGTTGGGCTCGGATTTTTTCAAAGTTCATTATTATTTCGGCAATCTTGTGAGTTTTTAAATAGTATACATAATTGTTGTGTTTACAAATTATGCCATCTTAGTTATACAGATTCTTATTGAATTTTCTACTTTATAAGTACTTGGGAACAACGGCTTTCGTTTCCAATCTTCGGTTTCCTCAAGAAAAACAAGAGCTTAAAGAAAAACAACCTGTAATAAAAGTAGCAACGTGAAAAAGTCAAAAAAATAAAAAGAACTGTGATGAAAAATCTTAAAATAATCCCTTTTTTTCCATTTTCTGAGTATATATGAGTTATGTTGTAACATACTGTGTAAGTTACATATTTCAATTAATTAATTCTTACTTATTACTGAACTGTTATGCCCAATTTTATGGAACCCATAATAAGTTTGGAAAAGAAGTCGCTTACCTTAATTAAACATAATATTCTAGGTGGAAAGATATGAATTTTAATCAAATCAAAGAAATACCAAATACTATGAGAAAAATAAATCTCGAATAGTATTTGGTACACTATTGACTAGCCAAAATTCGTCTCCAGTATGTATATATGTATCAAGCTGAGTCATTATGTGTATGGTTTTATGGCTAGAAGAGAGACTGATGAGAAGAGATAGAACAAAGTCTCTTAATTAAGGAATGAATTGATCTATGTTTGGGGTCAAAACACAGTCATGTGGCCAAGTTATGGTTATGACGGTACAGGTGGACTTGCTTGAAGGGATCAAAGACAACGAATCCTAACTCTTTATGGCAATATAAAAGCAACATAACAGACTTACAAAATTAAGGGAAGTTCATAAGGAAAAAAAATTGCAAACAAAAGCGTGTTATTTCTAAGTAGTTCTGAATTCTAAGAAAGGGAGGTAGAGTACAAAGAGAATTTGAGAACACTACTACAAAAAAGGGATTTAACGTCACATAAAGACGTCCCTTCTTTGAAAAGGGAAGTAAAAACTGTACGCAGTGGCATTTACGTAGATAAAGATAGACTTTTTAATCTTTAGGCGTCCCTTCTTCAAGAAGGGACGCCTAAAGTGACACTTTAGGCGTCCCTTCTCCAGAAGGGACGCCTAAAGGGTGCATGCCAGCCACGTGGCTGGCATGCAGCCCACATTTGGCGTCCCTTCTGTATGAAGGGATGCCTATTTATGTTTAGGCGTCCCTTCTTGGAGAAGGGACACCTAAACATTTTCCCTCCACTTATTTTCTTCATTTCCCTCTATTCCTTTCGTTCACTCTTCCTCCCTCTCTCAAAAACACCGAGCAGCTGATTCAGAAGGCCACCACAAGGTCAGTCCGGCCGTGCCCCCTTTCATCATCTCCCTTCCACCATATCCCTCCTTCTTCATTTTCTCTCATCTCCTCCTTCTATCATCTCACAGTTGCAGCATCGGACTCGCTCCCTCTCTCACGGTGGTGCACGCGCCTCCTCCCTCCCAACCTCTTCATCACGCTATTTTCCAAGCTAGCTGTAAGCTTTTTTGTTTTTTTGTTTTGCTTTTGGTTTATTTTTTTTCACTTTAGTTAATTTCATGACCGTTTAATTTAAAGTAATTTTGCTAGAAACTATAAGCCACTCATATTATGCCATAAGTACATGTATGTATGCTAGAGATTCCAGAAACCTGTTGACTTGGTTTCTACTAATTTAATGAGGAAGATGAGTTTATACATTGATTATTTTAATTTCATACATACATGATTGAAATTAATTATGAATAAATGAAAATGTATATATTTATGTGAATTAAGCAACTTTCTCTTTAAATATGTTTACTCATTTGTTCATATGGTTTGACATTTTACGCACTGAATAATATTTGTTTGTGTAATTTTATTACAAATTTTTATTTCTTGAAATTGAAATGACTTTATTGGTAATTCTATATACGTTTTCAAAAATAAAAATAAAACATGTTCAGGAAGCTATAAAAAATTTAGAAAATAATAGTTTTTTAGAAAATAAAACATTTAGAAAATTTGCACTCATCAATATGTTTTACTAAAATAAATTAATCAATAATGTTACTCATCATATATATCTTTAATGTAAGACCTAGTTAACTAATTTTATTAGATTAAATAAGTTATATAATTTATTTAATTATAAAATAAAACATGTTTAGGAAGCTGAGTGCTATATAAAAAGACACATTTTAGAGTGCTAAATGCAATTTAAGTCTAAAATCTAAACATAGAACTTGTTTTATTTTATAAAACAAGTTATCAACAAGTAATTTTCAACATTAACCAATTGATTTTAATTTCATTGGTTTGAAATAATGAATACATGTATAGAACTTTTAATATTGTGTAGGTGCATAGAACTTTTAACTTGTACTAATTTAAACATATTAGTTCCCTAAAGAAAAATTGATATTTTAAATTGTTGATATTGTCCTTAATTGCCTCAGTTACTTTATTTTGTTTTGTTTTGTTTGAATTAAGGTGAAATGGTTTGTTATTAAAATTGTGGGATCTTACACTTAATGGGAAATGCTGCCGAAATGTTTTTTGAAAAAGTGATAAAAGGCAATCTCATAGTTAACAATTGTTATAAACTTGAGTGTTATTGGGAATGGTTTAGGTGGTAAAACAATGGATCATAGTTGGATGAATGCTTTGAGAACTAGTGAAGAATATGAGAATAGGGTGGAAGAGTTTATTGAATTTTCTAGAAGGAATGCTCCAACTAAAAATGGGAAGTATTTTTGTCCATGTGTGAATTGTTTAAACGAGAGTCGACGAGATGTTGATGATATAAGGGATCACCTACTTTGTGGTGGAATAAATCTTCGATACACAAGGTGGATATGGCATGGTGAGGAAGTAACTGATTGTCCGTCGCACAAGAAGGAAGGAGTGGATGTTATAGAGCAAGATAGAATGGAGAAAATGATTCACGATGCTGAGGTTGAATCCTTCACCAAGGCACATGAATTTGACAGCCTGCGGAGTGATGCGGAGACACCGTTATACCTTGGGAGTAAGTACACACGACTGACGGGAACATTGCATTTGGTGAACTTAAAGGTAACTTGTGGATGGACCGATAGTAGTTTTACATTACTATTGGAATTATTGTGTGATATGTTTCCAGAAGATAATGTACTTCCAAACCGTATGTATGAGGCAAAGAAAATCTTGTCTACGATGGGTATGGAGTACAAAAAGATACATGCTTTCCCTAATGACTGTGTATTGTATAGAAAGGAGTATGCAGGTCTTAGTGAGTGTCCTAACTGTAAAACATCACGATATAAAGTGAAGAAAGACGGTGGTTGTAGAGAAGGGACAACAAGTAAAAGGAAACCTTCGAAGGTGTTATGGTATCTTCCAATAATACCACGGTTTAAGCGTTTGTTTGTGACCGCAACAAAAGCGAAGAAGTTGAGATGGCATTCTGATGAGAGAATTTGTGACGAAAAATATCTTCAGCACCCGGCCGACTCTCCACAGTGGAAGAAGATAGATGAAATGTTCCCTCAATTTGGTAGCGAGCCGAGAAACCTTTGGCTTGGACTTTGTACAGATGGAATAAATCCGTATGGAACTCTTACTAGTACACATAGTTTGTGGCCAGTTCTCCTTATAATATACAACTTACCTCCCTGGTTATGTATGAAGCGCAAGTACGTTATGCTTTCTATGATGATCTCTGGACCAAAACAGCCAGGGAATGACATCGATGTGTATTTGGCTCCTTTGATTAAGGACTTGAAGAAGTTATGGGAGGAAGGTGTGGATGTGTTCGATGCTTATAAGAAAGAGTCTTTCAAGTTGCGTGCAATGATTTTTACCACGATAAACGACTTCCCCGCATACGAAAATTTGTCAGGGTATAGTGTGAAGGGTCATAAAGCATGCCCAATCTGTGAAGGAGAAACACACTTTCGACAACTTAAGCATTGCAAAAAAATAGTGTACCTTGGCCACAAGAGGTTTCTTCATCGATTCCACCCATATCGTAGGCTGAGAAAGCGTTTTGATGGCTTACCAGAACATGGAGTTGCACCAAGGGCCTTAACCGAGGAGGAATTTTATAGTCGGGTAGAACGTGTCAATGTGACCTTTGGTAAAAATCAAAAGACTAAGGGTGAGAAGAACATATGGAAGAAGAGGTCAATTTTATTTGATCTTCCGTATTGGCATTGTCTTGATGTAAGACACAGTATTGATGTGATGCATGTGGAGAAAAATATGTGTGACAGCCTTGTAAGTACGCTTTTGCACATCCCAGGTAAGACCAAGGATGGAATGAGCGTGAGACTTGACCTTGTTGATATGGGAATAAGAGATCGATTGCATCCACAACTAAGAGATGATGGTAGGAGGGCATATATGGAGCCAGCTGCGCATACGCTATCAAAAGTGGAGAAAAGAAGTTTGTGTGGGTGTCTGCATGAAATTAAGGTCCCACAGGGCTACTCTTCTAATGTTAGCAGGTGTGTGTCAATGGACGATTTGAAGTTAGTGGGAATGAAGTCCCATGACTATCACGTGTTAATGCAACAATTGTTACCAGTAGCCATTAGAGGCATTATGAAAGAAGAAGTGCGAACTACTATAACCAGATTGTGTGTTTTCTTTAATGCTATCTGTAACAAAGTCATCGACACTGAGAAGTTGGATGAACTAGAAAATGAGGGTTATATAATTCTGTCCCAACTAGAGATGCATTTTCCTCCATCATTTTTTGATATAATAGTGCATTTGGTAGTTCATTTAGTAAGGGAGGTAAGGCTTTGCGGTCCAGTTTATTTAAGGTGGATGTACCCTTTTGAGCGATACATGAAGATCTTAAAAGGGTATTCTAAAAATTCTTATCGACCTGAAGCCTCAATAGTTGAGCGATATGTAGTTGAAGAGACTATGGACTTTTGTAAAGATTATCTATCTGGTAAAAAGGAACAGTCTCGGCATGAAGAGGGGAGAAGCAAGGGAACACGAGGACTAAAAGTGAAGACTGCGGATCGTGAAGAGTTGTTGCAAGCACACTTGTATATCTTGAATAATATGGAAGAAGTTCAGCTATACATAGATGAGCACAAAAAGACTTTGAAGAACTTGAATCCAAAGAAGAGTGACATGCAAATAGCTATTGAGCAAAACAAGACATTTATTAAGTGGTTTGAGGAGAAGGTTTCGCATGAGATCGGTGTGTCGGAGACAATCAACTGGCTAGCTTGGGGGCCTTCATTTCAGGTTGTTACTTGGACTGGTTATGACATAAATGGGTATTCATTCTACACAAAAGAGCAAGATGACAGAAGTACCATGCAAAATAGTGGGGTGATGGTTGAAGCTGAAGCTATGCACTTTTCCAGTTCGAAAGACAAAAACCCCATATGTGCATCAATGGCTTATTATGAAGTTATAGAAGAAATATGGGAGATGACCTACAATAAGTTCAAAGTTGCTTTGCTCAAATGTAAGTGGGCTAGCAATGCTGCTGTGGTAATAGATCCACAATTTGGATTTGTCTCAGTCGATCTTCGAAGAGTTGGTTATAGAGATGAGCCCTTCATTCTAGCAAGCCAGGCGAAGCAAGTGTTTTATGTCACAGATCCTGCAAATAAAAATATGTCCATTGTACTTCAAAGAAAAAAACAAAAGTATGGTGATCCAACCTTCAACCTTGACGACACACCACATTTGACAACAAATCCACCTATAGGAAGTGAGGTCGGGTTGGTAGATGATGAAGATTATTCTGCAAGAAATGATCATTGTGAAGGAATATGGGAAACAATATGAAGTAAGACCTTTAACTATATAAAACTGTATTATGTCCTATGTACTTTTTTCCCTTAATGTAGTTTATACAGATACCTGCAATCTACATGACAATCTACTTACCTCTCTGACAATGATTTTTTTCTATCTAGGAATATGTCAAGTTCTAGTGACTTAGGGAGCGACAACGAGCAGCATAATGGAAGGCAAGAAGAGCCACCCGCTCCGAGAAGAACAAGAGGTGCCACGAAGATGGCTGTATTGGCGAAGCGCCACTACAATGAACAGGAGAGGGTTCGCATAGAGTTTGATGCCAACATGAATCTAATGGGTCCTGAGGAAGACCACTTCATTAGTTATCTTGGTTTTTTGGGTCGAAGCAAAGTCCGAATCATCTATGATAGTTGGAGCAGGTTCCCAAAAAGATGAAAGCCATGATATGGCAACAGATTTTGGTACATAACTTTCGATACATTTTATGTATTTAGACCTTTCTTCCTATTCAAGTTTAATTGTCTCCATTTTTGCAGCAAACGTTCGATGTTCCTGACACCACAGATATGTACAACCACTGGATGGGAGAGGTTCATTTGCGCTAGAAGGATTTTAAAAATAAGCTCTCCAGGAAGTACCTTAGAGGTGACAAGAGTCATCTGGATCCTTGTCAGGAATATTCATATCTATCTCCAGAGGACTGGAGGTTGTTTGTAGCTAAACGAAAAACTCCTGAATTTTTGGTAAATTTTCTGTCTTCAGTATGAAAATTTATAATTTCAATATAGTTAATGCACTAATGACTTATTTTCCCTTTTTCCCTTAAACAGGAATTAAGTGCGGCGAACACACAGAGGCAAGAAGCAAATCAGTACCAGCATTGCATGTCTCGGGGTGGCGACAGGAAGCTGGAGCGGATGATGATGGCAGAAGAGCTGGAAAAAAATGAAGGAAGCTGCGAAATCGGATCCTACCATTGTTGTGCAAGCGCCAGCTCCTCCTCCACGTCACAAAAAATGGAAAGCAGGGAGGATTAAGGGTGGCAAATATATAAATCCTACTATTGCTGAGGTTGCCTCGAGGATTGTAAGTAGTAATAGCATAAGTAATTAATTGTGAAATTCTTTCACATTTCTAGCATTTAATTTTCGTTCATAACGAATTGTATGCTACAGGACGAACTCGAACAGCAGAGTAGCCAAGGGTCGTTCACTCCAAGTGGACGGAGGGACATATTAGCAACAACGATTGGGAAGGCTGAATACCCCGGCCGTGTTAGAGGGGAGCCGAGGGGAGTTGGTATTTCGAAGTATTTTGGTAAAGCCTCGTTATATTCTTCACAAGCTGAACCCAGTCAAGAGTTTGTGGCTAAGCTTCGCGATCAAATCCGAGAAGAGCTCCGAGATGAGCTAATGACACAACTACGTGGTGAAATGAAATCGTGGTTTGATTTTCATCACATGGAGACTACTAGGGTTAGAAACGAGGAATCCCCGGCCTTCCCCAGCACTAAAGGAAGTCACAACCCGCCGGACGAATCCCTTGTACAGCCTTCCCACACTCCGCAACTCGTTGCCGAGGCTTTCCACAATCCAGAACCCCTTGTCCAGCCTTCCCACACTCCAGAACTTGTTGCCACTCCTTTCCATAGTCTTGTCCAGCCTTCCCATAGTACAGAACCCTATGGCCAGCCTTCTCACATAACAGAACCACTGGGCTAGCCTTCTGCCACTCCGGAGTTGGGTGAATCATGTATCCTCTATTTGGATGCCCCTATAATTCGTGTTGTAGCCGATGCTCTCGTTTACACATAAGCTACTACCCACCATCATAATCAAATTCTATAGTATTTACGTAGGGTGACAGTGACACGTGTTCATGAGGGGGAAGAAGGTGCAGCCATCCCTATCCCTGACGTTGAGATTGCCACGCTGGGTCAGGAAATTGGAGGTTTTATCCTTTGGCCTCAATATCTTATTGGCACGTTGGCAACCCCACCAATGGTAGGAATTATATTCATATCACTTGACATTTATTGGCATCATTGTAATATAATTGGTTTTGTTTTCTATGGTTATAGGAGGAGCAACATACGCTGAGATGGCCCTTTCTAGCACGGCTCCAACAGATGTACAAAGGTATTCCCCAAGTCAACTTCAATATGCCTCCAAGGATTGTGGGTACACAATTGACGTATCCCTACATGATCGACAATAAAGATCTTAAGGAGTTTATGCATTTGGAAGAGATAGATGCAGGATGGGTCAAACTTTCCATTTGGTTAGTTTTTCTTTTCTAAGTTCAAGATTTCATAAGTTCAATAATTCATTGGTCATTTTATTTCTATTTTAGGTCCTTCTACCACATGTGCATTGATATGGAAAGACCAAATTTATACGGATTCTTGTGTCCGGCAAATACGACATCGGATAATAATGATGTCGCACAAAGGATGCATTATGTGGGCTTCACAATGGCAGCGACCAAATTGCGATGTTATCTAGCGCCAATTGTTCAAGGGTATGTAGTAAAAAATTTTATTTTTGGATGTTTGAGAAATAATTTTCTTCTAATCTAAACTTTATTTTAATCTGTGTATTATTTTAGTTACCATTGGAGCCTGTGTGTTGTTTGCCCACGCCTCAATGAAATCTATTGGTTTGATTCCTTGACAAAAAAGCCCGACAAGGACACAAAATCAGTCTTCAACACGTTAGTTATTTCTTTTTTATTAATTAAAGAAATGCTTGATTTAAATAAATTGTTCTAACTTAAAATGTTTTACATTTTAATGGTAGCGAGACCCAAACATATAGAATGCTTGGCGGGTCATGTGAGGGTAGAGTTGTTCGCAAGCCAAAGTGGTTCTATCCCAAAGTATGTGGTTCCAATATAATTTAAGTTATTTTATTTACGGTTGTTTTATAAATGATGTATGTTATTGATTTTAACCAATTGCTTTTGATTTATAGTGCCCTCAACAGCCAGGTGGTACTGAATGTGGCTATTATGTTCTACTTTACATGTATAATATCATTCAAAGTGGCGTTACAAGTTATTTTCAACAGGTAATCAAATGATAATATTTTGGTTGTATTTTAATTGAATTGCTAAACAATCCTTTAATTTCATTGATTTCGTATAATCATATTTTCTAATTTGTAGATCTTTGATAATGATGCTGCTTACTTATATGAAGACATTAATTTGATCAGAGACTTGTTGGCTGGGAGGATTCTTCAACACATTGATTTGTAGAAGTTTATCATTTCCTGTACATTTACTTAGTAGTTGTTTATTATATTAGTGGACAACATTTCTGTCAACAATGTAGTGCATGAATGTTTCATTAGAGGTGGATGTTGTGTTTTGTTACTTATAAACTGTGTGCTGTATGTTTCCTTTTTGTGTATACGTTGTTGTTTGCTTTCAGAATGATATGGCCAGAAACAATACAAATGGCACTGTATGGAAAAAAACCCTTTAGGCGTCCCTTTTGGCCAAAGTAGGCGTCCCTTTGGCCAAAAGGGACGCCTAAAGTCCCTAATTTTTAAATAAAAAAATTCTAAACGGGGACTTTAGGCGTCCCTTTTAGCAAAAGGGACGCCTAAACCTAGACTTCAATCGTCCCTTTACAAAGGACGTATAAAGTCCAAATTTATTACGTCGCTGACATACGCGTCCCCCCTAAAAGGACGTTAAAAGTCCCAAATAAGGGACGTTAAAAGTGTTTTTTCTAGTAGTGGAACTAGGAAACAAAAAAGAGATAGCCAAATAGACCGAAGAGGATAAAGCAAATTGCAGGAGGGTGATGGATTGTCTCCCAGTTGAAGAGGGTATATGTTGAGCACTTCAGGGTGATTTTTGGCCAATTTGCTTTACTTGTTTAGTAGCCGTGAGAATCATGTTTCAAATTATCACATCCATGAATCCACCACTACCACGAAAACCACAGCTAAAACCACTTATAGATATCATTAAACCAGGGACGTTCTACGATGTTACTGAAGGCTGAGTTAATGGTGTTCAGAAACACTGGCAGAATCTCTACAAATGCTTTTCTTGTTTATGGAATGTCACACTACTACTGAAAAGGCCTTTATGATAGTCATTATCTATCATATATGACGGTTCTACCATCATATATATGAGTGCTATATATACTTTGCGTATATAAATAATGGTTTCAAACCGTAATATATTAAAGGCATATATTGGCTTTTTATTATATATAGTTATTTTTATTATTTGTTTTTATTTATTTTTAATTTTAATATTTATCATAATTACACAATATAATAATTGATAATAACAAGATAATAATATTAAATTAAAAAATTATGTTCATAGGATTTAAAATTCAATACATTATAGATAAACATCATAAAATTTAAAAGAAACTAATAACTTAAACACTCTCATAATAAAACATTACCTTATAACGTTTTGAATTCTTAAAGAAAATCAATTAATAAAAAATTCCACAATATTCTCCAATGTTTTTGTTGTAAATTGTCCATAGATCAGTGTGTTCCAAGAGTTTCCGTCACATATTCTTTAACTACAAAAGGATAATATATATGCGTGTGTGTGTGTGTGAGTGAGATAAAAATAAGCAAATATAAAAATTTAAACAAATCTCGTAATATAACTTTGAGAATAAGAATATAGTAAAAGTTAGTAAATATAAAAAATTGAGCAAATCTCAGAACCTGATTCAACAAACCTGACTTCGACTTACAATTTGAGTTACTAAAGTTTAGGAATGTGAGATGATTAACAATAAAAAATTCAGCATTTTACTTTAAAGTTTAGGAATGTAAGATGCTCCACAATAAAAAATTTAGCATTTTACCTTATCGTTTTTTTTCATGTTCTTTGCTTTCTCTTACATTTTTCTCTCTTTTTTAATCTTCAAGCCAACGACCATTAGCATATTAGATATCGTGATCCTAACTGGTAAACTTGAGAAATGAAAGCAAGCTCTCATTATTAAAAAAATAAATAAAATGAAACTAAAAATGTTAACTTAAAAAAAGAAAGAAAGCTTATACGAGGAAGAATTACAAGAGGAATGAGCTGTATAGTGAAGACCCATGGTAGGCCATAATAAAACTTAAAGAAAAAAGAGTAAGAGAGAGAGAGAGAGTTTTTAAAGAGTTGCGTCAAATAATCCCTCCTTTTAATAAAAGAATACTTAACCGTTCATAGGGAATAATTGTAATATATTGTCAAATATTTTTTTTAAAATCCCACTTTTTATATTGATATCTTTCAGAATCCTACCTTTGTTTATATTTTAGAATACTTAACAGTCCTTAGTAAAAAACTATAATGTATTGTTAAATAATTTTTTCGGATCCCGCCTTGTTATATTTGATACTTTTCATAATCCCACATTTATTAATATTAAAGAATACTTAACGGTTCTTGGGGAAAAACCATAATGTATTGTCAATTTTCATCTTTCTAAATCCCATGTTTATTTATATTAAATAATACTTATAACAGTTCTTTGTAAAGAACCATAACGTATTGTCAAATTATATTTTTTCAGGATCCTGCTCCCTTATATATGATTTTTAAAATCCTACCTTTATTTATATTAAATAATATTTAACAATTATTTGTGAAAAACTGTAATGTATGGTCAAATTATTTTTTTATTGTTATGTATTCTTAAAGAATATATAATGGTTCATTATGAAGAACAATTAAATATTATCAAATAAATTTTTTTAAAATCCTGCCTTCTTATATATAAAGGTTATTTGTATGAGCCATCACTTTTGTTATTAAATAGATGACGTTAATGATTATAACTATTACATTTATACTTTCACGAATTTTTCTCTGAAAATATGACGGTACACATATTTAATTGTTAGGTTTTAGCATTATATATTTTTCTGTGATTTCCGCTTCGACATATATAATGTTTATTCACTGTAACTATTATTTATTAAGTATTATATATGTACGAACCAATAGTAGTGTCATGTTAGATGGTGGAGGTTTGCTTGAAATGATGGTCGTGATTTGCTTGAACCATCACGATCTAAAGACAATTTATTACAACCTCTATTAAATATGGTTTCAATATTCAAAAACTGCATTCATTAGATTCATTCCTGCAATGTTTTTTTGCAAACTATTGCAAAACAATAGAGTTGGGAATTATGGTTGGGTCGGCCCTTGACGGGCTAGGGCCTAAAAAGGAAAAACAATAAAGCTGGGAATTAGGGCCGAGTCGGCCCTTGACGGGCCAGGGCCTAAAAGGGCTGGCCCTTTTAAGCTCGGGGTAAGAAAAATTGATGTTTTACAAGGCCCGGCTTGAGAGCATGCAAACCAAGGCCAGCTTGCAAAGCCAAAAGCTATTTTCACAAGATTTAACCATACGCTTCATGCAATAAAAAAATATAGCTACTAATTCATAATCAAAGGTAAAATAGTGCCCACAAATAACTCACAATCTCACATCAAGCATAAGAAATAAAGCTGGTAAAAAGGGTCAGTCTTTTGAGGCTCGACTAAAGAAAAACAGTCATTTTTTGAGGCCCAGCCGGTAAGCATAAGGGCTAGGGTCGAAGCTATTTTAACAATTTTTACTTTTTTTTCATTTTTTTAAATTACAACAATTAAAATTTTAATTTAACACATAAATAATGTCAAAATTAGGGTGTAAACAATATGGATCATACAACAAACAAACACAGTCATTAAGTCATAATTAAAGGTAAACTATTTCCACATACCACAATTATAAATAATTAATAAGAAGACTTAACAAAATTAAAAATAATTTTTATAAATATGTCTTGAAAAGTGTAAGTAGTTAACAAAATAAATAACATAAGATATAAACAAAACAATCACCAGAAAATAAGTAAAAAAAATACAAAATTGGTAAGAGTACTTATACAATAAGAAATATCTTTTATAAATTTTTAATTTTTAGGATTCTTAATACAAGATATTCTTATGAAACTTAATTCTAAAAAAGATAATAACAACTAAATATTTGCAACATCATTAAAAAAAATATAAAAAATCAATTATATTATAATCATATAAATAATTTTAAAAAGTAAAAAAATATATACGAGCGTAAAAGGGCCAGCCTGTGGCCCTACAGAGCTGGTCCTTTTAGGTCCTCGGCTCTATAGGATTGGCCCTTTTAGGTCCACTTTCACTTTTAAGGCAAAAATCTTAGGCCCAACCCTTGTAAATTTAGGGCTTAAACGGGGCGGCCCGACGGGCTCGACCCATTTTTCCGGCTCTACAGAACAAGCACTAATAGAGTGTACCTAATTTTTTGAGTCTTAAATAATTAGTTTCATTTAGTCTAGAAATAGTGATAGTTTACTGTAATATTCTAAATTTTGGGACAAGAGGCTTGAGATTAAGCCTAAATCAAGTGAATTGCTAAGTCCTGGTTTAGCAAGTATCCCAATAAGGTATAATTGTATTCCCCAAAATTTCTTTATACCCTTGGGGTATTAAAGAGAATATTATGGTGAATTAAGAAGCTCGGGGAATGGCAAAAAAATACAATTAGAAGTCACACACAATATAGAACATAGTTAGTTGGAATACAAAGTTGTGTTGCTACCAGTGAATTACTCTGTATGGCAGTTGTGTTTGTGTGACATTTTTCAATGGGTAAATGATGTTCAAAAATTATAAAAAATTTCATAATGAAATTATACTTATCAATATTTAATTGATAGGTCATATGAGGTATTTGAATCTGTACACAAAGAGATATGTATTTTTGAAGTTAGCTTAGTGAAACTGGCAATTTTCAGTGGCAGCGTTCAAAAACAATAATTCTGGGAAGTATGATCTTCCATTTGGCTAAATTTTATATTTTTCTTAAAAATAGACTTAATAAGGGTCATATAGCCTTTGAAACCACTCTAATTAGATATCTACACAATTAGATATGAATTTTCAAAGTTTGGTAAAAAGTTTGCCCAATTTTTCAGCTAGTGCGAAAATGGGAAAAATTGTAAAGGCAAAATGGTCATTTGACCAATAAAAGCAAGCAACCATTATTTTTCCCTTTATTTGCTGAACAATTCGGTCAAGAAGCAGAAGGAATTAACAAATGAATTCCGAATACTAAGTTGAAGTGTTTAAATCAAGCAAAAATGTGAAGTTTGAAAAGTCAAAAATTGTAGGCTAATGTTTGAAGTGGAAATGGCTTATTCAAGAAGCCAATTTTGCTCTTCCAAAGGTCCACATGCACGTCCAAATGGAAAGAGAAAATGAAATAAATTGCTTGGCCATAAAATAATTCAAGAAGAGGAAAAATGAGAGCCAATGAAAAACAAACACTTGTTAAAGCAAAACCAACAAGAGTTATTTAATTAATCTATCATCTCTTCTTCCTCTTCATTTTCACATTTTTGGCTAGCAGCTTTCCAAAAGAGAGAGAGAAGAGTTTCAAGAGTTCAAGAGCACAAGAAGGAGTCTGTAAGAACCCTTCCATATACTTACCTTATCGGCTCTTAGTTCCATTAAATCAGAGTAAGCGAGCGATAAATTATTAAACTAAAATCCGTTCATACTCTTATTCATGCTAGAAAATTTCTTAAATACATTAGAGCGATTCTCTGCTTATACAACATTCATACATACACATACATATATGAAGTACAAGAAGTAGTGCCCCGCACTACGACCTCCTCTTCACTTCGCGTCTCTATATCTCCTCCATGCATCTTCACCTGTCACTATGGTTGTTTGGGAGGAGTGAGATTCGAGAGAATCTCAGTAGTGAATAGTAGTACTATGCATGACAGATATATATGAATGCATGACATGCTTGCCTACCCTATTTCATGCCAACATAATGACATGCTGCATGCTCAATGTTATGACATACCAATGACCATCGCACAAATATAACAGAGCTTCAATCAATCAAATATGCTTAACACAAATAGGCATAGTAGTCACACAATCAATGCATATAACATACATCTCACACCCATGCAGGAAAAGTAAGTCTACTACCTGTCAGACCTCACGTCCGTCCTCAATCCTTTGTCTTTGCTCCGATTCAGGCACGTCCATCCATCGAGTCCTAGAATTCTATCCAAATATATTTAATGAGTTATTACTCTTTCTTATATCATTCTAGACTCGTATTAGTTGATAACTTAGGCCAATTATGCTAGATTACAAAAATGCCCCGGAAACCCGGCCCAACTGTACTTTTACAGAAATCACAACATGGGCCAATCCTACACAATTTCAGGTGTAGAATCCATTTATGACCTTAGATTAGTCAAATTCAGGCCCGAATGATGAAAATACCCCTTAACAACCCCCTATGTAGAGCTAAAAGGATAAATTGGTCATTTCACCTTCTAGGCATTTTCTCACTTCTTCATCAACATAAACCCTACACAATTTACTCTTTTGAACTCAATGGAATCATCCAATTGATGAAATTCCAACTCATGGCTCATGCCCCATGCATGACAGCCTATATAGAGTTTTCAGGAAAGTTGTGTCGGTTCCTCCCTTTATTTGACTTAATATCCTCCTTTCTACTCCTTATTACATGATTAGCCGTTTAGACATCATTTCGGCCCCTAAAAGATGAATAGAATGAGATATGAATAGTACACTACTTCCAAAATACTCATCCAAATGATAAACCGAAATGGTAGAAAGGTAGCACACGCTTACCTCTACACGCTTCTGAATCCGGTTCGGAATTTCGGCGACGCTCCGGTGGGTGAGGCGGCACCAACGGCCTCCAAAAAAGAATATGAAACCATGGAATCAAAGCTCAAGATGAGTAGAACAACCTTTGTACTGGACATTTCGAGAGAAAACGCCGTTTCGGACAAGTTCCGGCCAATAACAACTTTCTCTCTCTCCTCTCATTCTCCGTCACGTTCTCGTTCTTCTTTCTCTTTCTCATTCTCATTTGTTCCGTTATCTTTCCTTCTTTCTCTTTTATTTTTGATTGCAGGAAAGAAAGGGAATTAATTGATGAAGGATGATGATTAATTAAAATCATCCGGTGGCCTTTACTCAATTAGTCCACCTATCTCATTTCTTTCATAGCAAGTTTCCTTTCTCTTTTCCTTCATCATCCCATTAATATTAATGAGAAATAAGAGAGTATAATTCACTCTCAAATTATCCCATTATACCACCTCAAGTGGTCCACTAAAGCCTTAAGCTTCTTCGCTTATTGGCTTTACTTGATAATTATTTACCAATATGGCCTCATTAATTACCAAGTAGTCATTTCCCTCCTTCTAATTCCCATTCAACTCAACATATTGGGAATATTAGGGAAAATCCATCATTTCTCAACTTATGGAAAAATTACCATTTTGCCCTTGCCTTTTATTTCTTTTTAATATCTAAAGATATTAAGGAATTTTGGGATAAATATCATTCCTCACTTGGACATTTGCCAAACCGGGGTCTAGAAGTCTATTAAATCTAGGCTTAATCTCAAGCCTCTTATCTCAAAATTCGGGGTATTACAGAGTCTTAGGGTTCATAGGGCCAAAATCAAAGGTAAGAGCAAGTAAATCATGTGATTTTACCTTCTAAATCACTTGGGAACCTCTTCTAACCTCTTCTCCTTCTTGAAATCCATTTTTTCAAGACAAATTAAGAGAGAGGAGAGAGTGAACAGTGACATTTTAGAGAGAGAAAGTGGTGAAATCAAGAGGTAATCACCAAAACTTGATCCTTTTGTCTTATACAATATTGTTGTTATTGTTGTTGTTGGTTTTGGCTTGATTTTTTATCGTTTTTTAAATTTGGGAAGATTAAATCCTAAGGGGAGGTGCTGCCCTATTTTCCATTAATCATGTTTAAGAGGTGTTTAATAGATTAAACATGTGATTAGAGGTGAAAGGGAGGTGCTTAAGGGATTGAAATTAAGAAAACACATTTTCCATTTTCTTTCCCTAAGTTTCGGCCAAATGCAGAATAGGGGGAAGGAGCTAGAATTTCATCAATTTGATAGTTCAATTGAGTTTAGAAGGGAAAATTGTATAGGGTTCATGTAGATTGCGAAGTGAGAAAAGTCCTAGAATGTGAAATGACCAAACTACCATTCAAACCCTAAGTTAGGGGCTGACAAGAGCATTTTCATCATTTGGGCCTGATTTTGACTAATTTAAAGACAAAAATAGATTCTACACAAGAAATTATGTAGGATTAACCTGGGTCATAAATTTTTGTAAGGTACAGTTGGACCGGGTACAAAGGGGCGTAGATCGGGTCCCCAGGGGCATCTTTGTAATTTAGCATTTTAAAGCTAAGATAACCAACAACATGAGTTTGGAATAATACATGGATAATTAATGAATCATTTATTGTACATTTGAGAATTTTAGAACCAGACAGTGGTGCACGAGCCGGATCAAAAACAGTAGATCAAGGAAGAACAATTAAGGTAGTAAACTTACTTTACTTGCATGTATTTGGTATTTATACTTGTGTATTGCTTTTCTTGATTATGTGAATCATATTTGAATGAATGAAGCTCTGTTTCTATTTATATTGTGGCTATAGATATGTTGTATGAAACATTGAGCATGTAGAGATATTATTATGTGAGCATGAGCCTATGTAAGACGAGCATATCATACACTAGGAGTTATCTTGCATGCATTATGGTACTGTTTACTACTGAGATTCCTCTAAATCTCACCTCCCCAACCAACCATTTAGACATATGAACATTGAAGGGGTGCCAAGAATAGATAAGAGTAATGTACACAGAGGAATGCTGCTAATTATATGAAGACCTTTTTGGTTATTTTAAGGTCTGTAAATATTATGTACACCCCTATGGAGGAAGCTCCTGTATTCTAATAAAATAATATTATATCAATATTATCAGTATAATTATATTATTCCTGCGTGCCTACTGAACTGTGCATTACTACTCTGGTTAATGTCAATAAGAAGAGATATGTAAGGTGGGGTCTTACAGTTAGAACAAACATACCAACCCACTTATATATTCCTTAGTGAATTATAGCAAAATAGTTATTTGATGAGATTTTCTTTTATTGATAACTTCAAAATAATGATCCTAGTACTCAAATTCATATTTCCTAAAACAAGGAAATCTGATATAAAGAATAAAAGGAAATTTAAACAAAGAGATCCACTTAATAAGAAACTTTTCATACATGGACTAATTTTTAAATTTTAAAATGAGATGTTTCAATAGAAAAATTGGATACAAGTAAAGATTTAAAACATGCATTGAGATTGAAAAGGAAATATCAACTTTTGTATTGAACCCATACATAGATAATGTGACATCCCAAATTTTGGGACTACTAGAATTTGAGAGTAAGCCTAAATCAAGTGGACTGCTAAGTCCCGGTTTAACAAGTGTCCCAGTAAAGCGTAAATTTTATTTCCTAGAATTTCTCATACCTTGGGGGCATTTAAAGGGAATAAAATGGTGAATTAAAGAGCCAGAAAATGATTAAGCAAGGAAATTAGAGGTCACACACAACATAATTATATTTGGAACACAAATGAAATTTGCTGCCAGTGAGTTTCCCTGTATGACAGTTGTGTTATGTGACATTTTCAAAAGGGAAAATGATATCCAAAAATTGTAAAACTTTTTAAAATTCAAGATTTAATTTGATAGGCCATATAAGGCATTTGAAGCTATACACAATGAATTATATATTTTTGAAATTAGTCCAATAAAACTGGCGATTTTCTGTGACAGCGTCCAAAAACAATAATTATGAGAATGTTGAGCTTCTAGTTAGCTAAAGGCTATATTTGTATTTGAAAATATACTTAATAAAGGTCACATAGCATTTGGAACTACCCCAATTGGATATCTATATAATTATATATGAATTTTCAAAGTTTGATGAAAATTCAGCCAAATTTCTAGCAAGGTGCGAAAATGGGGGAAAAATGCAAGGGCACAATGGTCATTTGACCAATAAAGCTACAAGCCTATTTGGTTATTTTGGGGCCTTCATTTCATCAACTTTGGTCAAGAAGCAAAGGGAATTAATAAATGAATTCCAAATGCTAAGTTGAGTCTTTAAATCAAGTAATTTAAAAAGTCAAAAATTGTAAGCTAATATTTGAAGTGGAAATGACTTATTCAAGAAGCCAATTTTTGCTCTTCCAAAGGGCCACATACACGTCCAAATGGGAAAAGAAAAGGAAATAAAACCATTTGCCCAATAATTAATCAAGAGGGAAACATTTTGGCCAAGTGAAAAGTCAAAAAACAACATGTGATGAAATAACAATTTAATAACATTAACTAAGGAGGTGATAGGAGATATTTTAAGAGCTGATTAATCTCTCTTCCAAGACCATTTTCGGGCAAACATAGCAGCCAAGGAGAGAGAGAGAGCTCATATGAAAATAGAAAGGCAAAGAGAAGGGCAAAGATCAAGAGGCAAACAAGGTGAGTTTTAGGTGATTTTCCACTTGTTCTAGCCTTCTTCTTCATGACAACTCTCTCATACCTCTTATCCATCTTGAAATACATGTTTAGCATGAGCAAAATCAAGAGGAAGAGAGAGGGAGGTGGACGGCCAAGAGAGGGAAGGAAGATGAATCCAAGGTAAACTCAAGAACTTAGTTTCTTTTGTTGATTCATGATAGTTCTTGGTAGTTATTATTGTTGTTGTGGTTGTTTTGGCTTGGTTTATGATTTTGAGAAGCTCAAACCCTAAGGGGTTATGCTACCCAATTTTCCATTAATCATGTGAGAAATGTGTTTAAGTGATTAAACACGAGATTAGAGGTGAAAAGAAGTAGGTTTGTGGATTGAAAACAAGAAAACACATTTTCTCTTACAATACTATAATTTTTGGCCAAGGAATGTACAGGGTGTTTGGGCTATAATTTTATGGTTTTGATGATTCCATTGGGTTTAGAATGGAAAATTGTGTAGGGAACATGTATAATATGAAGTATAAAGGTCCTAGAATGTGAAATAACTAATTTGGGCCTAAATTTGACCAAAATGAGGTCAAAAAAGGATTCTATACTTGAAATTATATAGAATTAGCCTGAGTCATAATTTTTGGTAAGGTACAATTTAACGAGGTACAAAGGCCCTGTGACATTTTGGTAATTTAACACTTTTGAGTCAAGATAACCAACACATTGAGTTTATAGTGAGTTATGAATAGCTAATAACTCATTTATCCTAAATTTAAAATTTTAGGATATATTAGTAGCCCAAGCCAGATACAGAGTTGGACCGATTGACAGGCTCGAAAATGACACGATCCAGGTAATAACACTTTCTTTCATACACTTGTGAATAATATATGTTTTGAGTATACCATCTTTTGTGACATAAGCATAGTGCTAGGGGCACATTAGCCTAGTTGTGATCTAGGATCCAGTGATGGTGCACGCAGATAAGCCAGGGTCTAAACAGTGGTTTGACCTTAGATAGTATATACACAACATCCTATCATCTTACATAACATGGTGCATGACATAATTATTATCACATTTTAGATGCCTGATTGTATGTTACTACTAAGGTTCTCTGAATCTCACCCTTTCTATAAATGTATAAAGTTTCAGCAGCAGGCAACGACTCAAAAGGCAGAACTGTAATTTCCCGCAGCGAAAGGTATCGGACCCGGACAAGAGGTGTCGTTGGTTATCTGAAGACTTTTTTATTGTTTAAAGTCTGTAATTTTTTTTATGTACGTACAAACCCCTTTGGGGAATTCATGTATATAAACAAACAACATTGTTTCAATAATATCAGTATTTATGTTATTTCTATGTACCCACTGAACTATTCAATTACTACTATGATTAATATCAATAATCAAAGGGTCTTAGATATAACAACCAGATCATACATGGCTAGCACATATATCCATGTCACCAATATAGCCTAGGGCTAATATATGAGGAAAGAATAA
Organism: Albizia julibrissin; assembly: GCA_037074505.1. Classification (NCBI taxonomy): domain Eukaryota; kingdom Viridiplantae; phylum Streptophyta; class Magnoliopsida; order Fabales; family Fabaceae; genus Albizia; species Albizia julibrissin. Next base: position 21,522,646 of record CM073480.1, on the reverse strand, counting down.
ACTAGCTATCTCTATGTAGCCTCCAACTGGTCCAGCAAACAAGCAAAGAAGTAAAGCTAAGCTAAATCTTCTGTGCAACCAAAATTTTGGTGGCATGGATGTAAATCTACATGGCTGATGAGAAATTAGTCAAATTACCACCTCAATGCCACATAAATTTTTGTGCTGATTGAGTAGCAAGTTAAAATTACAAAATACTCACGCTGAAAAGTAATTTCTAGCTTTTGGGTGTGTCCACTTGTTTTCATGTTTTCTGTTTATTAACCTAAAGTTCTTGGTTTGTAAAATTTCTAACTTACCCCGTCTGCTTTATTAATTTCAGTAACTCCTGAATCTATTTATTAAACCCTAATGCCTCAAGTCCTTATCAAAGATAATACCAGAATACAGCTTTACTTATCATCTCCAGTCACACCCTCCAGGCCAAGCTTGTTATCTTTGTTTGTCTCTGCCAACCTGATGTGCTTGTTTGTGTCCTCCAAGTTTTTCGATGGTGCTTATCCAAGCTTGTTTTCTTAACATTGCACCACTTCCCCTCTACCACCACATTTCTTTTCTTTTCAATTTGTTTCATTTCTACTTCCCCTGTGTCTTCATCACCTTCCCCCATTCCTTCCGGTAGAAAGCCAAACTCTGCAATGACTTTGTTTTTCTATCTATAGATTTATTAATTTTCTTTTTTATACAACTACTCAGTATCAAATATAACCAAGTTGGATTTGAGCATCACAATGATTGATTGGGAATAGCTCACCCGATGTAATTTTTTCCATTCACATGATTTGAACTTTAAACCTTGTATGTTAAGAGGTTCTTGCCATTGATCCAACCACCATTGGTAGATTTATTAACCTCTTTGTTTTCTCATGTTCTAATGTCCGTGTATTGCGGCAGTGGTGATAAGAATACCCTGAAGGGCAAGTGCTTTAACCATTTCTTTTGGAATTGTAAGCTCTTTTTTACAGTTTCCCCTTTCTAAATTTGTTCCTTAATAGAATGTTTCCTTGAATCTAAGCCAATATTTTTATTGAGTTTCAAAGATATTTAACTTGGATCTTCTATAAAGGAATGATCTACAAAATACTGCTCCACTTGTTATTAACCAGTCAGTTGAGAGAAATTTTAATTTTTGTTATCACAAGCATAATGTCAAATGCGTAGAAAATTATTATTGTATGTTTATTTCAATAATCAGTTCATGTGACATGTTTTCTGATTTTGTGATAATAAACCATTATTGTTGGCATTTATATTTAGGCCCATAAATGTTAAAACAGTTTGTTCTGATCAGCCTCGCTTATCTGTTATAGATTTGTTATATATATATATATATAGCCCATCATGACAAATGTTTTTGTCACTGGCTGCTTCTATTCAACATCATGCATTGGCAAATAAGTCAGGGGATGCTTTCTTCCGACTTGCAACCGGCCGGGGGAAGTCTTTTTTAAGGTAGAGATTATAATGTATTTAAATTAAAAGGAAGATGCAGCTTTTCTTCTAAGCCTTAGTTTTCGATGTGCAAAGTTCATAAAAAGTGATTTGATGATAAAGAAATTCAATAATTACACTTCTGCATTGATAAGTTTTTTGTTCATTTTATATGTTGATGATCTTCCATTATTGAAATTGTTTTATCAGGTTTACGTGAGTTTGTTACTCATCCAGATAAACATAATGTATTCTATTCAAGCATAATCATCGAGTTGCTCCTCCAATGTTTTAACTTTTGCTTCTTACTAGGACTGTCCTCTTTCTTATCGTGATCCCATTCCCAACTCACTCAAGACACTTGAGTTTGATGCTTATGACGGAATTGGGAGTTCTGACGATACTCGGACAAAAAATGTTATAGTGACGGAATTGGTGATGTGGATTTGATTATGAAAATCAACTTTCTGATGTCAATAAAGGTTGTAGAAGGTATGAATATGGCATTATTTATGCTTTTGGAGCTTGCTTTTTTTTAATGTGATTGGTTTTGTTAATCCGGCTTCATCTAATGGGATATATAATGTTTGTTTTTGTTGTTGGTTTTGTTAATTTATCTTATTTTCTTTAATTGCCTCCGGTTGTAGATGTTATTGACTACATAAGTATAAAGTAGGATTAGCCGAGACAAAAATGCTGAGATGAATGTGTTAAAAAAAAAAAAGGAGATAATATTTGTAATGAACATGCAGAAGAATGAGGGTGGCATCTATATAGAAGAAAAAATGATAAAAATTTATTTGAGATTATTTGAATACATTCAAAGAAGGTCATTGGATATGCTAGTAAACTTAGTTGATCAAACAATATAGAGTCCCATACAAAAAGATTGAGAAATAATAAAGTGAGAGCGATATCTTTTGACATTATGCAATTTATTTAGCTGATTTCATATAATTGGATAAAACTTTATTATTGTTGTTACGGCCACCTCCATTTGTTGAGGGGTTTTTTAATCTTTTCATGGGGATGGTGAAGAGTGAATGAAAAGTCACTATGAAAACAGAGGGCATGTAAACTTGATAAATGAGTCAATAAACACCGAGCATCTGTCATGTGGTGACCTATATTTAGGTATTGTTTGGCCCGAATAATGGTAGCTTTCCTAATGTTTCAATACGGGTAAAAAGATAGAGAAAGAATTTTAAAATTATAAAATCTTAAATTAGGTTTTATTAGTAAGAGTTGATAAGAGAATAATAAAATTTAATAGGCAAATTACAACTCATTTTTTGAAAAATATTTAATTTAGAATTTTGTAAATTTAAAGTTCTTTTTCTGTCTTTTTTTTTCAATTATAATGTTGGAGGCATAAATGGTTAGGACTTTTAAGCTTGATTTATTTTATATGTAAGTAATATTTTCTCTTTTTTTAAAGAAAAATTACATTCAAGTCTTGACAAGAGAAAAGAAAAATTGTCCCTTGACATCTCAAAATTATCAAAAAGTCCTGTAGGAATTTTTTACAATAGATTCCAATCACGGGCTTATCAATGGACACTTAATGACTTACTAATGGATGCCCCAAAACTTCTCAATATACGCACATAGACTTATCAATGACACGCATTTAGACTTGTCAATGGTGCGCTCATAGACTTGTTAGTGGAATTGGAATTTATATTACAATGAGATTTTTTAATAATTTTAAGATTTTAAGGGACATTTTTTATTTTTTCCTCTTGTCTGAGATTCAAATATAATTTTTTCTATTTTTTATTTGGTTAAAATATAGTTGCAGAAGCTTAAGAGTTACATTTTAAATTTTATATATGAAAGGGAGTTACATTTTAAATTTTATATATGAAAGGTGTAATTATAATATATTCACCCATATTTTATTATAATTACAACGTGCATATATATCCAATCAACATTTCTAATGATATGGATGGGAAAAGAATTGAACAGTTAAAAGTTGTGACCCAAAAATGAATATTCAAACCATTAAAGTAAGAAATTTTCATTGCAAACGCTTTCCCACATGAGGATAGTTAAGCGTGCTTAATTGCAACTAGGTTTATATATATATATATATATATATATATATATATATATATATATATAAAGTTGACCCAGAAATGAATTGTCAAACCATTAAAGTGAGAAATTTTCAATGAAACCGCTTTCCCACATGAGGATAGTTAAGCGTGCTTAATTGCAACTAGGTTTCACCACACACACACATAAAGTTTTGACCCAAAAATGAATTGTCAAACCATTAAAGTAAGAAATTTTCATTGCAACCGCTTTTAAGCATGCTTAATTGCAACTAGGGTTCACCATATATATATATACTGATTTTTTATTACAAATTTTATATCAGACAAAAATTCATATGCATATTTCCACATATGCACTAAAAATAATAGTGAATTAATAATTACTCCATCTAATCTTTCTCATAATAAATTTTATTAAGAGCATGGATTTTTTCAACTATTATACATAATTAATTATAGAACTTCCTATATAATTAACCAAATTCTTCAAACTAATGTTTTTATTTAAAAGTAATTTTAAAATATTATTAACAAATAACTAATTTTAACTTACTTTTAAGGGAAACCTCCTTCAAAAAAACTTTAAAAATGTTAAAAGATAAAAAAGGTATTTCGAATATTCATAATACCAAAGGGGTATTATGATCTAATTCGTCCTTTTTCAAAATTAAAAAGAAGTGACAGAATCCCTCATAGTTTAATTTTCACTTTGAGATAATTAATTATGAAAACCTTATTTGAATTTATGAAACATTTATCTAAACTTGTGAAATCCTTATTAGATCTTGTGAATTTTGATTTGCAACTTGTGAAATTCTTTAATAAAGTTGTGAAATTCTTTTGAGAGCTTATGAAAACCTTAACCAAATTTGTGAAACCATTATCAAAACTTGTGAAGCCCTTATCATATCTTGTGAATTCAAATTTTCAACTTGTGAAATTTTTTTGAGAACTTGTGGAAACCTTATCCGAACTTGTGAAGCCCTTATCAGATCTTATGAATTTAAATTTGCAACTTATAAAAATTTTTTGAGAGCTCGTGAAAACTTTATCTGTGAAACCATTATCAGATCTTGTGAATTTTAATGTACAACTTGTGAAATTTCTTATGAGAATTGTGAAAACCTTATCTAAATTTGAGAAAACATTTATCGGAACTTGTAAAATCATGCCTTCCTCTATGTACTTAATTTTACACTTGGAGGGACAATTTTGTCATTTCATTTTAATTTTAAAAAGGATGAATTAGACCCTAACACCTCTTTGATATTATAGATATTTGGAACACATTTTTGTTTTTTGTTTTTTGACATTTTAAAAATTTTTTAAGGGTTTTTCCCTATTTTTAATCTACATAAAGTTATTAAAGCTTATAAAAAAAAGTTGAGAGAAAGTAATCGTTTAGAATTGAAGGGAGTATTTTATGGCTGATGAACATGAGGGAGGGATGTCTCCATTGATTTCCTTCTCTATTTGCTTTCTGTTGAGGGTATCTATCATAAAATCAACTTTCAATGGTTGAGATTTACCATTGTAAATTTTTATTATAATGATATTCTTTACATATTATTAAATCTCAACATTAAAAGTTAATATAATGGTAGATACCCTTAATGGAGAGTAAACAGAAAGAGAAATCAATGTAGACACTTAAAAGTTGATCTAATAGTAGATACCCTCAATGGAGAGTAAATGAAGAGACATAAATGTGCCAAAGAAGAATGTTTCATGAGGGGATTTATAACAAAATTCTAAGGAATGGATTTAATTACTAAAAAATCCTAATAATAAGTGAAGAGTATAAATATATTATTGTTATTTCTTATATTGTAACTTGTTATTAGATGCTTATTAATTATTATTATTAGACTTTTATATAATTAAATCTCTATTATTGTAACTCCCCAAATTCATATATAACCAATAACGTTTTTATTCCCCTATTGAACAAACAATCTGGCATCCGATTAACCTTAGGAAGAACGTCTTTCGTCTGACTCGATACTTTATTCAAGGCGGCCTGTTGAACGTGCTTTGTTTTTTGTCCATATCTGTCTGTCCTGAATTAATTTTATCTATTTTTTTTCAAATATATGCTCTGTTTTTAAATTTAAAGGTATACCATTTTTTAATAATACTTTTGTTAGATTCTGAGGAGGAAGTTAAAATTTAAAGTAATGTGATATTAAATGAAGGGTAAAGCTTTAAAAGTAATTCTAATATAGTACTCTTGATCTTGATGTGTGTTTGTGTGTGTTTTTTTTTTATAAATAATAACAAGTAAATACAAACGGGGGAGGAAGTATTAATTATCATTCATTTCCAATTATTAAAATTTTTATTTTGTCTAAGACCACACAGGTACTCATCTTCAAAGTTCAAATATATTTATTTATTTATTTCTACAATCTTATCGGGCAAGTATAATACAATTTGAGAATGTTGACTATTCTCTTGAGAATATGAAAGCTAGAAGTTTCTATGTAACTTCGAAATGAAAGTGACTCAATTTTTAAAACAGAAAAATTAAGTTGCAAGCTGTTAGAATTAAGTCTTAAAATTTGATTCATTAATTTGATTTTAATTTAATATTTAAATTTCATGAATTTCTTTCGTTTAATTTAATGCCGTTTTAACACCCTTACAAATTCTATGAATGAAATTTCATAAATATTATAAATTAAAATTATCGAGTCAAAATATAAGGGCTAAATTCAAATAAAATAAATTATAGGGAACTAATTTAAAATTGAGGCAAATTATAAGGATCTATAAATTATTTTTTCCTGCAAAATAATTAATTGATTATAGGAACGTCTTGATAATTCTTTGGATTTTTTGACCGCAAATAAGACGGGAAATAGTTAATAAATAATTTGCATTAAATATCTTTATTATAGCTATAAATTTGCCTTATCTGAGTAATAAATTGGAGAGATTTTTTAATGATTAATTTGTAAATTTGATCGTTCAATGTAATTCTCCCAAAGCATGATTTTCAATCCAACTAGATAGCTTGTCGTTGTACTTAAAAGACTTTTTATAAATGAAGTGATATATATAAACACGCTCACTACTCGCTCATCCCTTGTAAACACGATATATTTTGGTAAAGGCTAAATTTACGCATGCTTTTCTAAATTTATATCAAATTTTAGTTTACTCACTTAAGTTTATACATTGTATTTTTTTTCTTTGCCCTCGACACTATTAGTCTTATTTAAAGGAAAAAGGGCAACTCATCAAATTTAAATGATAAGTGCAACACAGATAAAACATGTTTAAATTTTAAAATAAATGATTCTATTAAAAAAAATAAAATTTCAAAAGTCATTGGACACGTGTGTAAATAAAAATATGCTAAAGCATATATTTTGTTCTCTAAGTCGACAGTAAATTTCAATTTAGTCTCTTAAATTTATAAAGTGTGTTTCCAACATCTTTAATGTTACCACAGTTAGTCTCATCAACAACAAAAAACATAGACTCGTCAAATTTAAATAAGACTCTGCAATGTTAATGATGGCAAGGGGAAAAAAAAAGACTTTGCAATGTTAACAAAAAATCCTTAAATTTTAAGTAAAATTATACATTTGATCTTCTACCTTTATGTAAAGTTTCAATTTGGCCTTTTAACTTTAAAAAGTATCTTTTTAATCCTTAATAATCATGATTATTTTGAAAATTAAACTTTATATGTTAGAATTTGATAATATTTTATCAACATTAAAATTTCAATATCAACATTTGTTAATTAATGACGTAAAGAACTAAAAAACCTTTTCTAAAGTTAAGGAATCAAAATGAAATGTTGTATATAGTTAAAGGATTAAAGGTATAAAAAAAATTGTTGGATAGTTATGATTTTAAATTTTTCTCAACTTTGACCTTATTTAAATATATAAGAAATGGATGAAGATACATTAGTTCCACTGGAGAGTACTTTAGTTACTTAAATAAGATTACGTATCAAAAAATAAAAAGAAAATACCATTGAGAGAGTTACCTCAATGGCTTCAAACAATACGAATGTAACCCATCTTATGAGCATTTTATAAAAAAAGGCAATCATTATGCTTAAAAATCCTCAAAATGTCTTGTGAAGACTTTTCAAAATATGTCTTATACCAATAGGCAAGAGACTAATCTCACAGGGATCTGTAGGCAGTTAGAAATCACGCTGTCCTTATCAAGTGGATTTTCTCTTTACACGTTATTCTAAAGATTAAACTCGAGATTAGAATATTTAAGCGAACGCAACACCTTTTACCAGTTGTACAGAGGAAATATATATTTTTAATTAAAGGAAACTTGGTACAAGATTCTGACATGGTTAGCATATCTGCGAGGGATTGGATAACATTTTTTTAGTTATGTCGAAAGGGATTGCATCCAAGTCTTAAGTTATGCCGAAGACCGTGTCACTTTTTTTATTTTATTTTGCCAGAGTGTCACTTTTGTTTGAATATTATATTTTTTTTATGTTCTTTCAAATTGCATACGTTTCTCTGGCTAGTGGCCAAGATGTGAGCTTTTTTAATATTTTTTATTTTTTCATGAAGTCAAACCCACCCCCATTTCAACCTCCAAAGATGTTTGAATATGAAATGGAAGGGTCTTTGACTTGGTAAATTGTATTAGTTAGCCTCCTGGAATTCACAAGCGTTAAGTGAAAGGGTCTATGGTTGGCCGGAAAAAAAAAAAGGGTCTATGATTGATTTAAGTTTTGTTATTAGCCGGCCAAAGCTTAATTCAAAATCCTATAACATTATTATTCACTTCCATCTGAAGCTTTTGGTCTTATTCCAAGAACTCTGTTGAGTTATGGACCAACGAAACACAGAGATTCTCCTTCCTCTGTTGCTTCTGTTCCAAGTTCTGCTCATAGCAGCACAGAACTCCAACCAAGACTGTAAGTTCATTTCAACTTCCCAACTTTTGGAATATATTCCAGTTGTTAGATTTCATTTCATATGTGAAGAGCCTATTTCTCTCAAGTTTCTATTGATAATTTAAGACTACATGAATCGAAGGAAATAAAGTCTGTAAGCTGCTTGTGGAATTGCTTCAAAGAGAATTGCAAACTTAATCTCATGACGTTGACCAGTTCAGATACAAAGCATATAGAAAAATAAGAATAAGATGTTTATATCTCTTATTTTGCTGTTTATCCAGCTGCCAAAGGCTCTTAATTACCCATTCAAAAACATTCCTCTTAAAATTTTTGGTTTGAGAAACTGCAAAATTAAAGTTAATCTTATAGGATATGAGATGTTGAGTGGATCCTTGTGAACTGTAATCTTCTGACATGAACCTCAGAGATTTACACCCAGAAAGTTGGCTAATGTATTTGGATTGCTAATAAGTGTCACATTCTCACATTAAAATCTTGTACTTTTAAACATCAAAACTCTTGTGAATTCTATTCTTTTACCCTTTAAATGACAAAGTTCACATTCATTTCTGAAGATTTCTTTTTTTCCCCCCGCTTCATGCAGTTACAGCTTTATCATCTCTCGCTGAGTTTTGGGAAAACAAGCCACCAAGTTGGGTGGGTACAGATCCTTGTGGTGGTGGTTGGGAAGGCATTGAATGTGCCAAATCAAGAGTGACCTCAATGTTAGCTCTTAATTTCTATTTGTTACCTTTTTCTTATTATATTTTATTTATTAAATTCTAAACTTCCCTCCTTGTTTCTTTAGAAAATTGTTAAGCATGAACTTAAAAGGCAGCTTGACAGAGGCTATAGGGAGATTGACTGAATTAATGACTCTGTAAGTTTTCTACCCTTAAAATGAAGGAAACAGAGCTAATAAATCAAAACTCTGTACATATACGAATTCTTCTTTCTATCCTATGTTATATATTTTGATTTGGAATATATTATATCAATAAATCCATTATGAATGAAGTAGTTCAATTGATTATGTTATATTGTTTTTGTTTATATAGGGACCTCTCTTACAACAAAGGCATGAGTGGAAGAATTCCAGCTGAAATTGGGAATCTGAGTAAATTACAAACCCTGTAAGGATGACATTTAGTAGCTACAAGTAAATCATTCATAATATAGCAAAAAGTTTTTATTAGTTTCCTGCTGATTAATATATTTTTCCCCCTCTTTTTATTCAGTGATAATTTCTCTGCTTTTCTTATTTTTTTCCAGGTCATTGGTTGGTTGTGATTTCTTTGGTGCTATTCCTGAATCAATAGGAGCTCTTAATCAGCTGACCTTTTTGTACGGATTCCATTTTAACAATTTGATTGTGCTGCTACTTTCTTCAGAAGCTCTACACATACACACACAAGAGAAAAGAATAAGGGATTTTTTTTCTCCAAAAAAATAAAGTTAGATCTTTTCAACTTTTTATCAATCGATATGATTACATTCTGAGTGATGGGCCTCATAGTTTCTGCAGCATGTGTTCCTTTCTTTGAAATTGGCAAAAGTGTTAGAGATACGTAAGTGTTTGGATACCCTCCAAAACCACAGTTTTGGAGAGGAAACCACGGTCTTAGGAAAAAAACAACCAAAACACTCATTTTTCCTACAATCACATTTTCCACTAGAACCATAGTTTTCAGAAGCATGGTTTGGGGGTGGAAAATCATGGTTTTACGGAACCCAATTTTTTCTACTTTTTAGAAGTTATTTTCTGAAATATACTCTAAAATCACTTTTCTTCCGAAGCTACTCTCCAAAAGCTAATCCAAACACAAAACATTCAAATAAAATTAAACCATAGTGATATCTATCTACAAGGATCAAATGACCAAACATCATGGCTATTCATTTTTTCTTTTGATTTTAAAAATTTAGATTGAATTGATAGATTGAATAACCATGATGTGTGCATGGATTTTTGGTTCTGCTATTTATAAAAATTATAGGAAGACTATTCATAAACTTTCAACAATATGGTTCATCACAAGCTATATGCAAATGCATGGAGCTCACATCTCATTTATAAAATTGCCCCCAAAATGTTGCTGATACAGCCAAATGGGTTTCCCAATCAAAGAGGATAATAATTGATATGTAACATCTATTTTATAAGATTTCCCTGATCTTTCTTTAGGCTAATACCTGGCAATTTAAGTATGACTCACTGATTCTTTTTCAGAGCTCTTAATCTTAATCGGTTGAGTGGGCCTATTCCACGTACATTTGGCAATCTATCCAATGTTAATTGGCTAGATATTGCAGACAACCAGATTGAAGGACCTATCCCTATCTCTGATGAACAAGGACCTGGTCTTGACATGCTACTCAAAACAGAGCACTTGTATGCCTACTTCTCTCTATCTTAGTTTGATTCATAATTTTTTGTATTCACATGGCTACATTTTTTCTGGTTCAGAAAAGCGCCTAATATGTCTCTATGTTCATCTTGTACAGTCATTTCGGAAACAACCTCCTCTTTGGACAAGTTCAACCTAAGCTTTTCAGCTCAAATATGATACTAAAACACTTGTAAGGTTCATTAAAACTAGAAAGTTTATATTCTCTCGGATTGATATCGTTGTTGGTCCTTACCGTTTGATCGAATTTTTTATTTTGGTTCATATTGTCTCAAATTGTTGGTTTTGGTTCCTATAGTTTCATAACAACTCAGTCTGAGTTTAAGTATAGGGATCAAAATTTAAACTCGTTAAAAGTATAGGGATTGATTCTTAGACCAAATCTTTATGCAACTATAGGCATCAAAACCAAGGATTTGAAACTACAGGAGCAAAACCAAGGATTTGAAACTACAGGAGCAACACTGAAATTCGATCAAATAATATGGACTAACAATGGTATTACCCTATTCTTTTTGTTGTGTTGTGGGTTTGGCAAATGTGGATGTAGGGACCCAAACATCCCACAATTTTCTTTACTGAGTTAAGTGTCTTGGTGTAACCTTACCGTTATTTTAAGTGGAAGAAAGAAATTCTCCTAATGGATGGAGAATCATTTCATATGTTCTTTTTGGTCAGGCTTCTTGACAACAATAACCTAAGTGGCAGCATTCCAGACACTATGGGATTAGTGAAGACATTGGCGGTAATGTGAGTACCTTGTCAAAGCTATTATTATCCAAAATCTCTGAATTTCTAGTGGCATTTTCTTTATTGAGTGTTTTCTCTTGGCCACAGACGCTATGATCACAATCATATGACTGGAGATGTGCCTTCAAGTATCAGTAATCTCACAAAACTCGCTGATCTGTAAGAATGCAGAAGAAATGTGCCAAATTTTACTTCATAACTATCTAAAGAGGTTTTCTTTGTTTTTTATTAGGAATCTTGTTACTGAGAGAAGATCTTGATCATATTTTTCTGTTTTCAGGAATTTAGGCAACAATAAGCTAAGTGGCTCTATGCCCGATCTTACTGGATTAAATTCACTCGCTACTGTGTAAGTAGTAAAATATAGTGATCAGTTTGGGTAAAATATTTATCCTATACTTGACAAGTGACTAACAATTTTTTCCCCTTCAAATTAGATATATGAAATTACCTCACATGGAAAATATAGGCTTATATTTATGCAATTTTATTTATATGTCAAATTATCTGCAGGGATTTGAGCAACAACTCTTTTAATTCTTCCAGTATCCCTTCGTGGGCTTCAAGTTTGCCATATCTAACTACATTGTAAGTTCTTGTTATCTCCTTCCTCCGAACACAACCACTATTTTTTCCCATCCATCTTTTGAGTCAGTTATTGTGTGGCAGAACATTGGAAAACACTGGACGCCAAGGGAAAATACCTACCTCCTTATTTAGCCAGCTTAACATAGAGACTGTGTAAGTATTTGAGGCTAATTTGTACTCTAGTGTATGAAAACATTATGGTCATAAGCTGATTGTTTTGAAATGTGGAAACAGGATAATGAGGAATAATCAGCTCAATGGTACCTTGGATGTTAGCAGCTACACACCCAATTTGGGTCTTGTAGATTTGGGGACTAATAAGATAACTGACTTTGCTCAGAAAAGTCAAAAAATCACTTTTAATGTCACGTAAGCTTCTTTCCTTAATGTTATCACCCAATTCTAATTCTTGCTACTATTTTCATGGCACTGTGACCCTGAGGGATGAGCCTCATTCTTAATGGCTCATAACGACTTAATAATGCCCTTCCTAATAGAATAATAGAATAATATCTGGTTCTAAATCTGGAATATTAAAAAAAAGGTTTTCAAGTTGCTCTTCTCTAATAAAGTTATCTGATGTTTTTTTTTTGCAGACTAGTTGGCAACCCCATATGTCTAGAAACAGGAGCTGATTCACAAAGTTACTGCACAAACTCACAAAATAGTGTCACATATTCAACAGTGCCGAATAACTGTATACCTCCTCCTTGTAGTTCAAACATGGTTTCCAGCCCAAACTGCAAATGTGCATTTCCCTATACAGGAGTTCTGACTTCTAGAGCTCCTGGTTTCTCAAACTTCGGAAACAGAAGTTATTTTAAGGATCTTGAGCATGGCTTGTTGGCTGCTTTCCAGTCCCATTACCTGCCAGTGGATTCAGTTTCTCTCAGCAACCCATTCTGGAACTCTTCTTCTGGTTATTTTAGATTGGACCTTAAAGTCTTCCCATCTCAAAGTGACCGTTTCAACAGAACCGGAGTTGTAAGCATTTCGTTTGTGCTCTCCAACCAGATCTATAAAGCTCCAGGATTTTTCACCCCATACTATTTTTCTAGTAGCGGTAGCTATGATTTCTCCGCAGGTGATTTAATGTCCACTTAAAAATATCTAAGGGGGCATTTGTGAAGGTGTAGATCACTGTATTCCAAATGCCTCCTAAGAATACTAAACTCTCTTTCTACACTTTATCATGCTCTTATTTGGGAAAATGATAGTTGAAGAGTAATGACTGTTATTAGTGACAGGCAAGGGCTTTAAAAATTAAAGTTCTTGTCAAGGAACATAGAAATAAGCTATTGTGGATTTCTTAACATTTCTCACGCTGCCTAAAATTACAATCAAAATTTTCTAATTTTATGAAAGTATAAAACTGCAGAAAAGACCCCATTAAAAATTTTATTGTGAGAATGATCTGATAAATTTTTATTCATTTAGGGTATTGGTAATCCTCAAATTTTGTACATAGAGTACCAGTACTTTAATTAGGTTCTTATCACCAATAAAATTTTTAATGGTGGACTTTTCCCCAATTTTCCCTTCTTTTCCAAAGTAGCAATAAATTTGAAGCATCCTTGAAATATTGGGAGCATCAGGTTATAATTTTTGGGTAGCATGAATGGTAACTTTAGGAAGCATCAATAGCAACTTATTTCTATGATCCTTGAGAAGAAAATTAATCTTAAAGGCTTGGATATCATTAAAATAAGTTACAGATCTTTAGCTGTCATTTTTCCTCCTTAACGCTTCCCTCTGATTTTATTCTCATGTCAATCAGAAAAGTCTTCATCAAGTAAAATCAGTACGGGGGTTATAGCTGGTGCAGTAGCAGCAGGTGTTGTCATTTTGGTACTGGCCATCATTGCAATATTTGCAATCCTCCAGAAGAAAAGAACAAAGGCATTTAATCCTTTTGGTATTACTTCTTTTTGTTCAGGCTTTGGGATATTATCTTTATTTTCTTCACTTGTAAAGAATGTTTTTCTGTCAGTCATTTTAATTGTTCCAATGCAATGCAATGCAAATGCAGCTAACTGGGAACAGAACAATAATAGTGGCAATGCTCCTCAGCTAAAAGGAGCGCGCTGGTTTTCGTTTGAAGAGCTCAAGAAATATAGCAACAACTTTTCTGACGCCAATACTATCGGATCTGGGGGCTATGGAAAGGTTTGCATTGATCCTCTTCCTTTAGTAACCCTACATGCATTCTTATGTTGTTCTCACTTTGGCTCCTAAGAGTATTGCCTCTGTCACTAACTTTAGAAACATAATAGAGTTTTAACTGTGTTGCTGAATCTGATTAGTCCACTCATAATTCATAAAGGTTTACCAAGCTGTACTTGCCTCTGGGGAACTGGTCGCTATCAAGCGTGCTTCACAAGAATCGATTCAGGGTGCTGTTGAGTTCAAAACTGAGATTGAGCTTCTATCAAGGGTCCATCACAAGAATCTTGTGGGTCTTGTGGGTTTCTGTTATGATAAAGGTGAACAAATGCTGGTATATGAGTATGTTCCTAATGGCACTATATTGGACAGTCTTTCAGGTACTTGAAATTTCTCCTGCCTCATTTCTCTTGACTGTAAGTAAACAAGACTTCAATTTGTACTTTTTTAAAAAAATAAAATAAAAAACAGCAGAAGAAGATCTAATGTGGAGATTTTCGTTATTGAACTGTAAAAGAGGCATTTCTAGAAACTGATTTCGGAACTCTGCATTAAACTATCAGTTGCTTATGGTATCATTAATGTCCTCTTTTGTCTTCCCAATTTAAGCCCTGAAATTGATGTTTCAATGACATTGTAATATACTCAGATTTATGTAAGGGCTGATTGAAAATCTTGTCATATTTTCCGTGATATTAAATTGCAGTCAATGGAATTCTTCCTTCAATTGTGTAAATGAGGATCTCTTGAAGTTCATGAAGTGCATTAAGACCCCATTGGTCTAGGAAGCATGCACTTCTTGCAGATCTTTTTCGAAAGATTCGTAGTTGAATCTTTCCCTTATCATTGTACTTCAATTATTGTTAAACTTTAAGGAAAACCAGCTTTAAAGATGAATCTATTAAGAAACCCCCTCAAAATTGCACCTTTGGCTGGAATGAAGACACATTTCTTGATTTTCCTTGTGACTTTGTCTGTGCAGGAAAATCTGGAATTAGAATGAACTGGATAAGGAGGCTAAAAGTAACTGTGGGAGCAGCCAGAGGGCTAGCCTATCTTCATGAACTTGCAGATCCACCAATCATACACAGGGACATAAAATCAAGTAATATCCTACTTGATGACCATCTAAATGCAAAAGTTGCTGATTTTGGTCTCTCCAAACTTAAGGATAGTGACAGGGGCCATATCACAACTCAAGTCAAAGGCACAATGGTTTGTATATAATTCTTTAAAAGCAACATTACTCTCAATCTTTGATAGTTTCTCAAGACGCACAAAACTAGCCAGCTTTCAGTATGTTGATATATAATCATAGTACTTTGCAAAATCGAGAGAAGAATCAATAATATTCAGTGAAAGGATAAAGCATACTTAAAGCAACAAAGTTTTCACTTGGGAAAATTGCTGGGGGGGCAAAACCCATTGCAAAATTTATTGCTTAAAAGTAGTTAAAATTTGTTTAAAGACCTAGGTGCAGCATATTTTCAGAGAGTGGAACTCTTTTTCCACTGTGTGCAACTTATCTTCAACTATGTTTAAAATGAAGACATTTGCACAAACTGAAAATATGTTCTGCACAATTAAAGTAGAGTGGTATCCACTCATGAACCTAGGCCTTAGATACCTTTGGGCAATAAATTAGCAATTTGAGATTTTTCAGCAATTTTTCTTTATCACTTCACTTCTATTTTCTTCACATTTTTAGCCTACTTATGGCTAAGGCTTAATGTGTATACTTATGTGTAATTCTTCTGCTGCAGAAAATATTCGTCTCTGCATGCAAAACCCTGTGCCTTTCCATTATTATACTGTCCAAAATTTGTCAGGTGAATAGCAGACATGGACTTACTTTCTTCTCTTTTGCAGGGGTATATGGATCCTGAATACTACATGACTCAGCGGTTAACAGAAAAGAGCGATGTATATAGCTTTGGAATTACAATGCTTGAGCTGGTAACAGCAAGGAAGCCAATAGAGCAAGGAAGGTTCATTGTAAGAGAGGTTCTAAGAATAATGGATAGATCAAAAGAGTTGTACAATCTTCATGCCCTTATAGATCCAATGATAAAGCAAGAAGGAAACCCAAAAGGCTTAGAGAAATTTGTGGACTTAGCATTGAATTGTGTCAAAGATCATGCAGAAGAGAGACCAACAATGGCTGATGTTGTGAAAGAGATTGAGAATATACTGCAACTTGCCGGTTTCAACCCCAATGCTGAATCAACATCAACATCAGAAACTTATGAAAATGCCAGTGGTGGGAAGATTTACCATCCTTATGTCGATGAAGATTTCGCCTACTCGAGCGTTTTTCCACCGGCAAAGGTGGAACCTCAGTAAAGCTTTGGCATTTTTGGTCTCTTTTTTTCCCTGTAAATGCTTTTCCTCTTCATATGCTTTTTATTTGTTCTGGTTTGGTGTGTGAAACTGTGGTTTTAGGAAGAAATTCAGAATCACCTTGCAATTATTATGGTTCAAACTTGTACAATGTTTTAGAATCCCATATATAGGCTCCTCAGAGAAATGCTTATTAATTGTGAAAATTTACATGTATTTACTTTTTTCCCTTTGGTTGAATTGATTGAGAGGAGAGAATAGGAAAGATCAAAATTTATATATGTATATTCTTGTCATTGTCATGAGGGTGTTTTTCCAATTTTAAATGAATGTGATATTTGGGTTTTGAAAAAGTATACCTGCTTCGTTATCCTTATTATTGAGAAAAGATGGATAAGCAATAATTTGAAGGGAAAAGGGCTTTGGGAAAATTACACTAAGGTCCCAACTAAAGAAAATAATATAAGAAAAGTTTCATAATTTTTCAATAGTAACTCTTTCACTTGTCATTCATAAGTTATAAGATTTTTTTTATATTATTTTCTTTATTTGAGACCTTGGTGTGATTTTCCTTAATTTGAATGAGAATACATTATTTTACTAATTTAAATTCATATTGTTCTTTAAAGGATTGAACACAGTTACAGTGAAGATCATTTTGACATCACAAGATATAAATAAATAATTATCTATGAACGAAAATGATAAAGAAATATATACTTCAAGATACATGCTTGAGATAATCATGCAACGCACTGGATTTTTCTGTTTAGTTAATATTAATTACGTTAACTTTAATTAATATATGGTTAGGTTTTTTTCTCAATTATTATTCACCTATTTAGTCTAACATAATAGATATAAATATAATCTAACTATAAATTGATCATGGAAGATCTTACACAATACATTAGTTCTTGTAAGTAGTTTCATCGTGAATTAATGATTTTTCTTGTTAAGTCCACCTATTAGTGAGACTAATCATCAACATGTATTTGAGTCTTTCAGTTAACAAATGAACTGATCTATGTTGAAGAGTCGCAATGTAGTCGAGTAACTAAGTTATGGTGAAGATGCAACTGGAAACTAAGAAAGATATAGATAAATAAAACAACGAGGATAATTAAGGTGAATAGATAAAATGTGATGTAGAGTCTCCAAAATGAAGAGGGTATATAATAAGAGTAGGAGGGTGATTTTTTTGCTAGTATGCTTCATATGTTTATTATATCATATGTGAACCATGTTGGTGCTATTTATTACGTAGATGAATCCATGATTGCACCCAAAGGTATGGCTGAAACCACTTGGAGATATTATAAAACAAGGGGCATTCTATGATATTCCCAAAGATCAGTAGTTTTAAAAAACAGTGGGCAAAATTTCTAAAAATGTGTTTCTTATTTATAGAAAGCGGTTATGGATGGTGGTGATTTGCTTGAATTGTAATGACAATTTAGAAAAATCACCGTTAGATGGTGACAGTATAAAAAAAAAAAAACCACCATTATATTAGATTATTTTCCCCCACCGGTTTTAAACCTTTTTTTTTTGTGGATTACAAGTGGCAAGCTAAGCTTGAAATAGCCAAACCCAATTGGGTTAATTAGCAGTTTGTAATGGCACTAGCCTGATCAAACAAAAATCTCTCCCTACACGGGCTTACCTCCTCAAGGAGAATAATCTGTCTGTTGCTCGAATGAGCTTCTTTTGCTAATAAATCAACACAACCCAGAACTTCCCTGTTCACGTGATATATCTCCACATTCCAGTCTCTGTACACTAAGTGTTTGGTGTCTTCAATCAATTCTCGCAAAGCCACGTGGCTACCATTATCTCTGAACAAACAGTTTACAGCTTCAAGCGAGTTGGAGTAAACCTTCACCTGTCTTAAGTAAAGACTTTGACAAACTTCTAGACCTAAGTTAATTGCGGAGATCTCAGCAGCTATGACTAACTCTACATCCAAAGCTTTCTGGAATCCCATAGCCCACCGTCCTTTCTCATCTCTAATAACTCCCCCACATGCTGCATGTTCACGGTCTCTAATAGACGCATCAACATCTAATTTGAACTCTCCTGCCGCAGGTGGTCTCCAATAACTATCTTCACTTTCTTGCCCAACAATGACGTTATGCTTGAACTGTGCAGCTTTTGACTCTTCCACAATGTGGAACATACATTAGTGGAAGATCTCACGAGTGGCTGCTTCTCTACCTTCAAAGATCTTAGCACATCTACTCTTCCATAAGGTCCAGCATACATGTGCAAAGATCTTTGGCCATGGCCATCGCCAAAATCTTCTCCTACTAGGGCTATGGGTCGTATTCCATCATATCCAACCCTGCAAAGAACAAGAAAAGAATACAGTATATTGGTTAGCAAAAATAAATTCCTTCCATACACTTTTAGCTCTTTTACAATCTCTCAATATGTGCAGAGCACTTTCCTCACTAGGACACTTAAAAGGACATAATTCAGATAGAGTTAAGCCTCTTTTTGCTCTAAGTGAGTTGGTCATAATTCTCTCATGGATAACTTGCCAAAGGAATTATTTTATCTTTTCCGAAATAGGCCAATGCCAAAAATTATGCCAGAATAGATCAGTCGTCTCCTCTACAGGCTTAGATAGGAATTTATATGCTGGTTTAAATGAGAACCTCCCATAACTTGAACCCTTCCAGTAGACTTCATCCTCTCTATCACCTGAAAGAATTTTTCTATTCTTCATCGATTTGATTAAATGAAAGGGCAAGAGTTGATTCAACTATTTACATCCCATCTGCCATCAGGTAGAACAAAATCCGCCACCTTATCATCCAGGTTGACTTGTCTCAAGTTAACTATAACCAAATTAATAAGGGGCTTAGGGAGCTCATGCCATGAATCTAGCCAAAATCTAGCAATGTGACCATTGTTAATTTTCCACCCTACTCCAACAAGAAAAGAGTCCCACACTGCTATAATCGCCCTCCGGGTGAGAGAATTATATTTTTTCTTTTTCACTTCTGGTATACTATCATTTCCACATTCATACTGAGCCTTCAAACATTTAACCCATAGTGTATCAAGTCTGGTAACCATTCCCCAACAAAGTTTCATAAAGGCGCTGTTTTGAAGTTCCAAATTTTTAATACCAAGGCCTCCAAATGATTTAGCTCTCATAATCTTATCCCATGCTACAAGATGCATTCTTCGTAAATTTACATCCTGGCACCAAAGAAAATTACGACTCACCTTTTCAATTTCATGTAGTACCCCTGTTGGTAACAATGAAGACTGCATTTGATATGCCATGGTGAGAAATTTACTCTTCCAAGATGAGAGTCTTAGCTTGACTTTCTTGGTAATATGACCGAAAATATCATTGGTAACTCTTGTATGTATCAATGGCACTCCTAGGTACTTCCCTAGATTAGATGTTATGCCAATTCCCAGTCTCTGTGATAAATCCATAACTCTATTAAAATTTACATTCTTAAAGGAGAAAGCTTTGGATTTGTTTAGGTTAATCTTATGGCTCGATGCCCCACAGAATCTGGCCATGACTTGCTTTATCACCCTATCTGCTTGATTGAAGCCTCAACAAACAAAATTAGGTCATTTGCAAAAAAAGAGATGAGAGATAGCCGATCCTCCATTCCTAAAAACTAATGGCTTCCATCACTGCCTTTCACATTCTAGACTGATTAAGTGACCTAATCTCTCCATACATAAGACAAAGAGATAAGGACTTAGTGAGTCTCCGTGTCTTACCCCCTGGATATAGTGAACTCCTATCCTTTTGTCCCATTTCAGAATATGTTCATGCTAGTTATATTGACACATGCCATAATCAATTGCATCATTTCCTCTTTAATTCCCAAAAGCTAGAGTGTCTCTTCAATAAAGTGCCAATCCAACCTACGATACGCCTTCTCCATATCCACTTCACTGTCACATAGCCTTTCCTTCCCGGTTTGGTTCTCATGAGATGAATGGCTTCTTGTGCAATAATTATATTATCGTAGCTTGATCTCATTGGAATGAAACTACACTGCTTCATCCCCACTAACTCATTCATTAAGGGACGAAGCCTATTGGCCATCAACTTAATTACATTCTTAAAACTAACATTGCAAAGCGATATGGGTCAAAAATCCTTCAAGGACATCATATTATCCACCTTTGGAATCAGGACAATATTGGTTTGGTTAATTTCCTTGAGGCTTCTAGGATCTTGAAATGCGTGATGAATTAGCTAACACACTTTTTCTCCAATTATTGCCTACTACGTGTGGAAGAAGTGTGCATGTAATCCATCAGGGTCCGGAGCTTTCAGAGCCCTGATAGAGAAGGCAACATTTTTTATCTCAGTATTATCAACTGGCTTATGCAACAAGTTTATATGACACTCTTGTAACTCTAGGAATTTGGAGATCCAATTAGCTTGACCAGATGTAAGTGGATCCCTGGTATATAACTCCTGGTAAAATTTAGTAGCCATTTCTTTTAGCTTGTCTGTGTCACTAACCCAGTGGCCTTGTTTATCTTGCAAAGCTAATATTTTTTGTCTCCTCCTCTTTATTATCATGGATGCATAAAAGTATCTTGTATTTCATTCTCCCCATTGCAACCACTGACACCTTGATTTCTGGAACCAAAGTAGTTCCTCTTGTGCCATTAATTTGTTGTATTCATCTCAGAGTTTTTTCTCTATTTTGTATAGTTCATTCGGTAATTGACTACCTTTACTTATTTCAATTCCTTCAAGTCTCTTTATTATCCCTTTTTTCTTTGCTCCAAAATTCCCTACTCTGTAATTATTCCATTATGTTGCCTTCTTATGGAATAGATGCACTCCATCTTGCCAACCTTTATTATCCCACGCTGCCTATACTATTTTCTAAAATCCATCCTCAAGTTGCCATGCCGCTTAGAAGTGGAATCTTCTCTAAACTTTTGGTCTATTTAGCAGCTGATTTGAGTCAATAATAATCACCTTATGGTTTAACTTATATTTCAGGTCATAATAAACTCTGGTTTGAGGGTAGGTTAACTCCCATTTTACATTACAGAAACCCAATCAATCTTCTCTCTGATGCCCTCTCGTTCCCAGGTATACTCATGTTGAGGATCATTCAATTCCAACAAGCCAGCTCCTTCTATAGCTTTGTTAAACTGCTGCATTGATAAATCGTTTAGCCCCGATCCTCCCATTTTTTTATGTGGAAAACGATAGGCATTAAAGTCCCCCACAATGATGTATTCCTCGTCCGTATGGTCAACTATAACACTTATTGTTTCCTATAACTACCATCTCTTTCTGTAATTTGTCTCACCATAAACAAATGAAACATAAAAGCTATTGTTGGATCCTATGTTGTTAACCCGACAATGAAGGAGTTGTGTAATTGAGGTAACATATTTCACATTATAATCGCATGCATTCCATAACATCCATAAACCCCCAATAAAACCTGAAGTTTCTATTCTAATCCAATTAGTAAATCCAAAACATCTTACTGCTCTATCTGCTTGTACTCCACTTATTCTAGGTTCGATTAAGCACAGAATATCAATTTCATTTTTCCTTACCATGTCCTTAACCAATATAGGGAAGGTCCAGCTTCTAACCCCCTGTAATTCTAGCTTGCAACTATCATCAAAAACACTAAAATAGTAATTACAGGTACTTACCTACCCAGAGTGTCATTCAGATGTTCACGACTAGACTGGTTTAACTCAACTAATTCCTACTCCCCTCCTTCTTAAATATGTGAGGCATCCAGCATGACTACTTCTTTCCTCCTATAAGATGACAATATAGGATCATGCGGTTCTGGTTCACTCACACTTTGTCTCCAGCCTGTGTTGTGTCCTCCTGTATCCTGGTATTCATTAGCTGAATTATTGTGCTGAAACCTGTTTATTCTCTTCTCCCGTATTACTTACCCACCCTTTAATAGTTAGGTGAGTATTATTTTCCAATTGGCCTATATTCCCACATACCACGTTATGGGTCCTCTACTTAATAGACTTTCACTTTCCCTGTCCATTTTAGCTTTGATGGTTTAGTAAGATGGGCTCTCCTGTTCTACTATTTTTTGAAACTAAATCAGATCCGGTTTCCTCATTCTCATTTGGACCAATATTCTCCTTCCCCCTGACCCCTTCTTTGCTTTTTCCTTTATTCAGATTCTTGCCTTGTTTGACATTCGCCCCAGCTAACATGCCCGCCGAACTCATTAATGGTTGTTTTTATTGATTGATTGGACAACTATTTCCCCTGTCTCTAGCACCGGTTGCCTAGGTTGTCCATTTTCCTCTTATCTTTCCTTATTCCCTTCTATCTCCATCCTCGTAAGTAGTGCAAATTGATATTTAGTAGCCGGTGAATCCAACTTCCTGACATTCTTAACAGGACTTCCTTTCGCCATTTATACGCTCTTTTGACCAAACCACTTTGAATTTTGTACCTTTTCCCCCTTTGAAATGAACATCCAAAGACCAAAGTCTTCATCATCTTCTTTGTCTGACTCACCAGAATTTTGACCAGTGGTCCAGCTTCATTTCCTTTTTCCTGAGTTTGAGCTTCACATCTTCTTGTAGGATAAACCTCCCTTTTAGGACCATAATGTCCATACTCAAAGCATATAAGTTTCAGCCTTTAATATTCAACAAGAAATACTTCTTCTGTTGCAATAATCTAGGGAACAAGTTTTTTTTAAAGGTTCAATTCTATATATATTCTAGCATATCCTCCTCTTTCTACTTTCACAGAACCCATTTTGTTCTCAGCCAGGGTATTCAAATCCACCCTCAAAGGTCTTCCAATCCTATCTCCCAGTCTCGCGATACAATACTTATTGTAGCAATGCATTGGAATATTTAGAATCCAGACCCAAGTGATGATTCTCCCTAACTGGTTCTTAAAAGGTTTAAAGTATGGTGTCCATCTTTACACCAATACACAATGCTGAAACAAGACCCAAGGACCCCCGTACAAGACCTTCTTATAATGACTCCTCCATAGTTCGTGGCTTGTAAACCTAACCAAGAAGTAATTGTTTAGGAGATTGATTAATTCAAAATCGTAATACCCCATAGTCTAATAAGTTAGGCTTTTAGCATGTACATATTAAATCTCTTCCCTAACACTGTAATAATTAGGGAGAAATTCTACGATTTACACCATTCATTATATTCTTCCTCTGATATAGGCACTACTGGATAAATTTCTTTCAGTCTTTGAATTTCTTCAGAAGGTTGTGGCATCTTCCAGAATATTTCCTTGTCTTCTAGGATCAGATCTTCTGACTCCATAAATAACCCATCGTTCACTATCCCATTAAATCCAAGCAGGGATTGTTTATATGAAGGTATATTCGATTTCCCTTTAGGGACGATACCTTCCACCCTTACTACCTGCAAGGATCTTTGACTTTCCTTAGCTGAGGCTTCTTGTTCTTGGCTAACCTCCTCTATCTTGTCATCTATGATCTCCATTAGCACTTCCTCCATTTTCTTTCTCTTATTCCTATCATCAATACCTGTTTCTGATGGCCGATCCGATGGATTTTTGCGTTGACCTGTATCCTCTATACACGCACAAGTTGCTTGGCACGATAACCAAGAGAGAGAACTTTCTCACTTAGAGCTTTCAATAATTTGAAATTCTAGAGAAGACGTATTCCTACAAGCATTATCACTGGTTTTAAACTAGTACACAAAAGAATCACTAAAGGAGCGCACCTAATTTCTAATAAGACACTTAAATGTTTCACACATTTAGTCAAGCAATAATGACATGTAAAAACAAACACTGAAGGCAAAAACAAATAAATAAATAAAAATAAAAACAAACATACTTACTTAAATGAAATTGATAACAAATCCAATAAATTTTAAATTATTAAAATCCAATATGAATGAGCATTGGTCAATAAGAGGTCGAGAAAGACTGAAGCGAATACTTAATGATGTTATAGAGCGGAACCTTTTAGTTAATAACTTATCTAAAGATTTGGTTTTCGACAGAGCATAATGACGTTATGCAATCCATGTAGCTGACTCTACCTAATGGAATACGGCTTTGTTGTTGTTGAACGAGCAAAGGAAATTTAATGAAGCTACCTTGAAAGAAACTTGTCATTTATACAGTAACTTTTAGCTTCTAAAATGGTATATTTTAATCAAAAAATTAGGTATATGCAAATATTTAAATATGCAACAAGATTTTAAAATCAAATAAAAATTCCTTCCTGGCAAGACTATGTCATGTTAATGTGATTAGTATTTTTCCTATTCAAAAGCTTTGGTTTAAAAGAAACATTAAAATATCGGTAAAAAAAAAGAAAGAAACAATAAGATTAAGAAAAACTGCTCAACCCGTAACAAAAGTAGCAACAAAACACATGCATAAAAAAGAGAACTAAGATGAGAACTCTTAAATCATTTCCCCCAAAGAAGCTCTTTCTCCGTAGTTGAATAATTTTCTTGAGCATCATTAATTGTACGACTAGCATAATAGATTGGGTGAAAGACTTTATCTCTCTTCTGGCTAAGAACAGCTCCTACAGCAAAGTCACTAGCGTCACACATCACTATGAAGGGAAAACCCTAATTTGGGGCTGTCATTATAGGCGCAGTTACAAGATTTTTCTTGAGTTCTTCAAATGCCAGAAGGCAAGCATAATCAAACTTGAATTCTGCATCTTTCTCAAGAAAAGCACAAAGAGGCTTAGTAATGTTGGAGAAGTCTTTAATGAAACAGTAGTAGAAACCAGCATGGCCAAGAAAGCTCCTCACCCCCTTAACATTCACGGGTGGATGAAGTTGCTCAATCACTGCAATTTTTGCTCTATCTACTTCTAAGCCACTCTTTGAAACTTTATGGCCTAATACAATTCCTTCTTTCACCACAAAGTGACATTTTTCTCAATTAAGCACTAAGTTGGTTTCTTCACAACGTCTCAACATATCGGCCAAATTAATCAAGCACTCATCATAAGAGTCTCCAAAAATTGTGAAGTCATCCATGAAAACATCGATTGTTTACTCAATCATAACAGCAAAAATAGCCATCATGCATCGTTGAAAGGTAGCTGGTGCATTGCATAACCCAAAAGGCATGCATTTAAAAGCGAAGGTTCCATATGGGCAAGTAAAAGTAGTCTTTTCTTGGTCTTCAAGGGCAATAGAAATTTGATTATACCCAGAATATCCATCCAGAAAATAGAAGAATTCCTTTTCAGCAAGTATATCCAACATTTAATCAATAAATGGCAGAGGAAAGTGATCCTTTCGAGTTGCTTCATTCAACTTACGATAATCCATGTAAACCCTCCAACCAGTAACCGTACGAGTATGAATTAGCTCGTTATAGGTGTCAGCCACTACAGTCATACCACCATTTTTGGGGATGCATTAGACTAGGCTCACCTAAGAACTGTCAGAGATAAGATATACTATGCCTCCATCAAGCCATTTAAGAATTTATTTCTTCACAACTTCCCTCATGATTGGGTTTAACCTCCTTTGATCCTCAATCGATGGCTTATGTTTATCTTCAAGGAGGATTTTATGCATATAAGTAGAGGGACTAATACCCTTGATATCAGCAATAGTCTAACCAATAGCTCTTTTATGAGCCTTCAGGACATCAACCAATTGCTCCTCCTGTTGAATAGTGAGATCAGAAGCAATAATAACAGGAAGAGTATTATTTGTTCCTAAGTAGACATACTGCAAGTGAGATGGCAAAACTTTCAGCTCAAGTGAAGGTGGTTCTTCTAGAGAAGATTTCATCTTTGGTCTGTCAACAGAACCCAAATCAAGTGATTCAAATTGTGTTCGTCCTTTAGGATAAGGAATCGATGCATCCATGATAGCTTTGCGCTCCTCTATTATAAAATTTTCTGAATCAATCTCAAGTATCGCAGCTTTAAGTTGGTTATCAGTCATACACTTTTCATATTCCTCTTGTACCACAGAATCAAGCATGTTAATGAGAAAACAGTCCTCTGGAATATTTGGAGAGTTTATCAACTGATTCATATTGAAGGTGATCTACTCATCAGCTACTCTCAGAGTTAACTCACCTTTCTCTATATCAATCAACGTTCTAGCAGTTGCCAAAAATGGTCTCCCTAACAGCAAGGGTAATTCTCTATTTGCTTCAAAGTCAAGTACAATAAAGTCAGCTGGGAAGATAAACTTGTCTACCTTCACTAGTACATCTTTAATGATTCCCTGAGGTTGAGATAAACTTCAATCAGCAAATTGGAGAGTAACCGTCATTGGCTGAGCTTTACCCAGTCCCAATTGGTTGAAGATAGACAAAGGCATGAAGTTAATGCTAGCTCCAAGGTCACACATTCCCCTTCCCAAGAATTTATCTCTAATATGGCAAGGAACAAAAAAACTCCTAGGATCTTTTAATTTTAGAGGCATCTGCTTAATGATATCAGTGAAACTCTTAGTTACAGCAACTGTCTCGAACTCATTAAATCATCGCTTCTTAGATAGAATATCCTTCATAAACTTGGAATATTTAGGCATATGCTCTAAAGCTTCAGCGAATGGTATGTTGATATGGAATTGCTTGAATATATGAATGAACTTCTTAAACTGTGAATCTTCTTGATGTTTCTTAAGTTGCTGAGGGAATGGTGGTGGAGGCATATATTTTAAAGGTGAAGTGCATGTCTTTTCCTTATCCTTGTCCATTTTCTCATGAGCAACAGATTTCTCCTCACCTACATCATCAATATCTTCTTCTTGCCCAGTAACTACCTCATTACTTGTACTTGTTTTCTCTCTATTGTAGCTAGGAATGTCTTCTAGTTTCTTTCCACTTCTCAAAGTTACTGCTTTGCAATCTTCCTTGCCATCCCTTCAAGGATTGGGAATGGTATCACTGGGTAGACTATTCCTATTGAATGTGTTTATTTGAGATGCTATTTGGCCCACTTGTATTTCAAAATTTCTGATGGTAGTATCATGAAGATTAACCTTACTTATCATACCTTCTTGACTCTTAAAAAGCTGTCTCAAAAGCTGGTTTGTCTCTGAATCACTTTCTCTATATTTTTGTTGTTGATCAAACCCCGGTGGTGCCATTGGCTTGCTAGTGGAGGAATAGTGATTAGGTTCTCACTCGGTCCATTCTTCCAAGAGAAATTTGGATGATCCCTCATACCCTAATTGTAAGTGTTAGAATAGGGATTGCCATGAGGATATCTTTGATTGTTGTTCAAGTAATGTACTATCTCCATGGTGTGTGGGTAATCCTTATAAGAATGTGCTTCTCCACAGGTTTCACAAGAGAGGCTTAAGGCATGAATAGCATGAATGCCCCTAGAAGTAGTCCTCTCCATTTTCATTTCAAGTTGATTAAACATTTTAGCCATATTTGCAAGTTGAGTGGCAATGTTTTTAGATATATTAGACATATTGGAAGTATTCGGCTCTTTATAAGTCTTGTAACTAGAGCGTGCTTTATCAGACTGTTGCATAGTGCTAAAGGCAATTTCATCATACAGCTTTAATAACTCAGACACTTTCTTCTTGCCAATCCCACCATTGCAAGCACTCTCGACCATAGAGACGGTGGATCCATCTAATCTAGCCCAAAAATCTTATAATAACATGTAAGTATTTTGCTCATGATTAGGGCAGTTGTGTTACATCTCTTTAAATCACTCTCATGCCTCGTCAAAAAGTTCATCTAGTTCTTATGTAAAAACCAATAACTTAGCTCTCTACGCTGCTCGTTGACCTCTTGGAATGAATCTTGCTTTGAATAGAGAAGCTAGAGTGTCCTATGTAGAGATGGAATTGGGTGAAAAGCTGTGAGCCAAGTTGTGGCCTTTTTATCCAATGACATGGGGAAGAGGCTCAGTCTTAATGCATCAGAAGACACTCCCGCTTGCTTGAAATTTTCACACATTTGAACAAATTTTGTCAAATGCTCAATTGGATCTTCATTCTAATTTTCTGTGAATGTGCCAATCATATGGAGCATCTGAAGCATAATTGGCCTTACTTCAAATTTTATGGCAGTAATAACTGGAAATTGAATTCTAAATTGATAGGTAGTGCTCTCTTGCTCCATATATTCATCCAAAGTATGATCCATATCCTTATTATTAGGTTGTGCCATGTTCCTTGGATTAGGTGACGTCAGTTCTTCTAATGATTCTGATTCAGACTTAAGTTCCTCTTCTTCAGAGTGATGCTCATCCTTTAGTTTGTTAGGATGAATTACCAATGTGCCACTCATATATCGAGAGGTACCTGCAAATCCAAACAACAACCGAGGAATATCTTGCTAATAATAATAATAATAATAATAAAAGAATCAAGAAAAGGAAGAAAATACTCAAACGTGATTAATCATACAATTAAGATAACTAGTTCAATGAGCTTTTTGCCAAAGTCTCCGGTAACAGCGCCAAAAACTTGTTAGCCATCTAGCTTTACCGCAAGCATATGGGTTGCAAGTAATATAAAAAGATTGTAAGGAAAGAGAACTTGAACTAGCTATAGCAATTATATTCTTAATTAGGTTGAGTAATTGTTTTGTTTTAATTTTTTAAAAAAGGAAAAATCAATGGAACTAACAGAAAGCAAACTGGACTCAACTTCACGAGTATTAAAGACCTAGGATCATCTATCCCCGTTTTATTTCATGAACTAGTTAATTTACCCTCGATAAGCAATAAATGAATATATGTATTTATCTAAGATTCAAAGATATTCGATAATACTTTCTCGAGTCAAAACCAAATATTTATCCTAATAAATTGATCAATCTCTTGCATCAATTAATAAGGACTAACTATAGACGTCAATCTTAATCTACAATGTTAGGTTAGTAACTATATATCTATGATACTAACAAACCATCCGTTTATTACCTAAACTTCAAGTCTAACATCATTTTACCCAAGTTCTACACTTAAATTATCTTTCTCAAGAGTAATTTAAATAAACAAGACAACTAAATGGTGATCAGGCATTTAGAGGCATTAAGAGCAAAATAAAATCAATACAAAAATTCTTTTAATGTAAAAGAGAGTAAATAAATAGTTCAATCCATAAATAGGTTCAAGAAAATCCTAGAATGAGAATATTAGTTACTCATGTTCAGCAAAATCAAATCAAAATAGTAATAATAAATTATTTCAGAGTTCAGAGTTTGAAGAGAAAGAAGAATATTTAGGAATAGAATATTAATACAATTTATCTTAAAGTTCAGGCTCTCCTTAGCAGCCTCCTCTCTCTTGTAATCTGACTCTACTCTGCTTCTCGATCCTTCACGTGTTGCTCCAATTTCTCAAATCTTGTCCCTGCCTTCCTTCGAATTGTGCGCTCTCACTGCCGCTGTTCCTTTCGGATCTGACTGTTCTTCTCTCTTTTTTCCGGCCACCTCGTATTCATATATATAATATTTGCTTCTCGGGTGGCATGCCTCTTTATTCAATTAAGTCAAATAGGATATCTTTCTTCATTCAAAAA
Organism: Albizia julibrissin; assembly: GCA_037074505.1. Lineage (NCBI taxonomy): Eukaryota > Viridiplantae > Streptophyta > Magnoliopsida > Fabales > Fabaceae > Albizia > Albizia julibrissin. The sequence continues at coordinate 21,492,506 of CM073480.1, read as the reverse complement.
GATATGTCATTGTGCAAATCTCCTCCGCCATATCATACTTGATTTCATCTTTTTCTTTCTATGGGGTCCACGTTCATCATCCCTTAATTCCTCTGCTAGTGTCACACCTTTTTTTATTTCCTTTAATATATATATATATATATATATATATATCCTATCTTTTATTGATTATTAGCTTCAGCTCCTTTTGCTATTTTATTTTTCTTCATATAATATCTCCTGCATAATAAAATATGATATGGATAGATCTTCTATCAAAATCTCCTATTATCTTATATTTAATTGAGGAGAGGAAAATATATAAAAGATAATTAAATAGGTATAAAATATTTATAAATTTAATTATGTATATCTAAAAATCTATACCTATTTAATTATAAAATATATACTTATCAGTGCCATACACCCTTTCATAGGGAGTTTTAAAACCAAGGACTTTAGATGGAATCCTATTGACTGAATGAGCAAGCATACGCACATATTCCCCCCAACACATAATTGGAACCCCTGATTACAATAGTAACCCTCTAGTAATTTGCATGATAGTTCTATGCTTACATTCTACTACTCCATTTTGTTTGGGAGTATAGGGAAATGAGGTCTCATGGATCATGCCCTTATGTTGTAAATATAACTTTAGCTCATTATTTAAAAATTCAGATCCATTATCAATACGAATACGCTTAATTTGTGTGTGAAATTGAGTCAATACATGAGCAACAAAACTCTTAATGTGTTATAGGCTTATTTTTTATATGTATGAGAAAAATCCATGTAGCTCACGAGAAATCATCCACTAGTACTATAGTAAGGAAATATTGAAAACCTTGGTGTGTTGGAGTTCTATATGGACCCCACACATCAAGGTGGATTAATTCAACATATTTCTGAGCTTTAATACAACTAGGTGAAAAGGGAAACTTGGTTTGTTTTGACTGAACACATATGTTACAAACTTTATTGATAGAGTCTGAATCATCAATTACAAATTCCAAATAACACATGATAGAAGGTGATTCATGCCCTAATCTCCTATGCCACAGAAACACATCACTAGAGCTCAATTTTTTAGTACTACTTTGGGTTACATTGATATTAGCAGTATGAGAATTCTTTAATGCTTTTAAAATGTATAAACCACCAGCCAGCTTACCAGTTAGCCTCATCTTCCCACCTTGAAGGTCCTACATTAGGCAATGGTTAGTGAAAAAGGCAGTGTTACGAGTGTAGGATGGTGTATTTAGAAAATGCAAGTATACACTGTCGTAATCAAGTAATATAGAAGTAAGTAGACTATCATTCCCACGAGGATTGATCACTAAGTACCAAAATTGGTAATTTTAATTCTATTTAGCCAGTCGATTAGTTGTGATTGAGATTGCAAGATAAAAATCATGAAATATGAATACAAGTGATATGAAGACAAATATGAGAAAAAGCCCTAGGGATTATATTTCACTTAACAAATTCCGGATTGAATCACTTATCTATTCTAGTCCAATTTATTCCACATGATTGATAGTCGAGTTTCCCTATTTTAATTACAAGCCTTTCCCAAGGTCAAGTAATTCTATAATTAATTGCTAACCCAATATATTCCTATATGAATTTAAGCAATCAATCATGCATTAAGATTTATGGAACTCAATTAAGACTACACAACCCATATGAATATATTCTTATTTCATATGCAAATTATGGTTTTAATTATAGGATCCACACACATGTATCTCCTTCCGGTCTCAACATGCATATTGAAATCATCCAAAAGGTGGCCAATCAATTATAAGCATTAAGAGCAATAATTAAAACTCAATCATGAAGGAAAAATTAAAACTAGATTTAATAAGTTAAGATTCAATCCGTCATTAGTAAGCTACGTCATCACCCAGGAAAAGGAAAATTTAGCTCATGATAAAATTAAAAACAAAACCAAAATAAATTACAAACATCATAAATATTGCATAAAAATTAATTACAAAAACATAAAAATACAACTACAAGATGCATGAAAATGGAAAATCTAGCCTACCATATAGGAGGTAAAACCATCTATGTAGGTGGCAACCTATACCATCCATAAAAGGAGGACTACCTAGGCCTTCCATATAGGAGGTAAAACCATCCATGTAGGAGGCATGCAAGAAGTAAAAAACATGCAAGAAATAAATTCTAAAAATAACAACTCTCTCTCTTCCTTCCTCCTTCCTTCCTCTCTATTTTAGGATGCCAATAAGCTCTATTTATATGCTTCATTTTCGGACTGCTACAGTATTTTTCTACAGTGAACCGCACTGCTATAGTGAACCGACCACCCACTTGCTACAGTGAACGACTGCTACAGGAACCGCACCGAACCGCCCCACGTCCACACACACCGACCGCTACAGTACAATACAGTGTCCGCTACAGTACCCTACAGTGATTCCAAAACAGTACCATACATGAACAGTGCACATTGAATAGTATCGCATGAATAGTAACTTCCCCTTAAAATGCCTTCTTTAATTCTTCTTAATGCGGTACTGTCCATGGCTGCAAGAAAATTATTATTTATTTATTAATTACACCCAAATTGATTACATTCAGCTCAAATATAGTCCACAAAATCATCATATAAGGGAAAATAAATATGCAAATATTTTACTTATCAGCTATCATATGCAGGAGGGCGATGAAGGGACTTTAAGTCAAAACTTACAAAAAATATATATATATACAATGAGATGTATAATGAAGGTGACTGTAATGTCAATAGTGACACTAATTTTGAAAATCCTTGGGAGAAGTACCCATATATTGATGAGGAGACATGGTTAAAATTTGTTGAAAGTAGATATCATCCTAATTTTTTGGTATGTAAAAGAAGAATGTGATTTTGAGTTAGTATTTTTTAGATTTTTATTTTTGAAAAATACTTTCCATTCTTTTTAATAGGAAAAAAGAAAAAAAGGCCAGGAGACACAGAAGAAAAATCTCTACCCCCATACCTTATCTCGTGGAGGGTATGCATTGCTTCAAAAGAAAATGATGGAGGAGAAGTGGAAAAATAAAAGACAAGTTGTAGGGGTAATAGATGATGGAGATGTTTCTCCTCCATCCCCTATTAAGCGTAGTCAAACATGGAAGAGAGCATGAATGAATAAAAAGGAGAGTTCCTTACTAAGGAGGCTCGAGAATTATAAAAAAAGAGTGTAAGTATTTTATAATGAACAAATTTGTTATGTGCTCAGGGAACAATTTCTTAATTGCATTTGTTACTTTCTTGTTGTAGGATTCTCTAGAAGAAGCAACTGCTCAATGAACCTTTGTTTCTACTGGTAGGAATGATATATTGGCCACAGCATTGGGGAAGGAAGAGCACCCTGGCCGTGTTAGGGGGATGCCAAGAGGAGTAGGTATTAGGGAATACTTTGGACCACCTTCTTCTACACGTGGCTTGGAAGGTGTACTACTACAACAAGTGCAAATCTTGATAGAGGAAGCAGAAAAGAAAACTGATATGCGAGTGTCAGCTTTAGAGCAAGAATTTCAAAAGAAGATTATGGAAATGCAATCAATGATGACATCTTTTGCGTCAGTGCATATGCAATCTCAAAATGCACAGCAATCTCCCATGCCACTAAGCACAAAAGGTAGTTGTGTGGAGGAAGGAGTGTCATGTATACTTTATTTGGAAGATCCTGAAAGACATTTAGTTGCATATGGAGAGGTATATAACTCTGCAACAATGATCCACCACTGGAAGATACTAGATTACTAGGTGAAGGTAGTGATTGAAAAAGCTGTAGACGCTAATGCCTTAGTGCCATTCCCTATTGAGGATGTAAAAATGGTAGGAGAAGCTAAACAAAATTTCATTCTTTGGCTAAGAAGGATAGTTTATCAAGTTACAGCTGAGGTATGAATAACCTTGTCATTTTCCATCATTCCCTAATTAAAATGGTATGCATTTTTAATTTTTTTTCTTTACTTATTGATTTATTAATTAGGAACTACAACAATCAAAGGATTCTTTCTATTCAAATTCTCAACAAGCAATTAGACCCACTGCCAAACCAAAGCAAAATGGCTTGAGACAATGCTTTATATGTTGTCGATATGGACAACTTTATTATATTGAATGTGAGTAAGGAGATTGTAGGGCAACCTTTTGAATTAAGGGTCTTCAAGTGTGATGTACTTGACCTCATTTATTTTGATTGATTGAATATATCAATTATTCAACTTTTTCTTAAGTAAGCATGCACTTTTATTTTTGAATTTAACATTTACATTTTTTAATTTATTCACTAACGTATTTCCCATTTTCATAGGTATCTCCACAATCTCTGCAAAGAATTGGGTAAGATTGATAATTATGGATTCTTGTGCCCACATTCTATTCAATCGTCTGGAAACAATAATGTAAGTGAGAGAACGTCATATATTGGAAGGACAATTAAAGAAGGGAATAAAAAAGTGTTGGTTTGCACCATTTATAGAAAGGTATTTAATTCTAATTCATCTCTTAAGTAGAAACTTTCTTAACGACATAATATTAATATGAATTCATATTGTAGTAATCATTGGAGGCTCGCCATTATTTGCCTACGTGAATGTAATATATATTGGTTATGTTCTTTACAATGGGCAGTGAGTAAAGATACAAAGTGAGTATTTGAAACGTAAGTTTTCTGCAAAGCTCTATTCTATAATATATGACTATATCATTTTCTTACAATTATTTGATAATAGATCTTTAAAGATGCACTCTATATTGGTGGGAACGAATGGTCAAAGTGATATCAATTGGGTTCTTTTAAAAGGTAAATACTTTAAAGTTAAACAATGGATTGCTAAATTATATTATTGATTTTTTGAATTTGATTGTTCTTGTTTGTGTACATTCAAGTGCCATAAACAACCAGAAGGTTTTGAGTGCGGATATTATGTGATGCGGTATATGTATGAAATCATCACTAAGGGCATCACAAACTTATTTAACAAGGTAATAATATTATATATAAATCATAATTTTAGTTTAGACTTTAGTTTTTCTCATAATATTGCTTACCTATAGATTTATTGAATTTGCAGCATTTCTAAAGTTTGGAGTCATATTCTGATGCGCAAATAAGAGAGATATGCGACATTTCGTCTGAATACTTTCTACATTCAACAAAATTAGAGTAGAATGACAAGTTGTACATGGTTCTCTTTTGTGACTTGATAATATTAGATATACACTTTCCTTTTGACCATTTATTTATGTTATACATTGGTCACATGACTTGCATTGTGATACATTGGCTCCATATGATAGCAGGTTCTCAAATGGGGAGTTAATATAAGATTAGCTCTTTTTTAAAAAAAAAGTTATATTACAATTATGGTGTCGGTTATGACTATAACCGACGCCGTAATTGGTAATTATGGCATCAGTTAAGGTAAGAACAAACATCGTAGAGAAACAAATTACATTTCTATTATGGTGTTGGTTGAGTATATGTAAGATGTCATAATAGTCAATTACAGCAGCGGTTTAGTGTGAAAGTGCGTCGTAATATACTCATTTACGGTGTCATATCTTGAGCAACCGACTCCGTAAAGTATTCATTTACGGCGTTATGTTTTGAGCCAGTGACGCCATAATAGATAATTTTTGCTACGCCTATTTCCGGTACACCTTATATGTTGTAGCCAAAATGCAATTTTAATTGATGCCAAATATAGCTTTTTGCACTAGTGTATACGAATAGTCAGATCTGTACCAGTAAGGGCATGGACAATAGGCTCAGCATCTTTTTGCAAAAATTCTAGGAGCTTTTCATATTGACTTGGGTGAGTGTAAGTGCCACTGTGCTGCCAGAATTCGTATGTGCTTCAGGATCTTGAGCTGTGCTCACACCTTTATTTAAAGCTGCAGATTCTTTGTTAATCCTTCCCTTGGTACCTCAAAAGTTGGGTGGATATCCGACGAGTTGGTAGCAATTCTCTCGAAGATGCCCTTTCTTATTACAGTGAGTACATTCTAATCATTATCTATGCGCCCTTGAAATAGTTCATTTTAGTCACCTCGGGATTATCAAGAATAAAACCAAATTAATGCAATATAGTGCACAACTCGGGTCATTTCACTTTGAGGAGCTGATTATGAAACTAGTTCCTAGTAAACTAAGTAATTACAATACAAAATTGACAAGGATAAAACAAGATTGATTGATTTTCAAAACTATGGATTAAATGCAATTAAAAATAAATGTTTTTGGGATTTTCAAATAAGGTAGAATGGAAATTGGTTAAAAATGCAAGTGATGAAGATGCTCTTGGAAATGGTTTTCAATGACTATCATTTCTCTATTAAAATATTTGGGGAGTTAATACACTAAGCTTTTAATATTTCAAATCTCATAACTAATGAGTCTAACATCACAAGAGAGGAACCCCTACTCTTGAAATGCTATTAAGCCCTCTTAGTGTAATGAGTTTCTCTAAGTTTCCTAATATACCGAACTTCAATTATCATTGAGTCGAATGCTTAAACTCATGAACCCATGAATTTAAGTAATATTAAAACCCCTTAGAGTGTGATTATGAAGTAAGTAATGCATTTAGGTTCAACTACAATTCCAATTCAATCAAGCTATCTAACAATACCATGTTAAATAGATAGAAAGCAATAGAATCATAGAAAAACATATAATAACCATATATTTGATGAGTACAAATCCTCATTACAAACCTAAAATTACAAGAACTCAATAGATAAAATAAAATATAACTAAAATCATAGTCTCATTACATAAATGAATTCCTAAACCTAAGAAATCACAAATATAATGAGTTGTAGATAAAATAAACTCCTTTTTGAAGCACAGTGAACTCAAGCCATCTCCAAGAGCTAAAGAAATCAGCTACTCATAGCCATGGCTTCAAGAAATAAAACCACATTCTGATTCAAATATCCAGCCATAAAAATCACAGATTAAAATGATAACTCAACACTGAATCAAGGAATAATTGGGGCTAGATTTGAAACATAAACAGAATAGAGAATCGATGCTATGATGATACTAGAAACAGAAGAGCTATGGCTATGACTATAAGATTCACGGAGGTAAAGAACAGATGATGATAAGATGACGGTAATGGAAGGTGTTGAGAGGATCCCTGCTGATTCTGTATATCAGCTTCTATTGCTATTTTTATCCTTTTGTTCTCACATTTTCAGAATATCCCAACTCTCTACAGTGATGATGAAGGTGATGGTGGAGAGTAGATGATGTTGGTTAGATGACGGTAGTGGTGTTTGTGAGCTAGATGGTGAAAGAGTAATGGTGAAAGATGGAGAACCGAGGAGGACCGGTGAGAAAGAAGGTGAAATCCGACGAAAGAGGTAGTGAAGATTTGAGCTCTAATATGCTACTCTGCCGTAGCTATGCTTCTAGAATTAGATGAAGAATCTTGCTGACTATAGAGATAGATAATGGTGGAAGAGGTGAGCTTTCTAAATTCTCCTCCCAACTCTCAGCTCACTCCCCTCTGCCTTCCAGAGAAACTCGCAGCCACTCCCTTCTCTCATTCCCTACAGCTCCCATCTCCCTGTATCCAGCTCTCAGCTCCCTCTTTTCGTCTCTTCTTCTAACCTAAGAGTTAAAGAAAAATGATGTGTTTTGAGGAGGATTGAACTGACATTTCCAAAATTTATGAGACTAATATGTAATTTGTGAAATTTAAGCCCCTAACTGCCATTTTCATATTTAAATCCCATTTTTCAAACAGTTGCAATTAAAAACTAATTAAACTAATATTAAATATCCTTAAAATTAATGATTAAGAGTAATTGAAATTATTTTGACAATTTTACTCTTTTTAATCTTAATTTAATATATTTACTTTTAATCTCAATTTGTTATAAATAAGATATTTTAAACTCAAATAATTTAAAAAAATCTTTAAATAAAATATAAAAATATATAATATAAGTAGGGATTTATAGCCCTCTAACCCCTGTCCCAACCACGACCACGAGATGCCATCGCAATTCCTTCTGTAGGATGGGCTCGTTCTTGGTTAACTATGGATTTCTGCGTTTCATCTTGAATCAGCATGCCATAGGCCTCATTAACAGCAGGTAAGCAGGTAAGGGGCTCATCAATAATATCTGACTTTTGATGGTAGGATTCATTAACTCCTAACAGAAACTGCAGTAGTTTCTGTTCTTGTATCATGTCAATATGAGCTTTCGAAGTGGAACATGTACAATCAGGAAGTGTAATGAGAGCTGATTGCCCCTCCCAGAGTTCCTTCAATTTAGAGAAATAGGTGGAAACAGAAGCAGTCCCTTGTCAGAGAGAAGTAATTTCTCTATGGAGAGCAAAAATGTGGGCCCCATTCTTCTTATCAAAACGTTCTTTAAAATCATTCCAAACCTTTTGAGCATTCAAAAAAGAGATAATGCCAGTGGCTAATTCCTTAGAGACTGAATTGACCAGCCATGAGAGGACCATAGTATTGCACCTCTCCTATTGGTCGTGTAATACGGCATCCTGAGATTCTTTGGTACAAGTCCCAGTCACAAAGCCCATCTTATTCTTGCCTAATAATGTAATACGCATGGCACGACTCCAAACAATGTAGTTTTCGGTGCCAACCAGAACATGACTGATGATGGAGGTGCCCTGAGTATCGGAAGGGTGAAGGTAAAGTGGGTATGAGAAAGGTAGGGTTTCAGCTGTAGGTTTCTTAGTTGCCATTAGAGCTCAGAAGGAATAAGGTTCAAGAAGGATAGAAGAAAGAGAATACCAGAAAATGTATAAGGTGTTTGGCAAGGAAAAAAAATGTCAGTCACCTTGTTATTGTAGATCAATGACGGCAACAAGAACTTCGCTGGAAATGGTTCTTGGTTCTGCAGATCGACGGCGACAGCAAGAGCTTTACCGGAAATCACCCTGGACTATTGGAACAATGATTGCTTAGACCAAAGGTAACAAGACCGCCTGTGAGAAAGTTGACGAGAGCGATTTGCGTCTTAGCGGAGTCATTGATGAAGGATGCCCTATGAGATAGAAAAGGATAAGAAGAGCAGTATCTCAGTGACCTCGACTTTAAAGGAGCAAGATTGTAATATCCCGAATTTTGGGACTAGAGGCATAAGATTAAGCCTGGATAAAGTGGACTGCTAGACCCCAGTTTAGCAAATGTCCCTATGAGGATGTTTAAATTCCCCAAAAATTCTTTATATTATTGGATATTAAAAGAAATTATATTGGTGAGCTAAAGAGCTCGGGGAATAACAAAATGAAGTGATTGGAAGTCACACATAATATAGTAAAGTGGAACACAAAGTAATTTTGCCACCAGTGAAATTCCAGGTGTGGCAGTGGTGATTGTGTGACCTGTTTCGATAGGTAAATGATGATGAAAAATTATGAAACTTTCTAGAATGAAAGTAGACTTATAAAGCTTCAATTTAATAGGTCATATAAGTCATTTGGAGTTGTACACAAAGAGAAATGAATTTTGGAAGTTAGCCCAGTGAAATTAATTATTTTCAGGGACAGCATTCAAAGATTAAAATTCTGGAAAGCTTGAGCTTCTAATTGGCCAAAGGTTATATTTTTCCTTAAAACTAGACTCAATGAGGGTCACATAGCCTTTACAATAACCCTAATTGGATATCTACACAGTTAAATATGAATTTTCAAAATTTAATGAAAATTCTGCCAAATTAAGCATTTTGTGTGAAAATTCATTATTTGGGCCAATCATAGGCTGACACGTGGCAAACGAATTTGACCATCCATTTAATGAATAATTCATCATCATCTTCAGCCATTTGCACGGAGAAATAACCAGAAGAGAGAGAGAGAAGCTTTGAACGAAAATGGAGAAAGGGAGGAGAGAGAAAGTTCTTTTCTCCGAAACACTGCCGAAACGGCATCCTCTCTCAAAGTACCCTTCAGAAAACTTTCTCTACTCCTCGAGATCTTCATTCCTACAGTTTTAGATTTTCATTTGGAGGTGCTTGGCACCATCTCACCGGCCGGGGTGTTGCCGGAATTCCAAATCGTTTGTGGAAACGAGTAGAGATAAGCGTAAGCTTCCTTTTTAACCGATTGGTTTGTCGTTTGGATGAGTATAGAGGAAGTTAGATACTGTTCATGCTTATTTAAATTGGTGTTTTGAATGGATAAACGATGTCCAATGGATGTATAAATGGCTAATCACTTGATTAGGAGTAGTAAGGAAGTGATTAGGCAAGAGAAATTGAAGAAACAACAAACTCTTTCTGAGAATCCAATTTCCTTCTGTTTCTGCCCTGTATTGTTTCGTGTAGGAGGAGTTGGAATTTAATGATTTTGATGCTTCCATTGGATTTAGGAGGCAAAATTTTGTGGGTATACAAGTGTTCATGAATTTTGGATACTTGTACATGAATTGAGAATTTTTGGAAGTTAAAGGGTAAATATTGTGTATTCCGTTTTCTGGAGACAGTGTTATGGTAACGAGTTTTTGAGTAATCAAAAGTTATCCAATAACCATGAAACTTTCCATTCTAAAATTATATACATAGAAATTTAATTTAATAGGTCATAATGGTTAATTGGACAAGTATGCTATGAGATATGAATTGTTAAAGATATGCCATGTTTTTTGGAAAGAATCTGAAACAGTTGGTGTTTGGAAAATTTCTGGGAATATTGTAGTAGTGGCGTTTAAAATTGAGTATTTTTATATAAAACTAAACTTAAAGGGCTTCAAATAGAGCTTTGAACCACCTCAATTGGAGTTCTATAGAATTAATTATGATTTTCCAAAGTTTGGTCAAAAATGCTGGTAGATTGAGTACCATGCGAATTTGAGTAAGAAATTGGCCAAATATAATTGGAATGAACTCCAAGGGTGAAAGTAAGCCTATAGGGCTAATGTGGGCCGTTTGGTATTTACTTTTCATGGCTCTAATGATGTTATCACTTGCCTAGGGCCATGAAGTGACAAATAAGAAGCAATGGTTGGCGGATCAAGGAACAATAAGAGAAGGACATAAAGTCCACCAGGTAGTGAACTTACCTTTTCTGCATGTATGTGATATGTATGTCTTGCATTGATTATGTGGCTACTTTTCCTATTTGTGTGGAACATGTATGATTGGTTGAAGCTCTGTTATATTTGTGCAATGGCCATATGTATGTCATAACATCGAGCATGCAGCATGTCATTATGTTGGCATGAAATAGTGTAGGCAAGCATGTCATGCATTCATATATATCTGGCATGCATAGTGGTAATGTTTGCTACTGAGATTCTCTCGAATCTCACTCCTCCCAAACAACCATTCAGACAGGTGAGCATTGGAAACGTGCTGAGATCAGAAAAGAGGTATGCACGAAGAGAAATGTTGCTGGTTGTTTGAAGGTCTGTAAGTATGGTGTAAACCCCTGGTGGGGAAACTTTTATATTATAATCAAGCAATATTGTATTAATATTATCAGTATATTCATGCTATTCCTGTGTGCCCACTGAACTACGCATTTCTACTCTGAGTAAGGTCAGTAATAAGAGATATATGAGGCAGGTCGTTACAAAGATCATCGGGAAATCGTCAAAGTACGCGGTATCGTCAAATCTCGCCGTGAGTAACCAGGTGGGCAGCAAATCTATCGACTCATATCTCTGATCATGTAAGAACCTTGGTCAATTGGCTCATGATGGCATCAAGAACGGGAATGAAAGTGGCCATAAGGAGAACCACACACAAGTAAAGAGAATGGCACGATTTAGGGATTAAGTTCCAGAGGGGCTCAGCGGCAGGGTGAAGTGGGTTTTGGATCTTGGGCTTTCTTGGCTCTAATGGACTGGACCATAGGCTTTGGTATCATGAAGAAACCCTTCAAATTCTATACCTGAACCATAACCTTGGAAAACAAGCATATTTCCCTTATTGATATAACTGAGAGTATTACAAAAAATCCATACACAGAAAAGTCTCAGACTATCATCTATTTATATTACCCTACTGCCAGCTAACCAAGTGGAATAAAGTCGTATTGAGCATTACAACGTATTGCAACAATTAACCTAATAAATGGAAAATATTCTACAATATTAATTAAACTACTTCTCACACTAAGGGCAGAGAGACAATGGTTTTCTGAAACAGTGGGTAAAATCTCTACAAATGCCTTTCTTGTTTATGGAAAGTTGTGTTAGATAGTGGAGGTTTGCTTGAAATGATGGTCGTGATTTGCTTGAACCATCACGATCTAAAGACAATTTTTTAAATCCTTCATTAAATGTGGTTACAATATTTAAAGACTGCATTCACTAGATTCATCCCCCCAACATTTGCAAACTATTGCAGGACAAGCATTATAGAGCGCACCTAATTTTTTTATGAGACTCTTAAATAATTCATTTCATTTAGTCTAGAAATAGTGAAAAGCTAGAACAAACATGCCAACACACTTATATCCCTTAGTAAATTTTGGAAAACTAATTATTTCATGAGATTTTTATATTAATAACTTCAAAACAATGATCGTAGTTAGAGCCGGGAAAACGGGCCGAGCCCGTCGGGCCGGCCCGTTTAAGCCCTGAATTTACAAGGGTCGGGCCTGAGAATTTTGCCTAAAAAGTGAACGCGAGCCTAAAAAGGCCAGCCCTGTAGGGCCGGCCCTTTAGGCCCTGATATACTTTTTATTTTTTAAAATTATTTATATGATAATAATATTATTGATCATTTATATTTTGTTAATGATGTTGAAAATATTTAGTTGTTATTATCTTTTTTAAAATTAAATTTCATAAGAATATTTTGTATTAAGAATCATAAAAAATTTATAAAAGATATTTCTTATTTTATAAGAAAAATACGTTAGATATTTCTTATTTACTCTAAAGTTTCACATATGATGGTAATTTACTAATTTATTTGTATTTTATGTTTTTTATAGAGTTATTTGTCATTTTAGATTATTCTTTGTTGTAGATAAAGATTATGAATATATTCATGATTTGGGAGAAGAAATTCTTAATATTTTTACCCTCAAATAGAGCTACTACTCAAACTGAAGCACAATCAAATTTTCTTGAAATTGATGATAGTGGTGAAGAAGATGAAAATGATAGTCGTCATACTCATGTTGCTTGGAGTATTTACCTTCTTGTCTTCTTATACTTTTGTGCGGATTGTGAATTATTTGTGGATACTATTTTTTACCTTTGAATATGAATTAGTAATAGTATTTATTTTATTGCATGAGGCGTGTAGACGTGTAGTTAAATTTTGTGTAAATAGCTTCGGGCCGGCCCTGGCCCTCCTGCTCTCGGGTCGGGCTTTGAAAAACGGCAATTTTTCTTACCTCGGGCCCTGTAGGGCCGGCCCTTTTAGGCCCTGGCCCGTCAAGGGCCGGCCCTGATTCCCAGCTCTAATCGTAGTGCTCAAATTCATATTTCGCAAAACAAGGAAATCAGATATGAAGGATAAAAGGAAACTTAATGAAAGAGATAGCCATCTAATAAGAAACTTGCCAACATGGACTAATTTTTAACTTTAAAAATAAGATGTTTCAATCGAAAATTGGATGTAGGCAACGGTTTAAAATTTGTATTGAGATTTAAAAGGGAAAGAAAACTGAAAAATCCATCCTGGCAAGACTTTTTGATGTCTATGTGAATATTATTGCTTTCATTTCTAGTCTTTCATTTACCAAAGAAAAACAAGAACATAAAGAAAAACAACCTATAATAAAAGTAACAACATAAAAGGGTCATAAAAAATGAGAACCGTGATGAAAACTCTTAAACCGATCCTTTTTTTTTTTTTGGGTATGAATGGTTTATTTTCCAATATACAGCGTAACCAACATATTTCAGTTGATTCTTACGGACAGAACTTTCATGCCTAATTTCTAGGAATCCGAATCAAGTTCTGCGAAGAAGTCCCTTAGCTTCATTAAACAAAATATTCTATGTGGAAAGAAATGAATTTTAATCAAATCTACGGTATATCAAATACTATGAGAAAAATAAATCTCCAATAGTATTTGGTATACAGTTGACTGTTGAAGGAAAAAAAAAAGGTATACAGTTGACTGGCCAAAATTCATCTCCATTATTTATATATATCAGGCTGAGTCACTATGTGTATGGGTTTATGGCTAGAGGAATGACTGATGAGAAGAGATGGGTCTTTTAATTAAGGAATAACTTGATCTATGTTTAAGGATCAAAACACAATCGAGTGGCCAAGTTATGGTGATGGTGGAACATGTAGACTTGCTTGAAGGGATTGAAGGCCAGCTATCTCAACTCTCCATGTCAATATAATAGCAACATAAAAGACTTGTGATTCTCTAGAAATATCTGACTCTTTATTATTTGGCTAGTCTCATACAGAGACTTTGTAAGTAGTCCTATCTTAAGTACATATAGATTTCGGGTTTGTCCATATGAGGCTAATTTGTACTCTAGTGTATGAAAACGTTATGGTCATAAACGGATTGTGTTGAAATGTGGATGAAGGATAATGAGGAATGATCAGCTCAATGGTGCCTGACTTGGGTCTCATTGGTTTGGAGTATAATAAGATTTCTGACTTTGCTCAGAAAAAAAAAATCAATTTTAATGTCACGTCAGCTTCTTTCCTTAATGTTATCACCCAATTCTATTAAAATTTTGCTACTATCTCCATGTCACTGTGACCTTGAGGGAGAACCTCAGTATTAATGGCTCATAATGGCTTAATAATACCCTGCCTGATAGAATCATATATGATCCTTTACTAATGATACGGATCATATGCTATTTACATCAATGATATAATATCTTCAAACTTTAAGAGAAGAATATGACTTATGTTCACGAACCTTGAAATTAGAATAATTGATTGCTTGGATTCCTAATAATAATAGGATTTAGAAAAGATGTTGAATACAGGTTGATTGTATAAAGAAAGGTTTTCAAGTTTCTCTTGTCTAATAAAGTTATCTGATGTTTTTTGCAGACTAGTTGGCAACCCCATTTGTCTTGAAACAGGACCTGATTCGCAAAGTTACTGCACAAACTCACCAAATACTATCACATACTCAACAGTACCAAATAACTATATACCTCCTCTTTGTAGTTCAAACATGGTTTCCAGCCCAAACTGCAAATGTGGTATTCCCTATACAGGAGTTCTGACTTCTAGAGCTCTTGGTTTCTCAAACTTCGGAAAACTAAGTTATTTTAAGGATCTTGAGCATGGCTTGTTGGGCACTTTCCAGTCCCATAACCTGCCAGTGGATTCAGTTTCAATCAGCAACCCATTCAGGAATACTTCTTGTAATATCCCAAAAAGTACTTAAGGACTATGTGTACTAATGGATAGTGAAATTAATGAAAGAATTATCCCAAGAAATTGTATGATGATTTTAGTCCAATTAGTTATCGATAGATTATCTAAGTTTCGCCTAAAGTCGGGAATGACTAAAAAACTTAATCGGAACATAAAATGGCTAGTTGGTAATTAATAAGTCCAATGTGGAGTATTATTACCATGGAAAAATCAAAGTTGGGAAAAGTCAACAATTTCAACAAAGACTAAGCAATGGTTGAAGATGCAAGAAGCTATTATTTCCCTCATTCTTCTTTACATTTCGGTGGCATAGAAAAGCAAGGGGAATATACATATATACTTGTTGGTCAACATTGATTCAAGAAGAAGATTCTTGACCAATTAAAGGTTAACATGTGGAAACTTGCAACTTGGAAATTTTGACCAAGACACAAATGAATTGGAAGAGAACTTGGATAATTAAATGGACACCATTTTGGGGCAGCCATATACGGTCAAAAGAAGCAAATGGAAGACAAGAAAACTAACCAAAGTGAACTTGACCATGGTTGGAAAATTAACTCACAACTTTGCAAGAAACCATAGGAAGTTGACACATGGCATATTTCCTTTTTCCTCTTGGTGTTATACGGCCAAGTGATTTGGAAGCTGAAGAAGAGTGAATTAAACTCATCAAATACTCCCTCACACAACTCCAAAGTCGGCCAAGTGAAGAGAAGAAGAAAGAGAAAGAGCCAAGGTGAAGAACAAGGGTTTAGGTAAGAGTTCTAGCTTGATTTTCACCTAGTAAATCTCTTCTATAGCTCAAACACCCTTCATAAACATTGTTCCTCTTGATGAGAGCTTCAACTCTATGGTTTTAGAATTTCAAGAGGAGGTGTTTTCAGCCATCTTGCAAAAGCACAAGTTCAAGAAACAAAGAAAGAACCTAAGGAGGAGCAAGAGGTGAGCTTTAGCTTCATTTTGAACTATGGATTGTGTTGGTTGGTTGAGGATTTTTCCCATGTGAAATCTGCCCTATTTTTGGTCAAGTTATGATTATGAAGATTCATGGTATTTTGGTTGTATTCATGGTGTTTTATGATGTTTAGAAGGCTTATAAAACTAGTATGAGACTTAAATTGCAAGTTGGGTAATTGTTGGCTTATTTGTCACATTTCTGCCCTGTGTATGACGTGGTGAAAGAGTTGAAATTTGATAATTTTGATAGTTCCATTGGATTTATAAGGCAAAATTGTGTAGGTATGCAAGTGTTCATGAATTTTGGATGTTCCTATATCAAATTGGAAATTTTGGAAGTGTGCATGAACATGTTATGTAATCTGCCCTGTGTAACAGTAGATGTTGTGCGTGATAATTCAAGGTGTAAATCTTGTCCAACAATTCTGAAAATTTCCAATCTGAAATTAGAGACATAGACCTTTAATTTGATAGGTCATAAGGATTAATTGGATGTGTATGCTGGGATTTACACATTTTTGAAGTTTGGTCATGTAAAACTGAAGAATTCTGGAACAATGTCCAATAACTAGAAATTCTGGATTTCTGTGCATCCAATTGGCTAAGTTAAGTATTTTTCCATGAAACTAGACTTAATAAGGGTCACATAGAATTTTGAACCACTCCAATTTGACATTTTTACAAAGGGATATGAATTTTTAAAGTTAGTGGATCAAATCTGCCAGCATTTGTGCCTATGCGAAAATGGCAAAATATAATGGCATATTGTAATTTCTTTGTACACCAAGGGTAAAAATTAGTCCCTTTTGATAATTTGACCATTTTAACTCATTGGTTGACTTGGTAAAGTTACCATAATAACCCTAATGATAACCAACATTAAAGAGTAATTTATAAATGTATTGGGCTAAGTAATAACCCGTCCATTCATGAATTCTCATATATAGGATTCGATATCTGTCCGGGACGACCAAAGAAGTGGTAACACCTCAGAATATTGGAAAGGTTAAGGTAGTAACTTCTCTCTCATATTCTATGTATCCTGCTTCATGCATATTATTTCCATTATACATACTTGAATTATGAACATGAATCGGGCCGAATTGCCCTTTAAGCATTCAGATGAGAAGGCCTTACGCCCAATAGAATACCCAGCGCTATGGGAAGGGACGGTATGTCCTTGAATAGAATTATTTATTGAATGAACATATCTCTGAATGTTGAATGAATATTGAATTGTTTGGTATGTGGTGGCTGTTATGGCATGTTTCTTCGTATGCATTTTATATGAGTGCTATTTGTTACTACTGAGATTCTTTTGAATCTCACCCTTTTTCCAATAACTAACCTGCAGCACGGGCAAGTAGTTCTCATGGGAAGAAGATAGCCACGGACGGGTAGAAGTGAAGACTTAGAATTTATTTTCGGTTGGTTATCTAACTTTTGGATCTGTATAATACTGAATGGTATTTTGGTAAACTTAGTACTCATGGTGGTAGGAATACACCAACTGTAAACCTGGAAGGTTGTATGTAACTGATGTAAGTTATCTAGAACCGGGTGACAATACTAGGTGGACCCTTTTAGTAGCGAACTTATTCTGATTATCCGCTAAGAACTTCAGTAAGTACTCTGATATTAAGAAATGGAAATAGACTCGAATGAATTAAAACAATTTAAAAAATGAAAATGAGACCACAACTAAAATGTTTTGAAATATCTTTTAAAAACCCACTTAACTATAAGATCGGACCCTGTAGTGAAGTTGGGATCCCAAATGGATTAAGAACTGCTTTTGGTCTCTCATGTGGCATCAAGTTATGTTTTCAACTGTTTTGTACGGTACAAAAGTAGGCTGTTACACTTCTTCTGGTTATTTTATATTGGACCTAAAAATCTTCCCATCTCAAAGTGACCGTTTCAACAGAACCAGAGTTTTAAGCATTTCGTTTGTGCTCTCCAACCAGATGTATAAAAATCCAGATCTTTTAACCCCATACTTTTTTGTTAGTAACAGTAGCTATGACTTCTCCGCAGGTGATTCAATGTCTACTTAAAAAAACTAAGGAAGCATTTGTGAAGGTATAGATCACTGTATACCAAATGCCTCCTATGAATACTAAATTCTCTTTCTCACTACAAAAAAATAGGTAATTTCCGACAGAATTTTCGACGAAATTTGGGACTTTACGGAGGGTTTTTTGTGACGAAATTCCGTCACAAACCATTGTGTGACATAATTTCTGACAGAAAAAATTTTATCGCAAATTGATTTGCGACAGAATATGAACTTTCATCTCAAATTGCGACAGATTTTCCGAAAGAAATTCCCTTGCAATTTGAGACGGAACTTTCCGTGGCAACTTATGAGGGAATTTGCGACGGAATATTCCATGAAAAATTTGTCTACGGCCGGCAACCACCACCGCCGACTACTGCCACCTCATCTTCGACCGCCCATTTATTGGTCAATCGCCGCGTGTCCCGGTTAACTGCCACATGTCACCCTCCATCGTGTGCCACATGTCACCCTCTGTCGACCGACACGCCTCGATAGCACAAATTGGTTGCATTTTGTAACCAAATTGATATTCGAAGCCATGACCTCTCACGCGTGTGCCAGTGCCTTTGTCTGTTGAGCTAAGAAGAACCTGTGCAATTTAAATACAAAATCACACACACACACACACACACACACACACACACACACACACACACATATATATATATATATATATATATTATTAAACATTACAATTTAGTTTCCTTATTTTTGTTACGTAAATATTATATCTAAATTTTTATTATTAATACCTTTTTTATTCATTTTATTATATATTTGATTTTTATTGTATTTGTATATAGTATATTATCGAATATATATATATATCAATAATAAATATAAATTAATAATTTTTTTATTTATATTATAATTTAATACCTTTTTTGCCAAAAATTATATTATAATTTAATAATAATTAAAATTTTAAATTATAATATAATTAATATATAATAATTAGATTAATCATTAATTAAATAAATCATCATAAAAAAATTTAAAAAAATTAATTAACACATATTTCCAACGGAATTTTATATGAATAAAGTTTGTCAAATTTTCTGACAGAATTTTCATCTGTAATTCCGTAAAAAAATTACGTTAGTATTTGCGACAGAATTTCCTGCAGACGTTTTCCATCAGAAACTTTCTAACGGAATTTCTGACGATCTTTAGATGATTTTAAGTAAATATATTAAGTATACATTTTACTATATTTCATACACCCACGCACACAAAGGTTTTATAGAAAGTTTTGTATTGATGTAAACCGTTTTATAAAATTTTAAGTGCCTTTTGCATCTTTTTTCTAAAATATCCATAGACGTATATAAAATTTACACACTGCTTGTTAGAAAATAGTAATTAATATTAAATAATAAAAAATAAAAAATTGAAATATTAACTAAATTATTTTCGAAAAAATCACATTTATGTGTTAAGAAAAATAATTCTAGTTTAAGCTAATATTGGTAAAAATGAATTTTATTTCAATGATACTATCATGGCATGTCATGCTTGAATTATTTTTTGATTATTCTCTTAGAAAAAAAATTCATTTGATTTAACATATATTAATGTTGATATATAGAAGTAAAAAATCATAAAGCAATAATATTTGACCAAAAATGTTACATTAGGTTTTGCGATGGAATTTCCATTTGGAGCTTGTTATGTTTCTCCCAGACTAAATTCATACCACACAACTAATTAATATTTAGTCATTCTATCAATAATGGTTATATGTTAGTCTTATTTTAAAAAAAGAAAATCTACTTAATCTTTCTAATTTTACGTAAGTTTTTATTTTGATCTCTTAATTATTAATGAAGTCAATATGCTTACAAATTTTAATGGGATCTATTTTAAATTGTAGAATACTAATTAATTTTTTTCTAAGATGCTAAAAATAAAAAATTATGTATTGATTGAATTTTTTTAAAACTCAGTCATTTGAATATTTTGGTACAAAATGAATTGTATATGATACGAATTCAATTTTTCATATGATTCTCATAATAATTAAAATTTAAACTCATAATAATAAATAGATTAAACATTAATTAAAAAAATCATAAGAAAAAAATTAAGAAAATTAATTAATACCTATTTCCGACGGAATTTGCAACGGAATTTGAGACGAAAAATTTCCGTCAGAAATTTCGATTTGCGACGGAATTTTTGCGTGGGAAATTTCAGTCCAAAATTCTGATTTTTTTTTGTGGAAAATTTCCATCAGAAATTTGAATTTTCGACGGAATTTCTTTGTGGAAAATTTCAATTTGCGACGGAATTTCCGATAGAATTTTTCCATGGGAAATTTCTGTCGCAAATTCTGATTTTTTTTTTCTTGTGAAAAATTTCAGTTGCAAATTCCGTCAGAAATTCCGATTTGCGACGGAATTTCCAACGGACTTTTTACGTGGGAAATTCCGTCCAAATTCCGTCGGAAAATTTGTCACGGAATTTCCGACGGTTTTTGGACAACTTATATGAAGAAATTTTTTTCCTTCTCAAATTCCATCGGAAATGTACGGTTTTTTCTAGTGTCTACTCTTTATGATGTTCTTATTTAGGAAAATGATAGTTAAAGAGTGAAGACTCTTATTAATTACAGTTAAGAGCCTTAAAAGTTAAAATTCTTGTCAAGGAACATAGAAATAAGCTATCGTGGATTTCTTAAAGTCATTTCTCATGGTGATTAAAATTACAATCAAATTTTTCTAATGTTATGAAAGTATAAATTGGGAAAATATTCCCATAAAAATTTTTATGGGTTGGAATGATCTAATGAATTTATATTCATATAGAGTATTGTACTGGTAGTCTACAAATTTTGTACACATAGAGTACCGGTTATTTGATTTAGATCCTTATTAACAATAAAATTTTAATGGAGGGACCTTTCCGAATTTTCCCTTTTTTTGTCCTTGAAATTGATGTTTCAATATTGTAATATACTCAAATTTATAATTTATGTAAAGACTGTTTGAAAATCTTGTCATATTTTCCATGATATGAAATATATAGCAGTACTTGGAATTCTTCAAATGTGTGAATAAGGATCTCTTGAAGTTCATGAAGTGCATTAATCTTTCATTTGTCTTTTTTGGGTAAACTACGCTATTTGGCTAGGAAGCATGCATTTCTTGCGGATCTCTTTAAAAAGATTCGTAGTGGAATCTTTCCCTTAAAGTTTAAAAAAAAAAGTTTGAAAGATCAATCTAAAGAGTACCCCCTCAAAATTGCTCCTTAGTTGGAATGAAGATATATTTCTTGATGCCCCTTGTGACTTTTATCTATGTAGGAAGATCTAGAATTAGAATGAACTGGATAAGGAGGCTAAAAGTAACTGTCGGAGCAGCCAGAGGACTAGCCTGTAAACCCCCTTTACTTTGATAACTTTAGATACTATTGTCATTGTACTTTACCTCTCTGCTCTTAGCTTATGAGCTTTCTTTATACAATTATCTGATTCCAGTTCTTTTAACGCGTTAGGAGTTTTCCGTTTCATTGCGTACAACAAATCAGTTATAATTATTATTTTACAAACCAATTCTACTATGGTGATGTTTAAACATATAGACAAGATATGTAGCCACAATAGGCTATCCAAACTATCTTAAGTCATGAAACTTAATTACAGATAACCAACAAAACATTTGAGATCTACTCCATATTCTTCTATTGATCTGGGATTACCTTTGTGCCCTTGGAACCACTTGCCTCAGCTGTATGTAATTATGGGCAAGGGGTGAGATTCGTGAAAATCTCAGCAGTAACAACAGTCAATAACATAAAATGCAAGTTCACAAAAGTATGATAAACAAACCATCATATAACAGCCAACATCACGGACAACATTCAGCAAACAATGCAGCATAGCATCAATCATATGACACATTGGTTTATTACTACAACACTTGGTAGAATTAGGTCTTATAGCCCAGGGTCACTGCCCCATACAAACATGCACATCGAGTCTTTCTGCATCAGGTCACTGCTCGACACAATTCTAAATGCATCTGTCAGCCTAAAGACACACTAGTTCAACAGGTCTTAGGGCCTTAAGACACACTGGTCCTCATCAAAAATCCATATATTCATGAAACAAATATACTCGATGGTAAAAAAAATACATGCAGAATAATACATAATATTTGAAAGAAAGAGTTACTACCTATCATCAACATTTCTTACAGTTTACCTTTACCAACAAGCTTCTTCTCTGAGCTTGGGCAAATATTGAATCCTATAATTTAGAATTCATAAATAGATTGGTCATCATCTATACTAATTCTACAAATATAATGAAAATTAGGTTATTCTTGACCTATTCTAGATTCTTGTCCTTTATTTTAACTTTTGTTGGTTATCTTAAATACTTCCCTTTTATGCTATGTATAATGCATATTTAACCTACGACATATTATATGTCTTCCATCCTTAAAATTTAGTGGTTCAACATGGTCACATTGATCTTTAAATCATATTTCTAATCCTCATGATACTACTAGCCATATTTTTCTTCAAAATTGGAAATTCCAGAACCAACCCCAACCTGCTAGATTTCATTAGGGAACTTTGAAAATTCATATCTTAATCTAGAAAATTCCAAATGAGGTGGTTCAAGCTTATATGTGAAGCTCTTGGAGTCCCCTATATAATGAAAATACTTACTAATGTCAATTCATAGACTTAGTCTCCCAAATTCAACGACCAAACTGACTGCCTAAAAAGAGAGTTAGAATTTCCCAGATTTTCTACCCAAACTTTAAAAATTCATAACTTACAAATTGCAAGTTCAATTCCTAAGTTCTAATACTCAATGGAAAGATATAAGGGTCTACTTTAAGGAAAAAATAATCACAGGGTCAAATTATTGGATTAACCCTATGAAATTTGCTCCTATTTCCACTGCAAGAACCTGGACTTCTAGAATTTTCCCTGTTTCTGGACCTATATTTCAAAAATCATAACATTCAATCTAAACATCAAATGGACATATTCTAGGACTCATGTTAAAGATATTAATGTCTACTATTTCTATGTAAATTTTCATAAATATTGGATAAGGTTTGTCTGGTCAAACCTCAACACGAAATTGACTAGCTTTCAAAAACGTCAGTTTTGATAGTCTGAGTTCAAAATTCAAGAACTCATTCATTTTCATTTCAAATTCTACTATTCTTAATTCTATTACCTAATACACATCCTAAAAGTTTCATACCAAAAATAAATAGACAAAAAATCCACCTATAGCCTCTGTTTAAGATTTTACAACTTTCTAGCAAAAACTCTATTTTTCGGCAACCAGAACAAGGTGAAAAAACCAACATGCAGCCATTGATCTATACTCTGTACCTCCAGAAATTCAACCCTAAGAAAACCCAACATCAAGCCCTATTTTAATGAGAGCAAAACCAAACCAAAAAAGTTCAAAAATCCCTTAAAAAATGACATAAAAACTATAGTTTAAAACTTATCGGTTGATAGAATTTTTCCAGCGACTTTTCTCTTATTTTTAGCCAAAACCACCACAGAAAACCACTCAAACCTGACTATAAAAGCAATCTAGAGGTGAAGGAGACTCACCTACACAAGGATCAGTTGTTTCATGTGAGGTTTAACACTTCCTTCTTCCTCTTCTCCGATTGTCTTCTTCCTCCGGTTTACCTCCCTCACTGACGTCTCTCTCTCTTTCTATTTTCTTGCTGCTAGAAGAAAATGAAGAGCTAAAGGATTTGAGAGTTTGATTAAATAAAGAGTGCATGAGGTGTGGGGTTATGTGGCCGAATGAGAGTGAGGTGAGGTGTTGAGTCAATTGGATCCAAATGGCAAGAGTGTGTGTGTTTGTCTAAATGAAGGTGTAAGTGTGAGTTTGTGAATGAGTGGTGTGTTTTCTAATGATGGTAGCTAATTATATCCAATGCTGGGGGCTGTTTATATGCTCTTATAAAATGCAAGTGTGGTTGTGTGTGTGTTGGTTTTTGGGTGTGTGTTTTTATATACACATAGGTATATTTTTATTCTATTAATTACACACACTAGGTCCCCATTTATCTAATTTAAGATTACTTAAATTTCTTAGGTTCTATAATTTGACTTATTATCTAACTCCATAAATCAATTCTTAATCATGTTTAAGAATTTTCTTTTTTAATTAACTTCATAAAGCCTTTAAATAATTTATTAGAAATGTTTAAATCAAATTATGATCTCTAACTATTGTTCCTCGAATTTTTGGGAACATATGTCTTTAATTCCTAAGATTAATCTTTGACACCATTTTATATTTTGAGAAAATTTAACCTTTTACTAAATTTCGAGATATTACATAACCTGTCTTCATGAACTTGCTGATCCACCAATCATCCACAGGGACATAAAATGGAGTAATATCCTATTTGATGACCATCTAAATGCAAAAGTTGCTGATTTTAGTCTCTCCAAACTTAACGACAATGACGGGGCCATATCACAACTCAAGTCAAAGGCACAATGGCTTGTATATAATTCTTTAAAAGCAATATTACTCTAATAAATCTTTGGTAGTTTCATAAGGCACACAAAACTAGCCAGCTTTCGGTATGCTGCTATACAATCACAGTACTTTGCCAAATTGAGAGAAGAATCAATAACATTCAGTTAAAGGATAAAGCATACCTAGAGAAACAAAGTTTTCACTTGGGAAAATTGCTGGAAAAAAAAAATCGCCCATTGCAAAATTTATTGCTTAAAAGTACCTGAAATTTTCTTAAGGATCTAGATGCAACCCATCTTCAACTAGTGGAACTTTCTTTCTACCATTTGCAATAAGATACATTTGGGCAATAAATTTTGCAATATGAGATTTTTCAGCAATTTCCATTATCATTTTTATTTTCTTCACATTTTTACCCTACTTATGGCTAAGGCTTATCATGTACACTTATGTGTAATGCTTCTGCAGCCGAAAAAATTCATCTCTGCATGCAATACCCTGTTCCTTGTAAGAGAAGTTCTACAATGCTTGACCGAAAAGAGCGATGTACATTTGATAAAATGAAATTGAAAACAAATCCAACGAACTCTAAACTATGAAAATGCGATATGAAGGACAAAAGGAAATTTAAAGAAAGAGATAGCCACCTAATAAGAAACTCGTTGTACATGCACTAATTGTGAACTTTTAAAATAAGATTCAATTGAAAATAGGATGTAAGCAAAGATTTAAACTTGTATCGAGATTCAGAAGGACAAAAAGAGTAAAATTCCATTATGGCAAGACGACATGAAATCTATGTGACCATTATTGCTTTCATTTATATTCTTTGGTTTGAAAAAAAAAACAAGAAACTAAAGAAAAACAACCCATAATAAAAGTAGCAACATAAAAGAGTCATAAAAATAGAGAACTGGGACAAAAAATCTGAAAAATTTCCATTTTTTTTTCTTTTTCAAGTATAGCATAGTGGTGAGTATTCTCGCCTATCACACGGGCGACCCGGGTTCTATCTCCTGCAACGACGCCACTTGAAATAATCCCTTTTAGTCGTCTCAGGGGTTATCACTTGGGTCGTTTCACTTTGAAGAGCCGATTATGAAACTAATTCTTAATAAACTAAGTAATTACAATACAAAATTAATAAAGGTAAAACAAGATTGATTGATTTTCAAAACTATGGATTAAATAAAATTAAAATAAATATTTTTGGGATTTTCAAATAAGGAGGAATGGAAATGTGTTAAAGATGCAAGTGATGTAGATGCTCTTGGAAATGGTTTTCAATGGTTATCATTACTCAATTAAAATATCTGGGGGGTTAATAGATTAAGCTTCTAATATTTCAAACTTCATTAACCAATGAGTCTAGCATCACAAGAGAGGAACTCTTACTCTTGAAATGTTATTAAGCTCTTTTAGTGATATGGGTTATTGTTCTAAGTTTCCTAATATATCAAACCTCAATTATCATTGAGTCTAATGTTTAAACTCATAAACCCATTTATTTAAGCATTATTAAAACTCCTTAGAGAGTGACTATGGAATAAGCAATGCATTTAGGTTCAACTATAATTTCAATTCAATCACACTACCCAACAATACCATGTTAAATAAATAGAAATCAATAGAATCATAGGAAACATATATATAATCATATATATTGATGGGTACAAATCCTCATTATAAACCTTAAATCACAAGAACTCATTTCATAAAATAAAACATAGCTAACATCATAGTCTCATTACATAAATGAATTCCTAAACCTAAGAAATCACAAATATAATAAGCTATAGATAAAATAAACTCCCCTTTGAAGTACATGTAAGGTCTGTTTGGCAGGAGGGAAATGGAGAGGGAGAGAGGGGAGGGAAAATGTTTTTGAGTTAAATTTTAAAAAATTGGAGAAGTGGAGTTATAAAATTTTAATAAAGATAAGATGTAAAATAAAAAAGTAAGAAAAACTAACTAAAAACTTCCAACTCCACTTCTTCAATTTTTTTAAATCCAAGTCATAAAAGTTTTTCCTCCCTTCCCTTCCAAATCCCTCATACTAAACAGCCCCCTAAAGATGTTTTTCATACCACTCACTATTTTAAAGTAATTTTTGATGCATTTAGTACATTAAATTATTTTTTCAGTAACATTAAGTATCATGAAATAATTTTTTTTATATAAATTTAGCACTCTAAAGTATTTTTCTAGCAGTACTCACCATCCTAATTAGTTTAAGATGTTTGTTGCAAATGCAAAAAATACTTTAGGCAAATTTGCACCAAAACTTTATTTAGGATACTGAGTGCTACTGAAAAAATACTTAGAGATGCTAAATTTACTTTAGGATATGGAGTGTTGTTGAAAAAATGCAATAATTTTTAGGGAAAATAAAAAAAAATTTCAAAATCTCAAATTATGTTTATTCCCTACAATTGATAAGGGATTGACTACATGTAGATAAGAAATTCACAACTTATTTTAATAGGAAATCACTTATTTATGATTTTAAAATTTTAGAAGTATTTTTCTTATATTTTTCCTAATTTTATATATCTAAAAGTGAACTTAAAAAATTTACAATGGAAGATTTTTATAAAATAAATTTTTTATAGTTCAATTTTTTAATTTATTCAAGTCAAATTTCAATAACTTTGATGTTTTAAAATTTTTTATTTAATACTATAATAATTTTTTTAAAATATTTTTTTCCAGAATGTTTTTTTTTTAAACTTAACCTTTAAAATTTATCTCATATGGCATTAAAAAAAACAGTGACCGCTGTTATTTCTAAAAGTGAACCTAAACAATTTACAATGGAAGATTTTTATAAAAATATTTTATATAATAAATTTTTTATAGTTCAATTTTTTAATTTATTCAAGTCAAATTTCAATAACTTTGATTTTTTAAAATTTTTTATTTAACACTATAATAATTTTTTTAAAATAATTTTTAAAAAAAACTTAACCTTTAAAATTTATCTCATATGGCATTAAAAAAAAAAAGTGACCCCTGTTTCTGAAACGTGGCAGGTGGAGAAAGATAATTTCCATTTTCGCCTGACCTTCTTGGTGACTACTCTCTAACTCAAACCCTCAACTCTGCTCTTACTTGATTCGATTACCGTTCTCGACTACCATGTCTGACATTGACCCCAAAAGCCATTCCTCTTCCTCTGCCCCTCCTTCTTCTTCGTCTTCTTCCAGTGGGTTACCCTCTGAAATCAGAACAGGCCATTCTAACCAGCACGGCTCAAATCAATTGTCCGGCCACAAAGCTCATTATCCGAACCCACCTGACGCTGTGAATCCGGACGCTGCTACTCTCAGAGATCAATGGAGGTTTGCCATCAAACAATACAGTAGATGGTACTCTCACGCTTGGGGCACTGCAATTCTAGCTGGGGCTGCCTTCTTTGCCCTTGGATGGGTCATCAAAGGCGGGAATCCCTTACCCTCTTTCCGCGCCGAGGAATCTTCATCGGCATCTTCATCTGAATCGGAGAAACCTCGCTAGTAATGAAAAGAGGTGAGTTTCCTCTATTTGGTGCTTTGTTTAATGTTTGTGATTTAGGGGTTTGGAGCTTTTATTTCGGTTCTGCGATTGTTTGTTTGATTGTGCTTTTGGGGTTTACATGAATGCGGCCTTTGATTTCCTGCGTTTCTTCGACTGGATTTGAATTTTAAAATTGATAGCTTCCGATTGTTATCGATTCGAATTTGGAGTTATGGAACTTGAATTAGGTTTTCCACTATCTAGCAGTTTTTTTTTTCAGCCACTCAATTATTAGGTCTATTGGATGGATTTGTCTAATAGTCTTGAAACATAATTTTCTACAGAAATCATGTTACACTGCTCCAGTGAGTTGACAGTGATTTCAGTGAGTTGACTAACAATAAAATAAAATAAAATTCACGGCTTGAGTAGATGCTGTGAAAGAAGAAGCCGCATTATGAAGTTAGTTGCTTTATAATCCAAAGGATATATAGGTGATGATAATAACAACAACAGAATAAATTTTGTTGTATAGGGTGAATTCTGCTTCCAATTGCTTAATCATTAACCATTAGGCCATCAATATGTGTGTCAAGTTCTTTCAAATTTACACTTTTCAATGCTCATGTGGATGAGTCCTCTGAGACACATGATAGTATACTTCAATATCTACATTTCTCACCACATGGTTCATTAACATGATACTGCTACAAAGTTTTAAAGGGTGAGTGGAATCAAGTAATTGTCATCATGGATAGGCATACCATATTTTCCTTAGAATTGGTGAGGTAATTTTTTATATTTCTGTTTGAGAACCCACATATTATAATCCAGCTTATGAGGGCTAGTAGCCATTTACAATCCTTGGGGAGGTTCCTGCCTTCCTGGTAGAAATAATATTGCAGCGCTCAAAGTTGATCCTTTGCATTTCTGCTACGAAATAATATGGTTGGATGTTCAGTTTCTTCTTTTGCTAAATTTAATTTTTATACCCTCTTTTCTTTCAATACACTGAACATGTGTTATGACATTGGTATGCCCATCAGAAGCTTCCTTTAACTTACTGTCTGTGTTGGGTGCATATATTGAACCTCAATTTTTATTATATCACATGCTATAAGTTGTTGTTCTCAAATTACTCTGTTTTTGGCTGCATTAGTGCATTAATGCTTTATGTATTTCGAAGGTTTAACAACATTTCTTATGGGGACACTCCTAACTGATAAGAACCAGCACCCTTTATTATTGTTTTATGTCTATTAGTGTCTTATTTCAGTTATTTTAAGTTAATGTCAGTTTTACAGGTATCCTGTATCAGTTATTTTAAGATAAGGTTAGTTAATGTCAGTTTTATGTGTTTAGGAAAGAGTGGTTATTTGTAGTTATTGTATTAGTCTATAAATATCAAACATGTACTCTATCAAAGATATGGATGAATGAATATTGTTCCGTAAAACTGTTCCCTCTTCTCTCTAGCTAGAGCTTCAGATTCTGGCTCTTGCCTTTTCTCCTCTTATCCCTTTCTGCTCTTCTTTTCTCTTCCCTCATCTTTTCTCTTCTAACTCCCTATTCATCTAGAATTACAAATTCTGGTTCTAGATTTCCTCCTCTTCTCTCTCTTTCCCTTCCCCTATTTATACTTCTATTTTCCAGGTTCCTAACACTAAATCAGCCCAAATATTTCAAGTTATGCTGGCATCGACACTGTATCTGTGCTGATGATTGATTTTGGAATCTACACTTCAAGGGAATGAGTGAGAATGAATCATTTCATTCTGCCATTCACGTTTAGCAGGAATGATACTTTTAAATTTTTTGAACATGCCTTTTTATTTTTTGACAGAGAGAACATGCCTGTCTCACATCTTCCAAAACATTGGTTTTTATGTCTTATGATCACTTCGGCAAACTTTTTTGTTCTGTTATCCTTGATGAGCAAGATTATTGATTGGAATAAATCAAATGAAGAGCTTCTGTCCTGTCTTATCCCCTACCACTTGATTTGCCACCTGGTAATTTCAGCAGAAATCCAATGGAACATATTTGAAGAGTTTAATTTTGAATTGAATTTAATCCTCTCATTTAGGTTAGAAGTGTGAAATGCAATGATTAAATTAAATTTTTTGTTATAAACGAGGCTCAAATCATTTGGAGCAGGAAGTGGGGAAATGGGCATGGGTAGGGATTGAAATTGAACCCTTGATGTCAAGCACATCTCAATCTTAAAAAATTAATAATGCTCATGTGAACCGTTAGCCCAGTCACAATTAAGTTAAAATTTGATTATGTCAGGATTGAAGCACAATTTTTTTTTCTCAGGTTATTTCCATTGTTTCCTTAAGACTAACTTCTTGCTGCATTGATACAACACAAATTTGTTTATTGATCATTATTTTTACAGATATTGTCTATGAAGGATGTCAAATTTCAGGTGCCATCTTACACAACAACCGCTTTTGATACAACACAAATTTGTTTATTGATCATTATTTTTACAGATATTGTCTATGAAGGATGTCAAATTTCAGGTGCCATCTTACACAACAACCGCTTTTGGTTAACAGTGCGCTGAAGGCTTACCTCCGTCACAATGTCATCTGAGAGTTTTTATTTTAGTCTCATGAAACTTCTGCTTTCTCGGTTTCTACATTTTGTTCTTGTATGAGTGAGAGTGTTTAGTGTTTAATTTTGTAATAAAGCTATGTAAATCTGTACATATTCAAATCCTTCATATCTCAATGTATGTCATGAATAATTTAGGCAGATTATTAAATCAGGTTAGTTCAGCTAATCATGAACCTGATGCTCTTCTTCACCTTTGTCAACAGAAAGAGCTCTCTGCATTGGGGCTCATCAAGAACGAGAAAATCATTATACTACCTCATCTCCTTAATATAAAAGTTAGATAATTAAATTAGTTATATTAATTATTTGTAACATGACTATTCTTGGATGGGAACCCTCTTTATGTGTGCAATTATTAGGATACTTTGATTTTTTCTTTCTTTTCTTTTGGAGGAGGGGTTATAAATTTAGGAGATAAAGTGGATTGAGTTTTTAAATTTTGAACTAAATCTGACCCCCATTTTGCTCTTTTATTAAGTTTCAAAGATAGTATATGATGAGCCCGGGCAACCAATTTGCATATTCGTTCTCTTTTCTAGATCGCAATTTTTGTCCTTGTTTTAATGATTCCGCACCCTTTGGTGTTGATGGTTTTGTTTGTTGTAAAATCTACACTTGGAGTTTTGTTAGTGGAAGGCTCATAAATCTTATGATTATAGCCCTCAAGCTATGACTAGTCTGAGATGATTATAGTTTGAAATTGACATTCTTGTTCATACACATGTATTGCCAAATACTCACTCGTCTCTAATATGAAATATATTTAAAGAGTTAATTATAATTCTATATTTAAGACATTTTTTATAATTTTTAATCTTTTCCTAATGTCATACCTCAAAAATTAGGGAGTGATCCACACAGAATGTGAAAAAACTCACATCCTACAAGCCTATAAAATATAAAATTATATATATAATATATAACAAGGTATTAAAACTCAGATTGGTCACTAAACTAGTGTAAGTAGTGGTTTAAGGGTTAATGAGTCAGACTGATTATAATTAAAATAATTTAATTTAATTAAAATGTGTAAATATATATTTAAAAGTTATTTTAAAAAAATTAATTATACAAAAAAATAATATATATAATATATTATTTTAGTAAGTAATAAAGGATCCAAACCGATTCATAGTATGTGTTTTCCTTCACACATATACATACACAAGTGTGTTTATACTCATTTAATTATAATTTATAATGGGTCTCGATAGATTAGGTAGATTCATGGCCTTGTTGAAGAACGTGCAAGATTAATATTAATTATTATATTACATTAAAAGGAGATCGCAGCATTGATGGTGAGCAGTGAGCTTCGAAAACCAAAAAAAAAAAGAAAAAAAAAAGTTAAGGTCAAAATCTCTTTATTCACCTATTTATGGTTAAGGTCTTGAGCAATAAATATCAGAGTTCTTCAGGCGAAGGGGCTATTCTCTTTCTTCCATGCTTTCTAGTTTCGACTCTTAAAAAGCTTAATTTTTTTATCACGATTGATCAAGAATTTTCAAAATAGTAAGTTTTTTGTGGCATCTCCTCTTCCTTCTCTTCTCTTCTCTCTTCCTTCTTTCCTCTCTTATTTTCTGTAACTTTCCTCTTTTTCCTAAAACGTTTTTCTGCGAGTAAAAATAGACCTGGGTAACTCACCAGCTCAGCTGGTTAGCCTAGTTTCTTCTGGGTTACACTGTTCTATGCCGGGTTACCCTGGGTCTAGTTTTCACCGAGTTAGGACACCAACTAGACCAGACATATTACCGAGTCACCAGTTTTTGATCTAACCCGGCTAGTCCAATCTGATTTTTAATACTATGATATATAGAATTGAATATGCACTTTTTAATTTTATTTACTTTAACAACAATAATAAGCTTCTTACAGAAACTTTTAGAAGTCTCAACTATATATGGGACCTACTAAAATTTCTACATCCACATTACAACAACATTTATTTATGGTTCAACAAAAGAAGCTTTGCTCCCAACTAACACACATATATATAACATATAATAAAGGCAAGGACCCTAACTATAGTTTACGTGGAGTTTTTAGAATTATATATATATATATATATATATATATATAGGCAAGGACCCTAACTATAGTTTATTGGAGCTCTTAGAATATATATATATATATATATATATATATATATATATAATTTACAATATGTAATACATAAGTTTAAATTTTACATTGAATAGATTGTTCAGAACCACGCTTCAACTCTATTTCAGTACAAAAGCCCCTCAACTATGAATAGAAGTATAAGTTCAGCTACGCTATCTGAGACCAAAATAATTTCAGGTGAATAACGTTCCATTAATAAAAATAAATATAATGCTGAAAGAAATAAATTGATTGAAAGATAGTTTATATAATAGAGATAACAATTCATTCCAACTTCCAAATACGAATTCATAGCCAAACGAATTTATATAAAATATTACTAATAAGCATAATTGAAGCTGTGTAGAAGATCATTAAAGGAATAATATCAAGTATGTAATAAAATCATTTGTTTTTACAGAATCAATTTGAAAACAATAAGTCTCAAATTCTATCTTCTCATAGGACATCAACCGAATGGATAACAAGTATGGACACAAAGTCCATAAGGGAAAATAACCAAGCGCGACTGGAGGCCACAAAAACAAACGTGGACACATAGTCCACGAGGGTAAGTAACCAAGTATAACTCAAAGCCACAAAACAAGCTCAAGTACAAAACCCACAAATAACAAGTGTGAAAACGAAACCCACGAATATCAAATGTAAGTACTATGCCACGAATGCCAAGCGAGCTCGAGGTTAACTATGGCGTGTCAAAGGCTAATAGGATTGCCGTTAGCAACCATGGCGTGCCAAAGGCTAATGGGACAACCATTAGCAACCATGTGCTAATTGGACTGCTCGAAACATAAGTGATTTTATTTCTTAAGGGGCTAATATAAAAGTATTGGAGCAAATGAAGGGATTTGCATATGATATTCATTGATTTGGAAAAAGTATATGATCATGTGCTAAGGGATGTACTTTAAAAAGTATTAGAAAAGAAGGGGCGTGTAAGTTGCATATATCAAAGCAATTTAAAACATGTATGAAGGGTAACAATTAGTGTTAGAATTCCTAGAGGTGAGACAAATCACTTTCTTATAAGGATTGACCTACATCAGAGATCAGCTTTGAGCCTTTATTTACTTAACCTAGTGGTAGAAGGTCTAATTGAGCCAATCAAAGAGAAGATTCCTAAATGCATGCTTTTTGCATATGATATAATTCTATTGTCTGAATCCAGGGAGTAAATTAATTTTAAACTTGAGATATAGAAGACTTTGGAGTTGGAGGGCTTTTGTATGATAGAAACAAAACTGAATATATATATTATAATTTTGATAAAGAGACAAATTAGAAGTGGAGTGGAAGTTAAATTGAGAATGCAAGTCATTCCGCAAGTGACAAAGTTTAGATATTTGGAATCAGTTATACAATAAGATGATGAAATTGATGGAGATGTTAATCATAGAATTCAAACAGAACGGTATAAATAGAAAAAGCTATTGGAGTTATTTGTGATCGAAAAGTACCTAATAAGATAAAAGGTAAATTTTATCGCACTACTATAAGACCAACAATGTTATATGGTACTGAATGTTATGCTTTAAAGAGATAATGCGAACATAAAATAGGAGTGACTGTGAGGAATTAGATATGGTTGTGTGGACATTAAAGAAAATATAATATTCGAAATGATCATATACGCGAACAAGTTAGAGTAACCTTTATCAAAGAAAATGATAAAAAATCATTTGAAGTGACTTGGACATGTTTAAAGAAGGCTATTGAGTGTACTGGTGAAGAGAATTGATCAAGCTATATAGAGTCCTCTAAAAAGAGGTTAAGGAAGATTGGAACAAACACTCAATGATGTTATAGAATGTGATCTTTTAATTAATAATCTATTTAAATATCTGGTTTTCCTAATGAGATAAGGCGCTGCTGCTTCTTTTTATTAATGAATTTGAATTCATTTAGGGCTTTAATTCAGGATTTTTGTTTTTTTTTAATTTCCGGAGTATAACACTTGAAGACCATGAAAGAGACAAATAATGGCATCTTTCAACCTTCATTCACACAAGAAATTTGTAACCTCTTTAATTGTTCAAAATAACCAAGATATTCACAGTTAGGCCAAGTAGCCAGCGAAATTAAGTCGGAGTATCCAAATGCACATTTTCCTTTTTATGTATTAAGGACAATTTGACCCAAAAAGCCCAAAAAGTATGCTAAAAAAAAGGAAAATATGCTGATTTAGTGTCAATTTAAAGAGGCTATCAATGATGTCTATGGGACTTGTTTTCTGTAACATCCCAAAAATTTAATGCAAGATTAAATTATGGAAATTAGATAGTAAGCTAATTTATGGAACCTACAAAATTTAAGGAAACTTAAATTTGACAAAGGGAAAAATTAGGACCTAGTGTGTGTAATTAATAAGATAAAAATATACCTATATATATATATATTTAAAAGCTTACCAACACATGAGACAAACACACATATACTCACCATGCATGAAGACACACGTACAGCCTCCTCATTTACCACACTTGGAGCATCATAAGCACACACACGTACAGCATGCATGGCCCATTCTCTTCCTCTTCTCTCATTGGTACAACACACATACACACACATTCTCTTCCCATTTGACCAGCATACAACACACATACGTACAGCTCACAAACTCCTCCAACTCTCATTTACGTTCAGCTGCAAAGAGAGAGAGCTTTGAAAAAAAAAACAAACGAAACAGAAAACATAACAGCAGAAACAGAGAGCACAGAAAACACAGCAGAAAAACTGAGAGAGAGAGAGAGGAAGAACAAGCTCCAAATCTCACACACAACATCCTAAACGTGTTTAGGTAAGTTT
This sequence comes from Albizia julibrissin, assembly GCA_037074505.1. Taxonomy (NCBI): domain Eukaryota; kingdom Viridiplantae; phylum Streptophyta; class Magnoliopsida; order Fabales; family Fabaceae; genus Albizia; species Albizia julibrissin. The sequence goes on along the minus strand of CM073480.1, from coordinate 21,456,632 downwards.
CTTCTACTTTAACCTTGGATTTCCATTGGATTTGTGGTTGTTTTCTGTGTTGTTTTGCTGCTGGAATCAAGAGAAGTCACCAAAAACGTTTTGTTACCGTTAAGTTTCAAAACCAGCAAGTTTGTGTCCGTTTTGTATGAGATTTTCGATTCCTTTTCTTCTGTAATCATGTCCCAAAACTCAAGGAACATGTTTAGGAGTATGTAGAGTCAAAATCTTTGAGATTAGAGTCCAAAAATCATGGTTGCATGTGAGTTTTATCAACTCTGTTTTGGTCGCCGGAAAACAAAGGTTTTATCGGAAACTTTCAGAAGCTCAAACGGAGGCTACAGATGGATTTTTCATCTGGTTCTTTTTGATATGGAAATTTTAGGATGTGTATTATGAAATAGAATCAAGAAGAGCTCAATTTGGTGTCAAAACAAACACGTTATCAATTTTTGAAGTTAGACTGTCTAAAACTGATGTTCATCAGAGTCAGTCAGTTTCGTGTGGCTTTATGACCAACTAAATCACATCCATTTTTTACTAAAATTTACAGGGAGATAGTAGACATACAAATATTTACAATGAGTGGTAGAATGCATCATTTAGATATCAGTAGAGGAAGTTATGATTTTTGAAAGATGGGTTTAGAAACAGGTGCAATCCTGAACATCCAGATTCTAGTAGTTGATTTCGTGATGTTTTTGAACTATGTAATCTTTCCCAATGGCTATGAAAATTTCTAGAATTGAAGTACATAGTCTTAGATTTAATTTGGTATATATTTTGTGTTAATTGGATTAGTATACTAAGAGATATGAATTTTTGAAGTCAGTTGCTCTCAAACTGTGTTTCTAGAAAACAGTTTGTTTGTGTCGAACGTTTGGAAAATCAAACCTTGCCAAATAATTATGAAACTTTCCAGATTTAAAGTAGACATCCATAGATTTAATTGGACGGGTAGAACATAATTTTTGGACAAGTATATTAGGAGATATAGATTTTCAAAGTCATGCTATGTTTCTGGAGACTAATCTGGAATAGGGGTATTTCGGAAAATTCTGGGAGTAATATGGTAAATCTGGGTAGAGTTTGATATTTTTCCATGAAAATATATTTCAATATCTTCATGTAGGCTTTGGACCCAGTCAATTTCGAGTTTTCTAGAATTAGTTATGATTTTTCAAAGTTAACTGAAAAATCTGTCAATTTGCTGAAGAATAGTAAAATTACACTATGCAAAATTATATAGTGTATAAGACACTGAAACTGAGATAATCAGAAGAATGTGATTAAAGGCAGTAGTAATAGAAGTAATAACTATTAATTGTTAATTTTAATTTATAGGATTTGTAATAGCCCGAGCCGGAGAAAAAGTTTTGGATAAACAGTTGGATCGAAAAGGGACCCATGTAGTAATTCTTTCTCTCATGCACTATGTGATTATTTATATGATGTGTATTCCATTTTCTGTAACATGACAGTGCCTGTGGCACAACACGCGAATAAGCCAGGTCTAAACATATCGTTTGACCATGGACACGAGTTTAGCCGGGGTTGCAAACAGTCGTTTGGCCTTGGACAGTATGCATACAACATGAGTTAGCATTTTACATATCATGGTGCATTGCATATTTATTTATCGCATTTTATATGACTGATTATATATTACTACTGAGATTCATTCGAATCTCACCCTTTTTCAACATCTAAAAATATTCCAGCAAAGGACAGCGGCTCTAAGGGCAAAACCGTAATTACTGGCAGATGAAGGTCCAGTCATAGTCAGGAATTACAACTGGTTATCTTTAGTTGTAGAATTTATTTCTTTTTTGATTTTTTTATGTTTTTCAAACCATATGGGGATTTTCTGTAATATAAGTAAGTACTTATTATCAGTATAGTTTTACTATTTCTGTATGCCATCTGAACGACGCAATTATTATATAGCGAATATCATAATATTAAGGGGTTTGACATTTTCCTCATTTACAAGATTTGGCTTTTTCAATATAAAAGAAAACAAATAAAAAGAACCGGGGGGGGGTTAAAGTAGGCATCAGACAAGAGAAAAAATAAAATAGAACCGTGGTGAAAATTCTAAAATCCTTCTTGTTGATTTCTTTAACAAGTATGTCCTCTTTTGGAATATACAACCTTTGATATTTATTTCAAATACTTCTTGCCGATAAATCACCCACATATGACTTTATCCCTGTAAAAGACTCTGGGTTTCACAGATAAGAATATTTTAGGTGGAAACAAATAAATTTCAATCAAATCAACGACATACCAAATAATATGAGATAAATGAACTTAACAAATAATATTTGTTACATCGTTGACTGACCAAAATTCATTTCCAATATTTATATCATGCCAAGCCATTTTGTATAAGGTCAAATCGGATCGAGTGTGCTCCCTATATAAGGCTTGAGGAGAGATGGATGACAAGAGATAAAAGGCGGACCTTAGTGCCAAGTGGCTCCTGTACAATGCGGACTCAGGGGAAGGAGACCATATATGTACGCAGCCTTACTCTGGCATTATTGCTAAGAGACTGTTTCCAGAGCTCGAATCTTAGACCTGGGGGCGGAAAGCTAGCGCACCCAACAGTTGCGAGTGCACCCACCAGTTAAGGTAGACTTACTTTTGGACGGATCAATGGCCAGCACTCAACTCTCCATAACAACAGAATAGCAACATAAAAGACTTATGAATCTAAGAAAGGACAATACAAAAAACAAAGAAAAGCTTGATATTACTATGAAAATCTAAATTACGAGGACAAGAAGAAAATAGAAAGAATTTGAGAACTAGAAACCAAGAAAGATAGAGACAAAGTGAAATGGAGATGTTAAATTGCCGAATGGTGTTTGTCGTAGGGTCTAAGAAATGAAGAGGGTAAAAAGGGTGATTTAGGGCTTGCTTGCTTCATTTGTTTACTTGACATGATGGCGTTATTTATAACAGATATGAACCCACCATTGCACCCAAAAACATGACTGAAACTGATGACAGTTATCTTGAAATGAGGGCGTTCTGCTATGTTCTCGAGAACAGAGTTAGTGTTTTCTAAGACATTGGGCGAAATCCCTAGAAATATTTTTTCTTATTTATGGAAAGTTGTGTGAACATGGTGGTGATTCGCTTAAAATAAAATGATCTAATGACAATTTTGTAAAATCACCATTTATATGTGATAGTATTCAAAAATTGTCATCATCAGATTATTTTCCCAATCATTTTTTTTGGGTTAAATTCACCTATCATTTTTAAATTACTGCAAATCAACACAGTGCACCTCTTTTTTTTGGTGAGTCTCTTAAATGATTCATTGAATTTAATCAAGTACTAATGATGTATTAAAACAAGTATACATGCACCTGTATTCCTTAATAAATGAAAATCTACTGAAATAATTGCTGTGCTAAAATTTACTAAGAAATGGAGGTGCATGTATGCTTGTTTTAATACATCATTAATACTTGACTAAATGCAATGAATCATTTAAGAGACTCACCAAAATAAGAGGCGCTATGTTAATTTGCTGTAATTTAAAAATGATAGAGGAATTAACCAAAAGAAACCATGGGGGAAATAATCTGATGATGACAATTTTTTAAAAACTAACACATATAATGGTGATTTTACAAAACTATCATTATATCATTTTGGTTCAAGCAAGTCATCACCCTGTACATATCACTTTCCATATAAATAAGAAAACAATTTCTAGTGACTCTGTCCTCGGGAACATTGTATAACGCCCCCGTTTTAAGATAACTGTCATCGGTTTCAACCGTGGTTTTGTGTCTAGTGGTGGGTTCACATTTGTTATAAATAGCCCCATCACGTTACTCAAATAAACAAATGAAGCAAGCCGACCCTAAATCACTCCCTGATCCTCTTTACCCTCTTCGTTTCTTAGATCCTACACCACCCTTTAGCAGTGTAACATCTCCATTTTCCCTTTGACTCTCTCTTTCTTGGTATGTAGTTCTCAAATCCTCTCCATTTTCTTGTCTTCCTTATAATTTAGATTTTCATAGGAATATCAAGCTTTTCGTTGTTTTCTTGCATTATCATTTCTTAGATTAATAAGTCCTATATGTTGCTATTCTATTGTCATGGAGAGTTGAGAGTGTTGCCCTTTGATCCGTCCAAAAGCAAGTCCACCACTGCCATCATAGCCATAATTTGCTTACACGACCAAGTCGTGCAATTTCAACATAGATAAATTCTTTTGTTAAATTTTTCATAGTGCCTCTTGTCATCCGTCTCTCCTCTTTCCTTATACAAGGAGCACATTGGATCTGATATGACCTTATACAAAATGGCTTGGCCTGATACAAATATTGGAGATGAATTTTGGCCAGTCAATGATATACCGAATATTATTCGAGATTCATTTATCTCATATTATTTGGTATGTCGTTGATTTGATTGAAATTCATTTGTTTCCACCTAGAATATTCTTATCAGTGAAACTAAGTCTTCTTTTTCAGAGATAATGTATGTGTTCTCCATAAAACCGGACATGAATCCTTTATCCCTAAAAAGTACTTGTAATAAATAGCTTAGGTTGTATATTCCAAAAGAGGACATACTTGATTAAAAAAAAAAGTAACTACAAGGATTTTAGAACTTTTCACCACGGTTCTATTTTTTTCCCTCTTGTCTAATACTACTTTTAACACCGGTTCTTTCATTTGTTTTCTTGTATATTGGAAAATCCAAAGCTGGTAAATGAAGGGGGGGGGGGTCCCATAGGCATAACGTAGTCTTGCCAAAAATGAATTTTTATTTTTTTACTTTATCCATGTCGGTTACAAATTTAAATAATGGTTACAGATTTAAATAATTGCTTGAACCCGATTTTGGATTTAAACTTTCAAGTGTTAAATTAAAATATTACTGCATGAATGATATGTTTCTTACTAGGTCGCTATATGTTGCCTTAATGTTATTTATCTATCGGATTTTAATTATTAAAAATTGATAATTTGATTTTCTCAAATTCAGTCATTTTATTTATTAATTAAATAAATCAATAAACGATTTATTGAAAGAAAAGAATGTTTGGATCCCTTGGTTTGGAAAATATTAATTAAAATACAAGGGGAAACGAATGAAATTGTTATAAAATGAAAATATACTGAAATACATGTTGTGCTAAAATTTACTATAGAATATTGGTGTATGTGTGCTTTTTTTAATATATCATTATTACTAGACTAAATGCAATGATCTTTTAAAAGGATCACCAAAAAAAGAGGTGCCCGGTGCTAATATGTAGTAATAATTAAGAAACCATGGGGGATCTAATATATATAATGATGACAATTTTTGAATACTATTATCATATAATGGTGATTTTACTAAATTGTCATTTGATCGTTATGGTTCAAGAAAATTACCACAGCCCTAAACCCTACACACCACACTCCATTAATAAGAAAAATATTTCTAAAGATTTTGCCCATTATTTTAGAAAAATCACTTGCTCTGTCTTCCGAAACATTGTAAAATGCCCCCATTTCAAGATAACTGCCATAAGTTTTAGTCGTGTTTTTGTATGCAGTAGTGGGTTTGCATCATTTGTTATAAATAGCACCATCATGGTACTCATGACAAAATAAACAAATGAAGCAAGCCGGCCCTAAATTACCCTCTGATCCTCATTACCCTCTTCATCTATAAGACCCTTCATCACCTTTTAGCAATTTACAATCTCCTCTATTTTCACTTTCGCTCGATCTTTTTCTTAGTATCTAGTTCAGAAATTCTCTCCATCTTCTCTTCCTCACAATTTATGTTTACTTAAAGATACCAAGCTTTTCTCTGTCTTTTATATTATCCTTTCTTAGAGTCACAAGTCTTGTATCTTGTTATTCTATTGTCATGGAGAACTGAGATTGCTGCCCATTGATCCGTCCAAAAGAAAATCTACCACTTCCATCTTAGCCAAAATTTGTTTACAGGACCACGTTGTGCAACTTCAACAAAGATCAATTGGTTTGTTAAAAGTTTTCGTTGTATCTCTTGTCATCCATCTCTCCTTTAGCCTTATATAGGAAACACATTCGATATTTGAGATCTATCACTGCCATATTAGAACGTTCGATCCAATCTGACGTTATTCAATGAAGATTGTTTGGATGACATCTAATACATCTTGAGTTATAAACTTATAATACTATATTGATTAATATTTTAGTAGAGTAAAGCATTGAGCCTCCATATTTTAGTTATTAATATCTTCAAAACTTGCGCTTAACACTTCTTTAATGCTTCCATCTACAAAGATCAACCTTCATCCACACAAGAGAGATTTGTAACCTCTTTAATTGTTCAAAAGAATTAACCAAGATATTCACAGTTAGGCCAAGTAGGCTGAGAAATTAAGTAGGAGTATCCAACTGCACATTTTCCTTTTTAGCACAATTTAACCCAAAAAGTTTACTAAAACTAGGAAAATATGCTGATTTAGTGTCAATTTAAAGAGGCTATCAGGGATGTCTATGGGACTCTTTTTCTCATTTACAACATTTGGTTTTCCCAATATAAAAGAAAACAAATAAAAAGAAGCGAGGGTTAAAAGTAGCCTTAGACAAGAGGAAAATAAAATAGAGCCATGGTGAAAATTCTAAAATCCATCTTGTTGATTTCTATACCAAGTATGTCCTCTTTTGGAATAAACAAACTTTGATATCCATTTCAAATACTTCTTGCCGATAAAGCATTTATGCATGGCATGATCTCTGCAAAAAAACTCTTATTTTCACATATAAAAATATTTTAAGTGGAAACAAATGAATTTCAAGCAAATCAACGACATACCAAACAATATGATACAAGTGAATCTCGAATAATATTTGATACATCGTTGACCGGCAAAAATTATCTCCAATATTTATATCAGGCCAAGCCATTTTGTCAAGGTCAGATCGGATCGAGTGTGCTCCCTGTATAAGGCTAGAGGAAAGATGAATGACAAGAGATACAATGAAAACTTATAACAAAAGAATCGATCTATGTTGAAGGTGCACGACTTGGTCGTGTAAACAAAGTATGGCTAAGATGGCAGTGGTAGACTCGCTTTTGGATGGATCAATGGGCAGCATTCTCAACTCTCCATGACAATGGAATTGCAACATAAAAGACGTATGAATCTAAGAAAGGATAATACATAAAACAAAGAAAAGCTTGATATTCCTATGAAAATATAAATTACGAGGAAAAGAAGAAAACGGAGGGAATTTGAGAACTAGATACCAAGAAAGATCGAGCCGAAGTGAAATGGAGGAGATGTGAAATTGCTGAATGGTGTTTGTTGTAGGGTCTAAGAAATGAAGAGGGTTAAGAGGGTGAAAGGGTGATTTAGGATCGGCTTGCTTCATTTGTTTACTCGAGTATCATGATGGTGTTATTTATATATAACAAATATGAACCTACCACTACACACAAAAACACGACTGAAACCGATGACTGTTATCTTGAAACGGGGAAGTTCTACAATGTTTTCGAGAACAGAGTTACTAGTTTTCTAAAATAATTGGCGAAATCCCTAAAATATTTTTTCTTATTTATGGAAAGTTGTGTGTACATGGTGGTGATTCGCTTAAAACAAAATGATCTAATGACAATTTTGTAAAATCACCATTATATGTGATGGTATTAGAAAATTGTCGTCATCAGATTATTTTGCCTAACGTTTTTTTTTTCTGTTTAAATTCCCCGATCATTTTTAAATTACTTCAAATCAACACAGCGCGCCTCTTTTTGTTGGCGAGTCTCTTAAATGATTCATTGCATTTAGTCAAGTAATAATGATGTATTAAAATAGACATACATGCACCTACATTCCTTAGTAAATTTTAGCACAGCAATTTTATCTGATTTTAATAATTAAAAATTGATAGGATTTGTTGCTAATTTATTGTTTTCTCCAATTCTGTCATTACATTTATTAAGTAAATAAATCAATTAAATGATTTTTTTTTAAAGAAAGGAATGTTGGAATCCTCGATTTGGAAAATATGAATTAAAATACAACGGACAATTATTGAAATTCTTAATAAATGAAAATCTACCGAAATGATTGCTATGCTAAAATTTACTAAGAATATAGGTGCATGTATGCTTGTTTTAATATATCATTATTACTTGACTAAATGCAATGAATCATTTAAGAGACTCACCAAAATAAGAGGTGCGCTATGTTAACTTGCCGTAATTTAAAAATGATAGGGGAATTAACCAAAAGAAACGATAGGGGAAATAATATGATGATGGCAATTTTTAAAAACTAACACATAATGGTGATTTTACAAAATTATCATTATATCATTTTGGTTCAAGCAAGTCACCACCATGTACATATCAAATTCCACATAAATAAGAAAAACATTTCTAGGGACTCTGCCCATTTTATAGAAAACCACTGACTCTGTTCTCGGGAAAACTGTATAACTGCCCCGTTTTAAGATAACTGTCATGGATTTTAGTCATGGTTTTGTTTCAAGTGGTTGGTTCACATTTGTTATAAATAGCACCATCATGTTACTCAAGTAAACAAACGAAGCGAGCCGGCCCTAAATCACTCCCTGATCCCTTTTACCCTCTTCGTTTCTTAGACCCTACACCACCCTTTAGCTATTTAACATCTCCATTTTCACTTTTGGCTCTCTCTTTCTTGGTATATAGTTCTCAAATTCTCTACGTTTTCTTTTCTTCCTCATAATTTAGATTTTCATAGGAATATCAAGCTTTCCACTGTTTTTATTTATTTATTTATTGCATTATCCTTTCTTAGATTCATAAGTTATTTATGTTGCTATTCTATTGTCATGGAGAGTAGAGAGTCCTGCCCTTTGATCAGTCGAAAAGCAAGTCTACCACTGCCATCATAGCCATAATTTGCTTACACGACCAAGTCGTGCAATTTCAACTTAAATAAATTCTTTTGTTAAATTTTTCATTGGATCTCTTGTCATCCATATCTCCTCTAGCTTTATACAAGGAGCACACTGGATCCGATCTGACCTTGTACAAAATGGCTTGGCGTGTTTTAAATGTTGGAAATGAATTTTGGCCAGTCAACGATGTACTAAATATTATTCGAGATTCATTTATCTCATATTATTTGGTATGTCGTTGATTTGATTGAAATTCATTTGTTTCCACCTAGAATATTCTTATCTGTGAAACTAAGAGTCTTTTTCCAGACATCATGCTATGTATTCCATAAAATCAAACATGAATGCTTTATCGGTAAGCAGTATTTCAAATAAATAATTAGGATGTATATTCCAAAAGGGGAAATATGATTTAACTCAATCTTAGTCGTCTCAGAGTCAATTACAAAATATTTACCATAAATTACAATACAATATATGTAAATAGCTCGGGATTGTTCTCTTATTAAGAAGTCTTTTATTCTTAATTTCTTAAGTTAGACTAAGTGCTAAAAACATTGTTAGGAAAGGAGGATTGAAATTTGTTTTCTCCATACTATTGAAATGCAATGAAAAATACTTTTTTTTTTATTTTTAATATAAAAAGGGAGTAAATTATATGAATGCAATCATATGGATGCTCTCTTGAGGTTGGATATTAAAGATAGGCTTTAGTTCATTCAAAAGGGAATTGGGGATAGTGAATTGGATTAATGCAATATTTCCCTTAATGCAAGCTCAATTCAATGGAACAAATCAACAATAAGATGTAAGATGCTCAACACTAAAGAACTCACAATAACACACATAACAATATATATCTCAATGCAAGCTATACTAATAGAATCATTGAACAATAAAAAATTCAACAACTCATATTGAATAACTCAAACAAAAATAAAAATTGTAAATATCAAAGTACTTAATTACAAAACCCAATCCAAAATCACAAACTTAGCTCAACATAAATGGAGTCTCAAGTTCAATCTCTACATTACAAAGCCACATACATCTAGAACTAGGAAAACATAGCTAAATAATGGAGAATACAAATCAATGGAACTAAATATAACTCTCCTTTGAAGGACCAAAGCTTGAATCATGCATCTAACCCATCTCAAGAGGGCTTTCAAGTGCCTAGCCACTCATAGAAGAAGAAGAAGCTTCAAAACATTGCAGCAAATCCTTGGCCATGAAGAAGGAAGGAAGAAGAAGGTTTTGGTATGGAGATAAGAGAGATGGGACAGTTTTTGAGTGAAGAAGAAGAAGAGATGATGTTGGAGGCATTAAGAGACGGAGAGATGATGATCGAGATGTGAAATCGTCAGCCTCCGCCTTCCAAAGCGGTCTAGAACGTCTTTTTTTTCCTCCTCCCATTGTGCTGTGTGTTTTTGGCCTTCAAGTTAAGTGAGAGAGTGGTGGCTGTATTTGACTCTTAGAATTAGGTTAAATGTGGGCTAGGGTTATGAAGTGATTGAGCTTAAATGAGTGACATTGGGCCCAAAAAAAATGTTCAAAGCTTGATACATGTTGGTCCACATCATCACCTACTTATTCAAATAAACAAAAGTAGAATCATATTTCCATATAAATATTGATTATTCAAGATTCACAATTATTATCAAAATGTAACATTTTAGCCCATTTAATTCCCAAAATACCCTTGCTACCAAATATGCACTTTGACACTTAATTATGCCCAATGATCCTACTAAATACCTTTAAAATGATAGGAATTAGTGGATCAAAATATGGTCTTATCAATTCCTCCACACTTACACCTTTGCACTCTTGGACAAAGACTATCTAAAATTAAATGGCTAATTCAAATGCAAAGAGGAACTAAGGCATGCTCAAGGTATAATTGTAATAACTTAATCAATCTTCATCTTTAAACCAACACAAGTCACAAGCTAGTAAATGCAAATGAATTAACACAATGTACATCTAAGCGAGGGAATACGCACAAGAGAGCAGTCAAGGTCAAGTGTTTAACTTATCTCACAATGGGGTATATTTCATTCAAAACACACTTAAATTAGGTCCTACCATAAGCTTGTGAGGATTCTAATCTCTCTACACTAGAAAACACCTAAGATCATGAATCAGGGGGACTTTATTGGGTTGTAATGTTGGAAAAAGCTTCATGGAATGAAATGATGACATAACAAGCAATCATGCATGCGTAGAAGTAACATAATAGCATCTATTTGACACTTAAATCACATCGCTTGCTATTTACAATCAATTCAATTAGAATACTTTATTTCAAATATATCTTTCTTTTCTTCTTTTCTTGTCTTTTCTACTTTTTTTTTTCATTTTCTATTTTATTTCCTTCTTTCTTTTGTTTTTTCCATTCTGTTTTTTTTCATCTTTCCATATTCACAAGTATGCACATGGCATTTATCATACGCACATCAAAAACGACATCTTTGTGTGAGATTTAGATACTTACATAACATAGTGATCATGCATGCATGATAGCTTGTCAAATGGGAAATGGATTTAGGAAGTGATGGCCTCAAATGGGTTAGCAATATAATGGTGTAACGAAATGGGTTTGTGTTTGGGAAATAGGGTTTAGAAATGAATGCCCCTATCATATTCATTCACCTAACTAAAAATGTAATTTTGAGAAAGAATCCAAACAAGTTCTATAGGATACCTAGATTAAATGGTAAACACTAAATAGAAATTGAATAATTAAGGCTCAAAGTTCCTTCCATCGAGGGTATCTCTCAAATGCGTGTTCAAAAAGATTAAATAAACATTACATTAATCAAAATGCATTAGCTAGCCTATTTCCTATACTAACTCTTAGAATAACAAACAATCAAATCATTACAATCAACCATGAGCATGTAGAACTTCCCGTTAGCATTTAGAAAACCATTTCAACACATTGAAGCAGCAAAAACCTAAGTATAAATTCATAACCAAAGGGATTTCACAAAATTGGCTCTAAAAATTTCAAAATTAGTTTAAAAGCTAGCCAAAGTTTGAAAAATTTCACCCAAAACGATGCAAGTAATTGGTGCCAACGAAGGAGCAAAGACACAATCACACACAAAACCCTTCCCCACCCTTAAATCTTGCATTGTCCTTCATGTAAAATTCAAATGTAAGGTGCAACAAGCAAAGTCCAGAAGAGGGAATTTATTGAACATAACCTAAATTATGCTACCTTTTTCTAATGATAAGAGTTCCTTCCTCCACACTTATCCCAACATGTGACAATGCATATCACTAGCTAATCACAAACATGTAAAGGAAAGGAACAACCTAAGCGAGTTCTTAACACGAGTGGTAAAGTCGGAGGCAACTTGAAACACATGCGCTATCCTTTGCCACACTCAGTATGCCTTGTTCTCCTCAGGTTTAGTGGACTTAATCTCCATTGGACCCACCCATCGTGCCCTTTCTGCATAGTCTAGTCTACTTGACCTGGCAACTTGGGCCCATACTAAGTCTCCAACTTTGAGTGGCCTTTCTTCTGCAGGATACAGAAGAAAGGGGTCCTTAAAGGATGAAGTCTCCAGCATATCCAAATGAGAAAGCATTGGGGAGAATAGTGGAAGCATCTTCAAATGAAAAGGCATGTTATGTTACTTCTTAAGCTCCATGGTAGGCATACCTTCATTAAACTCTTTACTGGCCTCTTGAGCTTCAACAGATTGACCTAGAACAGGTGAAGGTAATGCTTTAACTTCATTCTTTTTCTCGTTTCTCCTCCTCCTTATCTTAGCCTTTTGATTAGACAGCTTGGCCTCTTCACTCATACCTGCAACCTCACAAACAACAACACCTTTCTCAAGCATAGCAAGGTTAGTAGAAATAGCTGGAGCAGAATGCTAAATAATAGAATAAATACATGGAGCAAAAAGAGTACAATTCACATGTGCAACTATAGAATAAGCTCATGTCACTCTCATGCAAAACAGGAGAAGAATGATAGGGTGGGGTGTGCACAGTATTAACATCATGAGCAAGTAGTAATGACAACTCATATCCATCAACACAATCATCAATCAAATCATCTTTAATACTAACACCAAACAGTTAAGTATCATCCTGGAAACACCTTAAGGATCCATTTAAAACAAATTTAATCTCATGCTCCCTAACAGACATAGTGATAGACTTTTCTTTCATTTTGATAATATTGTTCACAGTGTCAAGGAAAGGTATGCCCAAAATAAGAGTACTTTGACCATTACACTCTCTCAAGGTATCCAAAACAATAATGTTAGCAGGGAGTCCCTTACCTTCACAAGGACATCCTCTAAGACACCAAGGGGGTACCTAAGGTTTGGTCAACTAATTGCAGAATTGTCTTGGTAGATTTCAAGTTAGTAGCACCTAGAGCTTCACACATTGATTTCGGCATCATATTAATGGCGGATCCTAGGTCTAACAAAGCATCAAGGATGATGTTCCTATTAATGGTGTAGGGAATAGTATAAGAACTAGGGTCTAGACCTTAAGGGGTAGATGTTCAGTGAAGAATGCAGACACTCTAGACCCTAGTTGTACTCTATTATCCATCTTAAACTTTCTTTTATTGGTGCATAACTCTTTCAGAAGTTTAGCATACACAAGCACCTTTTTAACTAACTCAAGCAAAGGAATATTTACTTCAAGCTTGTTAAATAAATCAATTATCTCTTGATCATACTTGATTTTATCATTTTTTTTCTGTTCGCCTCTAAGTAAGCATTGGGAAAAGGAAGGTCATGAATGCGTATCTCCTTACCATTAGCATTGGATAAGGTGCCTTACTCGCTTGTCTCACCTTTCTCAAAAGTGCTTCTCTCTTTGGAGCCAACTTCTCTTAGAAGTCGTTGTTGTTCTACTTGAGGTTACTCAACCACTTTGTCCTTCTTCTTCAGGATAGCTTTCTCCTTGAAGCTCTTAGAATTAGGAAGCTTCCTTGGGTTAAAGTGTAGACTTTCAGTCTCTATTTCTTCTTCCACTTCATCGCCATCCTCTTCTAGGAAGCGTAACTTCTTGCCACTCCTCAACTCAATAGCATTGAGAGTTTAGGATTGATTACGGTGTTTGAAGGAATAGAACTACTTGTCTTAGCATGCACATTACTCAAAGAGTTTGAGAGTTGAGTGATATGAGAGGTGACATTATCATGCTTGGCTTCCTATTGCTCCATCCTTCTCTCAAGTGACAAGAATCTTGAATCGGTAGTAGCCCTTGTTCCTTCATCTCTATTGAAAAGGAAGAAAATTGGTTCACAAGAATCTTGAGTAATTCAATGTGCTCATAAATTTTAGACTTTTGAAACGGTACCATTTGCCCATGGTTTGACCCATATGGCTGAAATTGATAAGATGAATCATCTTAATTCCTCTAACCAAAATTGGAATTAGGTCTCCTATCTTCATTGTAGGTGGTGGTGTTAAAGTCCCATATTTGTTGTTGGTTTGACCTTTCTTGATACATAGCATTAACTTCCTCATGATGGTTAGGGCATAAACTTGTAATATGCATCACCAAACCACAACAACCACAACTAGATGCAACAAGAGCTTGTGAATTAGGAGGAGGAGTTGCTTGTTGGACACTTAGATTCTGGAGCACAGATGTGATGAATGAAAGTTGTAAAGTAACTATATCCATTTTAGATTCAAGTGCGTCTATCCTTTTGTCGGAACCTATATCATATAGACTCCTCTTATCTCTCTAGCATTATATTGTTGAGTGTTTCTAGCTCTTGTTTGAATTTGAACCCATGCATCTTCAGTAGTGCAATCTTCCAAATAACCTCCAGTTGAAGCATCTAGAAATACAATTCTCATTAGGTAGTAGACCATCATGAAAGTATTGAATCAACTGCTCATTAATGATTTGATGGTGCATACACTTAGCTACATGTTCTTGAAAGCAGCTCCAATATTCATAGCATGACCTTCAAAAGATCTTGTTTGATATAATAGATCTCCTTCTTAAGTTCTGTAATCCTTGAAGCAGGGAAGTACTTGTCTAAGAAGGCTTTCTTCAAATTAACCCATGAATGAAGAGCATCACCAACATGTCTTGGCATCATCATGTACTACTCTTTAGCCTTCCCCTTTAAAGTGAGATAGAACACATTTAATCACACATCATCTAGGTGAGCACCAATAGGTTTCATGCTTGAGCAAGCCATGTACAAAGCATTGAGATGGTTGTAAGGGTATTTCTTTTCAAGTCCATGCAAATGAGGTTGTGAATTAATCAAAGGACCTTTAAACTCAAAATTGACTTTAAAGTTAGAGCATGCGATATTGAAAGGATCATAAGTCACATCCGATCTTGTTACATCTCTTATAGTTCTTCTCCATGGTTGACCATTACCATCACATTCCATACTTCCACCCTAGAAAACACAATCGCTTAAGTCAATGATAAAATCAAGAGTAGAGGAATGATCGAATGTCCTATCAAATTGGTCGGACATGCAAAGCTATCAAGCAGGCAATAGAACAATGGAGTGCCAAAACCACACAAATTCAAACAAAATGTATGAAATGGAATGAGTGCAAGTATATCTGAGTATGTATGATGTGTATGGCATATGTATGGAAAAGAAGAAATGGAAAAATCAAGAAAACTGTCAATTGAGTTTTCAAAATACTCTCTATTCACATATGGAAATGTATATCACCAAAATTGTGTGACTTGAAAATTGGAATCATGCACCCAAATAGCACTAAAAGCAAGTTATCCACAAGCAACCCAAATGCAATGAAACCACTATACATCAACCAAGTACAAAGCAATCATCAAGTAAGAGAAATGTAAGAATGCAAATGCAAAAACAAAGAAAAATTAAGATTTTTGTTTTTTTTCTCAAAAATTTTGATGCAAAACACTTAAAAAACCAAAACTAACTATGAAAAGGTTTTGAAAAATATGAAAAATAAAAGAAAATCTAAGAGACTTACAAGAGCAAACCACGGTCAATCTAAACCAATTGACACTTAGAAAACCAAGGGAGTCAAAATTGACTCCCAAGAAATAGCGTCATTGATTTGACACAATCTTAGTCGCCTCGAGGTCAAATCACAAAATATATACCAAAAATTAGAATTCAATATAGTGCAAACAACTCAGGATCTTTCTCTTATCAAAGAGCCTTTAATTTTGAATTCCCTAGGTTAGACTAAGTGCTAAAAATATTGTCAGAAAAGGGGGCTTTGAAATTGGTTTTCTCTACGCTATTGAAAAGCAATGAAAAATACTTGTTTTTCTTATTTTTAATATAAAAAAGGAGTGAATTATATGAATGCAATGATATGGATGTTCTCTTAAGGTAGAACATTAATGATAGGCTTTAGTTCATTCAAAAGGGAATTGGGGATAGTGAATTGGGTTGATGCAATATTTCCCTTAATGTAAGCTCAATTCAATGGAACAAATCAACAATAACATGTAGTATGCTCAACACTAAAGAACTCATAATAACACATATAACAATATATACCTCAATGCAAGCTATACCGATAGAATCATTGAACAATAACAAATTCAACAACTCAATATTGAATAACTCAAACATAAATATAAATTGAAATATCAAAGTACTTAATTACAAAACTCAATCCAAAATCACAAACTTAGCTCAACATAAATGGAGTCTGTGATGATCACAAGCCCATAGGGAGAGCCTATCTCAAAAGACTAATCTATTAGGAGGAAGAGCCCATTGACTTATAAACCACACTACAGTTGTCAAGCTTTCTGATGTGGGATTTATAACATAGTCACCCTCTTTAAGAGTCGGCGTCCCCAATGGCTCCACACCATGGTACTTCACTCAGCCTCCTGCTAGTCAAAACCATCCGTAGTTAGCCCTTTCTATGAACATCAAGCTCTCAGTGAGAGCACCAATATGATGATCACAAGCCCAAAGGGAGCGCCCATCCCAAAAGACTAGCTTATTAGGAGGGAGAATCTCTTGACTTATAAACCACACTACACTTATGAGGCTTCCCAAAGTGAGATTCATAATATACACTAAATCAGCAAATTTTCCTAGTTTTAGCAAACTTTTTGGGTTAAATTGTGCATAAATTAAATACATAAAAAGGAAAATGTGCAGTTGGATACTCCTACTTAATTTCTTAGGCTACTTGGCCTAACTGTGAATATCTTGGTTAATTATTTTGAACAATTAAAGAGGTTAAAAATCTCTTTTGTTTGGATGAAGGTTGATCTTTGTAGATGGAAGCATTAAATAAGTCTTAAGCGCAAGTTTTGAAGATATTAATAACTAAAATATGGAGGCTCAATGCTTAACTTTACTAAAATATTAATCACTATAGTATTATAAGTTTATTAACCCAAGATGTATTATATGTCATCCAAACAATCTTCATTGTATAAGGTCAGATTGGATCGAACGTGCTAATATGGCAGTGGTAGATCTCAAATATCGAATGTGTTTCCTATATAAGGCTAAAGGAGAGATGGATTACAAGAGATACAACGAAAACTTTTAACAAACGAATTGATCTATGTTGAAGTTGCCAAAAATATGGTCCTGTAAACAAATTATGGCTAACATGGAAGTGGTAAATTTTCTTTTGGACGGATCAATGGGCAGCACTCTCAGTTCTCCATGACAATAGAATAACATGATACAAGACTTATGACTCTAAGAAAGGATAATACAAAAGACAGAGAAAAGCTTGATATCTTTATGTAAACATAAATTGTGAGGAGGAGGAGATGGTGAGAAATTCTGAACTAGATACTAAGAAAAAGAGAGCGAAGGTGAAAATAGAGGAGATTGTAAATTGCTAAGGCTCTGTTTGGTTTGAGGGAGAGGGGAGGGGAAAGGGAGGCAGGGGAGGGATTTTGGTCCCCTCCCTTTGATTGGGAAGACTAAAAATTTAGGAGGGGAGGGAAAAAATTTTGAAATTTTCCCCTCCCTCCCCTCAAAACCTCCCAAAAAAAAATTGGGGAGATTTGAAAGGGTGGCTTAAAATTTTTTTGGATTGAACAAAAAATGCCTATCAAATTTTGATGATAACCCAGAACTGTCATTCTCATTTTCATTATTCATAAACACCAAACCCTATTTGGCCATGCTACATATTTTTCTTATTCAGCCATGCTCTATATAGTATCAACAAACACAAGCAAAACCTTCATTTTTTTGTTGAGATGAATGTCATATGAGATTTCAAAATTTCTAAATTGAATAATAATTCACATAATTTTATCTTCCCTAAGAGATAATACCTTTATTTTTGAAATTCAAATGATTTATACTCCATACAGTAGTCAATGCCATGCTCCATATTTCTTGGGCATCTGATTACAGTTTATTATAATTTAGAAAATAAAAATTTTATTTATATTTAAACTTTATTATACATTTAATAGAGTTTGGATAAAATCACTTATAACATAAGGGTAAAGTTGTCCATGTGAAAATAATTTCCCTCCCCTCCCCTCCCCTCCGTCGAACCAAACAGACCCTAAAGTGTAACATCCCAAAATTTAATGCAAGGATTAATTTATGGAAATTAGATAGTAAGCTAATTTATGGAACCTATAAAATTTAAGGAAACTTAAATTTGACAAAGGGAAAAATTAGGACCTGGTGTGTGTAATTAATAGGATAAAAATATACCTATATGTATTTAAAAAAAATTGATTAACACAAGAGACACATACACACATAACAGCTTTCTTCTTTGGATGCATGAGAAGACACATACTCCTTCTCTTCTCTTTCTCTCCTCATTTGCACAACACAACATACACCTATTCTCTTCCTTTTCTCTCATTTGGCCAACACATACGTACAACACACACATACACGTCCATCACCTCATTAACCAACAAATAAAACACTCTCTTATATCTTCATTCTTGCAACACATGAGCTGAAAAACAAAAGAAACACAGAAAAACACGGCAGAAATGTAACATCCCAAAAATTTAATGTAAGGATTAAATTATGGAAAATAGATAGTAAGCCAATTTATGGAACCTACAAAATTTAAGGAAACTTAAATTTGACAAAGGGAAAAATTAGGACCTAGTGTGTGTAATTAATAGGATAAAAATATACCTATATGTGTATAAAAACACACACACCCACACTTGACAGCACACAACACATACTCCTTATCTTTTCTTTCATTTGGCCAACACATAGTACAGCACAAAAGCACACGTACAGCCCATAACTTCATGCTATCAACACAACACACTTGCACCACACACACACTTACACCTACATCCTCCTTTACGTACAGCACACACATACACGTCCATCACCTCATTAACCAACAAATAAAACACTCTCTTATATCTTCATTCTTGCAACACATGAGCTGAAAAACAAGCACAGAAAAACACAGCAGAAACAAAACAGAAAACTGAGAAAACTGAGAAAGAGAAAGAGAGAAACGAAGGAAGAACAAGCTCCAAATCTCACACACAACATCATAAACGTGTTTAGGTAAGTTTCTTCTACTTTAACCTTGGATTTCCATTGGATTTGTGGTTGTTTTCTGGGTTGTTTTGCTGCTGGAATCAAGAGAAGTCACCAAAAACATTTAGTTACCGTTCAGTTTCAAAACCAACAAGTTTGTGTCCGTTTTGCATGAGATTTTCGATTCCTTTTCTTCTGTAATCATGTCCCAAAACTCAAGGAACATGTTTAGGAGTATGTAGAGTCAAAATCTTTGAGATTAGAGTCCAAAAATCATGGCTGCATGTGAGTTTTATCAACTCTGTTTTGGTCGTCGGAAAACAGAGGTTATATCGGAAACTTTCAGAAGCTCAAACGGAGGCTACAGATGGAGTTTTCATCTGGTTCTTTTTTATATGGAAATTTTAGGATGTTTAGTATGAAATAGAATCAAGAAGAGCTCAATTTGGTGTCAAAACGAACAAGTTATCAATTTTTGAAGTTTGACTGTCCAAAACTGATGTTCATCAGAGTCAGTCAGTTTCGTGTAGCTTTTTGACCACCCAAATCACATCCATTATTTACACAACTTTACAGGGAGATAGTAGACATAACAAGATTTAAAATGAGTGGTATAATGCATCATTTAGATATCTGTAGAAAGAGTTATGATTTTTGAAAGATGGGTTTAGAAACAGGTGTAATCCTGAACGTCCAGACTCTAGTAGTTGATTTCGTGGTATTTTTGAATTATGTAATATTTTCTAATGGCCATGAACATTTCCAGAATTAAAGTAAATAATCTTATCTTTAATTTGGTATATAGTTTGTGTTAATTGGATTAGTATACTAAGAGATATGAATTTTTGAAGTCAGTTGCTCTCAAACTGTGTTTCTGGAAAACAGTTTGTTTGTATCGAACATTTGGAACATCAAACCTTGCCCAAAAATTATGAAACTTTCCATATTTAAAGTAGACATCCATAGCTTTAATTTTACGGGTAGAACATAATTTTTGGACAATTATATTAGGAGATATAGATTTTCAAAGTCATGCTATGTTTCTGGAGACTAATCTGGAATAGGGGTGTTTCGGGAAATTCTGGGAGTAATATGGTAAATCTGGATAGATTTTGATATTTTTCCATGAAAATATATTTCAATAGCTTCATGTAGGCTTTGGACCCAGTCAATTTCGATTTTTCTAGAATTAGTTATGATTTTTCAAAGTTAACTGAAAAATCTGCCAATTTGTTGAAGAATAGTAAAATTACACTATGCAAATTATATAGTGTATAAACCACTGAAACTGAGATAATCAGCAGATTATGATTAAAGATAATAGTAATACAAGTAATAACCAATTACTTGTTAATTTTAATTCATAGGAACTGGTAAAAGCCCGAGCCGAAGAAAAAGTTTTGGATAAACAGTTGGACTGGAAAAGGACCCAGGTAGTAATTCTTTCTCTCATGCACTATGTGATTATTTATATGTTGTGTATTCCATTTTCTGTAACATGACAGTGCCTGTGGCACAACACGCGAATAAGCCAGGGTCTAAACATATCGTTTGACCATGGACACGAGTTTAGCCGGGGTTGCAAACAGTCGTTTGGCCTTGGACAGTATGCATACAACATGAGTTAGCATTTTACATATCATGGTGCATTGCATATTTATTTATCGCATTTTATATGACTGATTGTATATTACTACTGAGATTCATTCGAATCTCACCCTTTTTCAACATCTAAAAATATTCCAGCAAAGGACAGCGGCTCTAAGGCAAAACCGTAATTACTGGCAGATGAAGGTCCAGTCATAGTCGGGAATTACAACTGGTTATCTTTAGTTGTAGAATTTATTTCTTTAGGATTTGTATGTATTTTTCAACCTATATGAGGATTTTCTGTATTATAAGTGAGTACTTATTATCAGTATAGTTTCACTATTTCTGTTTGCCATCTGAACGACACATTTAGTATATAGCGAATATCAGAATATTAAGGGGTTTGACAAGAAACAGAAAACAGAAAACAGAAAAAACTGAGAAAGTGAAAGAGAAAAACGAAGGAAGAACAAGCTCCAAATCTCACACAAAACATCATAAACGTGTTTAGGTAAGTTTCTTCTACTTTAACCTTGGATTTCCATTGGATTTGTGGTTGTTTTCTGGGTTGTTTTGCTGCTGGAATCAAGAGAAGTCACCAAAAACATTTAGTTACCGTTCAGTTTCAAAACCAACAAGTTTGTGTCCGTTTTGCATGAGATTTTCGATTCCTTTTCTTCTGTAATCATGTCCCAAAACTCAAGGAACATGTTTAGGAGTATGTAGAGTCAAAATCTTTGAGATTAGAGTCCAAAAATCATGGTTGCATGTGAGTTTTATCAACTCTGTTTTGGTCGTCGGAAAACAGAGGTTATATCGGAAACTTTCAGAAGCTCAAACGGAGGCTACAGATGGACTTTTCATCTAGTTCTTTTTTATATGGAAATTTTAGGATGTTTAGTATGAAATAGAATCAAGAAGAGCTCAATTTGGTGTCAAAACGAACAAGTTATCAATTTTTGAAGTTTGACTGTCCAAAACTGATGTTCATCAGAGTCAGTCAGTTTCGTGTAGCTTTTTGACCACCCAAATCACATCCATTATTTACACAACTTTAAAGGGAGATAGTAGACATAACAATATTTAAAATGAGTGGTATAATGCATCATTTAGATATCTGTAGAAAGAGTTATGATTTTTGAAAGATGGGTTTAGAAACAGGTGTAATCCTGAACGTCCAGACTCTAGTAGTTGATTTCGTGGTATTTTTGAATTATGTAATATTTTCTAATGGCCATGAACATTTCCAGAATTAAAGTAAATAATCTTATCTTTAATTTGGTATATAGTTTGTGTTAATTGGATTAGTATACTAAGAGATATGAATTTTTGAAGTCAGTTGCTCTCAAACTGTGTTTCTGGAAAACAGTTTGTTTGTATCGAACATTTGGAACATCAAACCTTGCCCAAAAATTATGAAACTTTCCATATTTAAAGTAGACATCCATAGCTTTAATTTTACGGGTAGAACATAATTTTTGGACACGTATATTAGGAGATATAGATTTTTAAAGTCATTCTATGTTTCTGGAGACTAATCTGGAATAGGGGTATTTTGGGAAATTCTGGGAGTAATATGGTAAATCTGGGTAGATTTTGATATTTTTCCATGAAACTATATGTCAATAGCTTCATGTAGGCTTTAGACCCAGTCAATTTCGATTTTTCTAGAATTAGTTATGATATTTCAAACTTAATTGAAAAATCTGCCAATTTGCTGAATAATAGTAAAATTACACTATACAAAATTATATAGTGTATAAGCCACTGAAACTGAGATAATCAGTAGATTATGATTAAAGATAGTAGTAATACAAGTAATAACCAATTACTTGTTAATTTTAATTCATAGGAACTGGTAAAAGCCCGAGCCGAAGAAAAAGTTTTGGATAAACAGTTGGACTGAAAAAGGACCCAGGTAGTAATTCTTTCTTTCATGCACTATGTGATTATTTATATGTTGTGTATTCCATTTTCTGTAACATGACAGTGCCTGTGGCACAACACGCGAATAAGCCAGGGTCTAAACATATCGTTTGACCATGGACACGAGTTTAGCCGGGGTTGCAAACAGTCGTTTGGCCTTGGACAGTATGCATACAACATGAGTTAGTATTTTACATATCATGGTGCATTGCATATTTATTTATCGTATTTTATATGACTGATTGTATATTACTACTGATATTCATTCGAATCTCACCCTTTTTCAACATCTAAAAATATTCCAGCAAAGGACAGCGGCTCTAAGGGCAAAATCGTAATTACTAGCGACTGAAGGTCCAGTCCTAGCCAGGAGTTACATCTGATTATCTTTAGTTGTAGAATTTATTTCTTTTGTACTCTGTATGTATTTTTCAACCTATATGTGGATTTTCTGTAATATCAGTAAGTACTTATTATCAGTATAGTTTCACTATTTCTGTTTGCCATCTGAACGACGCATTTATTAAATAGCGAATATCAGAATATTAAGGGGTTTGACATAAAGGGTGATGAAGGGTCTCATAGATAAAGAGGGTAATGAGGATCGGAGGGTAATTTAGGGCCGGCTTGCTTCATTGGTTTACTTTGTGATGAGTACCATGATGGTGCTATTTATAACAAATGCAAACCCTCTACTGCATATAAAAACACCACTAAATTTGATGGCAGTTATCAAGAAATGGGGGTGTTCTATAATGCTTTGGAAGACATATAGTAAGAGATTTTTCTAAAACAATGGCCAAAATCACTAGAAATATATTTGTTATTTATGGAATGTGGTGTGTAGATTGTGATAATTTGCTTGAACCATAACAATCAAATGACAATTTAGTAAAATCACCATTATATGGTGATGATATCAAAACATGTCATCAATAGATCCGAGGGTTGGTCTATTCGCCCATTAAAGCGGTATGTGAGCAGGGTTTAGAACATTGTGAGATAGGTTGGTCCATATCCGGTGTGGGTGTTAGAGCATTGAGAGGACCTTTCCCTAGTATTAAAGGACCAGGAAGTATGCACCTCTAGTGTGCAATTATCGTTCCCACGGTAAATACTAGGTAGCCAAGTGCGAAGCGGATAACTGCTGAAAGCATCTAAGTAGTAATCCCACCTCAAGATAGTGCTCCCATGGTATTTTAGTTACAAATTAACACAGCACACCTCTTTTTTTGGTGAGCCTTTTTAAAGGATCATTGCATTTAATCTAGTAATAATGATTCATTCAAGTAAAAGCACACATAAACCAATATTCCATAGTAAATTTTAGCACAACAATTATTTCAGTAGATTTTCATTTTGTGACAATTTCATTCGTTTATCCTTGTATTTTAATTCCTATGTTTTAAACCATGGGTTCAAGATATTCTTTTCTTTCAATAAATCATTTATTGATATATTTAATTAATAAATATAATGACTGAATTTGAGAAAATCAAATTATCAATTTTTAAAAATTAAAATCCGATAAATAACATTAAGGCAACATATAGCTACCTAGTAGGAAACATATAATTCATGCACTAATTTTTTTAATTCTACACTTGAAAGTTTAAATCGAAAATTGTGTTCACGCAATTATTTAAATTTGTAATCGGCATGGATAAAATAAAATAAAAATAAAAATTCAATTTTGGCAAGACTATGTTATGCCCATGGGACTTTTTTTCCCCACACTTACGAGCTTTGGATTTCCCAATATACGAGAAAACAAATAAAAGAATCGGTGTTAAAAGTCGCATTAGACAAGAGGGAAAAAAATAGAACCGTGATGAAAAATTCTAAAATCCTTGTAGTTGCTTTTTTTACCAAGTATTTTGATAAAGCCATTTTGATATATTAATTCCAATCATTTTAAAGTCATTTAGTAGGATTATTGGGCATAATTAAGTGTAAAAGTGCATATTTGGTTGCAAGGGTATTTTGAAAATTAAATGGGCTAAAATGTTATATTTTGATAATAATTGTGAATCTTGAATAATTACTATTTATATGGACATTATTATACTTTTATTTATTTGAATATGTAGGTAATAATGATGTGGACCAACATGTATTAAGCTTTGCATATTTTCATTTGAGCCCAATGTCACTCACTTAACTCCAATCACTTCATAACCCTAGCCCACATTTAATCTAATTCTAAGAGTTAAGTGCTGCCACCACCCTCACTTTTGAAGGGCAAAAACGCATAGCACGATGGGAGGAGGTAAAAAAAGACGTTCTGGACCACTTTGGATGGAGGAGGCCGACGATTTCACATCTCAATCTTCATCTCTCGGTCTCTCAACGCCTCCAACATTATCTCTCCTTCTTCTTCAATCAAAAATTGTCCCATCCCTCTCATGTCCACACCAAATTCTTCTTCCTTCCTTCATTCTTCATGGCCAAGGAGTTGTTGCAACGTTTTGAAGCTTCTTCTTATTCCATGAGTGGCTAGGCACTTGAAAGCTCTATTGAGATGAGTTAGATGCCTGACTCAATCTTTGGTTCTTCAAAGGGGAGTTATATTTAGTTCTATTGACTTGTATTCTCCATTATTTAGCTATGTTTTCCTAGTTCTAAATGTATGTGACTTTGTAATGTAGAGATTAAAGGGGGTGACTATGTTATGAGTCCCACAACGAGAAGCCTTACAAGTGTAGTATGGTTTATAAGTAAAGGGGCTCTCCTTCCTAATAGGCTAGTCTTCTGGGAAGTGCTCTTCCTTTGGGCTTGTGATCATTACATTGGTACTTTCATTAAAAGCCAAATGTTTACGGAAAGGGCTACCCACGGGGCACTACTATGCACTACTACAAAAAACATTCATGTGGTGCTTATAATTGAATCAGCTATGGCTCTCAGGACACGCCACATATAAAGACGCCACTAAAAGAAGCTGTGGCGCTTGTCATTACAATGCAAAATTGACAAGGGTAAAATATGATTGATGATTTTCAAAACTATGAATTAAATGCAATTAAAATAAATATTTTTGGGATTTTCAAATAAGGAGGAATGGAAATGGGTTAAAAATGCAAGTGATAAATATGCTCTTGGAAATGATTTTCAATGGCAATCTTTGCTCAATTAAAATATTCGAGGAGTTAATACACTAAGCTCCTAACATACCAAACCTCATTAACCAATGAGTCTAACATCACAAGAGAGGGACCTTACTCTTAAAATGCTATTAAGTCCTTTTAGTATAATGAGTTTCTTTAAGTTTCCTAATATATCAAACCTCGATTATCATTGAGTCTAATACTCCAGCTCATGAACCTATTAATTTAAGCATTATTAAAACTCCTTAGAGTGTGATTATGAAGTAAGTAATTCATTTAGATTCAACTACAATTCTAATTCAATCAAGCTATATAACAATATTATATTAAATAAATAGAAAGTAATGGAATCATAGAGAAACATATATATAACCATATATATTGATAAGTGCAAATCCTCCTTACAAATCCAAAATCACAATAACTCAATCCATAAAATAAACATAGCTAAAATCATAGTCTCATTACATAAATGAATTACTAAACCTAAGAAATCACAAATATAATGAGCTATAGATAAAATAAACTCCCCTTTGAAGCACATGTGAGCTCAAGCCATCTCCAAATCATCTCCAAGAGCTAAGGAAATCAGCCACTCATGAAAATAATGGAATTTAACCCAAAATCAGTGAATAAACATGGCTGAATTATATCCAGAAATAGAGACACGGAGAAATAAAACAGAAAGCTGCGAGTAGCAAGGAGGCGGAGATAGTGAGGATCTTGAGGAAGGGAGTGGCTGCGAGCTGAGGGACTGAGGAAAGAGCTGAGAGTCGTGAGACTATGCTCTTGACTAATCATACCACACCATCCCTTCCTTCTCTGATCGGCATCTCAGCTCCACCACAGCATCAGCTTTCATCATCCAATTTGGAGAATTGCATAACTGCCGCAATACCATACCTCCTCCACTTTCATCTCCTTCACCATATTTTCATCTTGTCATCTTCCATTCAAATGTACTAAGTGCCACAGCTTATATATATATATATATATATATATATATATATATATATATATATATATTAAAATAAAATAACCTTCCTATGGCGATTTTTAAATCAAGCGCCACAAGAAGTCTATGCACAGTTTTTTTCTGGTCTTACTTTCTGTGTCCTTTTTTTAAGAAAGCGTCACTGGAAGTATTTTTTAAAAAAATTATATTTCTTGTATTTTTAATTAATGCCCCTATAAATTATTGTATTGGACAGCTTTAAACACAAATTTCTATATCTATCACAACAAAATGAAGAAAAGAAAACAACAATAAATTGAAATCACTAATGATACAGACAAATAACTAATTAACAAAATCAGTACTAAATATATTTACAACAATTGTGAATGAAATACAGCATAAATTCAACTTAAATAAACAACACAACAATTGGCAAGAAACAACATCTAGGCTAGTTAATTAAATAGTACCTAGCTAGTGGTTTACCTAAGCACATACTCACACCATTTCTCGATCACTTCATTGACTTGATGGTCAATCAAATAGTCACAACGTTGATCTTCAAAATAATACATATATGTACAATCATGCACAAATAGAATTGAAATCAGTAAAACTAAATTATCTGGCATTAATCAATTGGATTAAAAAAACAATATGAATTGTAACTAAATTACTTACTTTTTGAGGAATAAAAGACTGATCATGTGTAATTATATCCTTCATGAATTTCATGATGTAATACCTGCAATCATTATTATTGGGCTGAAAAAGGCACTACAAGAATATAACGAAATAGTTAACTCAATTTTTGCATAAAAATTGTTTAATAACAAAATTTGAGTAAATTTATATATCTGTATCTGTATCTTCTTCCAAATATAGTTATTAACAAGGTCAACAACTTTTGAATAACTTAAGCAGAAAGAGGCCTGATATGCAGTCAATGCACTAACAAAACAAATAGAAATTGATTATTTTTGGTTATTCAATCAGACACGTAAATATTTACACATACACATGTACGCTAACCTATTGAACAATATCAAAATTTCAGGATGGTTATCTAGAAGACCTCCAATTAGAGGATCCACATAGTAAATGCGAGGGCATGTAGGTTCCGTTAGATTGATAACAATTAGTATCCAATGTGCTCTAAAAGATTTTAAAAAAATATTTTCAACAATCATGTTACAGTAAAAGTTAAACAATAAAACAACATATATTGAAATACTACCATTAATAACTTACCCTGCAATCCGCATTATATGGCACTAGAAATAGTTTAGTTGGTGTTACTTTTTTTTAAAGTAATCTTTCAAATCATTAGATTGTGCATTCATATCTATTCTACCCCATGCTGGCCAATGAGATAAAGGTTAACAAATGAGAATTGGACCCTGTCTGTATCTATTAAGATGTCATGGTATAAGTACCTGCAGGTACAAAACAAACAGCGTCATTAAAACTAAGAAATTGAATGATAAATAATAATAGCAGTGATAAACAATGATGAGTAAGTACCTAATCCAGATGTTGATCGCCAAAGCATTGACCCATCCACGATTACATATTTCAGCCAACACATTACTATTAATATGATCAACTATATCACTAACACTATAGATGTGTCTATCAAAATATAATTCCAGACCTCCTTCGCGGATCAATTAAATCGATACCAATTGATCACGATATGAGGTCATTTTTCTTTTGCTCTGTTGGCTAGCCGATGCTTTAGACTTTGGTTGTGTTGTGGAATACTTTGAAATCTTGCCATGCTGTTGAATTTGTTGAATTTCTTTTCCTTTAGACTTCCCCCAGGCTGTAAAAATCATGTAGTTTTATATGGAAGTGTAAAGGAAAAGTAAAGGGAATTGTAAATGAACTACCTTTTCACTTGCCACGATAAGACCTATTGGCCAAGAAACATAGCCACCTACAATATTTTTCACCATTGTTTCCTCATCCTGAGAAGGGATTGGTAAGAGCGCATCTTCATTCGTGCAGATGTCAATCCTTACTCGGAGTGTGTTGTCAGCAATGGTGAATTGTGAAATGTGTCATTCTCGGTGTTGTAGGCAATACCTACTACAACCACGTGCTTGGAAGCTTGATAGATGTATAGTTTGCACGTCGAATAGCCCTATGTAAAAGTAGAGTTAATATATTGAGGTTTGCTAAATTATAATGTAACAAAAAGTTAAGTAGAGAAGAAATTAATTACCAAAGAAAGGGAGACTTTGGGCATGAAAGTGCAATATCTCTGACACTTGGGCTATCACAGGTGGGAACATTTTGTTACCCTACATTGCACCAAGTGTTCAATTTGCGTCCTCAACTTGCCATTTTGTTCTTTCATCAAACGTATTTTCTCCAAGGATTGTTCTTGCATTTAATGCTTGAAGATATTCATCTCCTCGTGCAATTGTATAGCGTCACTTTAACTGGGGCGCTTCTGGCCCCCTAAATATGATGTTTAGGTTACTACATAACCAGTACCACAAACACAACCATGATACTCAGTACTGGTAGTGCTTTGCTCAACAAATCATCTCGACCAACATAGGTGGCCAACTCAGGCTCTTATTGAGTCATTAATTGCTATCACAAAATAAATTACAACAATATTAGTTATATAAATCAGATTCATTTCAGTCAAGCTAATTATTTATTGTATGCATAATCTAATACTTACACAACATTTTGCTACTCTTGTTGCTTCTTCACTAGGAATTTCACATTTTTTTGTTTGTGCAACCAGCTACCTACAGATCATGTCATGGTACCTGTGTAATATCTAAATTTGATTCTTTTATCTGCATATCAAAATTAGTTTAACTTAATTGTTATTCACACAAGTTATCTAAAAATGAAATAATTATTAGTTCTTAAAATTTTTTTTCTAACTGTCTGTATAAAACAGGTCCTTACATGTACCGATATGCCATGTTGGTCGCGTTGGAGCGATTTTTTCTCACTTAACTCCTGTTTAGATCCAAATAATTCACATTAATAATTGTTAATTGCAAATATATTGCAAGTAGTAGGTAAAGTATAATATATCATATTACCTAGAATTCCTAAGTTGTTTGTGTTCTCAAAAACTCATCCCAAATTTCTTGAGTAATGATTCCTTCATACACATTCGGCAGTGTAGTGATGATATTCTCATTATCATCCCTCAAGAAGTATTTTACAAGGTCAGAATAAAACTTTCTCATAAGTTTATTGGCTTTTTTCAGCACGAAGTTCTTTTGATCATCACCTTCAATAATAAACAGCTTTGTACCAATAAAACATAATTTGTTAGATTACAATTATATGAAACAAAACAAACCATATTGAATTAATGTGTTACATATACTTGATCCCAGATTTCATCCCCCATATTGTTGCTTCACCTATCTCCAATCTTGAATTGTAAGGGACTCTGTCCTGAATTGTAGTCCCAATGAAATTATTAAACGAGCTACTGTTTGGTTTGACTAGGTTTCCCTTTTCATTTCATTCAAGTTCTAACTTAATTCCATTGCTTCTCAATTTGATCAACCTCGATATAATGGTCCTGCCACGGGTTACGCTATGCACAATATCATTTTCACGTGGTGAATCCATACCCCTGAAATTAGAGTAAACCAAACAAAACATCAGGCATAGTGACAATCATGTCAATGAAAGTAAATTAATTTGAAATATATAAATACATTTAAAACATACAAGTAAAAAAAGTCAAGTCACTCATTATCTTTTCCTTTTTCTTGTTTGATTTAGAATTTTGTTATGCATAATTCGTGTTGGATTGAGAATTATGTTTCTCTTGACCTAAGCTCCCTCTTCATGTTCATGCATCACATATAAGGGTTCATCTTCATCTTCATCTTCATATACCATCCTCAACGATATTCATTACTATCACCATCAACTTGTTCTTGATGATTCTTGTTTGATGGGAGCATAATAGACCAATTCTTCTTAGCAGGATCTGGAATGAAAAACACTTGTTCTTCTTGCACTGCTAAAATAAAAGGATCATCTGCATACCAAACTTTAGAAATGTCTACTTGAATAAAGCATAACTCATCTGTTCGCAACCCACTGTTGTTGTTAACCTACTTACATATAAAGACAGGGATCCTGAACATAGAGTAATCTAACTCTCATATGCGTTCAATAACACCAAAGTATTACATTAATGCGTAGATAAGGTGTATGTCCTTAGCACTGGATCTATGCCAAAAATCAGCAACAAGAGTTACCCCACTATTCTGCATCGTGCTTTGTGTATCATGGTCTTTTGTATAAAATGTGTAACCATTGATTGTATAACTATTGTAAAATAATACATTTAAGCTCAGTCCCTTTGACAATCATTTCAGTTTTTCAGAAATTGAATCAGGATTTCTCTCCATCTCATCATTAATACGCTTTTTCAACCAACTTGAAAATTGTCGATTGTGTTCTTTTGTTTTCAAATTTTCATTCCTATCATTATGTACCAATCGAAGAGCATCCTTGTTTCTTCAACATATGGTTCGACCTTGTCAGTGTTATGTAGCACACACAAGTGAGATTGCTCCCATTCAGTCACTGAAATCATTATTACATCCCTCCCACTTGTTCCTTTTCCTGATCCATTATGACAAGACTTCAGGATCCCTACAGGGTCAACATTTGATAGAAAATCAGCACAGAAGTCACTTACTTATTCAACCATATACCTTCCAGCAATACAACCCTCTAGTCGATATCTATTTTTCACATATCATTTTAAAATTTTCATGAATCTCTCATTCGGGTACATCCATCTCAAGTACACTGGACCGCATAGTTGAACCTCTTTTGACCAAGTGTACGGTTAGATAGACCATAATGTTAAAAAATGAAGGTGGAAAATACATTTAAAGTTCACACAGAGTACAAATAATTAGCCTTTACAAATCTTGCAACTTGGTTGAATTAACCACTTTACTGCAAATCAACTTGAAAAATATGCAAAGTTTAGTGATGGTGTTTCTTGCATTTTTAGGTAAAATGGACCGTATATCAACCGGTAGGAAATTCTGCAAGAGCATATGACAATCATGAGATTTAAGGTTCTCTAACTTCAACTCTTTCACTGATACAAAATTCTTTATATTTCAAGAGTAGCCCTCGGGAACCTTAATTCCTTGCAGAAACTCACAAAACAATTTTTTTTCTCTTTCCTCGACAATGTGTAAGCCACTGGATGTAGATAAGTATGATGGCCTTGATCAACCGGTGCCAACTCTTCTCTAATTCCCAAGTTTACCAAATCCAACCTCGAATTGACGTCAAAGTCATTCGAAGCACCACTCGTGGTATGCACTCATTCACTATATGGATCGTTCATCTCACCATGCCTTGTCCATCGTGTATATGTTTCATCAATCCCATGACACACTAAATGATCTAGCAAATCAAGTAGACTAATCTGCTTTCTATAACAACAAGATAAACAAGGACACAAGATTTTGCTAGGATCTTTTGTATGCTCAGTTGCAAATCTAATAAGCTATTTCACCTCATCTCTATATTCCCTTGAACACCGATTAGATAACATCCATTTTCGATACATCTATACCTTCAACCTATTTTTAAAAAGTGGTTAGTTGCTAGAATATTTCATTTACTAATTACTTTTATCTTCTTTTATTTATTTTAAAATAAATTCGGCAGCATAACATCCTAAAAATTGGAGCTTTTCAGGTCTTAATTAAACCCTCTCTTCTAATTGATAAATAATTCATCAATTAATCCCCCAGTGTTACAAGCCAACAAATTATTTAAAATATAAGTGGTAAAAATAAATAATTATTTTACTTATACCACAAAATAGCATAAATGTGTGTGTATTGGACTTTAGAGTATCTTATCATTTCTTTTGCTCTCTAACTCTATAATTATGACCAAAAGAAACAAGAGTATATCATAACTAAAAACACAAATTCTTCTCTATTTTTTTTTATGCTTCTATTAGTTATGAATTTATCCCCAAGCAATAAAATCAAAAATCAATTATCTTGGAGCAATGATATAAGCCTTGACTATGCTCGCTAACTATATGCTCCCTAATGCATTAAATTTAATATAACATTTCATATAAAATACATATAACATTTTGAACCTTTCATTTTAAATTTAATACATTACAAAAATTAAAAAACAAACTATCATTATATTGTTATTTTACAGTATCATATCATTTTTGACCCAATAAAATCGGTGGGCAATCTTCATATTCTAATTATATGGGCCAACACCAAAATCCAGTCAAATTGTAAGAAGGAACTATGGTATTAACCCAATAAAATAATAAAACAAAGCATAAAAAAAATAAAATAAATGAAAAAAATTATAAATGAGTCTAAATTTTGACAATTAAATGTCATGAAGGTGAGTGAGCGTTGAATAAGACAAGTAAAAAAAAAAGACAATTTCAGTATGCAGTATATTTAAAATGAAATTGAAAATTGGAAAAAAAAACAGTTGTACATTTTCAATGGTTAAGAGCTCTTCTTTCTTCATGGGAAAATCCCTCATACACACCATGGGTTACATTTATCACTTGTTTGAATATCATACTTACGTGGGACGCATTTATCACAATGGGTTGTTTTATTTTCATACCGAAAGCTAATAGGAAAACACCAAATTCAATTCACTAGTGTTAGCCAAGAGTCTGAAAATATTAATCCTAGCCTTTTTTTTTTTATCTGTATATATCATGCATTTAAAATTACTGATAAATCATCAATAAAATAACAAAAGGAAAATCATTCACAGACACATCCTGTAGTTGTAGGATTTAACCATTACTAAAAAAAATAAGAAAAAAATAAATGACATTATATATGCATGTGTGTGTCTGTGACAACTAGATGTGGTAATTTGGGCCGGCCCAATAAACGGGCTCGGGCTTGATTGTCCAAGCCCGTTTATTATTCGGGCTAAACGGGCTCGGCCTGCT
Source organism: Albizia julibrissin (assembly GCA_037074505.1). NCBI lineage: Eukaryota > Viridiplantae > Streptophyta > Magnoliopsida > Fabales > Fabaceae > Albizia > Albizia julibrissin. Next base: position 21,422,668 of record CM073480.1, on the reverse strand, counting down.
TAGCCCGAGAGTTAAACGGGCCGGCCCATTTAACTATTAAAAAAAATAAAAATAATTTATATTTATCAAATAAGTTAGATCTCAATGTTTTCTGTTCTTAATGATGTTGTGTTTAAAGACTTCCTAATTTTTTTTATTTGACACTTTTTTCATATTATATTTATTTATTTTACTATTATTAAATTTAAAAAAATGTGTTCATATGTTTTTGTGATGTAAGTAGACAAAAAAAAAGAAGGTAAGAACAAAATTGGTTTTGTAGCATGAATATATAAAAGAAAATAAGTGTGACATGAGTGGATAAAAGAGAAATGGAGTAAAAAATTTTAAAAAAATAAATTTAAAAAAAATAAAAAAAGACGGGCTAACGGGCCGGCGGGCTCGGGCTGGCGAAATGCCAGCTCGTTTAGCCCGTTAGCCCAACGGGCCAGCTCGACGGGCTCGGGCTGGCCCGTTTTCCCACCTCTAGTGACAACAACTAAAAAATAAAACAATAATTAATAAAGGTGGTTGTTGACTATGGATGTCCAGACATGTATAGCATAAAAACAAAAGGGGGGAATGTATACGTGTGTGTGTCTGCAATACATAAAAATTAAAAAAAATAAATGACATTATGCGTGTGTGTCCAGAGGCAGTATAAAAAAAATAAAAACATAGGCAGCAACATAAATAAATACATATCTATAAAAAAAACGCACTTACAGATTTGTAGTAGTGGGAACTGAATGGATAGTAAAGTGGGGAGCAACAAAGGAGGAGAGGAAGAAGAACTGTCACCTGGATACGGAGTGGGGACCGAAAGAGTAAGAGAGTATAAAGAAAATGGAACAAAAGATGAAGTAAAAATGATGTTTGTGGGGGCAAAAGGGAGCAATGGGACCAACGACTGGAGACCAAAAAAATAAGAGGAGTGACAATGAAGTTAAAGGAGGAAGGAAGTATATGCACGGTGGGGTAGTGGATAAGGGGATGGAGAAAGGAATTGTGCATGTCTTCTGATAGGTGGAGTGGATTTTATCCACTCTTTGGGTAGGCAAGTGCCACCCAAAGCATGACGCAAGGGGTTGGGTGGCGCTCCCCTAGGTAGAGGGCAGCGCCACAGCTTCTCATTTCTTACATTGGGTGCGTTTTTTTTTGACAAAGCACCACCCAATGCCCATTACCCAAATGTGACACTCCTCTAGGGAAGCGACACAACTGCTCAATTTGTTCTTAGGTGACTCTTTTATGATGAAGCGCCACTTTTAATTAGCCACATACTATGGCCCTTCCTTAATAAAGCGCCACATGATCTCAATAATTTTTTTAATAAAAAATATAACTTACAAACTGTGGCACTTCTTTAAATAAGTGCCACAAAATGAGCGCTACTAAAGCCATTTTTTGTAGTAGTGGGGGGTTCTAACTAGCAGAAGGCCGAGTGAAGTGTCGTGGTGTGAAGCTGTCGGGGACGTCAGCTCTTAAAGAGGGTGTTATGTTATGAGTCCCACGTCGGAAAGCCTCACAAGTGTAGTGTGATTTATAAGTCAAGGGGCTCTCCCTCCTCATAGGCTAGTCTTTTGGGATGGGCTCTCCCTTTGAGTTTGTGATCATCATAGTGTCTATTTAAAGAGGCTATCTGTGATGTCTTTGGGAATCTTTTTCTCATTTACAATATTTGGTTTTCCCAATATAAAAGAAAACAAATAAAAAGAAGCGAGCGTTAAAAGTAACCTTAGACAAGAGGAAAATAAAATACAACCATGGTGAAAATTCTAAAATCCATCTTGTTGATTTCTATACCAAGTATGTCCTCTTTTGGAATATACAAACTTTGATATTCATTTCAAATACTTCTTACCGATCAATCATTCATGTCCGATTTTATGGAAGACATAACATGATTTCTATAAAATAATCTTAGTTTTCCAGATAAGAATATTCTACGTGGAAACAAATGAATTTCAATCAAATCAACAACATACCAAATAATATGAGATAAATCAATCTCGAATAATATTTGGTACATCGTTGCTGAATGGTGTTTGTTGTAGGGTCTAAGAAATGAAGAGGACTAAGTGCTTTTTGGGATCACTTTTGGATCCCTAAAAGTGTTTTTTACGATAAAACTTCTCTCACATACTTATCTCGTATACTGTAAATAATAATTAAAAAATTTTGTTGAAGGTTCTAATTACTATTCCAAACAAGCACTAAGAGGGTGAAAGGGTGATTTAGGGCCGGCTTGTTATAACAAATATGAACCCACCGCTGCACAAAAAAAACACGACTGAAACCGATGACAGTTATCTTGAAACAGGGGCTTTCAGCTATGTTTCCAAGGACAGAGTTAGTGGATTTTTTTTTCTTTTTTTTGGTAAAATAGTTAGTGGTTTCTTAAAACAATGGGTGAAATCTCTAGAAATGTTATTTCTTATTTATGGAAAGTGGTGCGTACATGGTGGTGAATTGCTTAAAACAAAATGATCTAATGACAATTTTGTAAAATCACCATTATATGTGATAGTATTTGTAACATCCCAAAATTTATTTTAGGAATTAAATGTCCATTTTCCTAAAAATTCATCAAACAACAATAAATGGTCATAAATTAGATAAGGGGAAATATTAAGGCTAAGTGTGTATTATTAATAGGATAAAAATATATCTATATAAATATATTGTTAAAAACACACCCACACTTCCCATGCTTTCCATGCCATCCATACTTCCCATGCCACCCATGCTCCACATGCCACACTTGCTTCACATGTTCTTCACACATCACTCATGGCACACACTTCCCACACTACACACACAACCATTAAAATAAACACCACATGGCACACACACATGTATTTAATAAACAAACACACACCCTCCCACTATAAATACAAGGCAACACACACACACTTCTCATTTTTCATTCCAATCAGTCAAGTCACATAGAAGAGGAGAGAAGTAGAAAATATAGAGAAAGAGAGAGAGACGTGAAAATAGTTGCCGGAGAAGTGGAAGAAGGAGAAGTCAATCACCATAGGCAAGCCTTGAATATTATTTAGGTAAGTCTTCTATATCTTTTTCTATTGTTATTCAGTTGGTTTAGGTTGTTTTTGAGGATTTATAGTTGTGGAAAGTTGAGTGATTTTGAAAATAAGTTGCTATTATTTATGGTTAGAATAAGTTGTAGATATATAAGGAGTAAGAATTTGGTAAATTTGATGTCACCAATAGATTCTACATGAAAATTTATGTGAGAATACATGTGGTTGTAATTTTTGGATGATTATGAATAAATCAGGAATTTTTAGAAATTAAGAGGAGATGTTGTTCTGTTAGTTTTCTGGAATCAGTTTGGTTATAAAATTCATTTCGTTAGTCAAAACTGGTCCAAAAATTATGAAACTTTACAGAAATAATGTAGACATATGGAGATTTAATTTGATATATAATATGTACCATTTGGATTAGTATATTGTAAGAAATGAATTTGTGAAGTTTAGGCACTGAATATGGAACAAATTCTGGCATAGTTGTGTTAATTGTGAATTCTGGAATTTTGGACATGTAATTTCTAATAGTACGTATTTTTCCCTTAAACTATACTTAAATAGGTTCACAAAGAATTTTTAACCACTATATTTGGAAATTTTTGGATTTAGTTATGAATTTTTGAATTTAAGTACTGCCAGATTATGTTTTTGGAAGGCAGATTGGATGTGGTAAAATTTCAGAAAAATAAAAACTTTACCAAAAATTATGAAACTTTTCATATTTATAGTATACAGTAAGAGCGTTAATTTGATAGGTGGATTATAATTTTTGGGCTTGTACATTATGAGATATGAATATCCAAAGTTGAGTCTATTTCTGGAAGGAAATCTGGAATAGGGGATGTTTTGTGAATTTCTGGGAAAAGTGTGTTATCATTGGTCAGATATATGTATTTTTCTATGAAAATATATTTAAATATATTTACATAGGCTTTAGAACCAGTCAATTTAGAATTTTATAGAATTAATTATGATTTTTTAATGTTGATTGAAAAATCTGCCAATTTTATGAAAAATAGTAAAAATTGTATTGTGTAGAATTATACTATGCATAAATCACTAAAACTGAGATAACCAACAGAATATGATTAAAGGTAGTAATAATGCAAGTAATAATCAGTTACTTATTAACTTTAATTTATAGGAATGGGTAATAGCCCGAGCCGGATTAAAAGTTTTGGATAAGAATCGGACTGAAAAAGGACCCAGGTAGTAACTCTTTCTTTCATACACTATGTGAGTATTTATATGTTGTGTATTCCATTTTCTGTATTATGAGCACAGTGTCTGGGACACGCATATTAGCTTAGTTGTGGTCTGGGACCCAACGGAGGCGCAGAGTTAAGCTGGGGTTGCAAATAGTTGTTTGGTCTCAGACAGTGTATGCACAGCATTTTCATCTTACATAACATGGTGCATTGCATATCTATTTTCACATTTTATATGTCGGATTGTATGTTACTACTGAGATTCATTCGAATCTCACCCTTTTTCAACATTTAAAAATATTCCAGCAGAAGGTAGCCGCTCTAAGGGCAAAACAATAATTACTGGTGATTGAAGGTCCGGTTCTAATGGAGTGCAGTTGGTTATCTTTAGTTGTAAAAATTTATCTCTTTTGGACTCTGTTTATATTTTTCAAACCCTATGAGAAATTTCTGTAATATAATCAAGTACTTATTATCAGTATATTTTCACTACTTATGTATGCCCTCTGAACTATGCATTCATGACTCTGCAAATATCAAAGTGTTAAGGGGTTTGACAGTATTCAAAAATTGTCATCATCAGAATATTTTCCTATTGGGGGTTTTTTTTGGTTTAAATTTCCTTATCATTTTAAATTACCCAAATTAACACAGCGCACCTCTTATTTTGGTGAGTCTCTTGAATGATTCATAGCATTTAGTCAAGTAATAATGATTTATTAAAACAAGCATACAAGCACCTGTATTCCTCTTAGTTAATTTTAGAACAGAAATTTTATCTGATTTTACTAATTAAAAATTGATTGGATTTGTTGCTACTTTATTTTTTTCTCAAATTCAGTCATTACATTTATTAAGTGCCCGTTTGGTTCACGAAATTAGAAGTAATGTAATAGAATATAATGCAATGTAATGGAATGTAATGTAATATGATTACATAATTTGTTTGGTTCGTCATTAGGGAAAGATGATGCATATGTATAAAAACGTTTGATTGGATTACATCGAACATGAGAATATATAGAAATAATAGAGCAAATGACAAAATTACCCCTTTTTACACATAAAATAATGTACACATTGGGTTCATGATAATTTTTTTTTATTCCGTGCAGTGTACAAGCTTGGTTCATAGTAATTTTTTAATATTTAATGGTGGAAAAATTATGTAGTGTATAGGTTGGATTTATGTTAATTTTTTAATATTTAATGATAGGAATATTATTTAATGAGATATTTTAATATTTTTTTAACGGTGAAATATAATTTTTTAAATTTTTGAATGGGGGAATATTTCTTAAATTTCTCTATTATTAATTATTTTTTTAATATTTAATGGTGGTAATTAAAATTATTTAATATTTAACCGTATTTATGGGTGAGGACTTTGGCCAATTTAAAAAATTATAATGGCAATAGTGTCATTTTCACTTGATTACAGGATATCTGCATCTTCATTTATCAGTCCTAACAATGTAATCCTGATTACATCAAATGATGTAATCAGGATTACAAAATGTAATCCTCTTTACATTATATAAGCATAACCAAACGATGTAATCGTATTATTACATCAGGATTACATATAATCCCCTCTCATATAATCGAACCAAATGGGCTATAAGTAAATCAATCAATCAAATGATTTTTTTTTTTAAAGAAAGGAATGTTTTTTGACCATATGAAATGAAAGGAATGTTGCAATCCTCGGTTTGGAAAATATGAATTAAAATACAAGGGACAATTATTGAAATTATTAATAAATGAAAATCTACTGAAATAGTTGCTGTGCTATAATTTACTAGGGAATATAGGTGCATGTATGCTTGTTTTAATATATCATTATTATTTGACTAAATGGACTGAATCATTTAAGAAACTCGCCAAAATAAGAGGTGCGCTATGTTAATTTCCAGTAATTTAAAAATGATAGAGGAATTAACCGAAAAAAAACGAAACTAACAAATATAATGGTGATTTTACGAAATTATCATTATATCATTCTGGTTCAAGCAAGTCAACACCATGTACGTACCACTTTCGATATATAAGAAAAACCTTTCTAGGGATTCTGCCCAGTGTTTTAGAAAACCACTAACTCTGTCCTCAGGAACATTGTATAACACCCCCATTTCAAGATATATGTCATCGATGTCAGCCGTGGTTTTGTGTCCAGTGATGGGTTCACATTTGTTATAAACAGCACCATCATGTTACTCAAGTAAACAAATGAAGCAAGCCGACCCTAAATCACTCCTTGATCCTCTTTACCCTCTTCATTTCTTAGACCCTAAACCACCCTTTAGCAATTTAACATCTCCTCCATTTTCACTTTGGCTCTCTCTTTGTTAGTATCTAGTTCTCAAATTCTCTCCATTTTCTTCTCTTCCACATAATTTAGATTTTCATAGGAATATCAAGCATTTCTTTGTTTTTTTGCATTATCCTTTCTTATTCATAAGTCCTTTATGTTTCTATTCTATTGTCATGGAGAGTTGAGAGTGCTGCCCATTGATCCGTCCAAAAATCAAGTCTACCACTGCCATCGTAGCCAAAATTTTGTTTCATACCCAAGTTGTGCAATTTCGACATAGATAAATTCTTTTGTTAAAATTTTCTTTGTATCTCTTTCATGGATATCCATCTCTCCTCTAACCTTGTACAAGGACCACACTTGAATTTGGAGATGAATTTTTGCCAGACAATGATGTACCATATATTGTTTAAGACTCATTTATCACATTATTATTTATGATTTGGCTAAAATCCATTCGTTTCAACCAAGAATAATGTTATCTATGAAACCAAGAGTCGTTTGCAGAGATTTTGTTTTCTGTTTCATGAAATTTGACATGAATGTTTTATAGCTAAGTATTTTGAAAAAAAAAACTTATATTGTATATTCCAAAAGAGGACATACTTGTTAAACAAAAACAACAAGGATTTTAGAATTTAACACCGGTTCTTTTTATTTGTTTTCGGTATGAGAAAAAAAGTCCATAAACATCATGTTGTCTTGCCACAATTGAATTTTATATTTTTTCTTTATTCACACCCATTAAAAATTTCAATCATTGCTTGCACCCGATCTTTGATTTAAACTTTCTAGTGTAAAATTATAAAATTGGTTCATGAATGATATGTTTCCTACTAGGTAGCTATATGTTATCTCAATGTTCTTTATCAGATTTTGATAATTAAAAATTGATTGGATTTTTTTCTATTTTCATTTTCTCAAATTCAGTCATGACATTTATTAATTAAATAAATCAATTAAATGATTTTTTAAAAAGAAAAGAACGTTTGGATCCCTTGGTTTGGATAATATGAATTTAAATACACAGGGAAACGATTGAAATTGTTTATAAATGAAAATTTACTAAAATAATTTATGTGCTAAAATTTACTACGGAGTATAGGCGTATGTGTGCTTTTTAAATGTATCATTAGTACTTAACTAAAGGCGTTGGATCCTTTAATTAAAGGCGTTGGATCCTTTAATGGGCTCACCAAAAATAGAGGTGCACAGTGTTAATTTGCAGTAGTTTTAAAGGGTATTTTTGCTCAGAAATTTTTGATTGAGGGGCTGTGAGCACTAAGAAATTTTAAAGGGAGCAATTTTGCCCTACCATTAAAGACCCAAAAATGCCATTGCCACATCATCTATTGGGGAAAAAAAAAAAAGAAAAGGAAGCCCTCTGTCACTATCATCTTCTCCTCTTGCGAGCACCCCTCCACCCGTCGTCATTGTTGTTTTCTTCTCTAAAAAAACTCACCTCTTCAATTAACTTTTGGTTCTTTGACTCACAAACTCCATGTCAGAAAATTACAGCAAACATGATTTTGAATCAACAAAACAGCCTTCCACCATTGTTACAAGCTTCATCAAAATCAACAAAAAGCATCAACAATTAAAAAAACAAAAAAAAACTAGTGCATAAATGGTGAGGTATGAATAAGAACCCAAAATATTCATATCTAAATTTTTTTGGTTTCTTGAACAAATCTTCAAAGAAGGAGGCGTCTCAGTGCATCGCTCTCGATATTGTCTGCCTTAGGGGCCGTTACCCCTCACGATTTTAAAACACGTCAAAAAGGGAGGTATCTAGACCTTTATAAGGCATCTTCCATTCCCCTCCCCAGCTAATGTGGAACTTCACACTCCACCCTACTTGGGACCCAGTGTCCTCATTGCCATATCAACGCACATCCACCCAAGCTTAATATTGATACCAATTGTAAAATCTCAACACCTTGCTCTTGATATTATTCACTTTTTGCATTATTACTCCTCATGGTTTTAGAATACGTCAATAGAGGAAGGTATCCAGACCCTTACAAGGTGTCTTGCATTCCCCTCCCTAGCCAATATGGGACATCACAGCACTCCTTCCACAAAAAAACAAAATCATCAAGTATCTGAAGGAAAGATAGCAAAGGTTCATTATATGAACTCAATCACATGGATTTTGTCAAACCCCATAATATTTTGACATTCACTGAATAATAAATGCGTAATTCAGATGGCATACAGAAATAGTGAAAATATATTAATAATAAGTACTTGTCTACAGTACTGGGATCTTCATAGAGTTTGAAAAATATATACAGGGTCCAAAATAAATAAAATTTATAAGTAAAAATAACCAACTGCACTCCGACTAGGACCGGACCTTCAATCACCGGTATTTATGGTTTTGCCCTTAGAGCCGCTACCTTCTGCTGTAATATTTTTAAATGTTGAAAAAGGATGAGATTCGAGTGAATCTCAGTAATAACATACAATGAGTCATATAAAATGTAATAAATAAATATGCAATACACCATGATATGTAATATGTTAACTCGTGTTGTATGCATACTGTCCAAGGTCAAACGACTGTTTGCAACCCTGGCTTAACTCGTGTCCATAGTCAAACGACTTGTTTAGACCCTGGCTTATTCGCGTGTGGTGCCCCAAGTATTGTCATGTTACAGAAAATGGCATATACAACATATAAATAATCATATAGTATATGAGAGAAAGAGTTACTACTTGTGTCCTTTTTCAGTCCGACTGTTTATCCAAAACTTTTTCTCCGGCTCGGCCTATTACCAATTCCTATAAATTAGAATTAATAAGTAATTAGTTATTACTTGTAGTACTACTATCTTTAATTATATTCTGCTGATTATCTTAGTTTCAGTGGCTTCTACACAAATCAATTTTGCATAGTGCAATTTTTCTACTTTTTGCAAAATTGGCAGATTTTTCAGTCAACTTTGAAAAATCATAACTAATTCTAGAAAATTCCAAATTGACTGGATCCAAAGCCTAAATGAATCTCTTGAAATATAATTTCATAGAAAAATATCAAAATCTGCTCAATTTCATCATATTATTCCCATAATTTTACGAAATACAATTTTTCCAGATTACTCTCCAGAAAAAGAGCACAACTTTGAAAATCTATATCTCCTAATGTACTTGTCTAAAAATTACAAAATACATATTCATTTAAAGCTCTGAATTTCTACTTTGAATCTAAAAATTTTCATAATTTTTGGTCAAGGTTTGAGTTTTCAAAATTTTGACAAAACCAATCTGACTTCCAGAAACATATTATAACAGCAACTAACTTCAAAAATTCATATTTCTCAATATACTGATCCAAATAACACAAACTATATATCAAATTAAATCTTAGAATATATAATTTCGTTCTGGAAAGTTTCATGACCATTGGGAAAGATTACATTATTCAAAAACATCACAAAACCAACTGTCAGAATCTGGACTTCCAGAATTTATCTGTTTCTGGACCTATATTTCAAAAATTATAACTCCCTCTAAAGATATCCAAATGATGAATTTTACAACTCATGTTAAATCTTGAGATGTCTACTATCTCCATGTAAAATTTCATAAATATTTGATATGATTAAGTTAGTCAAAGCTCAACACGAAATGGACTGTCTCCCAAAACATTAGTTTTGATAGTCTGAGTTTAAAACTCAATAACTCACTCATTTTGACTCCAAATCGTGCTCTTCTTGATTCTATTTCCTACTACACATCCTAAAATTTCTATAGGAAAAAGAAACAGATAAAAATTCCATCTATAGCCTCCTTTTAAGCTTCTGTAACTTTCTGGCAGAAACTCTATTTTCCGGTGAGCAAAACAGAGTGGATAAAACTGACATGTAACTAAGATTTTGGACTCAAATCTCAAAGATTTTGACTCTACATACTCCTACACATGTTCCTTGTGATTGGGGACGTGATTACAGAAGTAAAGAGACCAAAAATCCCATGTAAAATGGGCACACAATCACTGGTTTTGGTATTTTATGGTGACAAAATATTTTCGGTGACTTCTCTTGATTCCTGCAGCAAAACAACTGAAATCCTATAGAAATCCAAGGTAAAAGTATAGGAGACTTACCTAAACATGTTTAAAATGCTGTATGGGAAGTTTGAAGCTTCCTTGTTTCTCTTCTTCTTTCATTTTGCTCTCTCTCTCACTCACATATCTCTCTTTCTCTGTTTTTCTGTGTTTCTTTGTTTGTTTTTCTTTTCTGTTTTCTTCAGCTACTTGGTCGAATGAAGAACTGATGGTGAAGTGAATGGAGAGGTAAATGAGTATTTTAAATGAATAGGAAAATGAGTAGGTGTGTTGTCCGAATGAGAAGGAAAAGATGAGGAGTACGTGGTTGCTTGTCTAAAGGAGGATGTGTGTGTGAGTATGTGTATGGAACATGTGTTTTGAAATGATGAGGCCATGACAAGTATGTGTGTACGTGTTTGGTAAGTTTGGGTTGAATGTGTGTTTTTCTTTATACATATAAGTATATTTTTATTCTATTAATTATACACACCAGACCTTAATTTTCCTTTTATCTAATTTAATTTTCCTTAAATTTCGTAGGCTCTATAATTTGACTTACTATCTAGCTCCCATAAATTAATCATTTTATTAAATTTTGGGATGTTACAGATTTGGCATACCAATCAAGGGCGATTACAAAGAAGATGGCGGCTGGGGATGAGGGTGTGGTGTTGTTCGTGATGGCGTTCACGGCCATGATGGAGGCAAATCATCGAATCCAAGCACCCTAATAGTGGAGGCTTTAATGAGCAGATTCTGATTCTGTTAAAACTCCTCAGAGTTTGCTTTAATGGTGGAAAGAATAGAGAGGGGGAGGAGGAAGGAGAGGAAGAAAATGGGTCATAATTTATCATGGCCATGTTTGGCATTTCACATATTTTATTTTATTTTTGATTATGTGGCATAATATCCTACATGGCAAAGCCACCTCATCATTTGTTGGTCAACTAACAGTTGATTATTTGGATTTTTAACGGTTGGATGAAACTGCTACCTTTTGGTGTGACTTTACCTCCTTGAAAACTTATTGGTATCCATAGTTTCTCACTAAAAACTTTTGGAGCAAAAATATACTTTAACCCTAATATAAAATTAGCATTCTCCACTCATCATAGGGATATGAGTAGATCTAGATTTGTATTTTGTATTTCGTATTTTGTAACCAAATACAAAAGGTAAGCATGCTAAGGATGAAAATAACCGTTAAAAGTATAAAATTCACAAAATTTCTTTCACTTCATTTCTTCTTATTCATTTTTACCGAGTTTGCTAATTAGCGCGTAATTAAAAATAATAGTTATAACATTCCATTCATTAAAAATAAACTGATTTAGATTCTCAACAATCAAAAAGTAAGCTGCACCACAAGCAATTACTCAATTATAGTATGTTGATTCGATCCATTCCTTTATAACTTGTCATCTTTCCTTTATTTGGTAAAGAAAAACCACAAACAGTTGCGTTGCTATTTATAGTACGAACCTAAATCATGTGAAAATACTACTTTCTTTGGTACTAAAAAGAAATTAGTTAAATTAATTATTTTATTTATAAAAAATATATGTTGGCTTCCCCATCGTCAATAGCAAAGATGCCATGCCTTCTTCACAAATACCCACATTGACAATCCTGAACATTTAAAAGAAACAAACATGTGGCATTGAGGAAAGTCATGATACTAACTGATGCTTATATACATGCAATCAAGGAGCGATTGATTAGAATCCAAATCCATAAATAAACAATGAAGCTGGGAAAGAAACAAATGAACTAATACTGCATAAAAGAATTATAGAAAAAACCACATAGAAAATGTATCCTAAACAAATGGCTAGTATGGAACACATGAATATATATAATCTATATATAAGTTTGTGATGCTAGTAGGTCATAGACAGTGCAACTTACCTCAGATTCCATGGCATGAGCCCCACATCTATTTTCTCTACAAACAAAACAAAATGATCAAAGGTTCACTCTACTCTAAAGAATAATTGTCATGCTATAGGGCCAATCTCTAGATGGATATAAACAAGTTAAGGAGCTTAAAAGCAAGGGAAAATGAATTTTTCCTGCATGCTCTCAGCTCAAGTAGAGCAACATCCAGTTTTCTTCACAGCTGATACATCGTCGCGTGATCCAACATTAAGGGTCTGTCCTTTCGGCAAAGTTGCCGGATTATGCCCGACATCGAGAGCTTTCTTGCTCATTACGCTATAGATCTGTGTCAGCACTTCCATAAAGGCATCTTCTACATTCATGGATTCAAGAGCAGATGTTTCCATGAAGAATATACCCTCTTGCTCGGCAAAAGCTTTAGAATCCTCAGTCGATACCGCCCTTAGATGTCGAAGATCAGCTTTGTTCCCTATGAGCATTACAACAATATTGGCATCTGAATGATCTCTCATCTCCTTCAGCCATCTCCCCACATTTTCAAACGTTACATGACGGGTTACATCATAGACTAGTAAAGCGCCAACAGCCCCTCGATAATATGCACTCGTGATTGCTCGATACCTTTGATGCAAAAAGAAAACAGCAAAGTTAGGTAGATAGTTATTGATGCAAAATAAAGATTTAACTGATATTACTTCTAGATGTTCTTGACAACATTATGAATCAACTAGACACTTCATTGCATGGGCAACCATTTTACTTCACCATCTAACAATAGAGCTAATTTATAATCTAATCATGCATTGAATAATAATAAGGATTCATCATAAAAAGAGATTTTTTTTTTTTTTTACTTTTTCAAATGTTTCCACATCTACTCATGCATTTTCCCAATATATATTCATACTGGGCACCTGTTCATATTCCTTCTCATAGCACAGAAGAGCAATATCATTTAAAAGCTGATAGTTAACCATGGGATGATAATGGCGCAAAGATATTCTATAGATTTCATCTAAGAAAACATACTGCAACTACAAACTAAGCAACACTGCCAACGCCATAGGTGACAAGGATAGAATAACAGTTAGTTATTAAGTTAAACCAAATTCTGTTATGTATTAACCATAGTTGGTTGTGTGAATATTGTATAAATACTGTTTCCACATTATTGAAGAGTGACATATTCCATTTTCCTAAACATTCGTCACATGGTATCCATGATCAAAGGAATTCATCCAAGCATGAAATTTTTCTTCATCGTTATGGAAAAGTTTTCAAGTCTTCACAAGCATCTCAATCTCAGCCAATAAATCAATCCTTTCATGAGTGCTCTGTTTATTCTCATCATGACATTTCTATTCCCCAACCATAATAACAATATCAACATTTTACACATCCCATTGTATAAAACACGTTCCACATTGATTTCTCAACAAAAAGCAATCATAAAAGCTAGTTGTTTGTATATAATAGTCTTCGAATAACAAGTTCAACATGTACATAATTAAGGGCACAAAAAAATGTATCAAAAGAGAATCATCTTGATTCCTCATTCCATGAAAGCAATCATAGTTCCAAAATATCATTAACATGCTGAATCAAAGCTAGCCTCAAAAACATGAATCCAACCATAATGAAAATGGATGAGAATTTGAACCTTTCTTGACCTGCCGTGTCCCAAACCTGAGCCTTGACAACCTTATCGTCGATCCGAATGCTTCTGGCAGCGAACTCAACCCCAATGGTGGACTTAGATTGGAGGCTAAATTCATTCTTGGTGAATCTCGACAACAGATTCGATTTGCCAACACCAGAGTCGCCGATGAGAACCACTTTGAACAAATAATCGTATTCGTCATCGGCTTTGTACGCCCCCATTTGCCACACACGCTTTCTCTCGGGTGTAAGGCTACGAGGGAAAAAATAAGGAAGGGAGGGAAAAGAGAAAATAGATAAATATTATATTCCTTCGAATTTTGTTTTCTCTCAGAGATTCAAATGGGGCTGGCTTGAATCTTCGTAAAGTAACAAACTTTGTTTGGAATCCAAATTCGGGACGCTCACAAAACGGAAAATTTGTGGGGAAAAGAGGAGCCAATTGAATTGAAGATGGAGGCATCTTGGTTGGGCACAGGAAACATAACACAAATATTGTTTCTAAACCGGTGGGTTCAGTTCAAATTTTACCATTTTAGAACAAACCAAAATCTATATAAGATGTCATTTAAACCACTAGATTAAAAAACAGTAAACATAAAACTTGATTAGAAATAAATAATAACTATAAACAACAACAACAAAGCATTTATCCCACTAGGTGGGGTCGGCTACATGGATCGCACGACGCCATTGTGCTCTGTCAAAAACTATAGATTTCGATATATTATTAATTAAAAGGTCTCTCTCTATGATCTCATTGAGCGTTCGTTTCGGCCTTCCTCGACCTCGTCTAATAGGACTCCATCCTGCTTGATCCACCCTTCTCACCGGAGCACTCAAAGGCCTACGTTGAACATGTCCAAACCACCTCAAATGATTTTCTACCATTTTTTCTTCAATAGGAGCCACTCCCACTCGTTCATGTATATGAGTATTACGAATCTTATCTTTTCTTGTATGGTCACTCATCCATCTCAACATCCTCATCTCAGCGACTCCCATTTTATGCTCATGTTGTCCCTTTAAAGCCCAACATTCACTACCATATAGCATTGCTGGTCTTATAGCAGTCTGATAGAACTTTCCTTTTACCTTATTAGGTACTTTATGATCACAGATAAGTCCAGTAGTTTTTCTCTATTTATACCATCCGGCCTGAATTATGTGATCGACATCACTATCAATTTCACCATTTTGTTGTATAATTGATCCCAAATATCTAAATTTTGTCACTTGTGGGATGACTTGTCCTCCCAATTTAACTTTCACTTCCCTTTGGCTTTGTCCTTTATCAAACTTGCAATGCATATATTCAGTTTTGTTTCTACTAAGACGAAAGCCCCTCAATTCCAAAGTCCGTCTCCATATCTCAAGTTTAGAATTAATATCTTCTCTGGATTCAGCCAACAGAACTATATCATCTGTAAAAAGCATGCATGTAGGGATCTCCTCCTTTATAGGCTCAGTTAGAACATCTATCACTAGGTTGAACAAATAAGGACTCAACGATGATCCCTGATGTAGTCCAATCCGATGTAGTCTAATCCTTATAGGAAAGTCCTTTGTAACACCTCCAGGCGTTCTAACATTGGTTGTAACCCCCTCATACATGTCCTGAATGGCTTTGATATTAGCAACCCTCACCCCCCCTTCTTTTCCAAGGCTTTCCAAAGTACATCTCTTGGCACCCGGTCATACGCTTTTTCCAAATCAATGAAGACCATATGCAAATCTCTTCTCTTGCTCCTATACTTTTCCATTAGCCCCCTTAATAAATAAATCGCTTCTGTTGTAGACCTTTCCGGCATGAATCCAAATTGGTTTTCAGCGATATCTGTCTCCAACCTTAATATGTGTTCAATTACCTTTTCCCACAATTTTATTATATGACTCATTAGCTTAATTCCTCTATAGTTTGCACAATTCTGGATATCCCCTTTATTCTTATAAATAGGAACCAAAGTACTTTTTCTCCACTCATCCGGCATTTTCTTAGTTCGAAAGATTTCATTAAATAATTTTGTGAGCCATAACACACCCTCTTCGCCCAAACATTTCCAAACTTCAATAGGAATATCATCAGGTCCGACAGCTTTACCATTTTCCATTTTCTTAAGAGCTTCATTAACCTCGCCAATTCGAATCCTGCGGTAAAATGACAAATTGAGATCACTTCCTCGAGTTGTCAAATCTTCCGTGTCACAATGCGACCCTTCCTCACCATCATTGAACAACTTATAAAAGTAGGCTTCCCACCTATCCTTAATATCTCCATCAGTAACCAAAATTTTTCCTTCTTCGTCCTTTATACACCTCACTTGGTCTAAGTCTCTCGATTTTCTCTCCTTGTTCTTAGCAATCTTGTAAATCTTGCGCTCTCCCGCCTTTGTTCCTAACTCCTTATAAAACTCCTCATATGCTTTATTACGAGCATCACTCGCGGCCTTTTTAGTCTCCTTTTTAGCCATGCGATACCTTTCCCAATTTTCATCATTATTACATAAGTGTATGGCTTTAAAACAATCTTTCTTATATTTGGTTTTCTCTTGAACACTTTCATCCCATCACCAAGTCTCTTTGTCTTGTCGACCAAGACCTTTTGATTCTCCCAAAGTTGCTTTAGCAACATGTTGGACTTTTTTAGACATATTTTCCCACATAACATTAGCATTACTCTGAAACTCCCACTCTCCTTCCTCTAGGAGAGTTCTCTTAAAAATCTCCATTTTATCTCCCTTCAATTGCCACCACCTGACCCTTTGGTTTAAAACTTACCGGCGCTTTTGTTTTACATACTTAATATTCACATCAAGGACCAAAATCATATGTTGTGTTGTCACGCCATCCCCTGGGATCACTTTGCAGTTAGTACAAAAACGTCTATCAGAATTCCTTACCAAAAAGAAGTCAATTTGTGTCCTTATGGCTCCACTCTTGTATGTTATTAAATGCTCATCTCGCTTCTTGAAGCAAGTGTTAACAATCTTAAGGTTATAAGCAAGGGAGAAATCAATAATAGATTGACCTTCATTATTGAGCATCCCAAATCCAAAACCACCATGAGCCCTTGCATGAGGTCCTGCCTCCTTACCAACATGTCCATTAAGAACTCCTCCAATAAAAATCTTTTCGGTTAGTGGGATACTTTGAATTAATCCCTCCAAATCTTCTCAGAATTTTTCCTTAAGATGTGCAGCTGCCCCTACTTGAGGTGCATATGCACTGATAATGTTTATAGTATCCTTCCCAACAATCATTCTTAAGGAGATAATTCTATCCTCAATCCTCTTAACGTCCACCACACTCTTCCTCCATTCCTTATCAGCGATGATACCAACATCATTCCTTCCATTGACCTTTTCTGTGTACCAAAGCTTACAATCATTAATTTCCCGAGACTTTTCTCCTGCCCATTTAGTTTCCTAGAGACACAGGATATCAATCTTTCGATCTTTCATTACTCCCACCACCTCCCAAGATTTTCCGCTTAGAGTCTCAATGTTCCAAGTGCCAAATCTGATCTTCTTCTCATGAACTAGCTTCTTTAGCCGCCTCCGTCCAGAAGAGAGCGGTAGCCCTTGCTCATTTAACACTACATCCGGGCGATGATGCAGCGGCTCTCGCTCACTTCTCACTGTACTCGAGCCATACAGTGCGTTACTTACAAGTAACGACCTAGCATTAGCACAATTTCTTCGTTGATCCATATTCATAAGAGATTCGACAGGGTTTTACGTTAGCTGTCGGGGCCTAACACAACCCTCCTCCTTTACCCGGGCTTGGGACCGGCTATAAATATAGGCGGAGTTAGAAATAAATAATAACTATAAAAATATTTTAAAAAATCTATGTTTTATTAGTTCTCCATCAAAATGCCCTCTCTACATGGATAAATTGTCAGAGCCTTATTACCCAATTGGAATTAAGCACCTCGTTTAAGGTCTTCTTAAACATTACATTGCGAGTTCAAACACTCTGAAAGATATATTGATGCGTTAGTTATAGTTAATAACCTTGATAAGGTACAAGGAAAAAAATAATAAAAGTATCATCAGGTTCATATACTTTTAATTAGCTCTAGTTTATGTCCCTATATTTTTTTCCGTTGTCTTGTTCCCATACTTTATGCCGTCCAAAATATTGGTCCATATTACAATCCACATGAACCTATTTTATAGCGTCAAAGCCAAATCAACAAGTTAATATTGACAAGCTCGGATCCAAATTCTTGTGAAATTACAAGGACGGACATTTTAGGAAAAAATTAATAAAAAAAGTATAAAAATCAAAACCAAAATTCATTTAAAGCGAGTTTTGGGGTTTAATCCAATCATGACAACAACCATGCTTTTCATATGTTGCTCACTAGATTAAAATCTCTGTTTTTTTTTTTTTTTTGGATAGAGGGAAAGGCATTAGCCTGTAGAGGAATCAATAAGATCAAAAGCTATGACATTGTGCCCAAAATAAAATAAAAACAAAGCAAATGTTCACAATGTTCGAGAGCTTCAATTAAAATTGTAGTTTTTTTAATGAAAGTCAAATGTTTATAAATGAAAAATGAGTACATCAATGAAGTGCATTACATTTTCAAGCCAAAAAAGTGTGGCTGTTCCTGAAAAAACTAAAATTTCTGCCACCAATGAGAAATAAACTTTCTTGAAAATAAATCCAGATACAAGATTAGAGATATCCAGTAAACAACATTGGCTGACATCTGTTTGTACAAATTACTTGCAGATATTGCCTTTGATATTCCTGATAAAGAGATGAATTTGTAATCCACAAAGGCATGCTCTGAAGCAAAGTTGAGCTAACAATGGAAACGACGTGACCTTTTACCATACGAATGAGACCAAAGATTGGCCTTGGAATCCAATGCAAGCTCTGCAAATTTTCTTTGAATTCTGCTTGTATTTCTTCATAATAATAATAAGCCATCCAAGCCATGAAACGCTATCAACACTTTGAACTGGAGCAGAAGTAGAGGGTGACTTTCTGACCGTTAAATCTGATTCAAATGCAAATTTAGCAAATGCTACTGCATGTTTAATATCTTTGAATGTTACCAAAGGATCGGCAGAGCATGCACTATGAACAATCAGATTCCTTTTCATCCAAATGGCAGCAACCGTTTTGATTATTTCAATCACCATGTGTGTGTGTCTATCATTGTAGTCTTCGTTTCAATTAAAATTAAAGACCCGATTATTTCGAATATATGTGTTTCATAATGTTGTCACTGGCCTTCATTAGATGAAAATCAATTGACTTTTGTCATCTTTTGTCTATCAAGATTCAGTGGGCCCGCTGGCAAAAAAAATTCAGTGGGCCCAATCCAGGGACCAAGGAGAAATTCAACTAGACATAGTTTGGGCCTTAATTCTCTCCAAGTGAATTTGGGGTTTAAAGTGACAAGAGAAATAAGAGTTCTGTGGGGCCCACATGGTACTAGCCCAATAAGACATTTTTTTTTACCCCAATTAAAAATGTAGAAACTCAAGTACATTTCAGAAGGGAGACAGCCTCCCTTTTGGACATGCTACATGAGTTCATAAAGGGCTTGACCGTGTAACAAAAAAAAAATTAAAAAAAAATAGCTTAAGAGAATGGATATAAAAAAGTAAGGGTTGTTTGTTTCTGTTTTCTTTTTTTTTTCCCCAATAACATTTGTTTCTGTTTTCTGTTTTCTGTTTTTTATTTTAAAAATTTTTTTAAAAAAAAAGTTTTAAGAACAAAAATAATCTATTTAGATAGTTGTTTTAAAAAATCTTTTTTTTCCGCCGCCAATGATAAAGTGGCAATGGTTGTTGCCGATAAGTGCAATGTCAATAGCGAATAAGTAATGGCCTTAAAAAAATAAAAAATAGAAAAATAAAAATAAGAAAACAAAACTATTTTTGTTTTTTAGTTTTTAAAAATAAATTTCTTTTTATTTTTTAAAGAAAACAGTTTTTCAAACAATTTTTTAAATTTTTTTTAAGAAGAAAATCAAACAAGCCCTAAAGCTTCCAAGTGATTGCTTAAAGGCAATTTCTTCTATTGATGACCCAATAATGATTTACATACTGACAAGTGTTATAAATATTACAATATAAGAGTTGATGTCTATAACTTTTCAAGAGATGTATGTTAGAATTCTATACTTAAAGCCATATAACTTATAACATAAATGACTAGTGATAGTTTTCTATAATTAATGTACATAACCTACAAATACTTTATATTCTACAGTTATGTAGATTTACTCTTTTATTGTAACTCTTGTAATAGAAGTTAAAGACTTATAGCATATAAATAGTAGGCATGTATCAAAAGTTGTAAGTTTGAAATGAAATGAGAATCACTCTCTATTTGCTCTTCAATTCTCTCTTATATTTCTTCATCTCAATCACTCTTGCATTTTCCTTATTTTTACAAAATGTTGTCAGCACAAGTTTGCTATGAAGATATGAGGTATAAGTTCTTTGTAAACTAATATGTTATTGAGGTATATAATAATGCTTTCTATTAGCTTTTCTTTACTCAATTTTCCCCCTTACTCAATTATCATGTCAATTTTAATTTCCTATACCTCTACTACATATTATGTTGTTTCTTTTATGTTATTTATTCTATTTTTTTAAAATACATTAATATTTGTCCTCATCATCTTATTCTAGATGCGTCATACTTATTTTATGTTGTCGTTTTCTTCTTTCTTTTGACAATCCATGCTGATATTGCTCACATTTTACATACATTTAGTCTTATTTCATGTCATGTCATGTCATTAGTTTGCCTCAGTTTCTCCATTTCTTTTACTTCCCCTTCCCTAATTTCAGATATATATTGTAAAATAACTTTATGTTTTGTTTAATGTCATTTTGCCTTTGATTAAAAAATAAAAAGCGGGTCACACAAGTATTTTTTTTCTTTTATTACAATTTCCACACACACATGTGCATACATTCATACATGTGTGTGTAGAGAGATATATATGTACACACACATAGATATATACATATATATACACATATGCATACACACACATATGTATGTGCGCGCGCGTGCGTACACATATAATATATATATTATATGTATATGTATTATGCATATAGATACTGTAACGGTTTATTGCTCATATATATTTACCAAGCATTGTGTTATGTTGCTTTGGATATTCATTTAATATTACTACACTTTCTGTTATACATGTGTTTGTATATATATTGAAACATGGATTGCATATATTGCGTTACTATATATATGTATTTAGTTTCTCTCTCTTTTGTGCTTACTCTATATTATACTTATAATTCTGATTTTATCATTTGAAATTTAAGTTTATTCTTATATATGTCTATATTAATCAATTAGATATATATTGGTATTTTCTTTTAATTCCATTGAATGGCCAACAGCTATGGTGCATATAATTTTGTGATTAAATGGCCAGAAGCCATTTAAATAATTATTTTTTATTTTGTGATTGGATGACTAGAAGTCACATCACTTTTGTAATGGTTTTTTTTTTTTTTGTAAAAAGAACACTATCAATTCCAATAAATGGAATGGCAAGAAAAATTTGTGATACTTTGATGACCTAATTTTAAGAATATCAAGCCAGCTAAAAGTTCAAATATCAAATGAAAAAAAGAAAAAAACTTGTAGCTTTCAAAGATTTTGTGTGGTCCTGAAGACCAAATTGATAATGAAAGATTTTTGGTGGTCTAGAAGACTAAATTAATAATGTGCCATTGAAATGAAAGCACAAAACATATATATAAGAATAATAGTGACTGTGACCATATTATAATGTAAAAATTGACAATTGAAGGTCAATAATATTCTACCTTGCCATGATCATTGAAAAATAATGTCTTTATGGCCATCAAAATAATATAATATAATGGCAAAGATTACAAAATGGCAAGAAGCCACATAGCTAAATATGTATTAATTTATTGAAAGTAAAGGTTAAAATAGTTGGAAAGTCAAAAGGACTATGAGATGTTATAAAAAAAAATATATCAAAAGAGGCAATAAGTTGTAGAAAAAGATACCCAAATTTATTGTAGAGGAAAAAGGAAATAATCATAAGCCCATAAGGCTATATGATATTTATTTTGTTTTATTATTGTTTAAATTTTTTATAATTAACTTGTGTGATAGAAATTATTATAAGTATTTGATACTGTGATATTGATATCATAAGTGATATATGTAATCAAATAGACCAAAAAGTAATTATAGATCATTTTGATATATATATATATATATATATATATATATATAATTATTATGGTATGTGGATGTTATAATTCAATGGTCTTTTAGGTTTCCACCACATGGTTAATGAATATGCCCTATTGTAACACCTTATTTTCTAAAGTCTTTAGATTAGTTTAAATATATAATGGTTTCAAACTTGAGACCAAAACAATTTAAATTCCTAATTTAAGGCAGAGTTTAATATTATATTTGTATAGGATTTTCAAAAACTTTTTAAAATAAATATGTATGGTCTAAATTTTAGTTTGTAAATTCATTATCTTTATTAGTTTAAAAATCTTTTATTTAAAATACAGGGCATTTTCTATCCATAGCTCGCGTCGTGATGGTTAACTTATGGGTTTCTGGATACCAATACGTTATCGAAAGTCTAGCGTACGGATTACAACTTATACAGTCTGCGTCGAGAGTACCAGTACTACCATCGCTACTACTACTACTTATAAATATTTTACAGTCATCCAAAATAAAATGATAACCAAATAGTCCATAATTTATTTGTCTCTTCTTCGTCCGTCTATATTACCTTCTTGCCCTTAGAGCTGGACGCCTTTGTTGTATATCATTTGTTGAAAAAGGGGTGAGATTCAAAAGAATCTCAGTAGTACACAGATCACTCATATAATATGCAAATACTAAGCATGTAAAACAAATCATCAAACAACACAACTTATAGAAATGCATCACATAAAAGGGCCTAACCGGTCCCTTATCACAGACTCACAGCGCTTGAGATTCACAATCTGGCTGCCCAGGGCCTTTGCCCCATACAAGATATAGTCACGGGCTTTCTGCCTCAAACCTACCTGGCTTAAGACGCCCCCGGGTAACTCCCGGTGTAACTTGTACTTACGGGTCTTACCGCCTATGGACTATCTGTCCCACATATATACAGATAATATGGTACACATACATGGCATCACATATGATATAAGAGATAAGGTACTACCTAACAGTCTTTCCAAATTTGGTTCATGTTCTCAGTCTCTTAGGCGTCCTGGGCAAATGTCAAATCCTATAATTTATAATTTACGGACGGACGAATTATTACTTATTCCAAAATAATTTAAGATACTTTGTTAGGTTATCATTATAGCTAATACCTTAAATCCAGTAGGTATTTAATGGACTCATACCAACTCTAAGTATTTAACTTAACCTTTAGAGTCCCAATTATTTCAAAAATACCCTTACTTTTTATTTTTGCACTATTACTCAATTCTGACAGAATTTTCAATAATTTTTGAAAATTCATATCTTGGCCTAGAAATATCCAATTAAGGTGGTTCCAAATTCTACGTGTCACTTATGAAGTCTATTTTAATAGAAAAATACGTTTAACTACCACCTATCCATGAATAATTCTCAGTTTTAAAGTTTTCTCGCATTGCCAGAAAATCTTTCCAGTTTCAATAGCTTAACTTCTAAAATTCATAACTAAATATATAGAACTCCAAATGGGATGGTTCAAAATCCTATATGATCATATTTAAGTATATTTGCAGGGAAAAATATTATAATTTATAAATTATAGCCAAAAAATTTCCAGAATTTCGTCAAACCTCGTCTGTACCATAAAACGTTCCAGATTCATCATCTAACTTTAAAAATTTATATCTCACTATTTATAAACCCAAATGATACATATTATATATCAAATTAAAGCTTAAGATGTCTACGTTCCTTCTGGAAAATTGCATAATTTTCGGACTAGTTTGGGTTACCGAAATGTATTTTACAACCAATATGATTTCAGAGAAACTAACCGAACAGCAACTCCTCTTATTTTCTAAAAATTCTAGACTTATATATAATCATCCAAAAATCATAATCTCATGTATTCCCATATAATTTTTTGTATAGAATTCATTGGAAACCTCAAATTTATCAAATTCTAATTCCTTCCTTATGTACTATTTTGCCCAAAACAAAACCTGACAAGACAACAATTCATTATATTAGGCTCTTATACTTCCCAAAATACCCAAAAATAGCCTCAAATTAACTAGAAAGAGTTAAAAATATAAAAAGGGAACTCACCTATATTAGGATATGAATTTGTATGTAGAACTTGTAATCACTTCTTCCTTCCTCTGGTAGCACCGATTACTCTTACGTATCTCTCTTTCTCTATTATGTGTCTCTTGCTCTCTCTTTTTCACTCACTCTCTCTTTTCTTTCTTTTTGGATGTTGGCTGAGGAAAATGAGAAGTGTGTGTGTGTGTGCTTCGGTGTGATTAAGACATTGAGAGAGAGGGTTGTTTTTTTTAATTATTAAAAATGTGTATGTGTGTGCCATGTGGGTAGTGTGTGTGTTATTTAATTATATGATTATGTGTGTGTATTGCATGTGATGTGTGGGAAGAGGGTGTGTGTGTTTTGATTATTATAATATATATAGGTATGTTTTTATCCTATTAATTACACACACTAGGTCTTTATTTTTCCCTTTGTCTAATTTAAGATTCCTTATATTTCATAGGTTTCATAATTTGGCTTACTATCTAACTCCCATAAATTAATCCTTAGCCTTTGAATAAATTTTGGTATGTTACAATTCTCCCCCCGTAAAATAAATTTCGTCCCCAAAATTTGTTACACTTCTTGAGATATAAACTCCGGGTAACATTTCTTCAGGTCCTCTTCAACTTCCCAAGTTGCTTCCCTTGGAGACAGTCCCTTCCACACCACCTTCACGAATGGTATGCTTCGATGTCTGAGTCGTTTTTCTTGTCTGTCAATGATTTGTTCTGGCTCAGCCTCATATGTGAGATCATCTCGCATATCCACATTTTCATATTCCATAATATGTTCAGGGTCTAGTTGGTACTTCTTCAACTTTGAGACATGAAACACATCGTGCAATCTACTCAAGTTTGGGGGTAAGGCTATTCGATATGCTATTGGCCCAATTGTTGCCAATATTTCAAATGGACCAATGTAACGTGGTCTAAGTTTTTTCCTTTTGATTGCCCTACCGATTCCGGTAACAGGAGATACCTTCAAAAATACATGATCTCCCACTTCAAACTCTAGAGATCTTCTCCTTTTATCAGCATAGCTTTTCTGTCTACTTTGCGCTGTTAGGAGCCTCTTTTTGATAGTCCTGATTTACTCTGTGGTTTGATCTACCAGGTCCGGCCCATATAGTCTTCGTTCATTCAATTTTGTCCAGCATAGGGGTGATTGGCACTTCCTACCGTACAATGCTTCATAAGGAGCCTTTTTTATACTCGCATGATAGCTATTATTGTAAGCGAATTCAGCGAGTGGAAGGAAATGATCCCAACTTCCCTTGAAATCCAATACACATGCTCTTAACATATCTTCCAGCATCTGTATGGTTCTTTCTGACTGTCCATCCGTCTGTGGATGATAGGCCGTACTGAATTTCAGCTTCGTACCTAGAGCTTCATGTAGAGCTTTCCAGAATCTTGATGTCAATCTGGGATCTCGGTCGGAGATAATGCTCTTCAGTGTACCATGGAGTTTGATTATCTCCCGTATATATATTTCCGCTAACTTCTCTGGGGAATATCTGGCATTAATGGGTATGAAATGTGCCGTCTTGGTGAAACGGTCGACAATTACCCAAATGACATCATAGTTTCTAATTTTGGGTAAACCCATCACTAGATCCATGGTGACACTTTCCCACTTCCATTCTGGAATTTCTGGACTCTGTAGAAGTCCTGGTGGTCTCTGATGTTTAATCTTTACCTTCTGACAAGTGAGACATCGGGCCACATACTTGGTCACATCGTTTTTTAGCCCTGGCCACCAGTACATGGATTTCAAATTGTGATACATCTTAATCATTCTTGGGTGAAGGGTGTAATGACTCTTGTGTGCCTCATCCAGGATTTTCCGCCTCAGATCAGCCTTTGGTGGTACATATATTCACTGATTGTATCTAACCAATCCACTTGGCGAAAGATCGTGATCTTGGGTTTCACCTTTTTCAATCATCCCTCGGATCAACTGGGCTCGTTCATCTTGCATTTGAGCTTCTTCAATTTCTACTCTCAGATTGCTTTCTTCCTGACTAACACTAAAATTAGCTAGGAGTACTTCATTCGGTTTGTATGCATTCAGAAATACTTGATTTGTCAAGTTTAGATCCCTGAATTCCTCTAACAATTTCTGTTCTCGGACCATCATAACTGCTACTTGCACCGCTTTTCTACTTAAGGCATCAGCAACAACATTTGCCTTTCCTGGATGATATTTAATCTCTAGATTATAATCTTTTAACAACTCCATCCAGCGACGTTGTCTCATATTCAATTCTTTTTGATCATGTAGATACTTGAGGCTCTTGTGGTCACAATACAACTCTACAGTACTACCATACAGGTAGTGTCGCCATATTTTCAATGCAAACACGATTGCCGCAAGCTCTAAATCATGAGTGGGATAGTTCTTCTCGTGAGGCTTCAGCTGTCGAGAGGCATACGCCACCACTCTGCCCTGCTGCATAAGGACACATCACAATCCCTGCTTACTAGCATCACTGTAAACCACATAGGGCTCACTGGGATCTGGAATAATCAGTACTGGTGCAGATGTCAACCTCTCCTTCAGCTCCGTGAAGCTCCTCTCACATTTGGAATCCCACACATATGTTTGATTCTTTCTCGTGAGCTTTGTCAACGGCATGGCGATCCTAGAGAAATTTTGAATAAATCTTCGGTAATAACCAGCAAGACCCAGAAAACTGCGTATCTCTGTTACAGTTTCTGGCCTCTTCTAGTTTAGTACTGCCTCCACCTTACTAGGATCCACAAAGACTCCTTCTTGTGAAATTACATGGCCCAGAAATTTAACTTTTGAAAGCCAGAATTCACATTTACTCAGTTTAGCAAAGAGTTACTTTTCTCTCAGAATTCTCAGCACTATTCTCAAATGCTCTTCATGTTCCTCTTTACTCTTAGAGTATATTAGGATGTTGTCAATGAAGACTACCACGAACTGATCCAGATATTGATGAAAAATTCGGTTCATGTAATCCATGAACACAGCAGGTGCATTGGTCAGTCCGAAAGGCATCACCAAGAACTCATAGTGTCCATATCTGGTTCTAAAAGCTGTCTTCGATACATCCTCAGCTTTTACTCGCAACTGATGGTAGCCCAATCTCAAATCAATCTTTGAGAATACGCTAGAACCAGATAGTTGATCGAGAAGATCATCAATCCTGGGGAGTAGATATTTGTTCTTGATGGTCACCTTATTCAGCTCCCGGTAATCAATACATAACCGTAGGCTCCCGTCCTTCTTCTTAACAAACAATAATGGAGCTCCCCATGGTGAAACACTAGGTCGTATAAACCCTTTCTCTAGTAATTCTTCAATTTGCTTCTCCAATTCTGCCATTTCATTTGGTGCCATTCGGTAAGGAGCTTTGGAAATAGATCCGGTACCCGGCATAATCTCAATAGCGAATTCAACTTCCCTTTCTGGAGGTAATCCACTAATGTCTTCTGGAAATACCTCAGGGAATTCATTCACAACAGGTATACTCTTAATCATTACATCTGATTCTGCCTAAACTGAGAATAATATCAGATACCCCTGACACCCTTTTCTCAGACATTTCTCAGCTTCAGCTACGGAGAGAAAATTTAGGTTAATGCTAGCATCATTGCCTTTATGTGGTTCAAGATATTCAATTCTCTTGTTACTACAGTCCAACAAAACATTGTTCGCCGTTAACCAGTCAATGCCTAGGATAACTTCCAGTTTGTAGAGTGGTAGATAGATCAAATCTATCACTGACTCCCGCCCCGCTACATTTATAATACAATTCAAACAAGCATCTGAAGTAATAGCTCTAGCACCCATCGGTGTAGATACAATCAAATCATACGATAATTTATGCACATTTAGCCCTAACTCTTTAGCACACTGAGAGGAAATAAACGAATTACTAGCACTAGAATCAAATAAGGCTTGTAATGTGGTACCATTAAGAAGGATTGTACATTGGATCATCTCTGGAGATTTCTGGGCCTCCTCATGGGTCATTGTAAATACTCTTCCTTGAGTGTTAGGCCTAGGCTCTACTGCCCGCTGTTTACATTCACTAGCAAAGTGATCTGGTTGATGACAGATGTAACAAATTATCTGTCTATCACACGTTCTGCCAGGATGCACCTTACCACATTGAGAACATGTTGGATCTGTAAAGGATCCCTGATTTCCACGGTTATCTGGCTTGTAAGGTCTCTTATCATTTCCCCTGAATGATGATCCCTGACCCTTCCGTTTCTAAGGAAAACTTCCCCGACTAGGCCCACTGTGGTTGCTGGTATTCTTAGCTGGATTTCGATCTCGCAGGTTGTACTCCGTGATCCGGCATTCTTCTACTTCTTTGTTAAAATTTTCGAATTTTCGGGCGGCTAACCGATCTTTCAAGTAACGCTTCAATCCTCTGATCAGTAGATCTGAGCTCCACTGCTCACCTTCTTTGTTTCGCATGTAAGAGGAGTAACGGGACAAGTGAGTGAATCGAGAGAGATATTCATCGAAGGTCTCCTCTTCACCTTGTCGGATAGATAAGAACTCTGTCTCTTTTTCGATTCTCACAGATTTGGGGAAGTATTTTTCATTAAACTTCTCCTGGAATAGCTCCCAAGTCACATGAATACTCTGGGTTCGCAACATCATAGCTATATTCCTCCACCATTGGTCTGCATCCCCCTCTAGTTTGTACACCGCTAGTCGTGCCTTTATCTCAGAAGAACACTCCAATATTTCAAAAATTTTCTCCAGCCTGATTATCCAGTTTTCAGCTTCTTGAGGATCAAATTTCCCGTTGAATAATGAGGATTGGTGTTTACCGAACTCTGTAACCCAATACTGTATGTTTCATTCCTCACGGATTGGTCCCCCATGAGATTCTTGATTCGGTGTTATTGGTGGTTGTGACTCCTTATGTTGGGTTGATTCTTTCTCATTTTCTGTTTCCTCTTGAATTGTTTCATTATTTACTGAATTCCCCCTATCTTCATTTTGCTTAGCTTTTACTTCTTGGAGCTCTTCCCTAAGTTCTTGTATCATGGCTCGCTGTTCAGTAAGCATGCCAAGCATTTGTTGCATAAGATCAGGTCTAGCATTTGATTCCAAATTATCATTTCCGTGTCTACCTCTACCTCAGCCTCTGCCGCGGCCTCTTCCGCTGGCTCTACCACCTCTTATAATTGCCATCTTTATATTTCACTATATTAAAATGAGGAAAAAGGTAAATTTCACATAGTCATATGTCAGCATACTATTCTGATAATGCTAGAACCTTATGCTCTGATACCAAAAATGTAACACCTTATTTTCTAAAGTCTTTAGATTAGTTTAAATATATAATGGTTTCAAACTTGAGACCAAAACAATTTAAATTCCTAATTTAAGGCAGAGTTTAATATTATATTTGTATAGGATTTTCAAAAACTTTTTAAAATAAATATGTATGGTCTAAATTTTAGTTTGTAAATTCATTATCTTTATTAGTTTAAAAATCTTTTATTTAAAATACAGGGCATTTTCTATCCATAGCTCGCGTCGTGATGGTTAACTTATGGGTTTCTGGATACCAATACGTTATCGAAAGTCTAGCGTACGGATTACAACTTATACAGTCTGCGTCGAGAGTACCAGTACTACCATCGCTACTACTACTACTTATAAATATTTTACAGTCATCCAAAATAAAATGATAACCAAATAGTCCATAATTTATTTGTCTCTTCTTCGTCCGTCTATATTACCTTCTTGCCCTTAGAGCTGGATGCCTTTGTTGTATATCATTTGTTGAAAAAGGGGTGAGATTCAAAAGAATCTCAGTAGTACACAGATCACTCATATAATATGCAAATACTAAGCATGTAAAACAAATCATCAAACAACACAACTTATAGAAATGCATCACATAACAAGGCCTAACCGGTCCCTTATCACAGACTCACAGCGCTTGAGATTCACAATCTGGCTGCCCAGGGCCTCTGCCCCATACAAGATATAGTCACGGGCTTTCTGCCTCAAACCTACCTGGCTTAAGACGCCCCCGGGTAACTCCCGGTGTAACTTGTACTTACGGGTCTTACTGCCTATGGACTATCTGTCCCACATATATACAGATAATATGGTACACATACATGGCATCACATATGATATAAGAGATAAGGTACTACCTAACAGTCTTTCCAAATTTGGTTCCTGTTCTCAGTCTCTTAGGCGTCCTGGGCAAATGTCAAATCCTATAATTTATAATTTACGGACGGACGAATTATTACTTATTCCAAAATAATTTAAGACACTTTGGTAGGTTATCATTATAGCTAATACCTTAAATCCAGTAGGTATTTAATGGACTCATACTAACTCTAAGTATTTAACTTGACCATTAGAGTCCCAATTATTTCAAAAATACCCTTACTTTTTATTTTTGCACTATTACTCAATTCTGACAGAATTTTCAATAATCTTTGAAAATTCATATCTTGGCCTAGAAATATCCAATTAAGGTGGTTCCAAATTCTACGTGTCACTTATGAAGTCTATTTTAATAGAAAAATACGTTTAACTACCACCTATCCATGAATAATTCTCAGTTTTAAAGTTTTCTCGCATTGCCAGAAAATCTTTCCAGTTTCAATAGCTTAACTTCTAAAATTCATAACTAAATATATAGAACTCCAAATGGGATGGTTCAAAATCCTATATGATCATATTTAAGTATATTTTCAGGGACCAATATTATAATTTATAATTTATAGCCAAAAAATTTCCAGAATTTCGTCAAACCTCGTCTGTACCATAAAATGTTCCAGATTCATCATCTAACTTTAAAAATTTATATCTCACTATTTATAAACCCAAATGATACATATTATATATCAAATTAAAGCTTAAGATGTCTACTTTCCTTCTGGAAACTTTCATAATTTTTGGAATATGTTTGGTTACCGAAATGTATTTTACAACCAATATGATTTCAGAGAAACTAACCGAACAGCAACTCCTCTTATTTTCTAAAAATTCTAGACTTATATATAATCATCCAAAAATCATAATCTCATGTATTCCCATATAGTTTTTTGTATAGAATTCATTGGAAACCTCAAATTTATCAAATTCTAATTCCTTCCTTATGTACTATTTTGCCCAAAACAAAACCTGACAAGACAACAATTCATTATATTAGGCTCTTATACTTCCCAAACTACCCAAAAATAGCCTCAAATTAACTAGAAAGAGTTAAAAATATAAAAAGGGAACTCACCTATATTAGGATATGAATTTGTATGTAGAACTTGTAATCACTTCTTCCTTCCTCTGGTAGCACCGATTACTCTTACGTATCTCTCTTTCTCTATTATGTGTCTCTTGCTCTCTCTTTTTCACTCACTCTCTCTTTTCTTTCTTTTTGGATGTTGGCTGAGGAAAATGAGAAGTGTGTGTGTGTGTGCTTCGGTGTGATTAAGAGATTGAGAGAGAGGGTTGTTTTTTTTAATTATTAAAAATGTGTATGTGTGTGCCATGTGGGTAGTGTGTGTGTTATTTAATTATATGATTGTGTGTGTGTGTATTGTGTGTGATGTGTGTGAAGAGGGTGTGTGTGTTTTGATTATTATTATATATATATCTATGTTTTTATCATATTAATTACACACACTAGGTCTTTATTTTTCCCTTTGTCTAATTTAAGATTCTTTATATTTCATAGGTTTCATAATTTGGCTTACTATCTAACTCCCATAAATTAATCCTTAGCCGTTGAATAAATTTTGGTATGTTACACCTATAACCCCTAAATTGAAAGGTTTCTTGTATTTATTCAAATAACTTTCAATTGTACAATTAAATTGTTTAATTCTCTTCTTTATGTATAATTATACAATTCATTTGTAAAGTGAAGTATATGGTGTATCTGAATATTATTTATACATCATGGAGTTTATCATGTCAAGCTCCAAATATACCTCTATTTTGTTCTAGGATTCGTGCTTCTCTATTGCTCCATAGATTTTTTAGCAAACGCTCAACTCATACCTCAACATGAAGGTACTTTCTTTCAGTTTTTTTAGCCCTACTTTTCATTTTAGTTTTATCTTCCATATCTTTTCTCCTCTAGAGCACTACTATGTTGCCTTAAATATATGTGTTGCTCTTTCTTAGTTTCCAAACATTAATTGCATTATGGGAAGGCATACAAATACTTGGCAATTTTGATTTTATTTGTTAAGCTATTGTTTTCCCCTAATTTCTTGTCTTGTTATTTCTTCTACTTTCTTGCATTATCATATGATATGTGTAAGTTTCATACATAGCAATTATATGATACATGATATGATGTATATAACATCCCAAAATTTAATGTAAGGATTAATTTATGGAAACTAGATAGTAAGCTCAATTTTGGAACCTACAAAATTTAAGGAAACTTAAATTTGACAAAGGGAAAAATTAGGACCTAGTGTGTGTAATAAATATGATAAAAATATACCTATATGTATATATAAAACTTACCAACACACACTCAATCACTCTCCTCTTCATTTGGCACCGCACACGTACTCCTCTTCTTTCTCTCCTCATTCGTACAACACAACACACACATGGTTCATACACAAGCACACACCTACGTACTCCTCCTCTTTCCATTCTCATTCATGCAACGTCTCACACACACATTCATCACTTTAATTTGACAGGTAGAACATAATTTTTGGACAAGTATATTAGGAGATATAGATTTTCAAAGTCATGCTATGTTTCTGGAGACTAATCTGGAATAAGGGTATTTTGGGAAATTATGGGAGTAATATGGTAAAACTGGGTAGATTTTGATATTTTTTCATGAAAATATATTTCAAGAGCTTCATGTAGGCTTTGGACCCAGTCAATTTCGATTTTTCTAGAATTAGTTATGATTTTTCAAAGTTAACTGAAAAATCTGCCAATTTGCTGAAGAATAGTAAAATTGCACTATGCAAAATTATATAGTGTATAAGCCACTGAAACTGAGATAATCAGCAGAATATGATTAAAGATAGTAGTAATACAATTAATAACCAATTACTTGTTAATTTTAATTTATAGGAACTGGTAAAAGCCCGAGCCGAAGAAAAAGTTTTGAAAAAACAATTGGACTGAAAAAGGACCCAGGTAGTAATTCTTTCTCTCATATACTATGTGATTATTTATATATTGTGTATGCCATTTTCTGTAATATGACAGTGCCTAGGGTACAACACGCGAATAAGTCAGGGTCTAAACATATCGTTTGACCATGGACACGAGTTTAGCCGAGTTTGCAAACAGTCGTTTGACCTTGGACAATATGCATACAACATGAGTTAGCATTTTACATATCATGGTGTATTGCATATTTATTTATCACATTTTATATGACTGATTGTACATTACTACTGAGATTCATTCGAATCTCACCATTTTTCAACATCTAAAAATATTCCAGCAGAGGACAGCAGCTCTAAGGGCAAAACTGTAATTACTGACAATTGAAGGTCCGGTCCTAGCCAGGAGTTACATCTGATTATCTTTAGTTGTGAAAATTATTTCTTTTGTACTCTGTATATATTTTTCACCCTATATGAGGATTTTCTGTAACATCAGTAAGTACTTATTATCAGTATAGTTTCACTATTTCTGTATGCCATCTGAACTACGCATTTATTATATAGTGAATATCAGAATATTAAGGGATTTGACAATGTATGCATTGGAATCAAATTAGTTTTATGTGATATTTGTTGAAAAAAAAATAAATTTATGTGATATAAAAAATCATATATTTACCTCGCATTTGAATTGAGAGAATGAGAATTTATTTTTATGAGAAAATTTATTATGAATAGGTAATGCTAATTTTGATTTGTTGGAGAAAATCGTTTTTGTAATGTGTTTAATTTATGGATGTTTAAATATTTGGAAAATTTTGAAAGAAGATTACACATATTATAGTTGTTCATTATTTTGTATTATAATGCACTTATCTTTATATTCCTCTCAAATTAATTTTATTCATTTTACTTTATCGCCCAAACATCACAAATCATTGCAATGTGGTCTTTATGCATTTTGATCATGAATCTCTTCATATTCTTTATGGGGTGGAAGATATACTTTGAATATACATCAAAAGAATTAAATTGAAGTATACTATTATTAATAAGTAATGAAGTTATATAGAAATTTTATATCATATATTAGTTCTTGAAGGACTTATATTTAACAAAATTGACATAGTCCATGAAGAACTAAAATATAATAATATATATATATATATATTGCAGAAGAAGAATTAATCATGAAAATTCATAAGAGCTACGATTCATTAAAGGGTATGAAAATGATAGCCCAATTGGATTGGAATCTATGATAGTATGTGAACTATGAATCATTTGTGTTTCCAATTGCAAGATAAGTTATTGGCCAACTATATATTGATAACCCCCTTTCTGTCTTTTTTTTTTTTTGAAAAATAGGAATAAGGAAAGTATATTTATGTGACTTACACTTGAGGGGGGATTGTTAGAATACAATTGTAAGTTAATATTGAAAAGCTCTACTCTTATACTTCTTCACAAAGCCAATTGATCTCCCAAAAATAGAAGTCATATTAAGATTTTAATTGATATCTTATGAAAATGTAAAAGTTTACTGTAGGTTAAGAAACATGTTACAGTAAACCAAAAGTTTACTGATGCGAAACAAATTTATTATTGACATGACTTGTTTGATCATCCAAGTCATATATATGATACAAACTATAAAAAATTATGTACTGACATCCATTAAAGAACCAGAAGATTTGTTATGAATAGCTAACATATTATATAATTCAAGAATTCTCATATACTATTTGTTCTCAAAGAAAACTAATTATCACTAATTGTGATTTGAAATAGATCTCTACATTTCTAGAAACATATCAAGCTAAAATATATGGGCCTATTGAAATAGCATGAAAACCATATAAGTGCTCAATAAATTTAATAAATACATCTATAAGATAGTTACATGTGATATTACTATTAAAAAATATAGAACTGGTGTAAAAAGTGGTCTTGGATTTTTCTTTAACCATCTGTGTAACCGTTAACCAATGAAAACAGTGGGAAAAAAATCCTGCTAACATTTGTTTACAAGACTTTGAACAAAACCAACAATTCAAGAAGAAGTTATAAGATGGAATAATATAATTGGTGAATTTTAGCCTGCCAGAATGAGCCGTCTATTTCTACATATCATTGTATATATACAGAACCACCGATCTTATACTCACCCTTGTTTTCATTTCAGTTCTAGGAAAAATAACTCTTAATTTCTGGTGCTTGCTTTATTCGATTCGTCTCGTTTCAAAAGATTTAGGGTTTTTCCCAGAGACAAGCAATGTACGTAACAGAGAGAATGATCTGTAAGTGTCTTCATTGTAACACCTTAATTTCTAAAGCCTTTAGATTAATTTAAATATATAATGGTTTCAATCCTGAGACCAAAACAATTTAAATTTCCAATTTAAGACAAAGTTTAATCTTATATTTGTATAGGATTTTCAAAAACTTTTTAAAATAAATATGTATGGTCTAAATTTTAATTTGTAAATTCATTATCTTTAGCAGTTTCAAAATCATTTATTTAAAATACAGAGCATTTTCTATTCATAGCTCGCGTTGTGATGGTTAGTTAACTTATGGGTTTCTGGATACCAATATGTTATCGAAAGTCTAGCGTACGGATTACAACTTATACAGTCTGCGTCGCGAGTACTAGTACTACTATCGCTACTATTACTACTACTTATAAATATTTTACAGTCATCCAAAATAAAATAATAACCAACAGTCCATAATTTATTTGTCTCTTCTTTGTCCGTCTATATTACCTTCTTACCCTTAGAGCTGGACGCCTTTGCTGTATATCATTTGTTGAAAAAGGGGTGAGATTCAAAAGAATCTCAGTAGTACACAGATCACTCATATAATATGCAAATACTAAGCATGTAAAACAAATCATCAAACAGCACAACTTACAGAAATGCAGCACATAAAAGGGCCTAATCGGTCCCTTATCACAAACTCACAGCGCTTGAGATTCACAATCTGGCTGCCCAGGGCCACCGCCCCATACAAGGTACAGTCACAGGCTTTCTGTCTCAAGCCTACCTGGCTCAAAACGCCCCCGGGTAACTCCCGGTGTAACTTGTACTTACGGGTCTTACCGCCTATGGACTATCTATCCCACACATATACAGATGATATGGTACACATGCATGGCATCACATATGATATAAGAGATAAGGTACTACCTGACAGTCTTTCCAAATTTGGTTCCTGTTCTCAGTCTCTTAGGCGTCTCGGGCAAATGTCAAATCCTATAATTTACAGACGGACGAATTATTACTTATTCCAAAATAATTTAAGACACTTTGGTAGGTTATCATTATAGCTAATACCTTAAACCCAATAGGTATTTAATGGACTCATACCAACTCTAGTATTTAACTTGACCCTTAGAGTCCTAATTATTTCAAAAATACCCTTACTTTTTATTTTTTTCACTATTACTCAATTCTGTCAGAATTTTCAATAATCTTTGAAAATTCATATCTTGGCCTAGAAATATCCAATTAAGGTGGTTCCAAATTCTATGTGTCACTTATGAAGTCTATTTTAATAGAAAAATACGTTTAACTACCACCTATCTATGAATAATTCCCAGTTTCAAAATTTTTCTCGCACTGCCAGAAAATCTTTCCAGTTTCAATAGCTTAACTTCTAAAATTCATAACTAAATATATAGAACTCCAAATGGGATGGTTCAAAATCATATATTATCATATTTAAATATATTTTCAGGGAAAAATATTATCATTTATAAATTATAGCTACAAAATTTCCAGAATTTCGTCAAACCCCATTTGTACCAGAAAACGTTCCAGATTCATCATCTAACTTTAAAAATTCATATCTCACTATTTATAAACCAAAATGATACATATTATATATCAAATTAAAGCTTAAGATGTCTAATTTCCTTCTGGAAACTTTCATAATTTTTGGACTAGGTTTGGTTACCGAAATTTATTTTACAACC
Organism: Albizia julibrissin; assembly: GCA_037074505.1. NCBI lineage: Eukaryota > Viridiplantae > Streptophyta > Magnoliopsida > Fabales > Fabaceae > Albizia > Albizia julibrissin. The sequence goes on along the minus strand of CM073480.1, from coordinate 21,385,105 downwards.
AATATGATTTCAGAGAAACTAACCGAACAGCAACTCCTCTTATTTTCTAAAAATTCTAGACTTATATATAATCATCCAAAAATCAAAACCACATGTATTCCCACATAATTTTTCGTGTAGAATTGATTGGAAACCTCAAATTTGACAAATTCTCATTCCTTCTTCATGCACTATTTTTCCCAAAACAAAACCTCACAAGTCAACAATTCATTATACTAGGTTCTTATGCTTCCCAAATTACCCAAAAAAATAGTCTTAAATCAACTAGAAAGAGTCAAGCATATGGGAAGGAAACTCACCTATATCAAGTTATTTTGAATTGTGTGTGAGATTTGTAGCATCTTCTTCCTTCCTCTTGTAGCACCAATCACTCTTATGTTTCTCTTGCTCTCTCTATTACTCACTCTCTCTTTTCCTAAATTTTTCTGTTTCTTTTGAATGTGTTGAATGAATTAAAATGGAAAATGAGGAGTGTGGCCGTGTGTGTGTATGAGAGCATGAGAGAGTTAAATATTTTAATTTATTAAAAGAGTATGTGTGTGTGACACATGGGGTAGGTGTTTGGTTTTTTTTTAATTGAATAAATGTGTATGTGTGCGTTAGTCTTGAAGTTGGCATGGAATGTGAGTATAGCATGGGAAGAGTGTGTTTCTTTTAATATTATATATATAGGTATATTTTTATCCTATCAATTACATACACTAGGCCTTAATTTTTCTCTTTGTCTAATTTAAGATTCCTTAAATTTCATAGATTCCATAATTTGGCTTACTATCTAACTCTCATTAATCCTTAACAATTTTTAAGGATTGTCTTCTTTAATTAACTCTATGAAACCTTAAAATAATTCCTCAGAGAGTCCCAAGCCAAATTATGATCATTAACTATTGTTCCTCGAATTTTCAGGAAAATAGGCCTTTAATTCCCAAGATTAATATCTAGCATCATTTAATTTTCTTGTTGGGAATTTAACCTTTTAATAAATTTTGGGATGTTACATTCATCATCTCTGAAACTGAGAAAAAGAAACCCACTACATTCCTGAACTACTCATACTCGATCTTCATTTTTCCAAGAGTATATACTAATTCATAATTAGTGTGATCATGACTTGCTTTGCAGGAAGTTTAACAAATATAAATCTTACAATAAAATTCACGCTTCTTATATTGTGGTGTTAAAAAGATTGTCATAAATGCAAATGCATATAGAGAGACATATATATATACACACATACACATTAAATGAGATTCTGAATGAGAGAAAAATATAATAAGTCATATTTAAACATTAACTATATGGATAAAATTAAAAAAAAAATAATAATTTTCTAAATTATTTATATTATGAATTAAGTCACCCTTCTGAAAGCGACTTGAATCATGGATACGAGAGAGTAGAAAGTTGATCAAGTGTTTCGCTTGTGTCATCTAGCTATCCCTTTGAGTTGTTCGCTTGTAGGTCTCATTAATGGATGGATATGATATTGCTTACGCATGAGCTTATCTCATTATTCCAGTAATAGCTTAGCACATATCTGTTTCTTAGAGTGCTAGAATTACCTTGAACAAATTAATTACATCTGTTTCTTCATTTAATATTGTTAGAATTTTGAAAGTACCTAGAATCCAACCGATTTGCTAAGTGCCCACACAAAACCAAAGTATCAATATAGGTATCGATCACATTACACAAAAAATACACTAAGGAGAAGAAGAGAAGAGAGAACTCTTATAAGAAAAACTTTTTTAGAGAGGATTGTGTGTGTTGTATTCAAACTTATTATTCTCTCAATCTCTCATTCTTTATATAGTATCCGTATAGACATATAGGAATAAATATAAGCTTTCAAAGTATGGTTACATGCGAATGAATATAACCCTTAAACTATATTTAGTTCAAATGAAGTTAGGTTAGGTGAAATTTATTTAAGTTAAGTTATGGGATGTTATAATTTTGTTTGATTCAAGAAGAGGGAAGGGGAGGGGAGGGGAGGTTTGGTGTTTTGTTTGGAAGGGAATGTGAGGGGAATTAATATTAAGTGGAAAAAAAATACCCTTCTATATATCTTCCCTCCTCTTTTTTAGAAACCAGACTCAGACACTACAGAAAACAACACATTCCCCCAATCCATGGTGAGCAACACGTACAGTACTTAAAAAATAAATTGTACTACTAATAAATTATAAATGCACTTTCTATAAATTCGTATTAATATATTAAATATTAATCCCAACTGTTTTTAAGCATTGATTTATAAAACATGGTTTTTCCTTCTCCCTCCTTGTTGGTGAGTAAAAATTTAAAATACTGTCTGAACTTTTTCTTTAGGTATCCTATTCCCACGCAAAACCTTTAGCACTATGACAAAAGAGAGTATCACAAATTATCAATCACACGCGCTATTAGAATGGCATAGGAAAAACAGAATGACGAACGAAAAAGGGATTTCACAGGTGTGAGGGTAGTCTTGGAATTTTAAAAAATTATCATGGGCAATTTAGTCACAATAGAATACAAATATTCTCTCCTCTAGAAAAAACTCTAAATCTGAAGGTTTTGTCAGAGAAGAGAAGGGAGGTAATCACTAAAAGACAAAAAATCCCCCCTCCCCTACTTCCAACTAAACATCCATTTATAACCTCCAACCCTCCCCTAACATCACTTAACCTAATAAAACCTCCAACCAAACACAGCCTAAAGGAGAAACTCTCTTTTTAACTCATATTTCTTCATATTTATATAATAGCCTCAATTTGTATTGGGCTTAGACCATAATCTATCGGATAGACTAATATATTCCAACAAATATAAAGTGCTCTAAAGTTTATCCTCAACATGCATGGTATACATTTTTTTGGTAAGGAAAGGAAAAAAACATACACACAGATATCCAGAGAGAAAGAGAGAGTTTAAACAAATTTATATTTTGAGAACTTTCAAAAATAGTTTTCTTGACTTTAAAAAATACTTATTATAAAAATACTAGCAAGGGACCGAGGAGGCAGGCCAAAGAGGAAAATTATAATATGAAGTTATGACTTCTGGTAAAACAAAATTCTCTCCTGCTCAAGAGCACGCCTTTGTAGGATACCTGTTAAGATCTTACCAATGAAACAATTTTTTTCGTTAGTTTTTATGTGTCCTTTAAGACGACTCGGTTCATTTCATGTTAAACATATACTCCCTCTAGTCCCTTTTATAAGATATAGATAATTAAATAATACGTATATCAAAAAATTAGTTAAAAGCAATAAACATGTAAAAAAAATGCAATTCATTTTTCAAAACACCCATATTTATGGCGAGAAAATGAAAGAGTGATATGAGCAAATAGTTTATTAATGCAGTGAACCTAACTAAGAATTAATGAGGGTAAAGATGAAAAATGATACTAAAAATTTAGGGAAAATGGCTCAAAAATACCTTATAAGAAAATTATTTGCTGATTAGTACCACGGGTGCAAACAAGCACCCCTTATGTGCAAACATTATCCACATGTGCAAAATCCATCTATGCGAATGTGCAAACACCATTCCTCGTGTGCAAAATATCATCCACTCGTATGCAATTTATCACCCATAATGTGCAATGATAGCAATTAACAATTAATTTGCTTGCAAGGTAGTTTTTAGCAATTCTCCCAAAAATTTAAGACACACTATTAGTGTCTCTTATAAATAGAAACAACTATCCAAAAAAAATTCTCTTATATATAGAATTGGTAAGGAGTATTATATATCAAATAAAGAATTAATATATTATATTTTTAAGAACTAAGAGTATTAAATCAACCATTAAAAATAGAACAACAAAGCCCTTATGCATAGATTTTTCCAGCGATGAAACAGTACCCAATTTTGTTAGAACTGGACAATAAAAATCTGCTGCATAGTTGGCTCCATAATGAAACAGTAGTAACTTAACCAATGGGTGGCCATAAATTTCTGTCTCTAACTCCAAATTTTCTGTGCCAAAATATAAATATTATAAGCATTTTTAAGCTCTCCCAAAATTGCAATAACCTAACATAGTAGTATTATATTATATTTATACCGATGTACCATGTGCACCAAAATTAAACGCATTCAATTTTAACATGGATATATTTACAGCATGCATGTTAGCATTTAGTGACTGTTGTTGGCGCAACTTCAGCTACATACGACGCACATACCTCTCTCGACTCTTTTGAATTTATATTAATTAATATAATCAATTCATATTTATTGATATCATGTGTAACCTCAACTGTTTTACATAGTAAAACTATACTAGTAATATATTTAATCAAGGATAAACATCTATATTAATATTGTTATTACTTGTTTGTGAAGATTCAGGTTAAGGATATGGCATCAATAAAATATTAAATATGTTTGTTGGCTATACAATAAATCAATGTAAATTTTATTTTGAAGGCAAAAAAAGTCAATGTAAATTTCCTTTCTTCTGTTAAAAATGAATAATCAATAGAAATTTATCAAATTAAATTTGTACTTCCTTTGATTCTAAATTTAGAAGCTAGATAACTAATTTATATATATTAAAAAAACTAGTTAAGATAGTCATATGTAAAAAAAAAACTGTCCAAAAAAAGTTATTTAAAAAAATGTGTATTAGTTTCTCTAAAGTAACCCTTTTAATCACTTGCATTGAAAACTACTTCCTTAATTGAGAACTCAATAGGTAGAGTTCACAAAAAAAAATATAAATTTGAAAGATAAGGTTGATTGAAGTATTATATTTAGGATCAAAACAAACTTTATACACTAACCACTACCTCTAATATTTAATATAAAATCTCCTTATACAATTTACAAGATTTTATATTAAGTACAAGATTTTATATTAAGTACAGGAGATATTATTATATTTAGAATGCAGCAAGCCCTTATGGCAGCAGTTTAGGATATAATAGGGTTAGTAGCTCGTTTAGCCCACCCGTTTTGCGATGCAAGCTAGCTCAGCCTGCTCATTTTGCTAGCCCGACTAGTCAAATTTTACGAGTAATCCATCTAAGCCTGTTTTTCGAACTTTAATGCCCTGTTTGGTATGAAGCACTGTGAGGTAGAGATTGAGATTAAACCAGGGATTAGGCTAGAATATATTTTTTGGTATGAGAAACTACGGATAACCAGGGATTAAGAGTACTACGAAAGTGTGATTGCTGCAAACCCACCTCCCCTTAGTATTGCGTTTTCAATCCTGGGACTACAAAATTGTAGAGACAAAAATATCCTTAATTAAAATATTTTTTAGACAAAAATACTCTTTTTTAAAAAAAACAAATAAATAAAACACACCTCAAATATAACAGAAAATAAAATAAGATGCCGGGTTGTTCGCCTCCAACATCGAGATCTCCTACTCATCCTAGCCAGAACAACAGCTTCTTCGTGTGACTTCTGAATAATAAATGTTTGATAAATCTGTAATTATGTAACATTAAATTAAAATATGAGAAAATCGATGTATAAACTTGACTAGTTTTTTACCAAATTTTGAATATTATTATGATGGATTATTAATCAATACTAACTTGTTCGAATCAGCAACCATTTTATGATAAAAAAATACATAAGTTAATATGAAAAATCTATACATTTAATAATTTTGTAGGAAGTCATGACTTATAATATTTTAATTTGGGTAATCCAAAAAGATATTTTAATTTGACATATTTAACTTGTACTAATTCTGTTTTCTCAAACTTCACGTATATTGCATGCAGTATCTTTTTTTTTTTTTTAATGAAAAGAACTATCTAGTTCTTTTATAAGTTTAATTCTTTAATGTTCTACATTAGCTTTAAATTTTTCTTTTTTTTTCCAACGGCTTTATAAATCAAACCAAAATTTAACACACGCACTCCTTAATATAAAACATGTGGGAGGGAGTATATGAGGCATTTCCAACATGTTTTATTGAAATTAAGAAAATTCTTTAATTTCATTAACTAAGTTTTAAATTTTAATATTATTTTTTCAACCTTACCCCCTATTTAATATATATATATATATATATATATATATATATATATATATATTAAAAATTGATCTAAAAAATAACGATATACATAGTAATAAATTAAATAAATAATTATATATTTATATAATAAATCTAATGAGGTGAGTTACATTAAAAAAATAACACATGCGTAATCATCAAATCTAATTTTAACAATATTTCTAATAACTTGAAGCCTTAAAATTTTGTGAGACGACCCCATAGTTAGTGACTTTTGTTGATCCTATATATATCAGTAAGAAACCTCCAAATCAAGTGAAATCAAATCAATGCTGAATTCACCAATAAGAAACGTAACCTAATAACAACTCTCATCATCATCATCAGAAAAAGTGAAGAATAATAACTTGACATGCAGAGAGCTTGAAATTACTCTAGAAATTAACTCAGAGAGCTATATATAGATAGCTCTGTATATCTAGCAAGAAGAAGAAGAAGCGGATCAGACCTTAGATTATATAGGTAAATGTATGTGGTCCTGCAAATTGGGAGTACTTTGCTTTATTATTATGATCTTCTTCTCTCTCATTTCTGGTGCGGACAAAATGGTAGGAACAGAGAAATGAGAAGATGACTAGAAAGGAAATAATAGAGATAAACAAAAAGAAAAAAAACGGAAAAGATACAACTACGTACTGAGAGTGAAATTATGATGATGAAATATGTGCTTGCTTGAGTGGTACACAAGTGCCCAGAACTAGAACTGCAAAATCAAAGAGGAATCATTAATGCCATTATGAAGAAGGAATGGGCACCTGCAACATCTTGGTACGTGCCTTCATAATTATTGTTTACAAGATTGCCACTTTTCTTTCCTACGTTTTCTAGTTTCTCTATGCAATTTATTACTATCATTAACTAATAATAATATGCATCTTTTGTCATCAATGGAGGGGGAAAAATACTCCCTCGTTTTTTATTTAATTTGGAGTTCATATTTAATTCATTCATACATATTAAGCAATTTAATAAAATTAATTCAAGGTTTTAAAATTATCACATCTTTTTAATAATATTCCTATCAAATGAAGAATGAGTTTAATTTTACCCAATCGTACACATGCACATCTCTCAATTCCTCTTTTATATAAAAAAAAATTCCTCTACTAACAAATTGTAAGGCTAAATTATATACAACTCCACTGAACTGTATATCATGTATAGATATAATTAACCTCCCTCTCATTTTTAAATTTTTTCAATGAATCACTCATAAAATCTTAAATATATGTATATAACTCTCTTGTTATTAGTTTTGTTTATCGCATATACGCACATCATTTAAAGTTCAATAAGAATTTTAAAGTTTGGGTGTAATTTATTATGAAGTTTTAATTGATTTTTTTTCCCGTAAGTTTTAATTGATTTAAAAGTTCAAGTGAGTATTTTTATATACACACTACATACCCTTAATGGTATGTAATACTTTACTTAAGTGTAATACATGTGAGTTGGTAGAAGGGAGAGTTATGGTGAAAACGCCAAAAGGGAATTCAAAAGTAGAGAGACAGTAATGAAGGAAAAGCAGTATTATGGGTGAGAGACAATAGGCTCATACATGACATATATATGTATATATAGTTGTAAGGTCAGGATCGGAAGGTCTACTTCAGTTTCTAAAGATGTGTGATAGGATAGCATAGTCCCACTTCCTGCCTTACTTCCTGTCTGTCTCCCTTAAACTGAGGTCTTGAGAGAGACCCACGACCATCACATAGATCAGACTCTTAGAAAAAAGAAGCTACGTCGCTCATGCAATATTGCTTTCTTTTTTCAAACTTGAACAACATATTCAAACACTCACCTAAATACATTCATGTAACCTTGTATAATTTTGAAAAAAAATTATATTCAGGTCCCAAACAAGAGAAAAAAAATAAAAAAAATGGTCCCTTTAGATTTCAAAATTACTTTAAAATCCCATTAACTTGTCAATTGCGCCCCTAGACTTGTCAATGACGCGCACCTGGTGTTGTCAATGGGACTTTTTGGTAATTTTAAAATCTGAAAGGATCATTTTTTTTCTGTTGTCTGGAACCTTAATGTAATTTTTCATATAATTTTTATTTGAAGAGCATAGAAATATGAGAATAAATGATGCCTCAAATGACTTGGAGTAATTTCTATGAAGTTTCTATGGATTATTCTGAAATTTATTTTTTTTTTGTTAAATTATAAAATTGCACTCAAAAAATTAGTTGTTTCTCCCTTAATAATTATTGTCATTTGATAAATTAAAGTTGTTACTTGTTAAACTGTTATAGTGATTTTATTCTTTTGTAGGTAAAATTAAAGGGCGTTTAGATAATTTCGCCACAAAATTTAATCTAAAACAGTGATAAGGAGTCAAAACCAAGTTGCTTTAATAGTAGTGCCACCAGCCATGCTTGGATGATGACTCAAGCTCAATCATAATGTTGACATGTTTGTGGGCATGCGTATGTTTAATTTGTATAAAATACCAAAGCAACAATGAACAGACCATTTCAGATTATGAATATTTTAGTGGAATTGATCAAGAGTATGTAGTTAAAAGAAGAATGTGAACTGATGGTTTTTAATTTGTGCTTAAATGAGAGACTATTGAGGATGAGTAGTATCTAGATTCATAGTTTATATACTAGATTTTTGTTTGTCTTCGCTTCCTTCAACAGAAGGAACTCACAAACTTATCATACCCATAAAGATCAGATTTAGAATTTCTTACTTAAGTAAATACTTAAAGATATGCTTAATGTTAGTTGAGCCAAATGATTCCTACTTGTATGTTGGATTCTAAATAAGAATGAAACGAAAGTCACGCCAAAAATCCAAAAAGTTTAGATTAAATAAAAGGGAAAATTCCAACAACAAAAAATGCAGCCAAAAATGGGAAAGGACAAATAAGTACAACGAAATTGTGAAATCTCAAATCAATCATGTGTCAGTACGATAGAGGAATCTGAGATTTTGAAATTTCAGCGAAAAGACAATTATGCTATTCAGCTCTCCCTCTCTCTCAGCTCGAAATAACAACTACACCGAACTCTTGATTAACAACATCGTATTCTCCATTAACAACTCCAGGGATAAATTTGAAATTCACAAGTTTCAGGAGTCAATAACAATACAGGTCTCTATATTAACAACACCGTATTTTAGATTATGGTGTTGTGAATGTAGAATACAATGTTGTTAATTAAGAGCTCGGTGTTGTTATTCCGAGCTGAGAGAGAGGGAGAACTGAAGGGCAAGTGTAACATCCCAAAATTTATTCAAAGGCTAAGGATTAATTTATGGGAGTTAGATAGTAAGCCAAATTATGGAAGCTATGAAATTTAAGGAATCTTAAATTAGACAAAGGGAAAAATAAAGACCTAGTATGTGAAATTAATATGATAAAAATATACCTATAGATATTATATTAAAATAAAACACACACACCATTTTCCCTTGCTCCTCTCATGTTTCACGCATACACACACAAAAATATTAAAATAAGACACACATGGCACATGCACATTTATTTAATTAATAAAACAATACTCTCTCACTCTCTTAATCATACGACAACACACACTTCACATATTTCTCAATTCTCAATCGGCCAGCAGCTAAAAAGAAAGAAAAGAGAGAGTGAGTGAAAGAGAGAGAGAGAGAGAGAGAGAGAGACGTAAGAGTGATCGGTGCTACCAGAGGAAGGAAGAAGTGATTATAAATCCTACATATAACTTCATATCCTAATATAGGTGAGTTCCCTTTGCATATTCTTAATTCTTTCTAGTTGATTTGAGGCTATTTTTGGGTAATTTGGGAAGCATAACCACATAGTATAATGAATTGTTGTCTTGTGAGTTTTTATTTTGACCAAAATAGTGCATGAGAAAGGAATCAAAATTTGAAAAATTTGAGGTTTCCAATGAATTCTATACGAAAAATTTAAAAAATTATTTTTGGATGATTATATATAAGTCTGGAATATTTTTAGAAAATAAGAAGAGTTGTTGTTTGGTTAGTTTCTCTAGAATCATATTGGTTTTAAAATAAATTTCGGTGGCCAAACCTATTCGAAAATTATGAAATTTTTTATAATGACATTAGACATCCTAAGCTTTAATTTTATATATAATATGTATAATTTCGGTTTATAAATAGTGAGATATAGGTTTTTAAAGTTAGATGATGAATCTGGAACGTTTTCTGGTACAGATGGGGTTTGACGAAATTATGAACATTTTGTGGCTAAAATATCTAAATTTTAATATTTTGCCTCAAAATATACTTAAATAGGATCATATAGGATTTTGAACCATTCCATTTGGAGTTCTAGATATTTAGTTATGAATTTTAGAAGTTAAGCTATTGAAATTGGAAAGATTTTCTGGCAGTGTGAGAAAACTTTAAAACTGGGAATTATTCATGGATAAGTGGTAGTGAAACATATTTTTATATTAAAATAGACTTCATAAGTGACACATATAATTTACAACCACCTTAATTGGATATTCCTAGGTTAAGATATGAATTTTCAAAAATTATTAAAAATTCTGACAGAATTGAGTAATAGTGGTATTTTTGAAATAATTGGGACTCTAAGGGTCAAGTTAAATACTTAGAGTTGGTATGAGTCCATTAAATACCTATTGAATTTAAGGTATTAGCTATAATGATAACCTACCAAAGTGTCTTAAATTATTTTGGAACAAGAAATAATTCGCCCATCCGTAAATTATAAATTATAGGATTTGACATTTGCCCGGAACACCTAAGAGATTGAGAACAGGAACCAAATTTGGAAAGACTGTCAGGTAGTACCTTATCTCTTATATCATATGTGATTCCATGTATGTGTACCATATCATCTATATATGTGTGGGACAGATAGTCCATAGGCAGTAAGACCCGTATGTACAAGTTGCACCGGGAGTTACCCGGGGGCGTTTTGAGCCAGGTAGGCTTAAGACAGAAAGCCCGTGACTGCACCTTGTATGGGGCAGAGGCCTTGGGCAGCCAGATTGTGAATCTCAAGTACTGTGAGTCTGTGGTAAGGGACCAGTTAGGCCATTTTATATGCTGCATTCTTGTAAGTTGTTCTGTTAAACATGCTTAGTATTTTCATATTATATGAGTGATATGTGTACTACTGAGATTCTTTTGAATCTCACCCCTTTTTCAACAAATGATATACAGCAAATGCGTTCAGCTCTAAGGGCAAGAATGTAATATAGACGGACGAAGAAGATGCAAATAAATTATGGATTGTTTGGTTATCATCTTATTTTGGATGACTGTAAAATATTTATAAGTAGTAGTAGTAGTGATAGTAGTACTAGTACTCGCGACGCAGACTGTATAAGTTGTAATCCGTACACTAGACTTTCGGTAACTTACTGGTATCCAGAAACCCATAAGTTAACCATCACTATGCGAGCTATGGATAGAAAATGCTCTGTATTTTAAATAAATGATTTTGAAACTGATGAAGATAATGAATTTACAAATTAAAATTTAGACCATACATATTTATTTTAAAAATTTTTTGAAAATCCTATACAAATATAAGATTAAACTCTGTCTTAAATTGAGACTTTAAATTATTTTGGTCTCAGGTTTAAAATCATTATATATTTAAACTAATCTAAAGGCTTTAGAAATTAAGGTGTTATAACAAGAGCATCTTTTTTCCAAAATTTCAAAATCTCATATTCCTCAACTGTATTAGCACCTGACTGATTTGAGATTTTTCAATTTCGCTGTACTAATTTGTCCTTTCCCATTTTTGGCTGCATTTTTCTGAAATTTTTCCTAAATAAAAATAGGGTTAAATTAGATATATAGTAAGGTTATTGTGGGACGTGGATAAAGGGTAAAAACACACACACACAGATTTTGACATTTGGCCAGAGTTGAAAAGGAGCTTTTGGGGTTGTTCTTTTGGATTAAGGCCATATTTGGTAGGATGGAGGCTTTTTGAAAGACAAATGAAAAGGAAGCCTCAATGAAAAGATTATATTGGGACTAAAAATGTATTTGGTAATTAACTAGAGAAAATTTTATGGTTTTTGTGCATTAGAAGTTTAGTATGAAACAATCAAGAAAAGAGAAGTAGGATTCAAAGCGGACAAATGACATGAATATCCCTTATTAAAATAGGTACTATATTTTAATGTCGGATAGTGTGTTAATATTTTTAATAAGAAATGCTATCTTTAGTATTTCTTTTTAAAATTTAAAAATTAAAACAATTGAATAAAGAAATAAAAAATAGTTAAATGATTTTATAGCTGAGGGAGATCAGTAAAGCCGCGAAAGAGACTTTATTTAAAATAAGGACTAAAAGATTTTGAAATTACATTGCAGTGTTAAGAGTCCAAATTGAAATTTGGGAAAAAAATTAGAAAAAAATAGCACTTGAATTTTAAAATTTCAAATAAGTGATTTTCTGTTAAAATAAGTTGTGAGTTGCTATACTCTTATAGTTAATACCTATACTCTTGCAAGCAACAAAATTGATTTGAGATTTTGAAGTTCAAGTGGTATTTTCTTGTCTTTTTCCCTTAAAAGTTTCCTTTTTCAATGGTAAATGGTTAAAATGCCCTTCCTTAAATTTTACAAGTATTCATAAAAGAATTTACAATTGCACATACAAATTTGTAACAACTAAGAATAGTAAAATAACAAATACTTAATATGAAATTTACAAGTCCTAATTTATATTTTAGAAAATAATACAAAAATTTATAAATGCACATATGCATTTTAACAATTAACAATATCAAAATAACAAGTGCCTAAGTAAAAATTTATAAGTCTTAATTTACATTATAACTGCTGATACAAAAATTTACAAAAGTTCACAAGTGAATTTACAAATATACAAACATTTCAAAAAATATTAATAGTAAATACAACAAGTGCCTATTTGAAGAAAGGAATTTTGGTCATTTACCATCAAATCATAATTTCAATTTGGTCATCCAATAATAATGTATAATTTCAAAAGAAAATTTACCTCAGTATAATTTCAAAATATTGTGATCCTTATTTTAAATAGTCTCTTTAGTGGGGCTTATTAAAATTCTCCCTATAATTTAGGACAAAATTAACAATATTTTGTCTTTGAAAGCCAACTTTTTTTTCCAATCTAGGAGGTTCACTAACTCTTAGGGAAGTATTAATTTAATTTTTAGGTATTTTTTTTATAAGGTCCCATGATATCTTAAGGGCATCTGTAATATATTTATCTCACTTTGTATAAAAAAAATATATATTCATCTCACTTTGTCACAATTAGAGTTTGAGCATTTGATTGAACAGATTAATTAATGCATAAGGAATTATGGATTAAAATTATTGGCATGCTTATTAGTAATTTAAAAAATTAAGTACCCTAGACTAGTAATTATATATAATTGATCATAAGAAGAATGATTTGCATCATTAAAACATATTTTAGAGAATATAGTATCATATAGCTAGCTCATTTTGTAAACAGTACTCTATTTTATCCGGGCTCGACACAAAAAAAATATTAAAAAGTTAAAACAGAAAAAAAAATCCTACGTCATGCTTACACATCTACATTAATAAGAAAATGGCATTGATGGTGATTGGATTATAATTGAAATTTGAAAAATGATTATCATTAATGGTGATTGTCTTGCAATTGAGGTTTGTAATAAATGGCAACAAATTTCAAAATAATTCATCTCATTAATGTTGATTGAGGTTTTGATTAGGAAATTTAGTGTGGAGCCATTGTGGAGGAGAAAAAAAATATAAATTAAAAAAACACAAAAAAAATATCTCTCATTTATGTTGATAGGTTTAAATTAGAAAATTGCTTGTATAAAAAAATTAAAAAAATCTCTCTTGATGATGGTGATTAGGTCAAGTTAGGAAGTTTTAATAATAGAAAATAAAAAAATTAAAATTAAAAAAAATCTCTCATTAATGGTGATTAGATTAGGTTAGGAAGTTTTATTAACATAAAATACAAAAAAAATAAAAATAATGAAAATAAAAAAAAAGATGCATTTATAAGGAAAATCCTACATTAAGGCTATAAATAAGAGAGCAAGGGTTGAAGCATGACACACAAGAATTTTGGGAGAGAAATGATGTAATATCCCAAAATGTACTCAAGGGTTATGTGTATAAATAAATAGTGAAATTAATGAAAGAATTATCCTAAGAAATTGTACAATGACTTTAGCCCGATTAGTTATCGGTAAATGACCTAAGTTTCGCCTAAAATCGAGAATAGTCAAAAACATAATAGAAACACAAGAATAAAAGAGAAATCAAAGAAAAAAAAGATTAATGGCATATGAATTATAATTGCCAAGATCAAGGGTAAAGAAGAAAGAAGAAGCTTAGTCAAATGGTCTTCATTTGATTAAGTTGAAAAATTGACCAAAAGGCAAAATCACAAGAGCAACTTGGTCAATGTAGTATCCTCCTTTTGGAATACCCAAAACGTACAAGACTAATGGGACAAATGAATCAATTAATATCTTCACCTTTTATACAAGAAAAGTCAACAAAAATGGCTTGGACACTTGTAAAGTAAAAGGGAGAGGCTTTAATTCATTAAGTCTCCATTATTCATCTTCTTCTCATCCTCATTCATGGTCATCAGCTGCATAAGAGAAGAGAAAAGAGAAAGCTTGACCAATGAAGCTAACTAAGGTTAGTTAATTAACCTTACAATTTTATTAAGACTCCACAAAATGTGACACATGGCATATTTCCTTTCTCTTCTTGGTGATTCACGGCCAAGCATTTAGGCATAATGGAAAGAGAAACCAAAACTGATCATATCATTTCCTTTCTCATTCTCCAAGTCGGCTAAGTGCTCAAGGAAAGAGAAAACAAGAAGACAAGAAGAAAAGGTAACCTTCTAGCTTGATTGATCTGTTCTATAGCTCAAACACCCTTTATAAACATTGTTCCTCTTGATGAGAGCTTCAATTCTATGGTTTTAGAATTTCAAGAGGAGGTTTTTTGAGCCATCTTGCAAAAGCACAAGTTCAAGAAACAAAGAAAGAACCTAAGGAGGAGCAAGATGTGAGCTTTAGCTTCATTTTGATCTATAGATTGTGTTGATTGGTTGAGGATTTTTCCATGTGAATTTCTACCCTATTTTTGGTCAAGATAGGATTTTAAAGATTCATGGTGTTTTGATTGCATTCATATTATTTTATGATGTTTAAAAGGCATATGAAACTAGTTTGAGGCTTAAATTGCAAGTTTGGTAATTGTTGGACTATATGTCAAACTTCTGCCCTGTTCATGACGTGGTGAAGGAATTGGAATTTGGTAATTTTGATATTTCCATTGGCTTTAGAGTGTATGTATGTAAGTGCTCATGATTTTTGAGTACTTGTAAATGAATTGGGGATTTTTGGAAGTAAAGAATCAATGTTGTGTAATCTGCCTTCTGGAAACAGTTTTGTTGCAATAGGTATTTCGTTGGACAAATGATGTCCAACTTTTATGAAACTTTCCATTAAACAAGTAGACCTATCAAGCTTTAATTTTATAGGTCATAATGGTCAATTGGATTTGTGTATTGTGAGTTCTGCATTTTTAAAGTTGGGTCATGTAAAACTGGAACTTTCTGGTACAGTGAGTAGAAAGGGGAAATTCTGTATTAATTGGTGCACAAATAGATAATGGATATATTTTTTCTTAAAAGTAGACTTAATGAGGGTAACGTATAACTTAGAACCATCTCATTTTGATTTTTATAGAATCAGTTATGAATTGTTGAAGTTCGGTCAAGAATCAAGGGATTCTTGGCCGCGGCCAAAACCCAAAATTTCTCATATTTCATATTTTTCAAGAGGTGATGATTGGTATGGTCTTTCCCAACCTTATAGGCCTTTATTTAAGCTTCTAAGAGCTACATAAATGACTCAAATGATAACCAACAAGTTAAAACCAAGGATAAACATAGGAATAAGTCAAGGATAGTTTAGTTTACCTCATACAAAGTTATTGGAATAAGTAATAACCCGTCCAATTCATGAATTCCCATATATAGGATTTGATATCTGCCCGGGACGACCAAGGAACTGGTAACACATCATGAAACAATTGGAAAAGCTAAGGTAGTAACTTCTCCCTCATATTCTATGTATCATGCTTCATGCATATTATTGCCATTATACATACTTGAACTGTGAACATGAATCGGGCTGAATTGCCCTTTAAGCATTTAGATGAGAAGGGCTTTGGCCCAATAGAATACCCAGCGCTGTGGGAAGGGATGGTACGTCCTTGAATAGAATTATTTATTGAATGAACTTATCTCTAAATGTTGAATGAATATTGAACTGTCCGGTATGTGGTGGTTGTTATGGCATGTTTCTTCATATGCATTTTATATGAGTGATATTTGTTACTACTGGGATTCTTTTGAATCTCACCATTTTCCAATAACTAACCTGCAGCACGGGCAAGTAGTTCTCATGAAAAGAAGATAGCCACAGACGGGTAAAAGTGCAGACTTATAATTTATTTTCTGTTGGTTATCTTACTTTTGGAATTGTATATAAACCAAATGGTATTTTGGTAAGCTTAGTACTCATGGTGGAAAAGTACACCAACTATAAACATGGAAGGTTGTATGTAACCGATGTAAATTATCTAGAACCGGGTGACAGTACCAGGTGGACCCTTTAGTAGCAAACTTATTCTGATTATCCGCTAAGAACTTCAGTAAGTACTCTGATGTTAAGAAATGGAAATAGACCCGAATGAATTAAACCAATTTGAAAAATGAAAATGAGACCACAACTAAAATGTTTTGAAATACCTTTCGAAAACCCACTTAATTATAGGATCGAACCCTGTAGTGAAGTTGGGATCATAAATGGATTAAGAACTGTTTCTGGTCTCTCATGTGGCATCAAGTCACATTTTGAACTGCTTCGTATGGTACAAAAGTAGGGTGTTACAAAGGAGGCAAGATAGAGAACTAATTGCTAACATATTTTCTTGTAGTGGGTTCATCGTAAGTGGTGTCTTCTTGTTCCTTTTGATACTGTCTCCCCTCATGCCTATTCCCATATGTTAATTCGATCATTTTCTATTGTTTCTTATGTGCTTGATTAAAGTGGACATATCTGTTAACTTGACTTTATACAATGTCACAAATTATGTATTAACTTACCTATTGGCTTGCTAATAACTGTTTTATTTTAAGCCAAAAAGTAGCAAACTATCATTCATAAATATTGTAAACTTGTGTTGATTTTGTAAGTACCATAATTTTATTATGATCCCTTCACTTTGTCTCTTTCATAGCAAGGCTCAAAGTACCGAAGGTACATGTTCTCACTATGTCTTTATGGATTTTCTTGCCATCTTGAATTTTCTATAATGAATTATATGAGGAGAATGCAATTACTTGTTGGCTTGATGAACTCTTGTTTTTTTTCCTTTTGCAAATAAAAATTTTCAAAATAAGAAAACAAAGAGGTAATTTTCTTAAAATAAACGAATTTGGTTTCATATGATAAAATAAGGAAAATGTTTTTTTAAAAACAATAAAAACCAAAAACCAAAAAAAGAAAATATTTTTCTCCAAATAAATTAAATAAATATTTTTTTCTAAAAAATACCTACAAAGTTATATGCTTTTGTACCCCTAAACTACATGAGCTTTGATCCATCTAAAGGGTACGTAGGCCCTAGTTTCTTTTCCTAGGTCAAGTCCAACTTTGTAAATAAATATTTTTTCCTTTATTAATTTCTTATTTTTTTTGTAAATATTTTGTTGATTTCTTTTCTTCTTTGGGTAATTATAATAAAATTAAAGGTCATATTCATTTTTAAATAACTGATTTAGGGTAACTATTCTTATGAACAGGTGTTGTGCGGTACCTAACACCTTCCCCATGCACAATTGACTCTCGAACCCTATATGTTTTTTTTTAAAATAAAAAAGGTTTCCAAAATTATCCTTATTTTAAAATTTTGGTAGCAGCTCCATATTTTCTAAATTTCAGGTGCTACAACTTGGTGACTCCATCAGGGACATTTTTCTTAGAGTCAAGCCCATTTATGTTAAATGTTTAAAAATAATGTGGCTTGAATTTCATTTTAATTACCTTTTTTATTTTTGGTATGATTATTTGTTTATATTTATTAAATTATTTATTCATTTATTTATCTATCTTGTTATCTGCTTAGCAGATGAGGGTTGAGTAGAACCTAGGCCCACAGGTTGGTATGCTCTCCACACACACTAAACACATACACTATTCTCCTCACACACATTTTGGGCCCTATACTTGGGTCTATGAGTTCCTTAGGTGAGTTGAAGTTTCTAGCGGTCTCCCTGGGGGTTTTCAGAACCCCCTGAGGTTACTGTGAAGATTTCATCCTAGTTGTTACTCATTTGGCAAGGTTATAATCCCTATAGAATTCTTAAAACCCCCTGAAGGTCAATTTCATCAAATGGGGGTCTTCATCTTTACAATGGGGGCAGTTAGGAGACCTTTATCTGTGAGAATTAGAATTGTCTTGAAACCCTTATACCTATCAATAGAAATTATCAACCTACCTAATTAATTAGTACATGGCTTTCTTAGGGTAGATACCCCCAATATAGGGTTATTTCTAAAATAGGACACTGGAGGGCATATATTTATTTATTGTTGATAATCTTTATTGTCATCTATACATAATCAATAAAACCCATTAGATCAAGTGACTAATTGTTTTTTCACCTAAGTATGTATCTAGCATCACTCCACATAAAGATATATTATAAGGACGATGTATGTATTAGATAGACAACCCTCGTCTAAGGGTCTGTGGCCCTAAAAGACTATGATCTTATCACATCTATCATGTTAGAAAATATCTCAACGAGAGATAATCCTTTAGGGCTCATGAAACATCATTACGTCATATATAGCATTTTAGCTTCATTTTGAGATGGGCCTTGGACATAATAATCATTTTTCAAAACCCTTAGATGCGTAATAGCTTAGGCCATTCGCAGGTTAATGAGCACTTCATCCTCCCTATGAGGTAATGGATCTCTTGAAGAGGTGAAGTTCTTTTTCTTAATGTCCATTGCCCATAGCAAGGCTTGAAAGCACATATAATCACCTACATAGCATACATTTGGAAATATTTTCTAACCCTTCCTTCTCTTTCCTTTAATGAAGGGCAAGCAAGTTATCCAACAACTAAAAGAATTTGGCATAAAGTTTAATAGCACAAAAACTAGGTTCAAATCAAGTTCCTATAGGAAAGTTGTATAGAAGGAAGGGCATCACGCTGGCAGCAGGAGTAGAAACACTTGAAGGGCTGATTCGATTAAGTCGCTACATTCAAGGTTTAGTCAAATTAGGTTTAATGATGAAGTATGTAAACATCATTTATTTGTTACATATGCCTGTGCATACTGATGCTATCGTAGAGCTGGGCCAGTATTGGGATATCTCTTTAAGATGCTTCACTTTCTCTGATTTTCAACTAGCCCTAACCCTTGAAGAATATGGGGAAATCCTTAGGATGCCGATTAAAAGGAATAATAAGATCTACCATTATCCAGGTCGGCTAACTTCTCAGGGAGGAATAGTGAAGCTGTTTGGGGTTCACATGGAGGAAGTACAAATTGTAGGCACTAGACAGGTCAAGGGGATTAAAAGGACCATAGTGGAAGCTCACATAGCAAGATTTTTGGAGAATAAAGATTGAGAGAGTTTTTCTAGGGCCTTTGCCTTTGCTATTTATGGCATGATCATCTTTCCTTCAACAACAGGAATAATTGACTTTGGAGCTATTAGTGTCTTCCTATCAGTTGAAAATTATCAAATCAACCTGGTACACGTAGTCTTAGTGTAACACCCCAAATTTTGGGACAAGATGATTGAGATAAGCATGACTTAAGTGGGCTACTAAGCCACGGTTTAACAAGTGTCCCGGTAAGGAATAATTTTATTCCCTAAAAATTAAAGGGAATTGAATGGAAAATTAGGGAGCATAGTAAGTGATAAAACAATGTAATTAGAAGTCACACACAATATAATTATGTGGAAGCACAAATTATAACAAATGAGATTTGCAACCAGTGAATTTCCCTGTGCGTCAGTCTTTTTGTGTGACATTTTTCAATAGGA
This sequence comes from Albizia julibrissin, assembly GCA_037074505.1. Lineage (NCBI taxonomy): Eukaryota > Viridiplantae > Streptophyta > Magnoliopsida > Fabales > Fabaceae > Albizia > Albizia julibrissin. The sequence continues at coordinate 21,364,951 of CM073480.1, read as the reverse complement.
AAATGATGTCTAAAAGTTATGAAAATTTTCATAATGAAATTAGACTTATCAAGCTTTAATTTGATATGTCATATAAGCCATTTGGAGCTATACACAAAGATATATGTATTTTTGAAGTTAACCCAGTGAAACTGGAGAGTTTTAGTAGCAGCGTCCAAAAACAAAAACTTTTGGGAATTTTGAGCTTCCAATTGGATAAATGATATATTTTTTATTAACACTAGACTTAATAAGGGTCACATAGCCTTTGGAATCACCCCAATTTGATATCTATACAATTAGATATGAATTTTCAAAGTTTGATGAAAATTCTGCTCAGTTTTTCAACTAATGCGAAAATGGAAAAAATGTAAGGGCAAAATGGTCATTTGACCAATAAAGCAAACAGCCATTTATTTTTCCCTTTAATTGGGATGAATATTGGCTAAATTAGGGAGCAAGAAAGGGAAATTAATTTGCTTGGTCAATATTTAATTTAAGAAGAAAATTCTTGACCAATCACAAGAAAGCATGAGTTAAAGCAAGATGGATTTTTGACAAAAGCCATTACCTTCTCTTCCTTCCATATTCATTACGTCCAACTAAATCAAGAGAAAAGGAAGAAGAAAAAGTCAAATATGTCATGCTAATTGGCATATATTAATTCAATAGGAGGAAATTGTTGTCCAAGTAAAATAGGCACATGCAAATTTAAGTATTAAATTATAAAATCCAAAAAGCAAGAAGATTAATGTAAGAAGCAATTAAACATTTCCTCTTCCCTTGTCATTTCGGTCAATAAAGGAAATTGGAAGAGAAATAAATATATGGCTATACTAAAGCAAGAGGAGAAAAAACAAAAGGAACCAATCACAACTTAGCACATATGTAAAGCAAAGTGAGATATATTACAAAAAGCTATTTCCTCCTTCTTCAAATATTCATTTCGTCCAAAATGAACCAAGAAAAAGAGAGAGAGAGTTCAAAGAGCCAAGAACATAAGAAGAAGGGTCTTAGAGTTTCAAGAAGCAAGAATCAAAGGTAAGGGGTATGATTTTAAGTGCTTATGCCTTTTAAATCACTTGGAAACCTCCTCTAACCTCTTCTCCTCCTTGAAATCCATGTTTTTCAAGAAAAATCAAGAGAGAGGAGAGATTGAATAGTGAAATTTTAAAGAGATAAATCCATGAAATCCAAGGTAAACTCAAGAACCTAGCTTCTTTTGTTGATTCTTGATTATTCTTAGTTGTTGTTGTTGCTGCTGTGGTTGTTTTGGCATGGTTTGTGATTTTGGGAAGCTCAAAATCTAAGGGGTTATGCTGTCCAATTTTCTAATAATCATGGGGGAAAGGTTTTTAAGTGATTAAACAAGTGATTAGAGGTGTAAAGAAGAAGGTTTATGGATTGAAATCAAGAAAACACATTTTCCCTCATATTTAGTGATTTTCAGCCAGGGGAATTTTCATCCTGTTTGGTCTATAATTTTATTAATTTGATAGTTCCATTGAGTTTATAAGGGAAAATTGTGTAGGGTTCATGTAGACTGCGAAGTGAGAAAAGCCCTAGAATATGAAATGACCAATTTACCCTTAAAACCTTAAGTTAGGGGCTGCCAAGGGCAATTTCATAATTTGGGCCTGATTTTGATTAATCTGAGGTCAAAAATGGATTCTATACGAGAAATTATGTAAGATTATCCCGGGTCATGATTTTTGGAATAGTATAATTTGACCAGGTACAAAAGGGCTTAAACCAGGTTCCCAGGGGTATTTTGGTAATTTTGTGGTTTTAAGTCAAGATAACCAACACAATGAGTTTAGTATGAGTTATGAATAAATAATAACTCATGTATCCTAAATTTATAATTTTAGGATATACTGATAACTCGAGCCGAAGACGGAGCTGGACCAATTGACAAGCAAGGAAAGGGCATGTTCTAGGTAGTAACTTCTTCCTACGTATACTATATGATTACTAAATGTTGTATATGTCATTTAATGTAACATGAGCTAGTGTCTTTGACACATCAATCTATCATGTTGTGGTCAGGGACCCAATTCAACAGGGGTGCCAAGTAAACCAAGGTGCAGACATATCATTTGTTCTTGGGCAAGTGTACACATAGTTTCGATCATTTTACATGACATGGCATAACATATCTATTTTTGCATTCTATATGTTTGAAAGTATGTTACTACTGAGATTCTTCGAATCTCACCCTTTCCATAAATGTATAAAGTTTCCAGCAGTAGGCAGCAGCTTGAAGGGCAGAACAGTAATTTCTAGAAATTGGAGGTTCTAGGCCAGTGCGAGAGGAGGCGTTGGTTATCTGAAGACCTTCCTATTTGTTTAAGTTTTGTAATTACTTTTTCCACCCCTATGGGGAATTCTGTATATAATCAAGCAATGTTGTTTCAATATATCAATATATTTATGCTATTTTCATGTGCCCACTGAGCTACGCTAACGCTACTCTAAGTAAAATCAATAATGAAGCGAGGTCTTACACTTAGCAGAGACCTACATATCGTTATCTCAATGCCACTAAAAGAAGGAAGGTCGAATAAAATGTTGCCTTTCATTACTTGAGGTATGAATGTTGAGTCATGTGTATGGAAACAAGAAGTACTTCCGGGAATGGCATAACAAGTTTACTAATCCACTCACGGCATTCAATCATCTTCAATTAAACAAGAATGATTGGAGGAAAGAGTTCTCACAGTTAATAGAAGATTCCCCCTTATGAAAAATAGAATGGTGGGTGGATGAAGAGATTATCCATCACTGTGGGCTTTTCTAATGTGCCTCTCATGGGACCAAGAGGATGTATTAATTACAACCCTTCTTTACCATTAAGGTAATTATCATTTCAGCAAAAAAATCCCTCTAAGGAAGAAGTGCAAGCCATACATTTCTTGTACAAAGAAGATAGCTTGAAGGACTTATGTCAAGAAATCAAAAAAGCTTGGAGCAAGATAGCATACAAGGGAAAAGCTGAACTGGGGAAGAGAGAAATAGATGCAACTTCAGGCTATAAGGAATGGCTCAAGGATAGAATTGAAGGAGCTAATCCATCTTATTCTCCCCAAGATCCTTTATTAGGAAACAACGCCCAAGAAGTAAACAAGGAATTGGCAAGGCGCCTGGAAATAAGAAAAAAGGAACTGGAGGAGCTTTCTGAGATATAATCTCAAAATAAGAGAAACATGAGTCAGTTAGAGGACAAATGTGCATCCCTTCAAGTAAAATTGACAGAAAAGAGAAAGAGAAGAGATTTAGAAGCACACTCAAGAATCATGAAGGTAGAAGAGGAAAACAAAAGCTTAAAACGGGCTATGCAAGAAAATGAAAGGAAAATGAAGAACAATAGAGTTCGACTATTAAAGATGACTACAGAAAAAGAGTTGCTCAAAGGAAATTACAAGGGGAAGTTGATATTCTCACTCAACTCTTAGAAAGTAAGAAGGGTGAATTAGTTGTCGTAAGATTGAGTACTACTTAAACCATCTAAAGCCTTGTGGACAAGCTTGTTGGAAATTGTGCCCTAAAGACCAATTTAATGAATTTTTCTATTTTTTTGTCATATTATTCGCATGTTTATTGTGATAACTTTATCCTTGGATAAATCATACATATTATCCTAAATGTCCCTGGTCGGTTATCTATGCAGGAGTAAAGATGAAATAAGACCAGTATGACTTTGATAAGGTATGAAGATACGGATTAAAATCTTGGGCACTTGTAAGAGTACAAAGTGCTGGACTGACCCACTATGAGAAAGCTACATGAATCAAGTCATAAGATTATCTCATGTATAACCACGTCACTATGCCCTTTTACCTGAGATCATCATGGATTCCTACATGAGACTCGTTAAGCTTTGACCTAGTTAAAAGTCACATTTGACCGGGTGATGATAAAGGCTACAATCGGGCTTGGTAGTTGTCATGCAGAGGAATGTGAATGATCAAGATGGAATTTGTCCCTCACATTAGTAGAGAGATATTATTGGGCCCCTCAATGAGTCAGTCTGAGAAATGTATGGCCATACTATGATGGAAAGGAGTTTTCATTTTTATTGTTAGACTACACAGGAATCGAGAAAGTAATGGTGAGGAACAGGAGGATAACATCATCCATGCCTCATCTTTGGCCGAAATATCATGTGACAAAAGGGACATGACATAGTTGTATGACAGGTTGAATCGTATTATCGATCCTTATATGAATTGTGTAGTCGTAATGTCTTGCTAGAGGCCACTTGTGACTCATAGGGAATAGTTATTGGGCCTACTGGGTCACACACAAGAATAGCCCAACACAAGTAATAAAGTCCAGATTCATTGAATCTAAGATGTGTCTAAGATTCAATGAATACAATGTTCAATCTAGGGTGAACGAATTTTATATATATGATATAAAATTTGGGAAAAAGGAAAAGACAAATAATACACACAGACACACACACACACACATATATATATATATATATGATAATATTATTATATTGTGTTAGTTTTAAATTTATTTTATCTTATAAATTAAATTTAATAACTAACATGATAAAGATATAGTATTTCATATTTAATTTATAAAGATAAATTAAATATGTTGGCTCTTTATTCGGATTAAATAAATATGTTAAATTAAAATTGTTGGACAGATTTAATTAAACCGAATTTATTTAATTAGCTTATAAAAAATTAAATGCTAATTGATATAATATGGATTTCAAAATTAATTAAGATTAATTTTGAAGATCTAACATAGCCCTTATTAGTTATAAAAAATGAAGGGCTAGAGAACTTTAGGGCAAAAGAGAAATATAGAGTCGCAAGAAAACCCTATATAGGCATTGGAGGCGCTAACATGCTGCCGATGTTGGGACCTATTCATGTGGATACTAGTAGAGGGAGCTGATCCAGTAGTTGGTTCCTCAAGATTGAAAAGGCAAAACTTAAAAGGTATGACTCTAATTACCTGATTTAAACGCCGGTTGATAGATCCGTGTTCGGGATTGAGAAAAATTTTAAATGTTTAATTTCTTCCGTTGTGCCTTCCAATTCCAACAAAGCTTAACCATGAAAGGGAAGTTTTAGCCAACTGGGAACTCCTCTACCACATACAAGTTGTTATGACAGAAGAATGGGTAAAGAGGTGTGGTAATTTAATCGACTTTACTAACATCAGGATCCTAGAATTTGCTAACACGTTCAAGCTGCTGAAGGCATGATTATTCCTTTAAATCTACCAGCAGAGATCGTGGAATTTTTCAACTTATGTAATCAAATAGTAGATGAACTCAAACTTGTAACTAAATTTTGATATCATCAAATAAAAATATATCTCGCTCCATTCACTATCATTTTTTGCGTGCTTATCACTATGATCAATAACAATATCTTGGGTTAGGATGGGATTCGAGGTCCCCCTCTCTAATGATCAACTCTAATTCTCCCTATAGAATAATGGATTCTCTGAGGAGGTTAGAGGATACTTGTTCCAGAAGACTATATGCCGACTCAATACTACATCAATGATAAGATCTTAGCAAGGATGGGACTCGAGGTCCCTCTTATCTAATGATCAACTTTAGTTCTCCCTAGGGAATAATAGATTCCTTAATTTTTAAATATGATAATATCTTAGCAGAAACTTTTAAAAACAATTGTAAAATAGAAAAAATATTGGGTGACGCTTATTTGAATAAGTGCCACAATTTCTTTTAATTTTTTTTTTTGGGAAAAAATACTTTAGGTGGCGCTTTATTAGGGAAGCGCCACCTAATATCATTTACCAGCTGTGGCGCTTATTTAAATAAGCGCCACCTAATGTATATTCACAAAAAAATTTAAGATAAAAAAAATTAGTTAAAAATGTGACCCTTATTCAAATAAGCGCCACAAAAAGTGCGCCACTAAATCTATTATTTGTAGTAGTACTTAAGGAAGCTAGAGGATTCTTGTGCTGGAAGACCTTTATGCTAATGCATTGTGGATAACTTGCTATACCCGCTTAAATGTGAGCTCAAATAAACTAATGATATTTTGTTCCTTTCTGAGTAGGTGATACAATATTACTCTGTTTAAACATCCTAACCAAATACCCCATGCGTATTTATACAACAAGCGCTCATGTAGTTGTCAGATGGCAGCCAATACAAGTGAAGCCGAATCTAATATAAACCAACGAATGTCTCATATGGAGGCATATATAGCATATTTAAAAGAAATGATTTCCACCTTGACTATGGCTCTTCAAGCCCAAAATAATAAGGACCGCAAGAGTATATGATAATGCTTGCATAATACATAACGGTTCCACTTTAACAATAGTTATATATGTATACATATTTAAACAACTATTATATATAATTTACATAAATAACAGTCATTAGGTAACAATGGTGATTTAACGAAGCTAATTTTTTTTTAAAATAAGGGGTTTCTCCTTTCGATATCCCCCTGCTTATACATTTACGTAATGAATCAAAATATGTATTTACATTCATTCATATATAGAATAATACAAAAAATCATAATATATTTAATGTCATTCATGTACATGTATACACTATTAAAACCAAAACTTTAAAACAAACAAAGCATCAGTATCTAGAAATTTACAATCATTCTATATTTATTTACTCTCCCACTGATGTTACACAGATGCCGCCAACTCTTCAGCCACTTCTTCCATTTGTGAGTTGCTAAACATTATGCAAGAGGCACAAAAATACTGCACGTAAAAGGATATAATATATGGAAGTTAGATATTACAATATATAGATGATAGAATATACATACATACATACATACATACATACATACATACATACATACATACATACATACATACATACATACATACATACATATATATACATGTGTGTGTGTGTGTGTGTGTGTGTTTGTCTGAACGAATTGAGTATATAATATACCTTATTTATATCAATATTCTTAGGACCTGCGTGATTATGCCCTTCATGTACTACATCAAGTAGTACCTACAATTATTGCTCATGTTCGGTTGTTTTGGGCACTATAAAGAAATGAGAAAAAAAATTTGTCAATCTGTCTCAATCATATATATAAATTATGTGGGCTTCAATTTAATATTATAGTCATTGGTGAATAATATATATACCTTCGGACATAGCCATTAGAATAGTTTATTGTAGCGGCCATCAGTGAGGTTGATTTTATGGTACTCGAGACCATTTTAAGTACGATAATTATACAACAATTTGAGACAATACAATAAAAAAATTATATATATAGAAACATGCAAGATGAACTGAATTACAAGAGATGATAAATGGATAACTTACTGGTTGAATGCCTCCTACATGTATGGTCTCATGTCTAGAACCCCCCAATAAAGTCATAGTACCAAAACCTTTTATGTATTGGATTTACCATATGAGCATCTAATAGTTCCTAAGTACAATAATATATCACACCATTTCGACAATTACAAAATAAATAAAAACTAATTTAAGCAGAGTTAATGATGTTCTCACCCTTAAATGTAAGGCACAAAGAAGTAAGTGTCCCTTCTGTCAAGCACCCTCCTAATGATTTCATCCCCAAGAAACCTCGTGTGATATTGATTAACATCTTCCTTCATGGCATCACCCTGGTTATTAAGATGAGCATGGCGGATGAACTTGATCTTGTCCTAGATGCCATGGGGAAGGATATACATATGATACAGGTGCCTGAAATACCAAAACCAACGTATCAAAATGTAATCAAAGTTTTAAGCATCCAACTATTTAACCATAGTTGAAGAAATACCTCATAAAGAAGTTGACAAATATTGTACTTGTCATCTCCTTGTTCAGAACCTCAGAAACAAGCTCTTAGCTTATAGCATCTATTTTGTCTTCTTGTCAAAGACCACTCTCTTAAATTTGATCATTGGAAATGAATCTAAAGTAAAGAGCTTGTTAGTGAACTCCAAGAAGGACTTCCAGGTAGCTTGGCCAACAAGCTATTGATAAGTAAAATATTTGCATATTTATTTTCCCTTATATGATGATTTTGTGGACTATATTTGAGCTTAATGTAATCAATTTGGGTGTAATTAATAACTAAATAGTTATTTTCTTGCAGCCATGGACAGTACCGCATTAAGAAGAATTAAAGAAGGCATTTAAGGGGAGTACTATTCATACAGCTATTCACTGTGCACTGTTCATGTCTGGTACTGTTTTTGGAATCACTGTAGCGTACTGTAGCAGGGGGTACTGTAGCGGACACTGTATTGTACTGTAGTGTGCGGTTGGTGAAGTGTGGTAGGAGAAACGCGCACTGTAGCAGCTACTGTAGCACCCGAAATGAAGCCTATAAATAGAGCTTCTTGGCATGAAAAGAAGGGGAGGAAGGAAGAGAGAGAGAGAGAGCTTCTATTTTAGAGAAAATTGTTATTTTAGAATTTATTTCTTGCATTTTCTTACTTCTTGCATGCCTCCTGGATGGATGGTTTTACCTCCTATATGGAAGGCTAGATAGTCATTTCTTGCATTGTATTAATTTTTGCATGCCTCCTGGATGGATGGTTTTACCTCCTATATGGAAGGCTAGATAGTCATTTCTTGCATTGTATTACTTTTTGTATGCCTCCTGCATGGAAGGTTTTACCTCCTGCATGGAAGGTTTTACCTCCTACATGGTAGGCTAGATTTTCCATTTTCATGCATCTTGTAGTTGTATTTTTATGTTTTTGTAATTAATTTTTATGCAATATTTATGATGTTTATAATTTATTTTGGTTTTGTTTTTAATTTTATCATGAGCTAAATTTTCCTTTTCCTAGGGTGATGATGTAGCTTACTAATGACGGATTGAATCTTAACTTATTAAATCTATTTTTAATTTTTCCTTCATGATTGAGTTTTAATTATTGCTCTTAGTGCATACAATTGATTGGCCACCTTTTGGATGATTTCAATATGCATGTTGAGACCGGAATGAGATACATGTGTGTGGATCCTATAATTAAAATCATAATTTGCATATGAAATAGGAATATATTCATATGGGTTGTGTAGTCTTAATTGAGTTCTATAAATCTTAATGCATGATTGATTGCTTAAATTCATATAGGAATATATTGTGTTAGAAATTAATTATAGAATTACTTGACCTTGGAAGAGGCTAGTAATTAAAATAGGGAAACTCGACTATCAATCATGTGGAATAAATTGGACTAGAATAGATAAGTGATTCAATCCGGAATTTGTTAAGTGAAATCTAATCCCTAGGGCTTTTTCTCATATTTGTCTTTATATCACTTGTATTAATATTTCATCATTTTTATCTTGCAATCTCAATCATAACTAATCGACCGACTAAATAGAATTAAAATTACCAATTTTGGTACTTAGTGATCAATCCTCGTGGGAACGATACTCTACTCACTTCTATATTACTTGATTACGACAGTGTATACTTGCATTTTCTAAATACACCATCCTACACCCGTAACACTTATTATGTGAGAAAGACTTCTACCTTGATTGATCATTAGTGGTGGGATGCTTCATGTTATTGGAATGAGAGGGGGCCTAGACTGATTGGGGGGCTTGGACTGATTAAGGGGCTTAGACTTGGTAGGTAGTTTCTTTTGAGCAGTAGACTTCTTGGTTAGCTTGAATACTCTAAATAGATGGCGAGGCCATGCAATGAAGCCGCTGGTAGCCCCTCATACTGTATTTATGCATTTGGTAGGCAGGGGGAACGAATACCTAGGGTTGGTACTGGTATTGATTTATACCTTCACATACTCAGGAGGGATAGGCTTGCAATGAAACATGTTATCCTTTGGGAAGTTGAACATGGGGCCCATTGCAACTGTATGATGTCCATTTCTATTAACAAAACACTCAACATCAGCCAAGCCCTCATGAAAATCAAGGATTGGAAACGTGCAGCTACCTCTAATACTTGGGCTGTCATTTCCTCCTTGCTACTTTATACAACGCTCCTTTAACAACTTTTTTGTGAGAAACAATATTTGTTTCTACATTACATCGCACTATTTCTAGAGCTTTTCATATTTTTCATCCCTATTATTTCTTCGAGATTCCGTTGACCATAATATTTTGTCTTGGTCAATCTAAAGCCAGCACCTCTAAAAAGATCGAGATGGTCAAGCCCCAATGTCTTGACTAATACATCCTCATCCTTAGTAAGGCAACCCTGTGTTGTAACTTCTTGGGACATGGCATGCTATGCATTTGACAATAATATTAATATTGATAGTTAATTAAAGATATTACTTCCATGAATTTGAGACTAATATTAATACTTACCATTTTATTAATGACTTCCTTTACTTGAGGATCATCATAAGTACCATCCTTATTTTGTCTTATCACTGACTAAAGTTCATGATGGGGAGGCCTATTACTGTCTCCACTCTTAGCAGCTAACTTTTAAGCAATCTGAACATACCTCATTCACCTTCTATTGTTGGGATACTTATTGTTCTTTACCCTCTCCTTATTCACCCAACTTAATCCTTATGAAAACACACAATACTCCAATTAATATTAAACAGATACACGCAGGTCTTAAGAATTGTGAGTAACAATTACCTGGAATGATAGGTCACGATGTGAGATGACAAATTCTCTCCAATTACTTGGTTTGATGGTGGACCGAAGATCCTCAAGAACTCTTGTCTCATCAGCCTCTTCAGGATTCTGCAAATATGTCTTCGTCAATGCATGACGGGAATATACATAGTGATTTCCTGGCCTTATTAAGGACATATTTCCTAGAAGTTTCATTTAGATGACATACAGACTGCAAAGCACACAATTCAAGTTAACATTTTTTACAAGTACATATTAAGTAATTAGCAGACATATATACCTTATTCTCATGTTGTCCCAAATAAAGTTTTCGTAATTTCTCCATACCCAATGCCAATGACCTGCCATGATAGGAACGTTGGTCCTTGTTGTTACGCCAATATAGCTAACAAAGTGTGACAGCTCAAGAGCTTGGCCATCATTGTTCCATGTCATGTGAAAATTTTTTCCCAAATACTTTTCTTCGTTCACAAACATCAAGGTACAGTGGCCCCTCTTTACAATATCCCGCACTTATTCTAACGCCTCTTCTAGGGTTTCATTTCTAGTTTCCCTAAGGACAATATCAGTAAAAGGGGGAATACCAGTAGTATGGTTATTATCAGAGCTAAGGGCATTATCAGTGCCAGAGGAAGTAGAACTGGTTAGTTTAACTAGAAAACAAAACTCATTCATTCATCCGCAAGGGATAGAGCAAAGGGTTTTCCAAAAAAAACATGATCTATGATTAAGGTCAAAACCTAGCTAGGCAAGATGAAGTGAAAAATAAGGGAATGCAAAATGGACAATGTGAAATGTAGAAGAGAAATCATACCTTAAAATAAGGAGAACCGAGCATACAAAAAAATGCGACCTGGCTAGTGCTCTAAAACGAAAAGTCAAAGAAAGCTATGGAGGATGTGGTTCACTTGAAAGAAACTGTCGATGGCTAGAAAAGTCAACTAAAGTTGTGGGGTTCCGAAGAGTAGGAGGAGGTGGTGGTGGTGGTGGTGGAGGATAAGGGGTAGGAGCTTGTGGAGGTAGTGCTGGTAGTGGTGGAGGAGGAGGAAGAGGTGATAGAGGAGGAGGGACTTATGGAGAAAGAGGGTGAGGATGATAAGGAGGAGAAGGAAAATGGAAAAAGCTATTTGGAGTTTGACCATGATGAGGGAGAGAAGGATAAAGATATGAAAAGGTGCTTTTTAGAAAAGCACTAAGAACAAAAAGAATATGTCAGTATAAATAAAGTTGAATACTTCGCTTTAAAGTATTTAACTTATGAGAATTGGTACTGGGTGTCGGACCAAATGAGATTTTGAAAATGTGCTTTTTATATTTGTTCTTTATATGACGGTTGTTTATTATAAAATGACATTTTTTTCGTTTATACTTTATGGTCAATAAATATAACTGTTATGTTTGTGTTTTTGTTGATAGAAAGTTGGAAGATGAATCGTTTGTAAGTATTAATTGACAGTTGTGTATTAAGAATTGTCATTTTTGTCACTACATATATGACAATTATTAACTACAACCGTTATTTTTATGTTTCTACAAATTCTACCTAGCAATATATGACGGTGCGCATGAATAACCATTACTTTTAAATGTTATATATCTTTACGTGACCTCCGTCTCGATATACATGACATTTATTCGATATAACCGTTATTTATTAAACGTTATATATGCCCGAATCTGTAATAGTGAAAGTTGCAGAATTAGGATGTAATTTTGCCTTTCTTTATTTTATCAAAACTTTGGCCTTTATACACACACACACACACACACATTAAAATATCATGTATTAATATATTTTCTTGCCATATATATTAATATAGGGGAAATCTGTAACACCTTAATTTCTAAAGCCTTTAGATTAGTTTAAATATATAATGATTTCAAACCTGAGACCAAAACAATTTAAAGTCCTAATTTAAGACAGGGTTAATCTTATATTTGTATAGGATTTTCAAAAACTTTTTAAAATAAATATGTATGGTCAAAATTTTAGTTTGTAAATTCATTATCTTCATCATTTTCAAAATCATTTATTTAAAATACAGAGCATTTTCTATCCATAGTTCACGTAGTGATGGTTAACTTATGGGTTTCTCGATACCAGTACTTTATCGAAAGTCTAGCATACGGATTACAACTTATACAGTCTGCTTCATGGGTACGAGTACTACTACCACTACTTCTACTACTAATAAATATTTTACAGTCATCTAAAATAAAATGATAATCAAACAGTTCATATTAATTTTCCTCTTCTTTATCTGTCTATATTACCTTCTTGCCCTTAGAGCTAGACGCATTTGATGTATATCATTTGTTGAAAAAGGGGTGAGATTCAAAAGAATCTCAGTAGTACACAGATCACTCATATAATATGCAAATACTAAGCATGTAAAACAAATCATCAAACAATACAACTTACAGGAATGCAGCACATAAAAGGGACTAACCGGTCCCTTATCACAGACTCATAGCACTTGAGATTTACAATCTGGCTACCTAGGGCCTCTGCCCCATACAAGGTATAGTAACGGGCTTTCTATCTCAAACCTACCTAGCTCAAAACGCCCTTGGGTAACTCCCGGTGCAACTTGTACTTACGGGTCTTACCGCCTATAGACTATCTGTCCTACACATATACAAATGATATGGTACACATACATGGCATCACATATGATATAAGAGATAAGGTACTACCTGACAGTCTTTCCAAATTTTGCTTCATGTTCTTAGTCCCTTAGACGTCCCGGGCAAATGTCAAATCCTATAATTTATTATTCACGGACGGGCGAGTTATTACTTGTTCCAAAATAAGACACTTTGGTTGGTTATCATTATAGCTAATACCTTAGGCCCAATAGGTATTTAATGGACTCATACTAACTCTAAGTATTTAACTTGACCCTTAGAGTCCCAATTATTTCAAAAATACCCTTACTTTTTATTTTTGCACTATTACTCAATTCTGTCAGAATTTTCAATAATATTTAAAAATTCATATCTTGGCCTAGAAATATCTAATTAAGGTGGTTCTAAATTCTATGTGTCACTTATGAAGTCTATTTTAAAATAAAAATACGTTCCACTACCACCTATCTATGAATAATTCCCAGTTTTAAAGTTTTCTCACACTGCCAGAAATTCTTTCCAGTTCAATAGCTTAACTTCTAAAATTCATAAATAAATATCTAGAACTCCAAATGGGATGTTTCAAAATCCTATACCATTCTATTTAAGTCTATTTGAAGGGAAAAATATTAAAATTTATAAATTATTGCCACAAAATTTCCAGAATTTCGTAAAACCTTGTCTGTACCATAAAATGTTCCAGATTCATCATCTAAATTTAAAAATTCATATCTCACTATTTATAAACCCAAATGATACATATTACATATCAAATTAAATATTAGGATGTCTAATTTTATTCTGAAAACTTTTATAATTTTCGGACCAGGTTTGTCCACAGAAATATATTTTACAACCAATATGATTCCAGAGAAACTAACCAAACAGCAACTCCTCTTATTTTCTAAAAATTTCAAACTTATATATAATCATCCAAAAATCACAATCACATGTATTCCCACATAATTTTTCGTATAGAATTTATTGGAAACCTCAAATTTATAAAATTATCATTCCTTCATTATACACTATTTTGGCCAAAACAAAACCTCACAAGACAATAATTCATTATACTATATTCTTATGCTTCCCAAACTACCCAAAAATAGCCTCAAATTAACTAGAAAGAGTTAAAAATATGTAAAGGGAACTCACCTATATTAGGATATGAAGTTGTATGTAGGATTTGTTGTCTCTTCTTCCTTCCTCTACTGGCACCAATTACTCTTACATATCTCTCTTTCTCTATTATGTGTCTCTTACTCTCTCTCTCTTTCACTCACTCTCCCTTTTCTTTCTTTTTGGATGCTGGCCGATGGAAATATGTGAAGTGTGTGTATTATCGTGTGTGTTTATTGAGAGTGAGAGAGAGTATTGTTTTTAATAATTAAAAATGTGTGTGTGCATGCTGAGGTAAGTGTGTGTTTATTTAATTGAATGAATGTGTGTGTGTGCATGGCGTGTAAAGTGTGGGTAGATGTGTGTGTTATTTTATTATTATTATTATATATATATAGGTATATTTTTATCCTATTAATTACACACACAATACCGTAATTTTCACTTTGTCTAATTTAATATCCCATATATTTCATAGGTTTCATAATTTGGCTTTCAATTCCCAAGATTAATCTCTAGCACCATTTAATTTTCTTTTTGGGAATTTAACCTTTTAATAAATTTTGGGATGTTACAAAATCTCTCAAAAAGAACTTTAAAATGTCAAAAGACACAAATGTGTTTTTAATATTCATAATACCAAGGGTCTGATTCGTCCTTTTCAAAATTAAAAGGAAATGATTGAATTGTCCCTAATGTTTAATTTTCACTTTGACAAAATTAATTGTGAAAACATTATCCGAACTTGTGAAACATTTATTAGAACTTGTGAAACCCTTATCAGATCATGTAAATTTTGATTTGTAACTTGTGAAATTCTTTAAAAAAGTCATGAAATTCTTTTAAGAATTTGTGAAAACCTTGTCTGAACTTGTGAAACCTTTATCTGAATTTGTGAAACCCTTATCAGATTTTGTGAATCAAAATTTGCAGCTTGTGAGGTTCTTTAAGTTGTGATTCTTTTGACAACTTGTGAAAACCTAACCCAAACTTTTGAAACCTTTATCAGAACTTGTGAAACCCTTATCAGATATTATGAATCAAAATTTGCAACTTGTGAAATTCTTTAAAGAAGTTGTGAAATTATTTTGAGAACTTTTGAAAACATTATCTGAACTCATGAAACCTTTATCAGATCTTGTGAATTCAAATTTATCACTTGTGAAATTTTTATGAGAAATTGTAAAAACCTTATCTAAACTTGTGAAAATTAAATCTTTATTAGAACTTATGAAATCACACCATCCTCTTTATTCTTAATTATAAACTTAGAGGGACAATTATTTCATTTTCTTTTAATTTTGAAAAGGACGAATCAGACCCTAACACCTCTTTAGTACTATAAATATTCGAACACCTTTTTATCTTTAGATATTTTTAAAGTTCTTTTTAAAGAATTTTCTCATTACTATATTGATATATTGCTAGATTGAACATTTTGAATTAAAAAATTGTGTGCATGTTATGTCATAATTCAACTGCATCTGTTAACTCCAAGTTCAATCCTGGCAAGCTATTTCTAGTCATGCAGGTGAAGATATCTTATGTTATCACAAAAGATCAAACATAGGTTCTCTAGTTCATAATCACATACTTTATTTGAAACATTGATTTAGTTTTCTAATTTATATGCAGGAAATATAATCAATCTCTTTTAATCATTTTTATTTCACTCGAAGTATATATTAAATACATTTATCTGAAGTTTAAAATAGTTGACCATATAAAATTAAGGTCCAACTCTTAAAAAATTACTCTATTAATATTAATTATATAATTGTAATTGAAAATAGAGAGTAATTATTGATTTATTTTGAGAGTCGTCTATTCCTTAGGCACTTTTGCATCAAGGTCTCAACGTACCTGCCCTTATAACATCTTACATAATGTGTGTGGTCATTCTGAAGGAATGATAGCTGAGGCCCCCCGGGCGGCAGGGCCTTTTAGCCTTCAACGACGGCTGTGTTACAACCTTATATATTTCTTTTTCTTTTTGTTTACTTTTAAATTACTCATATTTTATCATCAATACTTCAATTATAAAAATTACATCCAAATGATAAATTTTGTATATTTTACATAAAAATTTTGAAAGTTGTAACTATTTCATTGTATAAAAAATATCATTGGATTTTAAGGGATTTCTTACAAAAATTTCAAGAAATTTATTCTTGGATTTTATTTTTAAAAAAATTACTTGAAATTTTATTTTTTAATAAAAACTAATATTAATTTTCTTTTAGTTTAATAGATATTTAAGTTCTTAAATAATAAATAGTATAATTATCTAAATCAAAAAAATAAATAGCATAATTATAGTGATCTTTAAATTCTAATTATGTTTTTGGTTCAAACTTTAAATTATAATTCAAACTCTGTCCTTTCTTATCTCAAAGCTTTGGTGGGTTGGGATAAATGAAACTAACCCGCTGTAATTTTTGAATAATGAGAAAATTAATGGTAATAATTAATATTTTAATTTTAATTTTTTGACACTCTTATGTATATTGTTTTCCTAATTTAAAATCCATGTTATGACTAGTCATATCCCCGTTCAAACGTAATTTAAATTACAGTATTTAATGAGTATTAAATGGAGCTTCATGTGGCATATCAACGATCTTCATATTAATTTTTTTTTTCACCGATTACAACGACCATAGCAATGGTTTAGAGAATTTTTTTTTTCTATGGAATAGTATAGAGAATTAAAATACAGTATACATTTAAATTTTTAATTTAACCGAAATTTAATTAATACAAAAAGGAGGTCATGTGATGTGGAATCTATAAATATAAAAAAGTTATCCCTATAGCAGGCTTCTCAGAGTGTCCATGCCAGCCTCTAATTTAGAATGTTCTTGCTTGCATGTTTTCTACTAACATGTTTGTTATGGTTATGCTCTCAGTCCCCCACATTGTGCCACCGTCTATGTTCTCAGATCTAGCCCAACTCCTTCAGCCATTTTCAAATTTGAAATTTTATTTATGCAGAGTGGCTGATAGTGTGAAGGAAATAATATTACATTATATAACTATATCAGACAATATAATTCAAAGGGATCGATCATATGAAAGTAGTTAATGTATATTTCAGAATCTTAAATTTAAAATGTGGAAAAAAAAAAGTGTGGAATAAAGCATTCTCAGGTATAAAACAGGGCTAAAAAGGGTGGAAAAGTATCTTCAAATATTAAATTATTTAGAAAATAAAACAAATATATAATTAATATATAATAGATTAGCCTCAAATGTTAATCATATCAGATAAATTATTTAATATTAAATTTAGTAGTTGCCACAAATAAACCTTTTTAGAGAAGTCTAATAAATTAAGCATTTATATTTTTTAAAAAAACAAAAATTAAGCATTTAACTTAAAATATATTCTATCTCTATCTTATTATTAAAAGAAATGCTAAAAAAAAGTACAACAGCGTGCTACATTATCCCTAAATTTTCTTTCTAATAAAATTTGTGTACGTTCTAAAATTGCTTGCTCATAACTATGGTAGTACCAATTGCCCACGTTTTGGTATTGCCTACAAAAAACTACCTTGGACCAAATAGATTTTATTTTTCTATACATATTTTGAAAATATTTTATTTTATAAATTTGTTCTACTCTCAGATAAATTTCTTATTTCGAAATATTTCTGATTCATACTTTAAGATTTCAAAATATTTTGTAACCATATTCCTATTATCTCTCTTTATTTATAATATATTTATTTTGTGAATATTTTATTTTATATCTCTATTTCCTTTTGAATGCTTTGAATTTAAGATTTTGAAATATTTTATTTATTGATAAAGTATATAATAAGGGGATGTTGGGACCATCTGTTCCCTCTTCTTCTCTTTTTTTAACCATCAGATATTCAGATCACATATAAATGGTTCAGATTTTATTTTTAAAAAAATTATTATTAAAATATTAACCGCCACTGGGCAACGTTAGGATTATAGTGACAATTTTCCGAGATGCCTCCCTTGTTTTCATGTGTGTACTGTTATTTCCGCGCACTCAAGGGCAGTTCATTCTCATACCTTCCTCCCTTATCCTTTCCTATTACTCACTTATCCCGAACAGAATAAATGAAGTTGGTAAATAGAAGGCCTCCGCATGTAAGCGAGACTATCCCCAAACTGATAGTTTGGTTCAGATTCTAGACAACCATAGCGACAGTGAGTATATGGGAATAGATGGAAGAACGGAGGCATTGGTCCTGTCAAGTTTCTGAAGTACAAGAAGGCACAAAAGGTTATGCTTGTGATGAGGCAACCCAATACAGTCAAGCATTGGTGGGTATTGTGAATTTTCGAGATATTGTACTTTCTCTATTTTTATTCTAATCTTGCTTCAGTTTGATATCTTATATTTTCTCTATTTTTATTCTAATCTTGCTTCAGTTTGATATCTTATATTTTCTTTTTTTGTTTGGGATTTATACTTATATATCCTCCTCTCCTGGCTGTTATTTGAGCCAAACTTTTTTGTTCTCACGAATCCCTCCTAACTTCTCAGCCTTTAAGACTGCCGGAGATTACTTCGTGGTACCAGTGCTCTATGCTTTTGAGTCATGAAATGTGCTTATTATTATCATAATCGGCTTATAGGAACTTTATTCTCTAATCTATGTAGAACTTTACAAGATGGGGCGGCGTCTTACTACTGTTGTCTTAGTTTCAGAGCAGTAATTCCATGTAAAGAGGAGTGTCTAGTGTGCTAATTTATTGCTCTTTTATTCTTTTTTTTTTTCGAAAAAGCTTTAATTTAATATAATGATGGTTCAATCCGACCATTTTCTATCGTGGTTATTTCTAAAATTTTATGGGAATATCTAATAGCTACTGATGCATCTCCATTTTATGTAATAAAATTTTAGGATGCTGACTTGATTGGTGCAAATTTTGCTTCGAAGCTCGAGGAGACATTGACGATTAATCTTATGAAGCATGATGCTCTTTGGTGCCTTGGAAATGCTCATACTTCACGTGCACTTTTAACTTTAGAATAAGAAATGGCAAGAGTTGATTTGGTTGGCCATTTGAATATTTTCAGCAGCCTCTTGATGAGATATACGAATGTGGGTAGTTATATTCTATTTTATACAGAGATGATAATAGCATTTGTTTATATACTGTCTCTTAAAAAGATAAAGATAAATCATAAGATTAATCTTAAATAAGGTTTTAGCTCTATTTTTGATATATCAATTTGCCTCCGCGCATCTAATCTTAATTTCAATATTAACGTTACATATTTACTATTCCTTACAATAAAATCTTGCAATTTTATAGGAACCAAGGCACGCAAAAAGCCTAACCAAATTGTGAAGCAGTTCCTTGCTGCCACAAGCCCACAAATTTGACACTACTTTTGAAGTAAAGTTTTAAATTATTTTCTCTATTTCTAAAATTTAACCCCTTTTCTGAGTGTATTTGTTCTAATTTTCTCATCTCTATTATGTAGTTTGATTTTATTTTCCTTTCCATTAATCTGCTTCAATTTTGGGTTCTATGAAATGAAAAGATAACTAAATATATGGTTCGAATTGTTTTTTTAAGCATCTAAGAGCCGTGAGTACCAGCTCTTACCTCTTGTTCTTTTCTATGCTTACTGGCTTTGTTTGATGCTTTCCCATGATTTGTAGCTTGGGGCGTGGAATTTGGAAGGGCCTCAGTTATAGAGGCATTTTTGGCATGAGACTGGGATGAGCATTTGTCAGCCCACTATTTGTTGAAGAATGCTGGAATTTTGAGGATTGGGTCATAGTTTCTTGTCTTGATTTTTATTTTGGGTAGGCGAGGATTTTGTGATTATAGTGTTTCGGGTTGGGATTGATATATTCAAGTCAATGAAACAAAAAAAAGAAGTATTTATTAAAATTGATTGTAGGATCATTACTTATATATGGAAGCGCTTCAAACAATCTTTTGTTAATGTGGTAGTGAAATTCTAACTATAAAATATTACTCTTATTGTCATTTCATCTAATATGACATAATACTTAAATCGCAATTTCCTCATTTCTATCTCCCTCTATTTTTTTTTTTTTTTACATTTTTCCTATTGATTTGGAAAGAGGGAAAGGAGATTCACTAGAGAATTTTGACTTTCCCACCTTCGAATTGTGCTACATCCAATTTTTAACTCATTTTGATCTTTTAGCGCAAAATCTTTAGGGAATAGATGTCAAATATTGGCATGAAAAAGTTATCAATAGGTTAGTACCTTAAAAACTATCAACAAGGTTTTTTCTAAATGCTATAATCTAGATTAGACTTATTAAGTTGTGAAGCTTTTTACCATATAATATCCCAAACTCTTTACTCTAGAAAAATATAACAAACATTTTTCTTAAAACGGGGGCTTTGCAAAAGCCACTTTCTGGCCAATTAGATCCACTGGCTTAACACATGCATGTTACACTTATGATTGATTTGAAATAGATTTCAGTTTTACTTGACCATTTTTCCTATATTCAATTTGTTATGTTGTTTATCCTCCTTTATATATGTGTAATACCATTTATTTACACCCACACATCGCGCGGATTCTGTATAGTATGATAAAATGCACTAATGCAGCTTTATTCAGTCGCATCATGAACATCAGTGGTATCTAATTTTTTTGGGAGGCATTTCTATTATCTATTACTAGTATCAAATTGATGTACGTATTAATTTTTGGAATATCTGTTCTGGCCAAATTAAATCTTCTATTTGAATTTTCGGGATATGTAACATCAAAACAATAATATGAAATCATGAAATTTTGTCTCGAGCATATATGTTTGTCATATTACATTTGTCCATAAGCTCAGAACTAATCGTATGTGTATGGCTCTTCCTTTTCTTTCCCCTTTTTTTGAAAATTTTTTAAATCTTAATAGACTAACCCAGGGATTGAACATTTTACTAGTCATTTCAGGAAAAACAATGTTTGAAAAATCATATTACAAAACTTATTGTCCAAAAATACATTATATTTGTTTAATAATTTAGTTGTGACATATATTCAGTAATGTGCAAAACGAAATGTTTACACATAACTAAACATGTTATACACAACTAAACAAAGTTGCACTCAGTGAACATGATCCACACTTGTTCAAGGATCTGAGTCATTAATATATGTACATTTAGATACTAAATTTTGTAATGAGAGATTTTTCAGCAATATTTTCCCTAAGTTTTATGCAATCAATATATATTACTCCCTCCAGTCCACATTATATGTCACTTTTAAGAGAATGTCTTAGTCCACAATATAAGTTATTTGAAGAGTAATGAATGCTTATTTGTCAATTTTGTCATGTAATTAATGCTTAGTTGTTGTTCTTTATTTTTTTTTCTCTATCCCTTAAAACCTTATTTGATATGGGTAAATTTGAAAAGAAGTTTCAATTTAAAATATATTTAATAAGTTAATTACTATTTTTTGGTTCTGATGAATTAGTTCAAATAAATTATATTTTCATGTGAGCTGAGGGAGCATCTTCATTCTTAAAACTTTGAAGAGATGGTATTCAAAAGCACTAATTAACTTTTCAAACTACTACCTCCGGTCTTTTCTATAAGATCTCAATATTTGAATTGTTTTTATTCTTTTTATAAGAGTCCGACAATAATTGTCTCAACATTTAATAAAAAATTTTCATTTGTGCCCCTCATTATTATATACATTGTATTAATTAACGAGTTAGTGATAGTTATGTTTACTTTATTTCTCTCTCTTATTTGCCCCTTATAAATAAAGGTATAATTAAGAAAAAAAATTATTTCAAGACACATTATTTTTAATTAATTTTAACCTTTTTTTTAAATCACATAATTTGATTATCGGGCTCTTGTAAATAAGACAAGAGGGAGTAATTTATTAAGCCCTTTTTTTTTTCCACAAACCCACATGTGTTTAATTTAATTTCTTTCGTTAATATCAACACGCAATTAATATTCCAGCTAATTTTCGATTAATTACACATGCATTTGGTGATTCATCAAACCAAGGATTATTATTGAGGTTTTGAAGCTTTTGAGATACGAAGAAATGAATGAGTGAGTGAATTTGAATTTGAATTTGTGAACTACTAATTGCACACAAGACTTGGTGGATCACAATAAATAAGTTCCCTCGAGTCAATCCAAAAAATATTAGTGTATATATTGTACAAACTCTAAATTAAAATGAATAAGAAAATAAAAAATGAAAAAAAAAGTCTGCAATTACTAACCCACCACCTCCTTCCAATCACAAAACCCTACAATTCTTGACTTTCAAACCCCAACATTTACTCCTGCAACAACCTCTTGAATTAGAAAAATAATCCCATTAATACATCCAAGTGATGACGATATATACACACACACACATACTGATCAGAAACTCAAAGCCCTAGTATTCAAAGCATTAACAGCTTTCTCTGTCAACTCTGAGCCAAGATTCCTAATTAAGTCCCAAGCATGTATCCTTTTCCATGTTCTCTTTGCTTCTCATCCGGGGGTACTTTGCTTCTTCTTTAAACCCTAAACATTTGAAAAAAGAAAAAAAGGACTTGATCACTATTAATGCAAAAGTAGTGCAGGGAATGGGAGACATGGTAAGTTAGTACTATGGTAAGTTATCTTATATTTTCTTTTTCCTTTCTGGTTTTAATCTTTTTATTTCACAGGCGATTCCTGTTGTGGGCTAGTTTCGTCCATTCCTTTAAAAAGTTAAAGTCATCAATAAATTTAGAACAAATTGGTAAAAATCCTTATTTGAAAATTTTTTACTAGAATGACATGAATTCAAATGCCAGTATTCTATATTCCCTCTAGTCTACAATTCAATTTAACTAATTCATCATAATCAAGAAATGGTAGTTAACTTATTAAATATGCCTTAAATTAAAAAAAATCAACTTTACTCTTATAATTCTTAGCTCGATTTGCGTAAATAAGCACTTCTAGAATGATTAAATGACATCCCAAACACAGACATTCTTCTATAAGTGACTTATATCATGAATCAGAGGAAATATGTATAAAATCCTACATAGTACTGATTCTTTTTATGTATAAAAACATATCATGCCTTTTTAACTAATATAATTTTCAAATAGGACTTTTCACCAATTTTTTCTTGAATTTAATTAATGGCTCTCATTATTATTATTATTATTATTATTATTATTATTATTATAGAATGGACACAGGCTCTCATCACACAGGAGGGGGAAAACCGGTATGTGAAGAGGAGCTATAAGAAGAGATGGTGCTTTGTTAGTGGGTTATTCAGATATCTATCAGACCAAAACACTAAAAAGCCATATATATTTAAATATATATAAAGGTCTAGTTGGAGTGTATATATGTTGTTCTCTTATGGTTGGCTGCTTCCAATTCTAGCCTCTCAATCAGTTCACTTGATTCCTTTCTCTCCAAAAAAAAACCCCTTTATATACATATTCAAAGTTCTCATCATTATTAACCATCATTCTTGTATTGATCCGTCTTCTTCTTCATCATCACCATCATGGCTTCTTCTAACAGACACTGGCCTAGCATGTTCAAGTCCAAGCCCTGCAACCCCCACCACCACCATCCATGGCAGCACGACATGAACCCCTCCTCCCTCATCTCCTCCGCCGCCGCCGCCACCTGCCACCGTACCCCTTACTCTTCTTCTTCCTCTCCCTCCTCAGGTTACTTTGTAGTAATAACAAGAATAACATTCAGTCCAAATTCAATTTCTGAGTTGTTATTTAAATGTGTGTTTTTGTTTTTGTTGAAGGTTGTGAGGAGAGAAGTCCAGAGCCGAAGCCGAGGTGGAATCCAAAACCGGAACAGATTCGGATTCTGGAAGGGATCTTCAATTCAGGGATGGTGAATCCTCCCAGAGATGAGATCCGAAAGATCAGAGCTCAGCTTCAAGCGTATGGTCAAGTTGGTGACGCTAATGTCTTTTACTGGTTCCAGAATCGTAAATCCAGAAGCAAACACAAACTTCGCAACCTCCAAAACTCCAACAACAAGATCACCAACAACAACAATATCACACTCGAATCATCATCAATAACCCCACCGCCGCCACCTCCTCGTCAGTTTTCTCCTTCCAATTCTTCATCACCTGATAACAAATCTTCTCGTAATTCTTCTTCCAAGGAAATCATCAGTATCCTTCCTTCTTTCAAGCCGCCATCATCATCTTCATTCTCCATTAATGGCTTCTCTTCTGATATAATCCTCCCAAGTTCTCCTTCTTCTGGTGGTGGTTCTTCTGTGAGTAATTATCACCAACCCACCACATATTTTCAGACCCATAATAATGTGACCCCTCTTTCTGAGCCTTTCTTCTTTCCTGCTTCTTCTTCTGCTTCAACTCATCAAGGGTTTTCCTTCTCTGAGCTGTCTGGTCTTGTTCAGCATCAAAACGTTGGGCCTTGCACTAGTCTCTTGCTCAGTGAGATGATGAATAATCAGAAGAAAGAACAAGATCATAACAAGAATAATATGAAGAGTACTATAATGAATCATCATCATCTTAGTCTCTCTGTGGTAGCTTCTTCTTTTGTAACTCCCACCATTCATCACAGTACTGTTGTGCCTTCTATGGCTCCTGCAACAACAACCACCACCACCACTAGTGTTACTGTTCCATCCCTCCTCGTCCCTCAAATTCAAGGTAAATAATTTTGGTTCTTTTAAATTAATAATTACTTACTTCTTGAGTTTGCTTGTGCATGCTTCGCTACAGTGTCCTATCCACACAAGATTTTTTGTGTAAGAGAGACATTTTTATCTTGGCATTATTGCATACCACGTGACTATATCTATCTATCTATATAATATCACACGAAAAATACTTTTCAAGAAGATACAATGAAGCATGTGTCATTCATAAAATCATATCACAGAATAAATACTTTTGGTACATTTATCCTGGTTGTTCAACAAACCAATAAACACAATATGTTTCATGTCATAGTACACTCTACACTCAACAGACATGCACACAAGATTTCCTCCTTCAGTATAATATTAATATACGTATAATTAGTTTTATTGTTCTGCACAAGATTTAATATTCTTAATTACTTTTTAGTTAACAGATCAAAGGGGTTTTCCTTGTCGATTTTGATGAATTTGTCATGTATACTTACTAATCATTTATTAGAGCATTATTTCGTAAGAAAAAGTTATATTGGAGCAAGATGATAAAACCTAGAAGGACATCGTTGATAATTAAGGAGAAAGGTTGGGGTAAGATTGTAATTTAAGGATCGGGTTACTTAATTAAGATTTCGTTTGTGTTGATGGAAAGACGTGTGCATGGCTTCTTGTCTGATTGTCTCAATCTTTCAAACTGGGGCTTAGGGTATTTTGACTAGAGGGGATGATTGGGTGTGTGTGTGAGGTGCAGGGGAGGAGTCAAGTGGTACGGCAGCGAAATCCATTGTATACATAAACGACGTCGCATTTGAGGTGTCTGTGGGTCCCTTCAACGTGCGTGCGGCCTTTGGTGAAGACGCTGTTCTAGTGCACGCGGCAACAGGACACCCTGTCCTCACCAACGAGTGGGGCGTCACCCTCCAGTCACTCCAGCACGGCGCATTTTATTATCTGGTGTGCATGTTAAGACCCTTTGATTATTTATATACGAGTACTATAGTTTTTCTTTTTCTTTTCTTTTATCCTAATTTTTCTACTATTTTTCATTTTATTTAAAAAATTTTAAAAAAATATATTATTTAACATGTCTTAAAAGTGAGGAAAAATTTATTTTTATTTTTATTTATTTCCTTTTGGAAAAATTGGTATATACAGAAATAAATTTAAAAAATACTATATGAGTGATTATATATGGTTCAGTTACATAAAAATAGAAATAAAAAATATGAATATAAACATAAAAAAATTGTTTCATGAAAAAGAAACTTTTTTATTCATTGCCTCTTTATTATATACTATGATTTGTTTTAATATGTAATTTCACATTTATCCGCTAGTTATGGTGACTCGTTGTGTTTTGCTGAATGTAATGAATGTGCAGATATAGAAAAGAGAAAGTTGAAGGTGATGGGTTTTAGATATATATGGAGTTCTCTACGTACCTCTCTGGAGCATATGTTCTTAATTAATTAATTCTCTGTGTTTTACATTATAGTTTGATATGACTAGAGTATTAACTAGGGCTTGATTTAGTGTTCTATGGACCTGAATATGTAACTTCAATTTCTTCTAAAGTAATTATATATATGCCGACTTCATATTTTTATCCAGGTGTGGCTTTTCACTTTTATATGTGTTGCCTCATAGGGAAAAATAAAATTAATAAGAGTCATGAAAATCACCCAAAAATGAAGCTAAATGCATCTGTGTGCTGCATATGTGAAATGTGAACGTACAATGGCTAAATTTAATGATGGAGGCTTTTGTGTTGATGATGAGATGAGATGAGATATCATAATGTGTAGCACTGATCTCTAGAATAGTATATTTTCATAGATAGAGCGATTGTAATATTTTATTTTTAAATATAAATTTAATTTGAGACTTAGTTAAATATTTAGCTTTATGGAAATCAAAGGTAAACTAACTATATATGCTTAAAGCAAATTAAAATCATTGTTTTAATGATTTCTAAGATGAAACCAAACAGTAAATCATTGTATTATTGGCAAACACATTCTAAATTAAGTACATGGGACTTTATTTATTATTTTTACACATCCTAATTTTCCCCCCCAATACAAATCCTATCTTTTCTTCTCTCGACTTCTCTTGTACATAACTGGACAGAGATCTGGACTCCACATTTTCTGCCACAACTTTCAGATCAGCACTGCCACTGTTTCTCTTTCAACTCTCCATTATTTCGAGATGCCTCTCTCACTCACTCTCTCTCTCTCTCAATCACACTCACACTCACACTCGGTTGCTTCTATAAATTGTCAGCTCTTTGGAGAAATTATGATTAGGTTTATGTAAATGCTTGTATTTTAACGTTTCAGACTTTCTATGAATGTAAAAATTATTATATATAATATAAATTTTATGTAAGGCCTACTTTATAATTCAAATACCTTAATGTAAGACCTACTTTATAGTTCAATTAAACTATATAGTAGATATTACATTAAGGGACGGAGGAGCTATCAATTAACTGACAATATGATATAAAGAGAAGAAAATCCGTCTAATTAGTTAGTCGCCATTCAAATAATTAAACATAAAAAAACACACAAAATTTATGATCTCATTCTTGTCTATGTCATGTCACATGTAATTTTATATAAAAGAATTTCAGTTTATTCCCTCACAAGTGTTTCTCCTCCATCAAATACTGTACCTGAATGAAGAATTTAAATAAGACAAGAAGAAAATATTTTCGACCATGACTTGTTAGGTCATTCACGAATATATAATACCCAATGGTAATAATAGGATAATTATAAGAATTCGAGATGAGGAGAATTCAAAACTTTTTTTTTTATGATTGAAACATTTTTAACAATAGAAAAAATTACACCAAAAGAGCTACTTAAATTCATAGCTTGATCATATTTGATAGTAATACCAAATGCTACTACTATACAAAAGCTCCTTGGACTCATTTTAATTCGGAACCTTTTGTTTCGAGTCTATGTATACAGCCTCACCCGATTTATTTGTGAAATGTCACGACTATAAGGCCATGTAATGACAACTTTACCACAAAGGCTCTGCCTCTAATGTATCATTTGAACATTCTAAAATAACATAAAAGGGTAAAGAATATAGAAAATAATAGCGGAAGATTTATAAATACCTCTTATCATTATGCTATTAGTCTTCTAATATGTCAAGCTAATTAAAAAACTAAAAGAACCAAGAGAAAATAGTGACGGTGAGACTTAGAATTCTGCGATCACTAGACAAAGAACCATTTAAAGGGAGCGTAAAAACATTTTGTGCTCCCATGCTCACTCGATCTATACTTCTATTTAACAATCTAGCCACCATATGTAATTGAATTAACTAATTTAATGTGATTGAGTTAACCCTGAACTTAGACTCCGTTAATGACTTAAGAATTAAGGATCACTGAAGAGATATATGTTATTATTTAATTATTCAAACTCTTATCAGAATATCTGATTTAATTCTTATTCAAATATCCCAAAAATTAAAATACAATTAAATATGAAATATATCCAACATGTGAATCTAAGTTTACTGTTTGGAAGGAATATCGGAAAAATGTGACCAGAAACAGAAGGGTACGAATATTTTTGTTTTATTGCTAAGTGCTATTTTTGTCTTGAGCTGGCTTCAGTTCACTGTTGCTTTTGAAGAGTTGATAACAAAGACATGAAATATATACATCGATCGTCAGAAATGTAACAGAGAAGAAAATGAGAGAGTAGTTATAATTATCACTTTCTCAGGCACACAGTTCTTTGCTCAGATTGGTTACCGTGTGATCTCATCACCAACAGTTCTTGGATTTGACCCTCCCAGGACATTTGGATTCATTATATATATATATAACCTTTATCAAAATATAATGTAAAATTCTCCTCCGACCACCTCTTGATTAATATGTGCTTGTTTGTTATCACTTTTACCAATCGGGCTTATTATATAAGCCCGATTCACGTAAATCGAGATAAATCTCTTCCACATATTTATCTCGTAGACCGTAAAAGTTACTTCGTATTCCGTGAATTACAATTCATAAGCACTTATGAAATTTTCAACCGCTATTCCAAACAAGCTCTATATGATCTCATTATACATGATATCGGGCCTCATGAAAAGGCGTATGTGTTGATAATTTTGACAGATTCTACTTTGTTAGTACTCAAAAGTAATTCCTATAAGGTTAAAAATAGCCAAATTAAACTCATGATTGTAATACCCAAGGGTAGGTTGTGATTCTTTAAATCATGACTAGGATATGATATTCGATACAATTAATCCAAATGTCTGTTGTCTGCGTTGAACCGAAGAAGAAAAACAAAAATATCTTCTAAATATATGTTTTTTTAAAAAAAAAATTATAGTATCTATACTCAATATATATTATTTAAAAGAAATAATAAATCCTACATAATAAATATTTTCTGTTGGACGAAATAATTGACCCAATTAAGTACCGCTATAAGTAAATAATTAAGTTTCCATAATTACATTTCTTTGATTGATTAATTTGTGGGAATGTAGATGTAAATTTTTTTTTTTTCACTTAAAATTCTGCAGCGTGCACTCTCTTTACCGAAGGTACATTTTAATATTCTGCATGAGCTATCACGTATGGCATATCAACGTATCATCACAGACACATAACATATAATCATTACCCCCACGAGTTTAAACATGAAAAGCATCAGGCAGGTGTACATATAAATGTAGTATATATATCATTAATTATTTTTTATTATTATTGGTTGCCTGGTTGGTTGGTTTGTTTGTTTGTGTGCTTCATATTCATACATCAAATCTAACTATTAATAAAAGGATGTGATGTGGGTGGGGTATGGTATGGAAGGTGCCATAAGTGAGTATGTTGGAGAATGGTACAGAGAAAGAGTGTGGTTGTATATTCCCACATCAACAAGGTATTAGGTCATTCTACAGTCTTTTGATTGATGCGACTGTTTTTGACTTCTTGTCTCCATCTACATTTTGTTTTTGTTTTTGTTTTTTAAACTTTTTCTATGGATTTTAATCATCCATTAAAGGCATGTTTGGAAACTCAATGCATAATCAGGTTTATTTTATAAACCTGATTTATGTAAATCGAGATAAATGTCCTCCATATATTTATCTCGTAGACTGTAAAAACAACCTCGTAAATCGTAAAAGTTACTTCGTATTCCATGAATCACGATTTATAAGCACTTATAGAGCTTCCATAAGTTAATCCAAACGAGCTAAGATCTGTTTCCAATCGGGCTTATTTTATAAGCCCGATTTACTTAAATCTCCACCACATATTTACCTCATAGACCGTAAAAGTAACCTTGTAAATCGTAAAAGTTACTTCGTATTCCATAAATCACGATTTATAAGCACTTATGGAGCTTCCATAAGCTAATCCAAACGAATCATAAGTATTGGTTTATACTTTATAACAAATCAATATTTTTAATTTCATTTGTATTATTACTATTTACTACTCCCTCTTATCATATTTATCAAAACTCAATTAAGCAGTTTAAGAAAATGGTCATAATTAAAAGTAATAAGCATATATAAAATAAATTTTATTTTTTAAGTAAGAGAAAGAAATAAAATAAATATAAATATCATCAACCTTTTAATTAATTAATACAATACATATAATTAGTTAAGAGTCAAACTATAAAAAAAATACTCATTAAATATTCAGACAACTCTTACAAGACTTTTATAAAAAAGAATAAGACAATTTAAATTTTAAACATTTATAAAAAAGATGAGAAAAAATATTATACATGTAAGTTTAGCTTCAAATGTAATTATGCCCTCACAGAATAATTTTACACCACAACGTTCATTTTTTTTTTCGGCACATATGAGGCCTAATCTTTATTACAAGTTCAATTTAACTAAATCTCACAAATTAAGAAATAAAAATTAAGACATTTAATATAGAGAAAATTGTACATAAATACCTTATTAGAAACTTATTTATTAAATGGGACCTTTGGGTGCAAATAATTTTCTCCGTGTTCAAAAGATATTCTCTTATATTCAATATATCTTCCTATCTTTCCTTATGTGCAAAAGATCTTCCTTCAAGTCTCATTTGACAAATAAGTTTCTAATGAAATGTTTATGGGCAATTTTTCCTTTAATATATCTTAAATTGATTTAATTTTCTAAATTTAACATTATTTAATAAGTAGTATTGAAAAAACGAAGAATATATTTTCTCTCACTTATTTATTTCATTCAATAGGGTAAAATTAAGAAATAGTCACCAATGACTCTTGTTTTGAACCAAAAAAATTTCGACCAGCTGCACTTATAAGAAATATTGGAGTGATAACATACACTACCTCTGATTCAAAATATAAAAGTTAAATAACTAAATTATGTAATTTAAAAAATTAGTTAAAATTGGTTAAATACAATAAATATATAAAAATATTTATAACTTACTTTCTTAAAAAAAATCCTTATTTATAAAGAGGGTGAGTGAGAGAGAGAACGAGTGGAAATAGTTATGAGAGAGAAGGAGTAAAAAAAATAGATAAGAGAAACATATAATTAATTAGGAATAAAATTTAAAAATAATAATAAAAAGCATCAAATGATGAGATAAAAGCAAAGTAACCCTTATATAAAAAAAACACACCCCTCATAAGTTTGGCTCTTGTATTTTAACCAAAGGGAGTAATGCAAAGACTTGCATAACTTCGATCAGAAGGATGCACACAAGAAGTAGATAGTTCTATTGACCTATAATTTGTTTAGCATAATTTTACTACTTTAATAGAACTATATTCCATAAGATCTTTTTTATAAAAGATTTTCAACCACTCCGTTGATACTTGTTTGGATCAGTTTATGTTATGTAATTTTACATTGTATGTGATAAATATATGAGGTTTTGTCATGTAAAAGGTCAAAACACTTATTTAAAGTCTTCTCAAATTAAAAACGCACTAAAAAGCTTGGTAAAGATAAGAAAGCTTATTAAATGTGGGAAATATTTTCACATGAGAGATTCCAAAACAGTCCTTAACTATTTTATGAATTCATGTTACCATTTATTTCCCTATTCCCAAGACAAAGGATATTACAGTATTTCTCAAAAAACGGTAATTAATGCTTGAGAAAATTTGTACAAGGATTTGTATTTTATATATTTAGAAGCAGTAAAACACATTAAAAGAGACCTTATAACTATAACAAGAACCGGATGGAGTAAAAAATATAGGGTCGATTTTCCTTGTATAATCTTAATGGATTTAACATAATTAGTTAACCCACACAAAAACTTTACCATATCATCTTGGAAAAATTTCATTCAAACGCATGGAAGATACTTAATTTTAGTGAAATCCAAAAGATTTTAAATTCACTACACCTTCGAGTCAAAATAAAATTAAGTTTTGTGTGTAAAAACAATAATGTCATTACTTTATTTTTTAAGTCATCATTTATCTTGTAAATGACTAAAATATTTTTAACTCCCTATGTTCTTATGAATTCTTTTATTTGTCTTGTAAATGTTTATATTTATCTTGCAAACTTTATTGTTTGTCTTGTGAATTCCATTATTTATCTTGTAAGTTGACAAAATATTTTTGTTAACTCCCTAATTTATTGTGAATCCCTTTATTTACGTTGTCAACCCTTTTATTTGTCTTATATATTTGTTTTGTAAGTGATTTTATGAAAAAAATAAAGTAATATTATCATTATATTTTTACCAAAAAACTTAATTTTATTTTAATTTAAAGGGTATGAAGGAAATTTCAGAATTTTTTAGGTTGATTGAATCTCATGCAAGTTAAATGAAAATTTCCTTATCATCTTTAGTTGATGCATTTATATTTGAGCCCAAGAGATTTTGGACAAATTGGGCCATTCTCATTGCCCTGGATAACGGCAAATGCAGCCCATATTTATGGAGGCCTTAGAAAAAGTTCACAACATGCAACGTAGGCCGAAGATAATTGATAGGCCCATATGTCCAACATGTAGCTTATAGCCGCATCAAAACTCCATGCCATTCGACAATACTCGAGTGTCATTTGTATAAAAAAAAATAAAAATAAAAATAATAGTAATAATAATAGTGCCATGATGGTTGAGAGGAATAGAGTTCTCCCACATGGTTTTGTGTCATTTTGAAGGTAACATGATTAAAATCATTTTAATGTATAAGTTTGATACTATGTATTATTGGGCCACAAAAGATATATGAGTAAGTGATAAAGACCCATAAATCTAATATCTTAAATAAATTAATCTAATATCAAATTTATTTAATATTTCAAATGAGAAGTGAAAAAGAAGCGTATCAACAAAATAATCAAGGCGTTAGTAACCTTATAATATAATGAAATGAAAACTCCCCTATAATTAAAAAAAACCAAGATAAGTTAGAATTTGGTTTATATAATTTGGCCTATTTGCGTCACTATGTTTGACAGAATGGGTGACCAGCACACATAACTGCCGATGACTTTTACTTGAAAATTAGGTGAGGGTGGGGCTTTCAAAAGGGACATAAATTGGAAACAAAGAAATATTCAAAATCTAAATCAAACCAACAAACACTATGAAGTACAAGGTTGTTATTCATCTCCTCTCAATCTCACCCTCAAGATCCACCAACTAAATTGACCCCGTTTGGTGTGCCAAAGTAATCATCATCGTTAACCCAACAAACCCACTATATAATTTTAGTGCTTGTTTGATTGCTCTTTAAAAAATTACTTTTATAATGAGACAAAATTTGTCTCATATATATATCTGGTATGATGTATGATTACTTAAAATAATTAGACACACATTTTCATGCATTACATTGAATCTAAAGAATAAGTTGTATTGTTTAAATCATTTTGTTTATTATTTTATACTAAATTTGAAATGGGAAACATGCTATTTTAGTATTTTATAATAAAAATCTATTATAGTAAATCTCAACTATTAAAATTTAATCTAATAATAATAGTATATACAGTCAATAAAAAATAAATTGAGAGATAAATCAATAGAATATGTAAATAATACTAGTAAGTATTAAAGGACTTCTTTATATTATAATAAATTCATAGGACTAAATTATTACCATCTTTCTTGGAACTTGGAAGGCACCAAATTGTCATCTTCTCTTTCGTAACTCTCTCGGTCGAACCAAGTCCACTTTTATTTAAAAATCCAATCCAACCCAATTTATTAAAAGGAAAATCTCAAAAAAATATCCTGAAAATATCAAAACCTCAAATTAGGTTTTGTTACACCTCATAAGTTATTTACTATACGGATAACGCGTTTGAACAGGGAACACTGATTTGATATTTTAAACTTTTGATGATATTTTATTGAATTTTTCCCTTTTTTAATTTGTTCTGCAGTGCAAAGCCAGTGGGGCTTGCAGCAAAGGGAACAATGAATAATTAAGGAAGGAACCATTACAATTTATTACTTCCCATCCCTTATTATATAACAAGGTCCAAATAACTAAATTGCACAATTTATAAAAACTGTTAGAATCAGTTAAAAGTAATAAATATATAAAAATATATATTTTTGTAAATATGCCTTTATTTATAAGTGGACAAATGAGATAGGGTAATAATGAGAAAAATGATGAAAGAGAATGTATGATAAAAATTAATTATATAGGAACAAAATTAGTAAAAAAAAGTGCATTTAATGCTCAGACATTTTCAAAATGAATCTTATAAAAATGATGGAGGGATTAAAAAAATTTGGATCTTATAGAATGGGACAAAGAGAGTACTTAAAAGTATCAATGATTTAGGTCATTGAATATCTTTAGTCGTATGCCACTACTATGCAATATATCTTCACCTGTATGGACTTATGTGTAAATGTCTTCTATTTTACACATAGATGAAGATATATTGTATACAACCCACAAACATTTTGTACTTGGGTAATTCAATAATTTTTTTGTACTTTTAAATAATAAAATTTGCAAGGGATTTTTCATTAATTTTGTGTCCAAGAAATGTAGATTTAAAAGAATTTTTGTCATTCATATTGCCCTTAAATCTTATCTTGGCTGTTATGAATGGAAAATCATATAGAAAATTATTTTGCATTTGAAATCAATAATACTAGATATTAGATAATTGTTCAAAATTTTTCTCACTTTTCTTACATTTTCAGAGGAGCTAGATAAATTTTTTGGGTAATTTGGGAAGAAAAAAATACTAGTAAAAAACAGAAAGAGAATAATATAAAAATTTACAAAACCAATAAAAATATTAATTTTACAATATCACATATTCTAATTTTAAACATTGAGGAACCTAACA
Organism: Albizia julibrissin; assembly: GCA_037074505.1. Classification (NCBI taxonomy): domain Eukaryota; kingdom Viridiplantae; phylum Streptophyta; class Magnoliopsida; order Fabales; family Fabaceae; genus Albizia; species Albizia julibrissin. The sequence goes on along the minus strand of CM073480.1, from coordinate 21,329,641 downwards.
TATTCCTTCATGACTATTATTAACAGCTTTAGTTGGCATAATATTAAAGAATAAAGTTTTAATTCTGATACATTTATGACTTAGAGTGAAAGAAAAAAGGATCTGTAAGCTGTAGTGCTTAGAGGAAAGAACAAGTCCTTCTCTTGCGTGGTTTCTTCTTTGGCTTTGGTGGCCTCAATGCAACTTTTATTGCTGCATCAAATACTGTCTTCACATTCTGAAACCACAGTGAAGTAAAATTTAAGCAATAATAAAGATTATTCCTTAAAAAAAATCTATATGGGGTTATTTATAAATATCATATACGGAGAGGAAAAAAATCTTTTCAAAGGGAAACCAAAGAGGGTCTGAAAAAGTAATTTTAAAAATAAATTTAAGTTTTTGTATTTATTAAAAAAATAAAATGAACATTATGAAATATCAAATACTAATTGTAATGATATAACTGACTTACATTAAACAAAAATAAGCGTTATGACCAAATGAGAGTTAGTCAATTGAAAATTGGAATAAAATTTCAGGAAAGCAACTGCAAAAGTAGGTGAGATGAAGAGTAACAAATTTAATCCCTATTTTAAAAGAGTGCTAAACAAAGATAATTTTTATATTGAAGAATGATAAAAATATTAAATTTATTTTATTTTTTTCCTTGAGCAATGTATAACATTTCTTTCCTTCCATCACTATCTCTCCCTATCAGTGGTAGCATAATTGTAAAAGATCGATTATAAAAAAGGTCAAATATTCAAAGCTTCATTTAAATTAATACGCAACACACACACATGTATTAGAAAAAAAAAATACCAAAGATTGATTTCATTTACCTGCTGAGTTTTAGAGCTGCACTCTATGTAAGTGACTGCACCAATGATTTTCTTCAGTTCTTCACCCTGTTCATTATATTCTTGTTAAATTCTTAAAACCCAAAATAACAAAAAAAAAAGGGTAAGATATATTCTATGAAAGCACTTTTTTAATGAAATATTGAAGAACATGCCTGAGAAGTAGTGATTGGTGTGGCTCCAGGATGATCCATCAAAAATTGCTTGTCATCTCTCAGATCTGTGTAATACATACAGTTTCACCAGAAAAATCAGTATTAGCTTTCAATTCCTTTGATAATATAGTGCAAATGTCTTACAGTTAGTAGTTAACTACTAGTGAATGATAATAAATGTATAAAAGATATTTGAACTAAATTAACAAGTAACACGTATTGTATAGAGTTTGGGAGGAAATGATTCACACTATATCTATTACTGATACGAATTCTTAAAGTATTACTGTTAGCTTACCTAGTTTTGTTCCCACAAGCACAATAGGAACATTTGGAGAATAATGTCTCAACTCAGGAATCCACTGTGTATATATAAGTAAATAGTATGAGAATTCATTGAAAGACTTGACAATGTTTCAGATAATGTAGAAAACATATTTACATTAATTTTTTTTAAAAAAGCAAATATGTGTGTGTATACATACATACATATATATATATATATATAATATATATATATATATAGAGGAAGAGTTGAAAATAACCTTCTTAGGAATATTCTCATAACTGGCTTTGCTAATCAGAGAAAAGCACAGCAGAAACACATCAGCTCCTCTATAACTCAAAGGCCTCAGCCTGTTGTAATCTTCCTGTCCTGTAATAATAATACGAACATATCATAACCCATAACTATGTTAATGTGTAGTTTAAAGTGTTTGATCCGAATGTTAGATAAAACTCAAAATCTTAAATTTCCCTTTTTAATGTTTCTCTCCTCTCTTAAGCTTACATTATTATGAAGAATAATGCATGTTTCATAGTTTATAAATAAATGAGATTTGGAAAATAAGATGAAACAACCTGCGGTGTCCCATAAACCTAGATTCACAGTGCTGCCATCAACCACTACATTTGCACTGAAGTTGTCAAAAACTGTTGGAACATAATCCTATCACAAAACAATATCGATATGGATCAGCATGAATTACTATTCAACGAAGATACAATATATATATATATATAGAGAGAGAGAAGAAAACATACAGTGGGAAAGGTATTGCTGGTGTAGGATATAAGCATGCATGTCTTCCCTACAGCACCATCTCCTACAGTCACACACTTTATAAATCTCGCTGTACTCATTCTTCTTCTTCTTCTTCTTAGCTTCTTCTTCTGGAATTAAATATATATGGAGGATTAGAAGATTGAATCTGTGATATAAGCAAGTTATGAAGGTGACAGAAAGAAAGAGAGAAGAAGAAAATAGAGGAGGAGGGTGGCTGGACCTTAACAACCTAGCAGCTATAGCTACTTTAGTTATATGGCTTTATGGGAATTTGATTGTATATATATATTGATGTTATATCTTTTTCTTCAAGTGGAAGGCCCCAACAAGAGAGAGACAAGAGACAAGAAAAGGTAAATAAGTTATGAGTAGGTATAGAGGGGAGAGGAGGGTGGTGGAGTTAGTTGGTTAAGTGCGGGAGAAGGCAGCTGGCTAGGGAATGAATCATGAATGATCGAAAAAGCTAAAGGGGTTTGGTTAATTAACCAAATACAGTGCTCGATCTGTTGTCTGATGATGAAATATTCGGGAAATTAGTTGTCATTTGATTTGATGATTTCAATCAAAGTCAAATAAGTTTGTTGTGCTTGTGACTTTGCTTTGTGTTTATATGGGCCTATTCATTATAATGTCTATTTATTGTAAGTTCTACATTGTGCTCCAGCAAGATTTGAATAGCTTACAAGATATGAAAATCTATCACTCATTGGGGGAAAATGTAAATCATCGAAAAGTTTCATAACAAGAGAGTTGCACGTAGTAATAAGTTTTAGTGTGAGAAAAAACAGTATATTCATTATACCCACTTGTTCTTGAGATTTTTTTAATGATTATATTCCTTCATTAGAATCCCATCACAGCAATAATTTTCTCTTTTGAATTTGAGCCAATAAATCATGTTTAAAAAATTTATTTTAAATTAGAACTTGGCAACTTGAAATTTAATTATTAACACTCTCTTCATTCTTTATTATAATTACCTAATAACAATTCATATAAATTAATAAAATTAGTTATTTCTTATCAAATATAAAAAATTATCATCAGTGTAAGTTAGTTATTATAGTTAGAGAAGTTTGATTAATTAGTTAGAAAGTTTTATAATTAGTTAGCAATTAAAAAATAAAACATGTTATATTATTTAATATGTTGGACGTACATGCTCTGGGTCTCAAGTTCAACTCTCAAAGGAGTTACTTGTGTTAGGAGGAGTAGTCACGAAGACGAAGCGGATACCGGATGATAATATAAAAAAAATTAATATATTGATTATTTGCAATAATGACAAGGGAGTATTGGATAATCGTGTCATTTGGGATGAAAACATGTAAGAATGCGCAGGCTGGGCTTGCTCACTTGGTTTTGGAACAAGTCAGCTTGAATCTGAGCTTTGTTTGAAGCTTGTTAAAAAGGCTTCTTATCTTTTTTTATTACATTTTATTTTTTTTCCAATTTTCATTTTTTTCCAATGAATTTTCTTTTTATTTTTTCTACCCCTTTTCTATTCTTTCTTTTTTTAAGTTTTCCTTTTTTATTATAATTATTTTATTTTATATTATTTTTATTTCTAACATTTTTTAATCATTTCTTTTACTCTAATAATTATATTTTTGGTAAACTAAAAACAGTTAACTAAGGACCGAATTCCGCTGTTAAATTGACTTAGGGACAAAATTTTATTATTAATTAATTAGTGACTATCTATTAAATTTGACGACAGAATCATCCAATTTCATTGTTAATCCATTGTTTTTGGAGTAAAATACTGTAACTACTCTTTTGTTTTTTCTGAATTACACATATATCCCCTCTATTTTAAAAATAAACACTCTAGTCCAAATCATTAACACTGTTAAAGAATATTCTAAATAGATTCTTAAAGTTTTATTTTTAAATTAAAAAATATATTATAATAAATATTATTTACTAATTTACCCCTCATTATGCCAAATCCCTAATTCGTCTTTTATTATTAATATTTGTTAATGATCTATTTAATATTCTTACTAAATTTTGAAAAAAATTAAGTAGTTTTCATGTGAAAAATAAAAAAAAATATTGCGGTAATTTTTTAAATTTTGGATGAAGGTATGCAATTAAAGGATTAGTAAGTATTATTTACGTTAAGGAGATGCATTTTGGTCAAAATAATAGGTCAATGTTATAATTTAACAATCAACTAATGGTTGGATGGATGGAAGTTAAATATCAAAATTAGAAAAGGGTTTTATGCCACATAAATTTTGATTTTAAGAAATGTTTTTATAGATTTTCAAAATAAAAATGAGGTCTTTATAATTTATTAGACTAAATAGAGGGAAGATTAATGTATTTTATTTTATTTTTTTCTTGAAAAATGCAGCTTATTGCGAGCGAGCGCTCTCTCCCTCTTTCTCTCATGGCTCATCTCTTGTCTGGGTTGTCATTTAATTTTAATTTATTATATTAAAAGAATTTTGTCAATTTGTTTGCTTGGCAAATGCACAACAGACTATTATTGTTAGTAGATCCAGTCATGTGCTGATCTGGGTTGAGCTATCATTAGCTTTTTTATTGGGCCCACTTTTTCTTAAAAAAGGCCCATATGTGAAAGCTTATTATTATTATTATTATTATACCCAGTGAATGCTTTTTATTGCTTGGCTGGCCCCTTTGGAAGATGAGAAATTGCCAAGGAGAAACATCTGTCAATTCTCACTCAATAAATAAATAAATGTATCAATTGTTCTACTTGTACTAATAACAATTATTTTTTTATGAATTTTTCCTTATACAACTTAATATGTATTTTATATTAAGGTTAATAAAAAATTTAAAATGGTTAAATTTATTATGAATTTATCAAATTATTTTTAAATTACACTGATTAATTAATTGAAATATATTTTCTCTCACTCCTTATTCTGGATAAGAAAATTTGACTCTATAATTAATGGAGAGCATTTATAAAGTAGTTAATATTTATACTAATTTTCTCTAAAATTTGATAATATTATTCTTAATGCCACTAAATTTTTAATCCTGTATTCCTAAATTTTTATTTTACACTACTTCCTATATACCTATTTTTAAGACTCTTTCAAAAACCATATTTTCTATTATATCTCTATAGTTAGTTTCTTTTTATTTAGTGTACATTACTTTATTTTATTTTTAATTGCACTCCATTAATTATAGAGTCAAGTTTTCTTTTTTCATTTCATTTTAATTTGCTCCTTTTGTTATGCGCTCTTTTTCTTTCCATTTGATCGTCATTCTCATTATTCTCCGAGCACGGCTACTCTCCAATGCTTGTCCAGTCCCCAATTCATATCATATATACTTATACCAAGCAGATTTTTATATAGAAATCTATTTAGAATATAATTCGATATAGGTTTCTACTAAGTATATCTAAACGAGTATGAGTATATATAATAAATTATTAAATTATTAATATAAATTCAATATTAATTAGAATTCTAATTTTAAATATAATAAAAATAGTAATATTGAATATTTATTTTAGAATGAATTTTAGAATAGTATAATTATATTATAATTATTATATTTAATATTTATTTCTATTTTATTTAATTAAGTTTTTGAATTCTATTTATATTATTATTATTATTTATATTTATATATTTATTTTTTTACTAATTATAATAATAATAATGAATGATAAAAAAATTGAATAATTTAAAGCTCTACTTCATTTAATTTGGAATCAAAGGGAAAAAAAGCATAGAGCTGAAATAACTCACTAAGAAAGTGCTTTCAAAGTTTACACGGTACAATTAAATCAAATAAGCCCTTATGGAATAAATACCCAGCCTCTTGTGAACCTTCAGGTACTATTATATTCAATATTTGTTGTATTTTTTTATGCATTAATTTTTTACTAATTTATATTAATATATATTAATATAAATTTTTTTAATTTAATTTTTAATTTATTTAATATTTAATAAAATACAATATTTCAATATTTATAGTTTACAGTTTAATAAAATACAATATATGAGAAAAATAGAATATAATATTAAGTAAAAGTATAAGAAAACTTCGCATAAACCAAACTGTCAAGAACCCCCAAAAACAAACACAACAACCTCCTTTCTGTTAGTGCAAGCGGTTCACCCAAGGAGGGTGAATTGGGTGATCATAGAAAATTCAAACCATAAATAATAATTGATAGAATTTAAAACGGAGTTATATTGGTTTAGCCACAACCACTTTGACCTACGTCCAATCCTCAGAGTTCCTCTGAGATTTTTACTATTTCTTTCAAGATTCAGTGGGTTCTTGGAACCTCACTACACAGCAAGTTCCTTCAGTAGACACTCGCTTCCTCTTATACAACGTAATTCAATCCCTATTTAAGGTTTTACAACCTTAAGTAATCTTAATAAGAAGCATTGAGTGTGTAATAAAAATCTCTCTCACAGAGTGAATATTGAATCACTGAAATACAAAGTGAGTAAATAAAAGATAAAGCATTGATAGTTGATAGTTCAATGTTATATTCTGTTATGAATTCTTTTGTATTTATAATTGAATTGATAGATAGCCGTTGTCAGTGTTTCAACTTGTCCTTTAGAGTTACGCAGCTTCTTTTGACTGTTCATCATATTTGAAAAAATAGATGTTATGGTTGGTGGACACTTCACTCCGTAAAGTGACTTTTCTTCTCTAATCTCAACATGTTCTCTCATTGTTTTCCTAGGCAAATGCTTATAATACTAATACAATGAGATGCTAGATATAAAGATAATAAATCAATGATTAACATACAGTTATTATATATTCTGGTACTCATCACTTGAGTGATTATTTGAGTGATCCCTTCCAAAACTTGGCAGAGAGTATGAATAGCTTTTCTGACTTCATCACTCGAATGATTCAGGGCCATCACTCGAGTGATCACTTCCAAATTCTGGTAGAGAATGTTACTGAATCAAATACTGTTTTTCTTATCCCATTACTCAATGGTCACTTGAGTAATCCTTGGTCATCATCATTCAAGTGATACCCTCCAAATCTGATAGAGAATATTTGATGCTTTTTCCAACTGCATCATTTGAGTGATCACTCAAGTGATCCCTTTTAAAAATTGGCAAAGAGTATCACTTGAAACAGGGCATCATTTCTCACCTCATCACTTGAGTAATGGCTTTGTATGCCTTAGAAAACTTTATTTCTTTATTCAAAAACCTTTTGTTCAACATCAAATCATTTGTAACACCTTTTATTATCATCAAAACATAGGATCTAACACCTTCTCCAATGCCATTAAGCCACGTTGCAACTCCCTCCTTTCACTTAAAACCGTTCGTTCATTCTAAAGGGACCAGAAAACAAAGTTAAGAAAAAAAAAAAAGAAAGGCACGAACACAACTTTTTCCTATGATTTTAAGAAAATTGATTTTAGGGAAAGTTAGGCAAAAGTTCCTGGTTTAAAATTTTTCTGGTGACGAGGACTTAAATCAAGGTATTAGTATTTTATATGTAAAAAATTTTGCAGAAATTTATCAGTTCCTTCTTATTTATAAGATTTAGTTTAAATGCAATGCGATAGTTAGGAACATAATAAAAAAATTGTAGAGTACCAATATTATATATATATAGTTTAAGGTATAAATTCAGCAACAAATTATTTTTCTATTGGCACTCAACACAATTAACTATTTTAGAGTGTAAAAGTAAATATAGTTAATTTTTTGGCAGCATATATATATATAGTAATGATGTTAACCCTAATTAACTTCCGTTACTTTTTACACTATAAGTCTCACACTAGTCTTCTTACTCTCTATTATTTTAATATATATTTAAAAATATGTGCCTTTTTAATGGAAGAATATCACTTAAAACTCATAGAAGCAATTCTATTTCAGTTAACTTCTAAAAAGATTCTGAAATTTCACTGCAACCCTTTGGGTCAAAAAGAAATTAAATTTTGTCAGGAAAAAGATAAGAATGCCCTTCCTTTAATTTTTTCATAAGAGCATTTACAAGACAAATAAGAGCATTCACAACACAAATAAATGGATTTAAAAGAATCTAGGGAGTTAAAAAAATTTTTTACATGACAAATATATGAATGATCAAAATTTTTTAACTCCTTGGATTTTTTTAAACCCCTTTACAAGATAAATATGATCATTGATAAGATAAATAAAAGAATTTATAAGATAAATATAGGCATTTATAAGACAAAAATATTTTATGTCTACTTGTAGACTCAATAAAAGATAACTATATTTGGTGCTTATAGCGAAATAGTTTATTGCTAGATTTGCATATTTTCCATTCTACAAATATATTAAAATAATAGAGAGTGAGAATATTAGTAGAACCCATAATGTAAAAAGTAATATAAATTAACATGGATTAACACATTGCTTATGTGCTACCATAAAAACTGATTATGTCTACATTTGTATCCTAAAATAGGTAACTGTGTTAATTCCCTATAGCAAAATATTTCATTGCTAAATTTGTACTTTAACCCTATATAAAAATTTATCAGGTCCTTCTTATCAATAAAATTTTTAATGAGACATTTTCCCAATTATTCCTTTATTTTAATTATCTTTTAAGAAATTAATTTGCTTATGCCCATCAAGCACGCATAATCCTCGTCAACAAACAAATTTTAAACCAGGAACTTTTTCCTAATTTTCCCTCAAACCAATTTTCTTAAAATCATATATAGAAAAAAAGTTGTGTTTGTGCAGTGCCTTTCTTTGTTTTTTCTTTTTTTAAACTTTGTTTTCAGGTCCCTCTTGAATGAACGAACGGTTTAAGTGAAAGGAGGGAGTTGCAACGTGGCTTAATGGTATTGGAGAAGGGAGGTTTTTGGGGGCTTTTTTTTTTTTGGGGGGGGGGGGCAGGGGACGGGAGAAGTATTGGCGGGAAACCGGGTCCTTATTCTCCCCAAAAGTTCCGACATTTCATCCTCTTCCTCTTGCACCAATGTCATTCCATTGCATTCTAATTGAGGAGAGAGTTCTCCTCATCGTAATAAATTAACTCAACCCCAATTGACTATTAAGACCAGTGAATAGTAACTAATTAGTCCCCTGACTAAATCTGTCAAGAGTTTTGGACAACTCAACCAAATTAAATTATGTATTTTTCTTCCCTTATTGAAATCGAAATGATATTATCTTGAGTTAAAAAAATAGAAATCCATCATATTATGTTTAATAACTTTTATTTTATTGGATTATATGTAGTTTATATATGAATGTTCTATTTATTTATGAATTAATACCTTTTTATTTAAATATTATTTTAATTATGACTTGTCTAACTTTACGTTAATCTTCTGTAAAACTCCAAGTTAATCTTAGTTCAAACCACTAATCCTTACACCACTATTTCAACATGTTCATGTCGAATTTTTAGTCCCTTAATTTATTTTCCTAGCACCTCATTGATCGATCTTTCTGTGACAGGTACATTTTATAAAATGTATATATAAATAAGAGATTATATTAATTATATTAACTTGTTTATGCTACAACTCGATTCAACCACCCCATTTTCTCGTTTACTATACCACTCTTAGTCCGAAGTGTGCCCACAATTTCCATCATTCTAGAATTCAGATATATGTACTCTAACTTTAATTAGGTATTACACACTTCAAGTCAGGTTAGATAAATCTTCATTAATTTTTTTTCTCGTTTTCCGTTGCCTAACTTTGTCTCTTATATTGTTTTCATTTGAATGTTACACTTTCTTTTAATTTAGTCAAAAGTTCAAACCACGTGATCGAGACTATGTCTACATCCTTTCTTTCATTCACCATAAATAATATATAATATTTCATTTTGATGTTTCTTAATGTTGAATAATTGTGATACCAATACTAGAATTTAAATTAAATTATGCCTGTGTATGCTTTTTTTTTGGGAGAAATTATATATATAATTGTAACAAACATAAAAATTTTGTTCTTGATGAATAACGTAATATGAATTAGTCATTCCAATCAATGCTACATGTTCATGAAAGATTTATCTGTCACCAAAATCCGAGATTCAAGTTGAAAAATTGGCAAAACATACTTTTTTTGTACCTAGAAGTTATAGTTAAATTGGATTGAAGTTCCAGCAGTTTTTTATTGTGGTTAAAATTAAGGTCAATTTTAATTATGGACTCAAGACCTGATAATGATCGATACTCCTCCAATCCAATACTAAATATAGGACCTAGTTTGCAATATAAATTAGATTCCACATTCAGGACAAAGATAGCATTTTGTAACAGTAAGAGTTTTGACTAAAATTGATCATAATTCTTAACTAAAATTTTTTATTTTCTAGCTAGCGCGAAGAAAAAACCTAAAAGTTGGAGGAAAAAAGAGAAAAGCCTAAAAGACTATGACTCAAGTTGACAACAATTTTACCGATCATAAATTATGTTTTTATAATATATATATATATATATATATATATATATATATATATATATATATCTCAAAATATCATACATTTAAAATATATTGTTGTAGAATCACAAACTATATAAACATTTAATATGTGTGTGTATTATAGAAATATGACAAGTTGAATTACTTATGAGCCTGAAATAATTCATCTCGTACTTTATATTCCATGCAAATGCAAACATATAGAAAAAGGATAAATATAATAAATAAAATGAAAAAAATTCTTATATTTAAGATTAGAGTTTACCCCCCAAACTAGGTCCTACATTTAGGAACGGAAGAGTAATTTTTTCAAGGATATATAATTCAAATTTGAAATTAATACTTTTAAATCATAAATATTTTATTTTATTTTATTTTCATAAGTACAAATAAAAAATGGAGAACAATTTCATTCCATTAGTAATTTTCTCTCAACATTGTATGCGATCTGATCTGATACTTCACCTTCATCTTCAGAAAACTCTAATTCAGAATCTAATTAGTTCAATTTTAAAAAGTTTTCTCTCAGCAGCAATGAAATATTAATTGAAAGGTACCCCTTCTTTTGGAGGCAATATGTGAGCTTCATTCCCATAAATCATTATTTATTGCCATTGGTGGGTTGTGAATATAAATAATATTATAATTTCTATGCCTGGTGTTGCGAATGCGAGCCAACCCTCAAGTTGCCCATTGGCCCATGACAGGCTATGGTTTGGCGGGTCGGGTTGAAAAGGTCCTCCTCAAAATGAATTGGCGTTTTGTAACAAGTTAGGCGGGTGAAAAAGCTCATATTAATCGGGCAAAAAGAAAAAAATCATTAAAATAAGGTCCCATTTTGAGAATCCACTTGACAAGTTGGTGGATTTGACCTTTGTACCCAATGAATATTAGCTTCTCTAGACTATATCCACATTGGAATGGGAGAAAAAGCCAAGGGCAGATGCAATATAAGTCCCCACCAAGCCACCAACAAAAAAATACTGAAACTATACATAGTCCATTCATTTACAAGTTCCCAAATCCTATTCCACCATTCTCAATTTCTCACCACCACAAATTATTCTCTTCACTGTTCCCACCAACACCACCACTATAACTATACCCATTAAACCATCTCACACTCTCTCTTCAATTCCATCTAATTAATCCATGGCGTCGTCATCATCATCGTCTTCCTCCCAACAAACAGAGCTTCTTCCTCTTAACCATGATGACTCTCAAGACATGGTCATCTACCAAGTCCTCACCGAAGCCAACGCTCTTCCACCTAATTCTCATACTACTCCTACTACTTCACCAATCCTTGGCCTCCATGGTGGTCAGGCGACGGCCAGGATCGCCAAGAAGAACTACCGGGGTGTGAGGAGGCGGCCGTGGGGGAAGTACGCGGCTGAGATCCGGGACTCGGCTCGCCACGGGGCGAGGCTGTGGCTGGGGACGTTTGAGACTGCCGAAGAAGCTGCCTTGGCTTATGACAGGGCTGCTTTCAGAATGAGAGGTTCCAAGGCTTTGCTTAATTTCCCTCCTGACTTTGTAGCTTCTACTTCTTCTATTCTCAGCCCAGAAAGATTGAATAATAAGGCTTCTTCTGATTCTGATTCAAGTGTTGTAAGTTCTGTTGAGAGTCGTAGTTGATTCCAACAAACGATGGGTTGATGTAGTATTCATTAATTCTTCCCTCCACCTAATATCTCAACCATTAGATTATATTTTAATAGGTAAGATTTAATCCTATATATCAAATAGTATTATAATATTAAATATAATAAAAATACATATTATATAATATTAAATCTCACCTATTAAAACATAATCCAATGGTTGGGATATTAAGTGGAGAGGGAAGTTAGTAGGAGACTCCTTTCTATTTAGTTTGAATTTAGATGATATGAGGGGTAGAAAATCTACGAAGAGTTTATAATATTAGGTATCGGATTTATGATCTAAGATTTGATTTATTTCATGTGTATACAAAATAAAATCAGTTTATTTGTGTGTTTTGCATGATGTAATTGATTTTATTTATCTCGATAGTTGTTGGCCCCTACTATCTCTGCATCAAAATTTAGTTTGAAATGCTCCTCAGTTGTTTTGTTTATGAATTGTAAGTAATGTGATTTTTATTATAAATTTTGCAGTACATATTGATGCTTAAGATGGAAATATTAAAAGGTTGATTACCAATTTTGAATATAAAAGGATGTATAAAATAATGTATATATAATGAATTCAAAAGAGTATATTATATTCAATTGTATATTAATAAAATTGGAGTCTATGACCCTGTGTCTGTAGCCATATTCTCAGATCCGGATCGGACCGTTCAGTTCAGATCGGAAACTGGCGGACCGGCTGATAGACTGGTTCAGTCCAGTAATCCAGTCCGGGTCAACTTTTTTTATTTTTTTTTTAAAATCAATTTTTTTAATTTTTTTAAAATTTCATATTAATAAGTCTAAAATCTTCAATTTCTCACTAATTTAGTCCCGCTTAGTTCTAATTTGACTCTAATATGACCTACTGACCTTTGACCTTTGACCTAATACCCCGACCGATTCGAGTTTAATTAACTTGTTGTAGAGTGATTATTCATGTACGCTCAACTCAATTTACTTGTACAACGAAAGAGTATAATATGATGGATGAATGGAGATTTTTATTATTTTATATAGAGGCATTGAACATGGGAAGTCTACTCTATGAGAGAGTAATAGTGACGAGAGAGAGGAGTGTCTCTGTGTACCTCCTCTCTCTCTCTCTGTCCCCCCCATGGGTGAGGTAATATTTAATAATAAATTGTAATATTAAATAATAAAAATAAATAAATAAATTGAAAATAATTAAAATTTGACATAAACATTTAAGAATTGGAGGAGATAAAAAGTAAAAAAATTATAAAATATTAGTTTACAGCATAAAGATATAATTTTAACATTTTAAATTTATAATGTTGGAGACACCCCCTCTCCCTAATTTTTAAAAAAGAAAGAGACACCCATAGTGATGAAACCAATGTTTGAAGCCATTAAGGGTGTCTCATTTTAACTTTCTTTCTATTTTCTCTTTATTTATTATCAATATCATTAAATCAACTTTCAATAGTTTGAGATTTAATATGTTATAATAATATCATTATAATATTAAATGCAAAAAATAAATATAAATCAATTGAACCTACACAGTAGTACAGTTCAGTAATGCAGACTCTCGAGGATAAAAAATAAAATAAAAATTATAAAATATTTTAATTAAATTTTTCCGTGTTGTTGTGTTAACAATTTAAATTTATATATGTGTGTATTTTATTATTTAATATTATAATAATATATTAAATATCAACCAATAAAAGTTGATCCTATGGTAGAAATAGTAAATTAAAAAAAAATGGAGAGAAAGTTAAATTGAGACATTCTCTCCAATAATCGAGTCATAAAGATTAATTAGCATACAGTTCATCGGATCATTATAATTAATGGTGCTATACAATGGTGAATAGCTTCTTTAGTTGTTGAAACAATTCTGTAATATTAATATTTTAATAGCAAATTGCAAGTCTGAATCGTTTACCGCTTAATTTCTTACATTTTTATTATCTTTTATTTCTTAAAAAGTAAAATATTGAATAAAAATAACTTATTTATTACAGTCAAATTTTTGAAAAATAATGCTGAAAGATGAAAAATGAAAACAGCAGAATACTTTGATTAAAAAAAAACAGCAGAAATACCAATTTCATTATATATATACAATATTACTAGAATCCAACCAAATGGCACGTAGTCATTCACTATACATAAACACAATCAATCAATGTACTTGAATATTGTTCCGAAATTTGTGAAAAATTTATAATTGAGAGGAACAAAAAATTTCATAATTGAGAATTGGTTGAAAAGGACAAAATTAGTCAAAAGCTGAAAAAGCCAAAGAGAGGTTTTTGGTTCATTCGTTTGTTTAACATTTTTTAAAATTTGTCTACATGTTTGTTTGAAATAAAAAGAGTCTTAATTCTTTTATTAAAAATCCAATTAAGTGATGACGTATTTTAATATTATGGGCTTGTTGATTTTACAGTTGAAGATGACAATAGATATGAATGATTTATATTCGTTATTTTATTTGTATATAAATTTTTAATACATGAACTTAATTACCATGGATTTAGCCATGACGAAATTAATAAAACTTGAGTCAAATTTTCTATTAATTCATTGATTGAATTAATTTTAGAAATATTAAAATAAAATATACGCTCAAGGATTGGATCAAATTATGATTTATAATATTGTATATGTATTTACACGTGAAAGTATTGTTGGATTGATTTCTGATTAACTTGTGTGGTTGAAAAAAAAAATCGAACATTGCTTTCATTAAATATCAAAAAAGAGAGTGCTGTCCAGAGAGGTCACAGCTTATGAAGGAGATGTCTGGATTCACCATATATGGCTAATGAATCTCCAAAAGGTCAATTCAAAATCCAGTTGCTAATAATGCATTAAACAAATCACGTTTTCTTCCTTCATTATGAGGATAATTATTATTTATAATAAAGTCATCAATCTTCGTTTAATGTATACAATTAAACTATTGTATTTTATCTAAAGCTTTATAATAAGAGTAAAATACTTTAACCTCCTTTGCGTTTTGTATTGATTACACAGACCTTTCTCTATTTTGAAAATATATACTTCAGTCCAAACCATTAATTCCGTTAAGGATTTTTATTTTAATTAAAATTTATATTAAAATAAATTTTATTTATTGATTCTCCCTTCATCATTATTAATTCCCTAATTTTAGCTAAAATTGTGTAAGTAATTTAAGATTTTTTTTATTTTTCTTAATTTAAATTTAAATTTTCCAAATTGTTATTTGTTAGTTTTTATTTCATATTGAGATAAAGACTTAATTAATTTAATTAATGCATACATAGAAAATTTAATTAAAAATATGATTAATTATTTTAATAAATTAAATGTGTTTATGAATGTTTGTGCAAAAATGTAATTAAATGATTAAAATTATAAATTAGTATAAGTTATATAATATCTCAAATTTACATTATTAATATATAACATATTGTGAATAAAAATATGCCTTTCAAATATGTTTTCAATCATGGTATCATGACAAAAAAAAATG
This sequence comes from Albizia julibrissin, assembly GCA_037074505.1. Lineage (NCBI taxonomy): Eukaryota > Viridiplantae > Streptophyta > Magnoliopsida > Fabales > Fabaceae > Albizia > Albizia julibrissin. Next base: position 21,314,005 of record CM073480.1, on the reverse strand, counting down.
AAAGAAATATATTTTTAGTCATTTAAAAGAATACTAAATAAATAAGTTGTATCAATATAATAGAAATTTAAAAATTTAAAATTTTATAATATAATAAAAAAATAATAAATTTTATAATATATTAGAAATTGTGAACATATATGTATTAGAATTATTTTTTGTTTGCATAGAAAATTATTTTTAGGCAAATATAAATGTTTATTCATTTGTTAAAAGAGGAGTATTTTGATCATAGCAAATGTTTAATAGTTAAATTTAATGGTGAACTAATAGTTGGGTGGATGGAAATGAAATCTTAAATATGTAAGAGAGATTTATATAATATACATTTTACTTTTAAGGGAGTTCTATATACATTTTTAAAATAAAGGAGATATTTATATAATTTAGGTAAAATAGAAGGGTAGTTAATGTATTTTACTCTTATAATATTTAATTACAACTTTTACTGGGGATTCTTTATGTCCCATCAGTAGAAGCATGCATGTGTTTTGACTTTCATAATGTGCAAATTAATGATAATAACACCATTAAAGAAATGTAGATTTGGTATACGCATAAAAAATTTATTATTATTCTTGACAGGTGAGTATTTCTCTAATATGGATGCATACAGGTCCATAAAATATTTTTAAGCTCATCTAACATTTTAAAATATTTTATAGTGTAATTTTATCTCTAATATATTAAAAATAGGTCAATCTCTCCCCTCCTATTAATAGCCCTTTCACTACAAAAAATATATAGATTCTGTAGTGGTTAAAAATGTGTATTTATAGCGGTTTTAACCGTTACAAACAACATTGGTAGCGGCTAAGTAAACTGCTACAAAAACTACTGTTGCAAGTAAATTTATACCGATTAAAAGTAACCGTTATTCAGGAGAAACAAACCGCTACTAATACAGTAGCGGTTACAACTAACCACTACAATAGTCAGATGATGGGTAAATCATTTTGTGACAATTGAGTAGCGGTTAAACAACCGCTACAAATTTATACCAAATATTGGTAGCAGTTATATAATTGCTACCAATTTCAAAATACAAATATTTAAGAATGGCGTCAAAAAATTTGTGGCAGTTCAACAACCGCTACTAATATTTGGTTATGGCAGGAATTGAAAATTTTTGAATCTGTTTGGTAGCGGTTATAGAACCGCTACTAAATCAAATTCTAAAAGTGGCGCCTAACAATTTAAACAAATTTTTAATTTCACTATTAACATTGTAGTGGTGTAAATAACCGTTACAAATTGTCGTGAAAAATTAAAAAAATTATATATAATATAATTTAATTGTTATAGTATCATTTTAATATGTTGATTAGTTATATAACTGAATTAAATGTAGTTATTATTTAAGAAAATTAATTAAACTGAATTACTGGGTAAAGAAAAATGTTAAATTGAGTTACATAAATATAAAATTTATATGAATAATAATGGGAAAGTGTAGGTAATGTTATGAATTTGTAGGTAATATGTACTTGTTAGCCCCTAGATGTGGATTGTTTTATAAGGAACATTTTTTAGGAATAGTCCCTTAATGTCTAGAAAAGAAAAATTAGTATGAATATTATAAGAAGGAAAAAAAAAGAAGAGACGAAAGAATTGATAAAAAAAAATTACCATGTATGATGATCACATTATTTAGATCTTAAGCTCTTGAAAAAAAAATTCCTGGATGCGAAAAAATGAGAGAGAAGAAGAGAGTAAATAAATTGAGATGTGTATGAAAAGAGTTGGTGTGGAGGTATTTGAAGGGATCTGCGTGACTCTTGTAGCGGTTAATATCACAGTATTTGTAGCGGTTTTATATTATTTTGTAGCGGTTATATAACCGCAACAACTGTGATTCAATTTTTTTATATAATATATATCAAAATTTAAGGAAACAAAATCATGGTTCCACTTAATCATTCTTCTTCGCTATCCCTACAAAAATTTTGTGAAAGAAATATTAGTATGGTATTGTTGTGTAGAAAATATTAAATTTAAATATGTAAAACTTATAAAAACTCACCTAACTATAGGTAAATTATCATCGCCTTCAGGGGAGAAGTTTTAGAAATTGGATGGATGAAATGGCTCACTCTCGTAGGTGATGTTGTTACCATCACCCATGTCGTAATGGTCTCGAGGCTTTAAGTAAATCACTATATTCCAATCTTTGTACCTCTCGTCTTGAACATAATAAACTTGGTGTGCCTTTGAAGCAAAAATATATGGCTCATCATCTTTAGATTGACCAGTGTGAATTCGACGAGAGAAATTTACTGATGTGATGCCTAAATCGTTTGTTGTGAGTCCTCGGGAAGTGGTCGTATTTGCTCACAAACACTTAAAAAGCGTAACAGTGAAATGGCCTTGGTAATTTAGTTCGACGACATCAACAAGCTTTCTATAGTAAGGGACACCTCCGAACTACATGTTACTATCATTGCTTCTTGCATAACTCCTTGTCCTAAAGGCACCAAAAACACCCAAATTTTGAGTTTGCAATTCTTGATCTCGTGATACCATGCAAAACTTGAAACCATTGACATTGTATGCTATAAACCTTTTTGCATGGTCAAGCGGACCGATTGCGAGTGCTCTGAACTCTGGTAAGTGCGGGTTGTGGTCTTTTAATATTCTGCGCGCAAACCAGGCCGGGAATTCTCTGTGGACCTTTTTGTTAACTTCGGAGAATGTTAGTGTTCGAATCCTTAGTTGACGCTTCACATGACTTTTGAATTCCCTATAATTAATCATGGGAAGACAATCATGAAATGTAAATAAAAAATATAAGGATATTTGTAGAACAATATATGAGTGTACGATTCTTACTGAAGGAAGGGTTCAACTTGAGTGCAATTAATCATGACATGTCTATGTGCCTGCAACTTCTCAATTGCTGTTAGTTTGAAGTTCTCACTTCCTCTAACTGCTTTACCAACACGAGGGATTAACGACTCTATTGATGTTGTTAGCTCAAGGTTAGGACAATCGTCGACACAGGTAGTCAGTTGAAAGATGTCTCAATGTCATTAAAGTACCTTAAGCAAAAATATAGGACTTCATCCCCTATATAATCTTCAGCTATATAACCTTCTGGACACGCCTTATTCCTTATGTAAGATTTCAATTTGCCAAGAAACCTGTAAAGTAAAGAGGGAAATATGATACTAAATTGTGAAATGGGCGAGTAACAAATTTAGAAAGTAATGATGACGCATATATGTAAATACAGTATCTCTCAATAGGATACATCCATTGATATTAAATTGGGCCAGCAAGCTTTGTTTTATGAACAAGGTGCACTGTCAGATGAACCATCACAGTAAAAAAAGAGGGAGGAAAGATCATCTCCAAATAACAAAGCGTAAGAATGATTTTGGATTGCAGCTGATCGAGCTCCTCAACGATCAAAACCTTAGAACACAACTTCCGAAAGAAGGAGCACAACTCTACCAAAACGCTGCACATATTGGGAGGAAGTGCATTCTTTATAGCCAGCAGAAGTACTATTGCATAAGAACATGTGAGTCATTACTTTTCAGGCCAACAACCTTTTGTGCCTGGATGTCAATATATCGTGAAATGTTGCTTGAATAGCTATTAAGAACTTTTATTTTCTTTAACTTAGTGAGGAAGACTTCCTTGTTCGGTTTTGTGAGGGTGAACTTTACTGGATGAAATTTGTCATACTCATCAGGCCACACATCTTTACAAACTCCCATGGCCTATAAATCTTTTCTCGCTTAAAGATGATCTTTTGACTTGCCGGGTTCGTTAAGCAGTATATATAGCACATTGTCGCATACATTTTTTTCAATGTGCATGACATTAAGACTATTGCGAAGTAAATTAGTTTTCCAATATGGACGAGTGAAGAAGATACTTATCTTCTGCTATTGCTGAGGTGCAGAAGCTGAAGTTGTCCTCCTACTCTTTCGCCCTGCTGTTGTGAAATCGTTGCTTTTTCCAAATTCAAATTCAACGTCCTGAAGCTGCTGTAAGATGTCCACACCAGTTAAAGTCTTAGGAGGTCCTCTTTTTTTCTATTTTCCCATTGAAATGATTCTGTTACAATCTAAACCTGTGCTTACCATCGAAAAACCTCTGATAACCTATGAAACACCACTTTCAACTATGGGGAAGGCGCATTGCTTCGGAGTCAAAATTACAAATTGGACACGCCGTCCCAGTATGCGCATTCCACCAAGATAACGTTCCAAGCCTAGAAAAGTTATTTATGGTCTACATTAAAGCTGCACTCAAGTTGAAGAGTAACTTCTCGTATGCGTCATATGTCTCAATCCCGACCTGCCATAGGTCTAGCAATTCCACAATAAGCAGTTGGAGATAGATATCGATATCATTACCCAGTGCTTTTTTCCCCAAGATTATCATAGACAAGATAAAGGAGCTTTGTTTCATACACATCTAGAGGGCGGGTTGTAGGGAACTAAGTTGTACTAAGATTTCCAAAGGGATTAAAACCATTAGTTGCCAAAGCAAGCCGAACATTTCTAGGGTCAGCCACAAAAGATGGAAATTCAGCGCCAAACGCTTTCCAGGCTTCTGCATCCCGTGGATGTCTTAATTTACCATCTTTATTCTTATCAACATCATGCCACCTCATGTGCTTAGCTGTTTTAGACGACAAAAAAAATCTTTGTAACCCAGGCTTTAAAGGAAAGTACTTTAAAATCTTTATAGGTTTCTTCTTCTACCTTTTCCCCTTTCAAATTGTCTTATACCTCGATATGTCACGTCGTTTGCAATACTCCTTACTGGTTTCATCTCCCTAATACAACATACAATCATTGGGGTAAGCATCAATTTTTAGGTAGTTTAATCCCAATCTGTTAATAATCTTCTTGGCCTCGTAGAATGATGTTGGAATCTCTACGTCGGGAAACACATATTGTAATAATTCCAGCAACATTGACATTTCCTTATCTGTGATTCCACACAAGCACTTGATATGATACAATTTGATCAAGAAATATAATTTCAAGTATTTTTGACAACCTTGATACAGAGGACAATCTGCGTCATCCATGAGGGTGAAAAAATCCCGCGCAGCTTTATTTCTAAAAAACACAGGCTCTGAACCCTGTACTTCTTCATTTAAGTTGTCGTCCTGAAAACCGAACGCATCATGCATAACATCATTAACATGATCATGTTCATTTACTTGAACTCCTACTTGAGAACTTCAAGGAAGAGCATCATCGTATCTCATATCAGCCTTCTTATCATGAACTCTCTAGAACGTATACTCTTTCGGGAGAGGCTTCATAAGAAAATGTTCCTTAACAATTTCTTATGTATGCCACTTCTTGAACTTGCATCTCTGACACGGACATACCATCTTTCCGTTATAACTGGCGTGAGAGCAAGCGAAATCTAAGAAGTTGTTTAATCTGTCTAAATAAGCTGGAGAATTGCATGGCAACTTCATCCATGATTTATCCATAGCTAGACAAGAAAATTTAGCTAACAAGATGAGTGAAAAACAAATGACGCTTAACAAGATACTTATATTGAATTTTACAATGATAAAAAATTAGTAGCTGTTCACTAAACCGCTACTCATATAAACTTTGTAGCGGTTTAAACTTCATAACCGCTACTACTTGAGGTGACCGTTAGTGCGAATGACACATTCAAAATTCAAATGCGTGAGAACTTGTAGCGGTTACTACTCTTTAACCACTACAAATTCATGTGACCATTGGCAGGAATTCTAGATCCAAAATTCAAATATTTTTACACTTTCTAGCAGTTAAAAATCATAAACCACTACAACAAATGTGAATCTTGGTAGCGATTATTGGTCTTTAATCGCTAAAAATTGATGTGACTGTTGGCGGGAAAGAAAGTTTCAAAATTCAAATTTGCTCAAAGTTGTAGCGGTTACTAGTAGTAAACCACTACAAATTGATGTGACCGTTGGCGGAATTGTCAAATTCAAAAAACTAAATTTTGTATCACTTTGTAGCAATTACGATTGTTTACCGCTACTAATGTGAACACTTGTAGCGGTTTGTAGAACTATAACCGCTACTAATATTTTTTTTTATTTTTTTTCCAAAATTATTTTTTTCCAACGACATTAAATAAAATAATTAACAAAATGTAAAAAAATTTGTAAAAAAAAATTAAATTAATTCAAACATTTTTACACGATTTTTTAAAAAAAGAAAAATCTTAAATAAACAAAACTAACTATCTGGAGCGTCATCGGTAAGTCCTATCTTAGGGTGGCACCATCACTAGTTTGTCTATCAGTTCCTATCTTAAGGGTGAAAGGTCGGATGGAGGACAAGCGGGCTATACAACAAACCTCGAGACCGGGGGGGACCTCTCGGTACGCCTTATCGGGGAACAGGCGACTCCACGCCTTGTCGAGCACAAAGTTTATGATATCATGCCACTGCATCTGCTGTGCGTAGATGAAATCAGCCTGCTCCTGCATTTGTCTCGCAACCTCTGACCACTCTCCTCAACGGTCTCCTCCCTCAGACGTCTGCTCCTGGACGTTTGTGCTCAAGAAGGTCCTACATCAGAGCTGCCACTCCTCCTATGCACTATGCTTGGTCTGGTGCCTAATCCCATCCCCCTTACACGGCCAGAGTACTTGATTGGTCCTAAACCAGCCTTTAGTAGCGTCGTAGGGTCCACATACCCCTGAGACTCTTAGGTTTGTGTTTATCTCAGTTCGGCCTGAGACTGTTGAATCCTCGCCTGTAATTTTATGCAACAAGTTATTATAATTATTATTATTATAAAAAATAAATTAGTTTTTTTAAAAATTAATTAACAATAATTCTAATTATTATACTTACAATAGCCTCATCTGCTTGCTGAGACGTTGGAGTCTTGTCCCGGTGCATGTGTGTCACTGTGAATAACTCTCTATAATCGGTTTGGCGGTTCTCCTCCTGAACCTTGCGCTCCTGAAATAATGGAAACATAAAATTACTATTATAAATATTTAATTGAAATTGAATTATTAATATTAATTAAAATTAACTAAAATTGGAAAAACATACCAATTCACTGTAGGTCACAACAAATGTCTTCAATCTAGCCGTGTGGTGGGTCGACTGCTGAGCACGGCTTGTCGTGTTTCTCTGAGAAAGAGCCTACAGGTATTACTCAAATAATAATTATTAAAAAACATTCAAATAAAACAAATGGTCAAATAATAGTTATTAAAAAAAAATTACCTGCCCCTCCTGACTCTTTCTGTACTAGATAAAACCCGCCCAGTCATTTGGTGGGACACCGTTCAGGATGTCCTCAATCAGCTGCTCCAGAGGAATCGTCCCATCCCTGTCCTTGATGTGGTAGAGACGATTCCTCCTGTTCTTCCAACCGTCTCCTAACTTTATCAGCGTGTACCTCTTATAGCTCTCCTGTATGACAAACCTATCCTGAAATACAATTAAATTAAAAAATTTAAATACAATTATTTTGAAAATATAATAATTAAAAATAGTTAATTACAAATTATTTAATATAATTAAATATAATTATTAATTACCTTAACCGCCTCTTACCACACTCGATCCTTCAGGCCCTTCGAAACTTGCTTCCACGTCCTGAAATGAATGGGGAATTGCATCCAATTTGAGCCCAGGTTGTTCAAGTAGCAGTTGAATAGGTGACCCCCATTATCAATGGGCTAGTCTGTGGGCTCATTCCATGGAACCACAACTCGTAATCTCCGGTCATGCTTTTCAGACCAGTCACGTCTAGCCTCCTTGTGAAAATTTTCCCTTGCTTATCTGCACAATTACCATATACGTTACTTAAATTTAAATTCACATTTCACTAAACTATATTTAAAGAAAAATTAAATAATAAAATTACATTTACCTCTCACTTGCACCTCAAACCCAGTCGATCGGGAAGATGACTGTCGTGGGTGGGCCTGGTACGGTGCAACCTCCTCATCTAGGAACCGCTCCAAGTTACTGAGAGGAAATTGGTCAAAGTTGAACATCTCCTCATTCTCATCCTCATAATCGCTGATGATGATCTCACCTTCTTCTCCCTCATGATGGACTTATGGTGCGATCCCCTCCGTTGGGGCCATTGGCTGCGGCTGTAGTGGGGCCCCCTCCTGTGGGGTTGTCTGCTATGGCTATGATAGGGTCCCCTCCTGTTGTTACTCTGGGCCTATCTATAGTCTTGCAGCCCCACTCCCTCTGTGTTGACCCCTACCATGTCCTCTCCTCCTCTGCTACAGCTACCACATAGAAATGATATTGGGGGTGGTATAACCTCCTTCCCCCTTCTCCTATCTTCTGAAGCTATATGTAGAAATATAAAATTTTGAGGAAACCTTATTAGAAAGAAAATTTGAAAAATGAGAGAAAGGAAGGGGACGACTGTTTTTATAGAGCTGAAATTTGTAGGAGTTTGTTATAAAACCGCTACAGAAATTAAAACATTTGTAGCGGTTATTAAACAAAACTACTACAATAACCGTTAAACTCGTGCATGTTGAATTATAGTTAATAAATGCAGTCAAATATTTGTAGCGGTTTTTAGAGAAACGGCTACAATAACCACAAAACTCTTGTATCGTGAATTATGGTTAACAAATGCAGTCAAATATTTATAGCGGTTACAAGAGAAATAGCTACAATCATCGTTAAACTCTCAATTCGTGAATTGTCGTTAATAATTGCAGTTGAATATTGGTAGCGGTTATAGTACTATAACCGCTACTAAGTGTAGCAAGTCAAACATTTTTAATTACTGCTTTAACCAGGTGTAGTGGTTTACCTAATAACCGCTACTAAATGTCAGGCAAGAGAAAAGAAATTGTAGCACGAAACAAACAATTGATTTGAAAGTTGTTGTTGTTACCCACCTAAAAAAATGTAAATGGCATGTGCTTGGTATCATGTTATGTAACATGATGCTAATCACAAGCCATTTCTCTTCTTTCAGGGGTTGACAGCTCCTTTAAAACCAATTGTTGGCTTCGTGCTGCAAATTCTTTTCTTGATGTCTCTAATTCCGTACGTGGGTATTCATAGGCATATAATTGGTAGTGGTTCTTGATATAACTACGACAAGGCTTTCCATTTGTAACGGTTTACTATTTAACCACAACAGAGATATGTCTATTTGAATTATATAGCGGTTGATTTAATAATAACCGCTACCAATGAATTGCCACAAAATGTGCGCCGAATCTATAGCGGTTCTTTGATAAGTGACTGCTACTATGTAATAGCCAAAGTATGCGCGGAAGCTTCGCGTTATTTGGCGCCACTCTGGCACCATCTTGGTAACGGTTATGTCAACAATAACCGCTACAAAATACTCGTGACAATAGGTTCGCCACCTTCACTCCATTTGGTATCCCTTTGGAGCCATCTTAGTAGCAGTTATGTCAACAATAACTACTATAAAATACCCGCGATAATAGGCGCGCCACCTTAGTTCCATTTGACGCGAAGCTGGCGCCATATTTGTCAAAGTTATTGTAGATATAACAGCTACAAAGTGTACATAAAAGAGCTACAAATTTCATTCTATGATGGGTGGAAGCTTACTGTTGCAAATTGGTAGCGGTTTTGCCTTTAACTGCTATAAATAAATTTGTAGCGGTTAATTTCAACCGCTTTAAATTAACCGCTACTAATTGTCATTTTTTTTGTAGTGTTTGGAAATGTTTCTTTGAAATATTGACAATAAAATTCTAAAAATAAGTTTTGGTAGAACTTTAAACACTTAAATAAAAAGGAAGAACACCTAACACGATATGTAATTAACTTGAAGAGAAAAATAAAAGGTTGTAAGCATGATGATTTATTGGTAGAAACTTCTTGAGGCTCTCTCACTAACCATTAGAAATTAGATATAAGATTAGTGTGGATGTTGTTTTTCATTATTAATTATAATCATTAATCATATATTAATATCCTTATTATATAAATTTGGTGACACATATTTAAAAAATATTTTTTAAAAATTTTAGAATGGGAAAGAATGATAATGATGTTAAGATATAAAGACTTGTAGAGCCTGATTAAAGATTTATTAGGCTTTCTAAAAAAAGTTTATACTCTCAATTTGTTAGAATATTAAAATTAATTTTAGGTCACTCCTTAAAAAATTCCTATTTTTATTATATATTTTCATACTTTAATTAGGGTTTTTGTCATAATAATTGATCTTAAAATGCCTTCTTTGTGCTTAATTGAGATTAGGGTGTGTTTGGTTTGAGGGGAGGGAGGGTATGTTACATTGTTTGGTTTATCAAAAAAGGGGAAGGGAGAGGATCCTTAGTATAAAATAAAGGGAGGGAAGGGAGTTTAATTCAAAATTTTCCCTCCTCTCCCCTCCCCTCCAACCAAATACACCCTAAGAGTAAATATATTAAATTAAGACTAAAATAAGGGTTAAATTGTCAAAATAATTTTAATACTCTTAATAATTGATTTTTTGAGAATATTTGATGTTGGTTTAATTGTTCTTAATTGTAGGTGTTTGAAAAATTGGATTAAAATTGAAAATGGTAGTTTGGGGCTTGAATTTCATAAATAACAGTTTAGTCCCATGAATTTGTAAAAAGTCAGTTTGGTCCACGAGTCAGAGCACAATGTTTAGCAGGTCTTAAGGTCTAATTCAAGAGAGAAGATGGGATAATATATTAAAAAATAGAGAGCAACGTCACAGATATTGAACCTCTATCATGCTTCCACCTTCTTCCTCTCCCATCACCTTTGTTCTCTTACTCTCTCTCGCTCCGCCCCACCATTGACACCAACGACTCTCGCCTTCACCACCATAGTTATTGGTGACCTTCAACATTCCAAACTAAAAGAGCATCCATGAGAATAGGGTCCTTCACCATAATCACCTTCACCTTCGTCTTCTTCATCCTTCTTCTACTATTACAGCCTGCATCCTCATCACCACCAACCACAATCATCTTCTTTTCCACTTCCACTGCTGGCAACCTTGGAATAGAGAGGAACAGGAGCTGCCATGAATAGAGGAGATCATTTCCAGATCGATTTGGATATTTTTCTTCATGACTGAACAATTGGTGAAGGATTTTTCTTCTTGGTGCTGATTCCATGGTAGTTAGTGGCTAAATTTTTTAAACTCTTGAACATTGAAGTTAAGAGCTTGAGTTTTAAGTACTAAAAAAGGGAGTTTTATGTTTTAATCCATTTTTTTAGCTTTGTAATTATGATTTTTTGTCTTGGAGATTGTATTTATGTTGCTAAACCTTTGTTACTTGGTTAAGTCCTTAGTTTGGATTAATTTGTGATTTGGATTAGTTAATGTGGAAATTTTTGCTCATCAATATATGTGGTTACATATATGTTTAAGTGTAATTTCATTGATTCTCTATTGTCTTACATGGAATTGTTTGGATATTGAGTTGATTTTGGAGTTGCATTGAATCAATTTCATCAAGTAATTTAAATCACACACTAAGAGTGCTTAATAGCATGTCTAGAGTAGGGGTTCTTCTCTTTTGGTGCTAGACTCATCGATTGATAGGGTTTTATATTTTAGAAAACTTAATGATTTCATAAATTGCATACAAAGTGGTTTTTAATAGTGTTTTAAGAAATTATTATTTTTTAGGTTTAGGAATAATCATTGATTAATGCACTAGATTTAATGGTGCTTTAGGTTTGGTATTTTAAGGGACTTTAGTTGCAATTACTAGTTTTTTATATTGAGTTTCAGTTAGAAGGGTTAAATCTTACCCAATGTGGAAGTGTTTAATTAATCTAACTCAAACTGACTCAAATGGTCTTTTAAGCATTTTTTATTGAACTAGTAAATTGAACTCTCATTATTATTATATGAACTATGATTGCCTTTGTAAGCTATTTTCAAGAGTTTCACTTCATCTATTTCATTTCACCTATCATTCTATATATAAAAATACCAAAAACATTATAATTATGGATTCTTAATATTTTCATATAGTTGTAGCTTCAAAAAAAAACTCAAAATTCTGTTTTAACTTATTTTATGCCAATCTTTACACTTAGTTTCTAGATAATTAATAAAAAGCTCTTTGAGAGACAATTCGGGATTGCACTCTATATTGCAATGCTTGGTTAAAATTTTAAAGATGTTACCAAGGCACAAATAACACGCCTCCTTCAAGTGGCGCCATTGCCGAGAAGCCAAGTAATTGGTTCCGTAGTAGCTAAGTGTCAATCTTTGATTGATTGTTACCTTAAGCCTTTAGGCTTGCATTTAGAATAGTTTTTGCATTTATGTAATTTTGCATTGCATTTAGTATAGATTGCATTTACTTGTTCATAGCATATTTCATGACATCTTTCCTTTTTCCATAGAAAATTTTGAAGAAATACTAATAAATATCTTGATTTTCATTTGTTTTTGCATTTGTATTCTTTCATTTTTCTTGTATACACTTGATTTGTGGCTAGAACTTAATGTTATATACTTGCAAATTGATTGGAGTTCGGTTAAAATTCGGTTACGCCTATATTTAAGCTTGCTGGAATTTTTTGAAAATTTTGCCCAGAAAATTATAAGCTTTGGTTTCCTAAGGTTTTAGACATTCTAAGCAAGACTAATAGTTAAACTTTGGGCATGATAAATTTTAGCCAAATTCTATCGTTGTAGCCACTTTTTGAAATTCTTTATTTTTTGGAATTTTTTCAGATTTTTCATCAGGTTAGTTTTTGAGTTTTATTCTTTTATTTCTTTCAATTTTTAGAATTTATTTGCATCTATAGGACTTATAATTCATTGGGATTTTATTGATTACAATTTGAATGGCTTGGTTTAATGAAGATCATGAGTTTAGATTTTACACTAATCCTCTTATGCATTCTTTTTTAGGGAATGATGGAACCTCAATCTCTCAATTCTTAGAATAATCTTATGGAACTTGGGGAGATGAAGCACTTTCTAATCTCATATATTCTCAAAAGCTTGATTTGCTTCAATAAGAATTAGATTCCCTTTGAGCATAAATCAATTATAAAGGAGCAGCCTTTGAATCTCGACCGCCTCTGAATCTCCATCAACATTGTGAACTGTCTTGTCCACCAACCCCCTATTTTGACCATGAATCCACCTTCCAACCACCTCAATCCCATTTCAACCACATTTCTTCACCCTACACATTCTATAAAGAATCACCCACTCCACTCTAACAAGAACCATCATCTCAATTTCATCTTCCCCCATTTCTCACTACATCTATGCTATGTAGAACTCCCTATGAACCACCTTCTCCATCATTCTATAAGCCTCTACCACAATCCCTTACACCTTAATCTAGTGGACTTGATGTTTTCCTCACCTTGCCAAACATGGATGACAGAACTCATGCATTGAGAAGAATGTATGATGAGCTAAAGGTTAAACACTTTAAGTTGTTCATGTTGAAAGTAGGAAATGTGTTTTCCAAGGAGTAGGAAGAGCAACTTAAGGAGATAGAAGGCTTTATTAAGGTGTAATATCCCAAATTTTGGGACAAGAGGCTTGAGATTAAGCCTATATTAAGGGGACTGCTATACCCCGATTTATCAAATGTCCTAGTGGGGCACAATATTATTTCTCAAAATTCTCTTATATCCTTGAATATTAAAAAGAATTATATTGGTGAGCTAAAGAGCTCAGGGAATAACAAACACAAAGCAATTAGAAGTCACACATAATATAGTAAAATGGAACACAAAGTGATTTTGCCACCGGTGAAATTCCCAGTGTGGTAGCGGTGATTGTGTGACATTTTTCAATGGGTAAATGATTTTAAAAAATTATAAAACTTTCTAGAGTGAAAGTAGACTTATTAAGCTTTAATTTTATAGGTCATATAAGTTATTTAGAGTTGTACACAAAGAGAAATGAATTTTTAAAGTTAGCCCAGCGAAATTAATTATTTTCTAGGACAACATTCAATGATTAAAATTATAGGAAGAGTGAGCTTCCAATTGGCCAAAGGTTCTTGGTTGTGGCCAAAATGTTTCTGACATAATTTTGGCCGTAGCCAAAACCCCTAAATTTTAGGATTTCATGTTTTTAAGGGAAATTGATTTATTTATCCCTCCCTAGCTTCTTGGGCCTTAATATACACTTCTAACGAATCACAATCATGGCTCTAATGATGTGATTGGGTATTTAGGGCCATGGAGAAGTCAAGAAAGAAGAGGAATAGAAGAATTTTCAAGAAGTTTCAATGGTTGGAAGAAGAGGTAACAAATGAGGGACAATGATCCACAAGGTAGTGAACATACCTTACCTGCATGTAGTTGATATATATGTCTTGTATTGATTATGTGACTGCTTTGCCTGTTTATGTTGAACATGTTTGATTGATTGAAGCTTTGTTATATTTGTGAAATGGTCATATGTGTGACACCTCATTTCCTAACACTACGGTAGAGTACCAACTATCTGATACTAACCAAATTTTTAACATCATAGTTGCTAAATGCTAGAACTTCATACAATACCTCTGTCAGATATTCACATACATGCACAATTTCATTAGATTTACTTTACAACATACATACTATCGACTTCATATACTCCACTTGATATACAATCCAAAAACTCATAAAAGTCTTAAAATACATAGTAGGAATTTGACAACCTAAACTAAGTTCTTCCCCCGCTCGGCCTCAGCTCTTCTTCATTTACCTTCTCTTTGCCCCGCGAGCTCGCTCCCTGTACTGGAGATTTGTTTTTAAGAAAAAGAATGAGATTAACAAGAATCTCAGTTGTAAGCAATCAAACATACAATATAACACACAAAGCATGCTTTATACACAATCATCAATCAAATCATCAAAACATCATTTAGTGCTTTTCATGCAATTCACAAACCATGCTAGCTCTAGACACGTTTCTGGCCTCGAGGGGTACTCGCGCAAAGATAGGCCCCGAGCACCGCTCTTGCAATATAAATACTATCGCCTGAGTGTCAACCCGCATAAAGATAGGCCCCAGGTGATCACCCCGTATAATCTAAACATGTTAGACATTTTGCGATGATATCAAACAACACGTATACATGCTATGTCATATGAAGACAGTTACTACCTGATTGCTCCTCTATGCAACTTTCCTACTCGATTCAAGCTCGGGCAACTACTGAGGCCAGACCGGTTGTCAAGTCCTAAAATCTTCAAATACCACAAATGAGTTATTACTCATCTATGCATCCTTCCAAACTCATAATATTGGTAAATTTAGCTTAATGGTGCCAAATTACCAAAATACCCCTTAGGTCCCGATTATTAGTAATTTTCCTCAAATCATAACTTAGGCCATTCCTATACATTTTCATGTGTAGAATCTATTTTTAAATTCAAATTGGCCAAATTCAAGCTCAAATGACGAAAATACCATTGACAGCCCTCAAATAAGGCTTAATAGGGGTAATTTTGTCATTTCACTTTCCGTGACTTTTCTCACTTCAGGGTCAACATAGACTCTATACAATTTTGCCTCTTAAACCTAATAGAAGCATCAGAATTATAAAATTCCTATCCATTTTCCACACCCAACACAGGGAAGGAAAAATAAATTCACAGAAAAGTTGTGCCAGATTCTCATTTTCTTTAGCTTAATCACCTCCTTTCTACTTATAACCAATATATTAACTAGTTAGACATTCATTGGACTTGATTTTAAGACACTTACATATTATGGTCTCTTGAGTTTTCTTGGATTATTTTATACCAAATGAATCATAATCAAGCCCAAAACAACTCTACTAACCTTAATCAAGCAAGAGGAACAAGTTTGAGAAGTTACCTCTTGATTTCTTCAACTTTCTATCTCTACATGTTTTCTCTCTCTCTTCCTCCAACACTTGATTCAGTTGAACATCATAGATTTCAAGGGTAGAGAGGTGAGGATAAGAGATCATGGAGGGATTATGTAGCTTTAGACACAAGGTACAAGTCCCTTACCTTGATTGTTGATGAACCCTAGCTCTTCTTCAGTTCTTCATGTCCAACTCTCATTCTCAGCTCACTCTCCCTCTTTCTGATTCAGTTTGATCGGGATAATGGAGCTGGAGAGATGATAATTGATCATATAATAAAAGGTTTAATTGATCATGCCAAGTGTCACCTTGTGATTGGTCTAAAATTGCATTATTATTCAATTAATTCCATTTCTCTTCGTACTCCCTCATTCCAGTTGAAAATCCCATGATAAATACAAGGGAAATTTGAATCTCCAATATCCTATTGTACCATCTCGTAACTTGTTGACCAAGTCATTAACTTTTTTTACTTGACCATTTTTAACAATAATTCACCAAAATTAATTTATTTATGATCAAGTAGTCATTTTAATCTTTTTAATTCCCATTTAACTCATATTACTGGGAATATTGGGAAAAAATAATTACTTTCCATTTTACGGCAAAATGGTCATTTCTTGATTTACCGAAATAAATCTGTTATCGCCCTTTTCTTCGGCTTAATCCCATTTTGACACTTAAATGAGGCCATTAATCATGTCATTTGATTTCTTGAATTTTGGTTACCATAATAGGCCTTTATCGGTATAATAATCGCCTTCTTATATTCTTATTCGGCCAAATTATATGTAACTGGTGATTGACATATTTTCCATAAATTCACATAAATTTATACGCCATATTTCAGCACTTTATTCCACTAATTATATGTCAAATATACACATAAATGTATTGGTAAAAAATAGGATATTACAATATGTATGTCATAACATTGAGCACGCAGAATGTTATTATGTTGGCATGAAATAGTGTAGGAAAGCATGTCATACATTTATATATATCTTGCATGCATAGTGATGATGTTTACTACTGAGATTCTCTTGAATCTCACTCATCCCAACCAACCATTTAGAAAGGTTGAAGGGTGCTGGGAGATATGCACGGAGGAGGATTACAGAGGTGAGGTGAAGACCGTAGTGTGAGGTACTACCATTTGTATTTGATGCAAGATTATTTATGGTTATACATTTAAAGTATATATATATATATATGAAAGAATGAATATAGTATGAGCAAAGAATAGCTATAGTTTAATTAAGAGAAAAACGCTCGTATGTACTCTAATATATTGAAATTAAGAGCCAATGAGTCATTAGTGACGTAATATGGTTTGTGAAATGATAGAAAAGTTTTCTACCCTTTGAAAAACCCTCTCGACCTTAGGTTCAAATCCTGAGTTGAGAGTGAGAATTTGTGAAAGATTTCAAAGGTTGGGTAGTCCGGGTTCAAATCCTGGTTCTATAATGGATTTCACTACTCTTTTGTACTCATCTGAGGCTATTGGAAATAAGGTATCACATTTAATGGTATCATAGCGTTGATTCTGGAAATAATGGATATTTGCTAGAGTTCTCTGCTAATATTGATAGGTTATAATCCTTTGTTAGATACCTTATGTTGGAAGGCATGGTTATGGAACAATGGCTAAGAGCCATACTAAGTGGAAGAACAAGGATTGGATAACCTATGAGTGGATTCAAAATGGTTTCTGAAGTGTTTATCAGTTGTGGTTAGCTGATGAACTCGAGTTGAGCATGTTGAACTCAAGTTCATAGGCCATATTCTAAAGGAAAAGTAGTCTCGGGTAAGAATTCTTAGGGGTAGAGAGCCTGAACTCGAGTACAAAATGGGTGAGAACTCGAGTTTAGTATGGAGAACTCAAGTATGGCGTTGAGGACTCAAGCATATGTCTTTCTCAAAACTCTCGGGTATAGACTTCTTCACCAAAACTCGCGGGACTCGAGTGTGATGGTTGCCCAGGACTTAAGTGTTGATTGTCAAACTCGAGTGCAACCTTTGTTCATGACAATTGAGGAAATTTTCTGGAAGAAACTCTCATCTTCGCACTCTCAGGACTCGAGTGCATGAGAACTTGAGTTTTGGGTTAGAACTCGAGTGCATGAGCTCAAACTCGAGTTTAATGGCAGTTTGCTGAAGATGGAAATGTGACCTTATGCAATATTTCTTAGGAGACTTTAGCACATTGTTGGAGACGTATTTGACATGTCAGGTATTATGGGATATTAATACCTAGTGGTAAAAGAAATAAGATGATGCTAGCACTGATGCCTGGATCTCAATGGAACTCTGTGGTTATGAGTATATAGAAGAAGAAATAATGTGGATAGACTCCATGTAAGCTTGCCTAGTTAATGGCTGGAGTCCTGTGCTACTATGGTGGGCGCTCAAAGTAAGGGTAGCGCTGCAGTTAGACTTAGTAGGAATCCATTGTCAAGGTTTGAATGCCTTGAGGCAAGATATATGGTAATCCTCAGGGATGTCATGAGTAATGCTTATACTATATAATGATCCTAGAGGATCTGATTAAATGATACTGAAGGATGATGATATGATTAGATTAAATCTGAACTGGAAATGACGCTTATGTCAAAAGGAGAATCAGGTTGCACTTTGGTTATATTTCATGATGGAAGTCGAAACCTTGTGAACCTTATGGATGAAGTTGAACCTTCAGTAATCATTTGAAGATACTACCTAAAACTGTAGAGGTTAGAATGGTCGCTATTGACTTTAATTCATAGAGTGCTTATTGGGTATAATTGAAGAAATGATTATTGCTTTATGTGATGTTAAGGTTCTAAGTGTTGAGGTTCTAAGAGTTGAACCATGCCCTGAGAATAAATTGCAATAGTTGAATTGGTTCTTCAGAAATTTGAGATAGCTTATGTGACTTAAGATACTAGAGTATAGAACAGAAATGTATGAGAAGTCTCATACATATTCTAAAGGTTGCTAGCTGTTAATCTAGTATAGGGAAAGATCTAGTCTATAGAATATTCCCTAAGAAATTTGATTATTGTCTGGAGCAGGACCAATATCAAAGTCCAAATGGATTGACCTCAGATGAGCAAGCATATTACAGAATTGCTAGTGAATAAGGACCTTATGAGATTTGAATTCCATTACAATGGTACTTCCATTTAGAGGTAACCAACCGGACATAACTACCTATGGAGGATTCTAATCGGAGAGGGCTACCTACGAGGGGAGTTTTAGTTGGAGAAGGCTACCTATGGGGAGATATGATCGGAAAAGGCTACCTATGGAGGGTTAGATCGGGGGGGGGGGGGTGATAAGTCAAGGGACTGAGTAAAACACCGAGTGTAGTACTGTAGTGTGAAGCCACTGTGATGTCGAACTATAGTATGTAGCAGCCATGATAACAAACCGTGGCGTGAAGCCACCGTGAAGTTGAAACTGTGGAGTAGAGCTACAGGAATGTTGACTCTCAATAGTGGTATATTGTAATGAGTCTTCCATCGAATAAGTTTCCTTGAGAAAAAAGGGATTATATGACTCAGTGAATAGCCATACGGTGCGTCTCCTTCTAAAGTAATCTTTTATATCATTAGATTGATCATCAAGATCTACTCTACCCTCGTTTTGTCTAATGAGATAAGGGTTGACAAATAAGAATTGGACCATGTTTGTGTCTAGCAAGATATCATGGTACAAGTGCCTTTACAGAGAACAAAAAATGTGATTACAATAAAAAAATTGAAAGATAAATATTAATAACAGCAATAAATGATAATAATAAAGTACCTAATACAGATGTTGATGATCGAAGCAACAAGCCATCCATGATTTAAAATTTCACCCAACACATCAGCAGTAATATGTTCAGCCATACCCTGAACATCATAGATGTGTCTATCAAATGGTAATGACAGACTTCCTTCGTGTATCAACCTAGGTGCAATGGAATCCAATTGATCGCGATATGAGATCATTTGTCTTATGCTCTTATGAGCCTTTGGAATTCGGCTGTGTTATCGAACACTTTGAGATCTTGCCATGCACTGGAATTTCTTTTCCTTTAGAATGTTCAACCTGTAAAAATCATGAAACTAAACGATATAGTTGTAGATGGAAGTGTATAGGAAAAGTACAAGGAATTGTAAATGAACTACCTTCTGACATGACTCTATCAAACCTATTGGCCAAGCAATATAGCTGCCTACAACATCTTTAACCATTGTCTCATCAACCAGAGAAGGGATCGGTAATAACACATCTTCATTCGTGCAGACATCGACCCTTACTTGGATTGTGTTCTCCGTCAATGGTGAATTGTGGAGGGTATCATTATTTGTGTTGTAGGCAACACCTACCACAACTGCGGCTTTCCAAAATGTTCCATATATAACTTGCATGCTAACTCGCCCTATAAAAAAAGATCAGTTAAGGATGTTAAGTTATACATTAATTGATAGTGTAATAAAAGTTAAAGTTGATTATATTAGAGAAGAAATTAATTACCAAAGGGAGATGGACTTTAGGTATGGAAGTGCAACTATCTCTCACTCTTGGGCTGTCACAAGTTGGAACATTTGGTATTGCCTTAGATTGCACTAAGTGATCAATGTGCGCCCTCAGTTGCACATTTTGTTCTTGCAACAAACACCTTTATGCTTTAAATTGCTCTTGCATTTGATGCTTAAAGCAGTTTATCTCCTTGTACAGCTGCAAAAATTCACTCTTATTCGAGTACTTCTAGCGTCTAAAGTATGTTGTGTGTGTCACTTCAAAATCAGTACCTCGAACACAGCTATCATACTTAAGTACACCTATCACTCTGCTTAGCAGATCATCACAACCAACATAAGTTACCAACTCTGGCACCTCTTGTATCATTGATTGTTATCACAAAAAGAATTACAACATTATTAGTTATTAAAACCAGAATCATTTAAGAAGTGTTAATTCTTTACTATATGTGCTCATATGTTTCAATACTTACACAATATTCTGCAACTCTTCTTACTTCTTCACTTTGAATTTCACCTTTTTTATTTGTGCAATCGGCTACCCACAAGTCATGTCATGGAACCTGTGTAATATCTGAATTTGATTCTTCTATCTGCATATGAAAGTTAGTTGAAGTTAAAAATTAGTCATACAATGCAATTTATAGAAATAATCATTAGTTCTTACAATTTTTTTCTCTAGCTTTCCATATTATACAAGTCCTTGTGTGTAGCGATATGACATATTGATTGCATTGGACCGATTTTTCTCACTTAGCTTATGAAATTCTTGACTTGTATGTGTTCTTAAAAACTTATCCTATATTTCTTGATTGATGATCCCTTCATATAATTCCAGCTGGGTTTGAATGATATTCTCATTATCATCCTTAAAGAAATATTTCATGAGATCAGAACGAAACTTTCTCATGAGTTGCTAGCTTTTCTAAGCACAAAGTTCTCATGATCATCATCATCAATAAAAAAATATGAATGTAACATAAAACCAAATTGTTAGATTGTATTTATATGAAACAGAACAATCCAAATAATAAAGTAATTAATGTCTTACCTGGACTTTACCTCATATTTCATTCCCATATTGTTTCATCACTCGTCTCTAATCTTGAATTGTAATAGGAACCATGTCTCACACTGTAGTCCTAATGAAATTATTCAAAGAGCTACTGCTCGGTCCAATTGGATTCTCTTTTTCATTTCAGCCAAGTTCTAACTTAATGCCCTTACTTCTCATTTTGATCAACCTCACCATTATGGTCCTGCCACGGGAGACACGCTCAACAAATCTTTCTTTACCAACATGCGTGGGAACATTATCATCTTCACGCAGTGAATCTATTTTCCTACAAGTTAAGCAAAATATATATATATATATATATATATATATATATATATATATATATAAGTGCACAGTGACAATCATGTCAATGAAAGTAAATGAATTCGACATATATGAATACATGTAAAACATACAAGTGAATAAGTTAAGCACTTATTATCTTTTTCTCTTTCTTGTTTGATTTAAAATTTTCTTCTTCATCATTTTTGTTGAATTGACAATTGTATATCTCTAGAGTCTCATAGTAGATGGAATTGAAAGATTGACTCAAGTCTCCTATTTATGATCATGTCTCATATAGAAGGGTTCATCTTCATCTACGCCAATATCTCCTGACCCCAAAATCTCAAAAGAAGGATCATCCTCAACAATATTCAAATATTCATTACTTTCAATATTAACTTGTTAGTGACGATTCTTGTTTGATGGAAGTACAATAGACCAATTCTTCTTAGCAGGTTCTCGAATGAAAAACACTTATTTTTCTTGTGATGCTAAAATAAAAGATCTTCTTTATACCAAACTTTAGAAAGGTCCATTTGAACAAAGCCAAACTCATATGTCCACAATCCACTGTTGTTGTTAACCCACTTACATCTGAAGATAGGGACCCTCAACATAAAGTAATCTAACTCCTATATACGTTCAATGACACTAAAGTATGACATTGGTGTGCAGATAGAATGTATGTCTTTAGCACTATATCTATGCCAAGAATTAGCAACAAGTATTACCCTACTATTCTACATCGTGCTGCGTATATCATGTTCTTGTGTATAGAAGGTGTAATCGTTGATTGCATAACCATTGTAAGATAATACATTTAAGCTCGGTCCTTTCGACAGCCATATCAATTTCTCAGAAACTAAATCAGGATTCCTCTCAATCTCATCATTAATATGCTTTTTCAACCAACTTGAAAAATGTCGATTGTGTTCTTTTGTTATTAAATTTTTATTCATATTACCATATAATTGTCAAAGAGCTTCCTTGTGTTCATCAATAAACAGTTCAACCTTATCAGTGTTATATAGCACATACAAGTGAGCTTGATCCCATTCAGTCATTACTATCCTGATTACATCCAGCCCACTTATTCCTTTCCCTGATCTTCGGCTATCATGATTAGACTTTGAGATTCCCATAAGGTCAACATTTGATAGAAAATAATCACAAAAGTCACTTGCTTTTTCAACCATGTATTGTTTAGCAATACAACCCTCTAGTCGATATCTATTTTTTACATATCCTTTTAAAATTTTCATAAATCGCTCATTCGGGTACATTTATCTCAAGTAGGCTGGACCGCACAATTGAACCTCTTTGACCAAGTATAAGTTAGGTGGACCATAATGTCAAAAAATGAAGGTAGAAAATACATTTCAAGTTCACATAAAGTACAAAATTAGCCTTTACAAATGTCGCAACTTGGTTGAATCAACCACTTTACTGTAGATCAACTTGAAAAATATGCAGAGTTTAGTGATGACCTTTCTTGGTAAGATGGACCGTATACCAAACAGTAAGAAATTCTGCATGAACACATGACAATCATAAGATTTAAGGTTCTTTAACTTCAACTCTTTCACTTATACAAGGTTCTTGATATTTGAAGAGTATCCCTCTGGAACTTTAATTCCTTGTACAAACTAACAAAACATTTTTTCTCTTTCCTCAACAGAGTGTTAGCCGCTAGAGGTAGATAAGTACGGTGCCCTTTCTCAACTGGTGCCAACTCTTCTCTTATTCCCAAATTCACCAAATTCAACCTCGTATTGACACCATCCTTACTTTTTCTTTGCATATTGAGCAACGTGCCAATTAGACTATCACATATATATTTTTTCAATATGCATCACATCAAGAAAATTCCTAACATATAAGGACTTTCAATATGGAAGTTCAAAGAAAATAGACTTCTTCTTCTAACCACTTGTCCTAATTTGATTTGCATAAGGCTTGTCAAAATTATTATCCAGCTCTTTCACCTTTTCATAAACCTAAGCACCGATCAACATCTTTGGTGGGTTACCTTCTTCTAAGTCACCATTAAAAGTCTTTTTCCACTTCCTCTAACGATGCTTTGATGGTAAGAATTTCTGATGATCCATATAGACATTTTTCTTACAATTATCTAGTCATACTAAATGAGTATCATCTTCACATATAGGCACGCACAAAATCCTTTAATGCTATATCTGGACAAATTGCCATAAGCTGGGAAATCATTAATTGTGCCACACAACATGGATTTCAAAGTGAAACTTTCTTTCCTATACCCATCATACACATTGACACTATCTTCTTAAAGTAACTTTAAGTCATCAATTAAAGGATTCAAGTAGACATCCATGCCATTCGCAGGTTTCCTTAACCCAGAAATTAACATCGACAGTATCACAAACTTACGTTTCATGATCAAGTATGAAGGAAGGTTATAAATCATCAATATCACCGATCATTTATTGTATGTATTACTTTGAATGCTGTGCGGATTGATTCCATCAATTGACAGTGCAAGATGTAGGTTCCTAACCTCGTTCACAAAGTCAGGGTACTTATGATCAATTTTTTTTCATTGAGAGGCATCTACAGGGTGCCTAACCTTTGTGTCTTCAATCCTTTCATCTGCATTCCACATAAACTACTTAAAGATCTCTGCATTACAGTATAAACACTTGAATCTCAGAATAATAGGAAAATACCATAGGACCTTCAAGGGACTTTTTCTTTTGTTCTTCCCATATCAAGATGCATTGTATTTAGGGCACTTCTCTAATATTGCATATTGTTTATAAAATAATATGCAATCGTTAAGGCATGCATGTATCTTCTCATATCCCACACCAGTTGTAGAGCAAAGAATTCACTTTGTCTCGTAATTCTTTGTATGAAATACATTTTCTTCTAGAAACATATCTTACAAAAATTCAAGCAGTGTGGTGAAACCCGAATCACTTAACCCATAGCGGACTTTAAAGTTGTACAATTTCAACACTGCTAGCAATCTTGTGTATTTTATAGAATCGGTATATAAGGGTTTCTCTGCATCACCTTTCAACTTCTCAAATTCTTTAGGACAATTATGAAGTATCTCTTCGACCGCATTTAGCATTTCATCAAGACCATCATCTTTATCACACATGCTTCGGTCAAACTCATTCGAAGCACCACCCATGGTATGTGCCCGATCGCTACAGGGGTCGTTTGTCTCACCATGCATTGTCCATCGTGTATATGTTTGATCAATCCCATGACACACTAAATGATATAGCAAATCAAGTGGATTAATCCGCTTTCCATAATAACAAGATAAGCAGGGACACAAGATTTTGTTAGGATCTTTAATATGCTCAATCGTAAATCTAATAAACTCTTTCACCCCATCTATATATTCCATTGAACACCGATCAGAAGACATCCATTTTTTATCCATCTACGCCTTCAACCTATTTTTAAATAGTGGTTAGTTACCATAATACTGCATTTACTAATTACTTTTATCATCTCTCATTTATTTTACAATAAATTCGACAACATAACATCTTAAAGTTAATACCTTAATTATAACAACTAGGAGTGGGGTTTGCATTAGTCATAAACATATATAATACCTCAATCCTATTTACTAAACTATCTCTATTTTTTTATACATATTAAACAATTATGATAATGTTAGGGTAAATTTATATAAAACTATAAATTTGAACTTATTTCCTAGGTCATATTAGTGTAATGATAAAATAATTTAGAGTTAAACCACCTAAGCACTTTGATAAGAAAAATATTTTCATATTTATTTTTCCTTATATGATGATTTTGGGGACGATATTGGAGTTTAATATAATAAATTTGGGTGTAATGGATAAATAAATAATGATTTTCTTCTGACAGGCCATACAACACCATATTAAGCAGATATTGAGGAAAGCATTGAAAAAATACTGTAGCAAAATAATGTTAATACGGTACTGTATGCAAAATACGGACTTTAGATGACACGTACTATAGCGGTCGGTGGTTTAGACGTGGGACGGTTCAGTGCAGTTCACTGTAGCGGTGCGATTTACTGTAGCAAATCACTGTAGAAAATTCATTGTAGCACCCAAAAATTCAAGCTTATAAATAGAGCTTCTTAGCATCCTAAAATGGGAGGAAGAAGGAGGGAAGGAAGAGAGAGAGAGAATTTTAATTTTGAGAGATTTTTTTATCTTAGAATTTATTTCTTACATTTTTTTTACTTCTTGCATGCCTCCTACATGAATGGTTTTACCTCCTATATGGAAGGCCTAGGTAGTCCTCCTTTATATATGTTATAGGTTGCCACATACATGGAAGGTTTTACCTCCTCTATGGTAGGCTAGATTATCCATTTTCATGCATCTCGTAGTTGTATTTTTATATTTTTGTAATTAATTTTTTATGCAATGTTTATGATGTTTTTAATTTATTTTGGTTTCGTTTTTAATTTCATTATGAGCTAAAATTTCCTTTTCCTAGGGTGATGACGTAGCTTACTAATGACGGATTGAATCTTAACTTATTAAATCTATTTTTAATTTTTCCTTCATAATTGAGTTTTAATTATTATTCTTAATGCTTTCAATTGACTGGCCACCTTTTGGATGATTTTAATATGCATGTTGAGACCAGAAGGAGATGCATGTGTGTGGATCCTATAATTAAAACCATAATTTGCATATGAAATAGGAATATATTCATATGGGTTGTGTAGTCTTAATGAGTTCCATAAATCTTAATGCATGATTAATTGCTTAAATTCATATAGGAATATATTAGGTTAGCAATTAATTATAGAATTACTTGACCTTGGAAGAGTCTAGTAATTAAATTAGGGAAACTCGACTATCAATCATGTGGAATAAATTGGACTAGAATAGACAAGTGATTCAACCCATAATTTGTTAAGTGAAATATAATCCCTAGGGCTTTTTCTCATATTTGTCTTCACATCACTTGTATTCATATTTCATCATTTTTATCTTGCAATCTCAATCACAATTAATCGACTGACTGAATAGTATTAAGATTATTAATTTTGGTACTTAGTGATCAATTCTCGTGGGAATGATACTCTACTTACTTCTATATTACTTGTTTACGACAGTGTACACTTGCACTTTCTAAATACACTATCCTGCACTCATAACACACTCCAATAATTAAACATAAACAACTAAATTATGTAGTCAAGAAAATAATTTTAACAAGTCAAACAGCATAATACGGCTTCCTACAAAGTAATGTCTATGTTAAAATACTGAAAGTCCATTATTAAACTAATTAAAATAGTTCAAAGGGTCAGTGGTTTAAGTAAAATTAATCTAATTATGATTAAAATAATATATAATGCAACTAAAATATATAAAATATTCATGTATAACCCTTAAAAAAGAGTAAATTTTTTAAAACCCATAGAGAAATAAAACATCCATGTATAAACTATACATAATCTAATAAGACAGAGTTAGTAATTAAGGCATAAATAAAATGAATTATTATTTTTTCACTCATAACGTTTTAGTTTTAGAAAGGAATAAAAAAATATAAAATTTAACCCAATCAATCCACTCAAAACTCTTGGTCAAATCACCCTATTGTTTAATTCACGATCCTACCACAAGAATATACTATTCACTATCCTATTTTGTTCAATTGAAAAGGAGGTGCTCATGCGTGTGTGTGTTTGTAACAATTAAAAAAAGAAAAGAAAAAGAGCATGTATGTGTTTGTCCAAGTGCACAACAAAAATTAAAAAAAGAAAAAAGAAAAGCGGCCATGTATGCATGTATGTGTGTTTATGTATAACAATTAAAAAAAAAAGACAGAGCATGTAAGCGTGTGTGTGCACGGAGCACAACAAAAATTAAGGAAAAAACAAGAGAAGGGGCGGCATGACAGAGCATAGAGTATATAACAATTAACAAAAAAACAAAAGAAAAAGAAAAAGAAAAAGGGCACACCAGATCCAAATATATAGGTTCTCAATAAAACAAAAAAAAAACATAAAGGGATGTATAACTTACAGATTTGCAGTAGGGACAAAATATGACGTGAAGACTTGAGTGGGGACCAAAAGAGGAGGAGGCTGTGAGCTGGATAGAGCTAGTAGGGACCAACCAACCAATAAATGCTATGGGAAGGATGAGAGAGCTTATAGTGGTAAGTTGAGTGTAACGACCCTTTCTCACAAACAATAATTATCCAATACAGTTATACAAGATCAGTGATAATTTTTTTTCCCTGATATCAGAGTTCAATCGAATACATATCAGAGTTCAGGACACAAACTCGCCCACAAACTCTTTCACAATATAACGGAGTTTAGGGCACAAACTCGCCCACAAACTCACTACAGATAAATTTATTATTCTGATCTCACATCACAATTAACCCATGGGTCACAAAATGATTTCCAACAGTAAATATGGCATTTTAAAAACATGTGGGCCCTATAATGGCAATATAGAAATTAACACAACACCAATACCAAAAGAGGCCTACAAGATTCTCAACGTCCATGCCTCTGGTTGCTTCCCTTGGCCTCTATCCAGATTAGAGGTATCGCCTGAAAAATTATTTATAATGACGGGGTGAGACATAAAGTCTCAGTAACCAAAATCAATTTACAAAATATGCAGGAAAAGATTGTAAGTCAGAGAAGCAGGTTTAACTGACATAATAATAATAATATTCTCATAATTCAAAATTTAACATGATATAATCAATAAATAAAACCATCCCCACTCATCCATCCTGCTCCTCCTTATCTCCTCTGGACTGGTACAACCTATCAGTGCTAGTATACTTGGCCAAAGGTTAGCTAGTAACATCAAGAATACTGCCCCCTCCCATGCCACCACCAATATATCGTAACAAGGAGGTGTCCGCCCAAACACTCAGCTCCAAAATCCGGGCCAAGATTGAGAGAGCCGATGGGCACACAATTCACCATATCTCTTCCACACAACCCAACATATCCCATAATATAAAAATAATAAATTAATACAGCTTTCAAAAACAATTACAAGAATTCTAAATTCTTATACAACATTCCATCTCAAACAACATATCCACCATAACAGTAACAATTTAGTAATAATTTCCACTTATATATGTAAATTGGAAAATACACCGCTTCACTGAAATAAATTCATATTCAAACATAAGTATAACTTGCAAAACACATACAAGTAATATAGATAAAAGTAAGGTTTATAAAACACCTTACAGTCCAAAACAAGCATATAAAATAAATTAACCCCGGTTACCTCGATTGCAAGCTTCTTAATTTGGATAGTAAAACCCGTGCAATCACTGATCACAAGAAAAATCTACATTATTAATGTAGATACCAATTAACCAAAAATAACAATAAAATAATTAATTTACATAATTTAACTCCTACAACCCAATTTTCTCTACAACTATTATCCTCATTTATTCCAATTTCCTTAAAAAAAATCCTTAAATAACCTTTAACATACCTATAATTACAAAATCCTCAATATCAACTTTCTAAATAATTAAATTTCCTTTTTCATAATTTATATGGGTATAATCTAATTATTAAATAACTCTTCAAATCTCTACATAATTAAAATCACATCAAATTCTAATTTAAATATTAAGTCCTAATTTATATTTTTCACATAACTCAGATCTAACAAAAATAAACCGATTAAAACCTCAATAATACCTCCAATAATCCAAATAAAATAATTAAACTAATTTTTATCGGTAAAAACGCCATATAGAGATTAATTTATATCTTATTTATAAAATAAATTAATTATAAAATCACATGACCCCTAAATAATAAATCTAAACCGGTTAAAATTAACTATTAATTATTCTCTACATTTCTACAGTCTTATGTTGACAAAACTCAAAACTTGCCTAAAATCATATCCCCATAATATTCTCTAACTAGCATAAAATTACTATCATAGGAAAGAGAAAATTATTTAGAATATATTTCATAAAAGAAGCTTTGTGATTAAAAAAGAGTTTGTGTACCTTATTGATCCCTGAAGAACCGAAAATACCCTTATCAGGACCTCACCCTCTCTTCTCTTCATAAAACACTTCACTTGCGTGAAGTGTTTAGCTGAGGGGGTATTTATAATACCCCCTCTGCTTCTGAATTTGTTGCTTTGGCGCCTGATGGCGCCAAAGCAACATATATATATACATATATATATGTTTGACAAAACGGGTTGCCCCTTTTTTCAATGGTAGGTTCCGATTCGGCGCCTACCTTTTATATATATATATATTATATTATAAATATAATATAAAATTATTATTATTATAAGAATATTACATTGAGCAAGAGACGGAGCTCACGGTCACTGGAGGGAGTGAGGGGAAAAAGAAGGAGGGAGTGAATAAATAGAGGGAAAGATAAAAGATAAAGAGAGTGATTGGTGGGGAGTAGATTTTTATCAACTTCCAACCAATAGTTTTGGGTGGCGCTTTCAAAGTAAAGGGCTACCCAAAGTGGGGTATTGGGTAAAACAAATTTTTTTAAAAAAATTCTATAAAAAATAAAAAATTAAAATAAACGCAGTAAGAAATATGGGCAAGGGTGGCGCTTCCCTAATTAAGCGCCACCCAATCAAAAGTAATTAAAAGAAGGAAAATTTATAATAAAGAAACTGTAAAAAAATCAAATTTAAAAAAAAATACTGTAGAGTAATGTGGTATTGGGTGACACTTCTTTGACCAAGCGTCATCCAATAATAGGCAGAATCTAAAAAAGAAAAATGAAAATTTATAATAAAGAAACTGTAAAAAAATGATGTGGTACTGGGTGTTGCTTCTTTAACCAAGCGCCACCCAATAATAAGTAAAATAATAAAAAAATCTATAATAAAGAAATTGTAAAAAAAAAATCAAATTTACAAAAAAAAAACACTATAGAGGAATGTGGTATTGGGTGACGCTTCTTTGATCAAGCGCCACCCAATAATATGCATAATCGGAAAAAAAGGAAAATTTATAATAAAGAAATTATAAAAAAAAATCAATTTTATAAAAAAACACTATATAGGAACATGGTATTGGGTGGTGCTTGTTTGACCAAGTGTCACCTAATACCCACATGCAGCTATGGCCCTTCCTTTGGGAAGCGGTACAACTACTAAATAATTTTTTTAAAAAAAATACAAAAAGATTGATGGGGTGGCGTTTGTTTAATAAAATGTCACCCAATAATCCCTCATGCAGCTGTTGCCCTTCTTTAGGGAAGTGTCATAACTGCTTCAAATTTAAAAAAAAAATTGACTACAAGTTATGGCACTTTTTTAAAGAAGTGCTATAAAATGTGCACCGCCTATCTACCTTTTTGTAATAGTGAATGCTTTTATGATAAACCTTGGTATTAATCAAATTATTAATTAGTATTCAAACCCACTTAAGTAATTATTTCCCAACCCATATCCACCAATGAATCTAACTTCTAACTCTAAGCTTAACAATCAAACTTTACTCAGCAGATTTCAATCTCTCCCAATTCTTCCAAACCCTTCTAGTCTCTTCGGTTGGATCTTTAATGCCCTACAACTTTGCATCACCATATTCACTGATGCCCAACCAACACCTACTCCGTCCTCCCCCATTGGCCATGGTGGCTCATATTCCTCCATCATCTCTAATTATGACTTAAATCCTGATTACCCCATAGTTACATGCCTCCTAGCCTCTTCCTTCTTCATAGGTAGACTTATCGTCGGTTGAACCCAAATTCTCTCAAGCTATCAAGATATGCTTGAAGGGTAAAATAATCTTCCAGATTTTCCACCACCCCGAAAATAAATTGCCACCAGAAACTAGATGGTCAAAAAAATTGGCAACCAATTGCGCCACCTTAATGGAAAATGCTGATTTTCCTTTTCCATCACCTCATTTTCCATGTTGCAAACATGCACTAATAATAGTATAACTTAGGAGGAGAGAGTAGGGAGGTCTGGGGATAGAGCTCAGTGTACACTGACTACACACCATTTATTATCTTTTATAAGTAAGGAATGTAACATGATTGTTGATGAGCCATAATGCTGATTAAAGGTGGCTTAATGATGATTAAATACGATAATTTCTGACCATTGACAATTATGGTGATTTATGGCAATTCAATGTGGTTAATGAAGAGAATAAAACCAAGTAATCAAAATGCATAAATACTCCAATGGTTAGTCACTTATTTCTAAATGCTTCTCTTTTCCACTCTTTCATTTTGCTATTTAAAATGTTGCTAACACAATTAAAAATTAAGTGGCTTTTCATTTCTTGATTGATTTATAATTAAAATTCAAGCGACTTTTTTTTAGCAGGCATATGAAAGGTGTACAGTTGAATAGTAAATGTACTTGCTTTACATTGACATTTACTATTTTAGAAATAATATTTTGGTGTTTTTTTCATTTTCCAAATAATTCATAATTAATATTCAAGTAGTTTTTTTCTCCCATACTATCTTTTCCACAGTTTTCTAAAAAAGTTTATAATTTTAATTTTTTAGAATATTAAAACATATTTCATGTCACTCCCAAAATTTTAATATTTGATTTTCAATCCCTTGGCCCAACCATAATAGATATTTGAAAAATTAAATAGCTCGTATCCTCCACCCTCCCCCCAAAAAAAAGTTCATGTTTTCTGCACACTTTTGTGAGGGGGTTTTTTTCACTAATCAAGTTTAAAAAGTAAATGCAATTAGTATGCATGGTCACTATAAGCTTTTAAATGCCTTTTCATTTTCCGACCGGTTTATAGTTAACATTCAAGTGGTTTTTTTTGGGCAAGCATATGAAAAGTGCACGGTTGAGTAATAAATGGACTTGCTTCACATTAACATTTACTATTTCATATATAATATTTAAGTGCCTTTTCATTTTCCAAATGATTCACAATTAACATTCAAATAGCTTTTCCCCCCCCCAAACAATCTTTCCCATAGTTTTCTAAAAACTTTATACTTTTAATTTGTTAGAATATTAAAGTCAATTTTAGGTCACTCCCAAAATTTTAATATTATAAAAAATATTTATTTTCAATCCCTTCGCCCAACCATCAATAAATATATGAAAACTTGAATAGCATTTGGCTTCAATAATCAAGGTTAAAAGTTAACGCCTTTAGTATGCATAGTTACTACAAGTTAGGTTAAAAAGTTAACACCCTTAGTATGTATGGTTACTTCAAGCTTTCTATAGATATAATAGATAGATAGATTTCTATCTTTAACATTTTTTTATTGATTGATGTCTTTATTGACAAGAATAAGAAAATCATACTCCCTTCATCCCTTAATATATATAATATTCAATTATCACATTTATGATTACCAAGAAAGTTGTTTATGTTTACATTTTTTCTTCTTTCTCAATCTACCATAAAAAAAATTTACGAAGTTGCTGATATTCATTATATTAAATTCTCTAATTATATAAGGTCATACGTCCTATTTATTTCGTGTGGATTTATAATTAAATGATAATATTTTAAAAATAGGACAAATGGACATGTGTTTAAATATTTTTCAATTTACACATATATTAAATTCAAGATTATTAGTATTTAATTACATAGTCACTACTTAAATTTGTTACGTCAGCGTTACATTAGTAACATTAACAATGTTAGAATTATAGAATCAAAAATATACCTTATAAAGTTACAAAAGTATTTCATGTAAACTTAAAGGATTAAAAATAAACTTTAGCCTGCTCCCTCCCTACAGTCTTATATAAACTACAAATAACGGATACATGACCAAAAGTTTGTTAAAATTACTTTTAAAGGAAATCAATGTGTCGTAATTATAATTTCTTTTTTTCAAATATACTCTTACTACAGTAATATATCAGAGAGGTTGATGTAATGATCTCAAAATTCAACAAGATTGAGGGAACTTATAGAGCTATAGAAATAGGAAATACAAGGGCAGTCACAATTACAAAAGAGTCCATGAGAAGTTGCAGAAGAGTAAATCCAGTCACAGAGATGAGAGTGGAGAGAGAATTAGGGGGAGACTTCATACAAATCATCCAAGCCCCCCACAATGTTGACTGCCAAAACCCCTTATTCTGCATATCACAAATTCCACACGTGCGCTTCAATAGCATTTGCCATATTTGATGGGGCAGGGCCAGCAGGCCCACTTCTACTTTCGTCCCAGGTGTCGGTCATGACAAGCGAGGGAGAAAGAACAAGTGAAAAAAATATACCAGAGAAAAAATGAGGGGGGAAAAAGATATAGGAGAGGTATATAATTAATTAGGGGTAAAAATTAAAAAAATGACTAATAAGTTATTGGTTGATATGGTAAGTGGTTTTACCTCATAAGGAGGAGAACATAAGTTCAAATTTAAGGAAATGCACTTACCTAGAAAGGGGAAATCCTTCATCAAATAGAAAAAAATTGAAAAAATGAATTAAATTTTTTTGGATAATTACAAAGTACAACTTATAAAAAGGACCGCCCTAATCCAAAAAATGTAATGTATATTTAGAAGCTGAGGGAGTATTAATAACAATTCCTGCCATACAAACGTCCCTTTTAATATATATACAATTGAGCTATCACTTAAAACAAAACCAAAAAAAAATTTTATTTGTCATATGAATTTAAATTCTCTGAATTTCGCTTCTATAAAGTTTGGTGAAGTTCGATCACTGTTTTGATTATTGTTTTCATCAGATGAACACTCTACTATTAACCTCTATTTTCTCCGGTCCACAATATAAATCACTTCTAAAAGAATGCATTGACTCACAATAGAAGTCACTTGAAGAATATTTAATGCTTATATTTGTCAATTTTATCTATGTATCTTCTCCCTCCGGTCCTATTTATAAGCAACTTTCTCTCTTATGGGGATGATCCTTTTTATAAGCAACTTACACTTTGTGTTTGAAAATGTAAGCTCCTTTCTAATTTTACCCTTATTAAATACATATTATTTATAATTAATTATCACACACACCAAGAGTTATATTCAGAAGAGAGAGAGAACTCATTAGGTGAATGAAGTCAACAAAACATTGTGAAAATATATTTTACTGTTTCTCATACTTTTTATACATTCTCTCTCTATTTTCATAAATAGGGGTATATATGAAAAAAAAAACATGGTATTTTTGACATACTTATTGCTTTTAGCTACCAATTTATTTTGCGTAATCAAGAAGACAATTGCTTATAAATAGGACCGGAGGGAGTAATTCTTAAATGTGTAACTTTTTATAAATTTTACTCTCTTTTGAAACCTAATTTAATATTAGTAAAGTTGAAAAAATTAATTTAAGATATATTTAATAAGTTAACTACTATTTTTAAATTTTGATAAATTAGTTAAAATGATAAATATAAATAGTGTGGATCCGACGGAGTGTGTGTATATGTATATGTATATCATACAATTCCATCAACTTTACCAAAAAGCCAACTTCAACAGTTCCACCAAAAGTATCGTTTTCTTTAGTTATCTAAAATGCGAGGTAATATTTTCAAAGACAACGATAATAAAATCTTTACCCCCACTAGGTGGGGTCGGCTACATGGATCACACGACGCTATTGTATTTTATCAAAAACCATAGATTTCGATATATTATTAATTAGAAGGTCTCTCTCTATGATCTCATTGAGCGTTCGTTTAGGCCTTCCTCGACCTCGTCTAATAGGACTCCATCCTGCTTGATCCACCCTTCTCACCGGAGCATTCAAAGGCCTACGCTGAACATGTCCAAACCACCTCAAACGATTTTCAACCATTTTTTCTTCAATAAGAGCCACTCCCACTCGTTCACGTATATGAGTATTACGAATCCTGTCTTTTCTTGTATGACCACTCATTCATCTCAACATCCTCATCTCAGTGACTCCCATTTTATGCTCATGTTGTCCCTTTAAAGCCCAACATTCACTACCACATAGCATTGCCGGTCTTATAGCAGTCTGATAGAACTTTCCTTTTACCTTATTAGATACTTTACGATCACAAATAACTCAAGTAGCTTTTCTCCATTTATACCATCCGGCCTGAATTCTGTGATCGACATCTCCATCAATTTCACCATTTTGTTGTATAATTGATCCCAAATATCTAAATTTTGTCACTTGTGGGATGACTTGCCCTCCCAATTTAACTTCCACTTCCCTTTGGCTTTGTCCTTTATCAAACTTGCAATGCATATATTCAGTTTTGTTCTTACTAAGACGAAAGCCCCTCAATTCCAAAGTCCGTCTCCGTATCTCAAGTTTAGAATTAACATCTTCTTTGGATTCAGCCAACAGAACTATATCATCTGCAAAAAGCATGCATGTAGGGATCTCCTCCTTTATAGGCTCAGTTAGAACATCTATTATTAGGTTGAACAAATAAGGACTCAACACTAATCCCTAATGTAATCCAATCTTTATAGGACAAAAAAAAATAATAAAGAGCGAGGCAATATTACAAAGTAGAAAGGACTTTCACTGACAATAATGGCCATCACCTTATTAAATTGACTTCTATACAAGTCCTTTTAATGGCCACATATAAATATCCCGCTGACAGAGATTTGCAAATTCCAATGTTAAAAAAAAAAAAAAAAAGCTATCATCATTGAAGTTTTTAGTGACAACTTTGGTCACCATCAATGTGCTAACAAGTTGGTTGTAATATGTACAGAAAAGACACAGGTATCTATTATATTGTTCATAATAAACAGATTCAATATATTTTACCTTGTATCTATTACAATTAACTTTGTTTAAGAATTTTGATGACATTTTTTTCATCAAAAAGAAGATAACAAACTATCCAAGTAATCACTCCCCAAGTCCTGAAACACAACAACATCTACTTCATCCCCCAAATTCGCCATCCTTTTAGCTGCAGGTTCTTCAATATTTTTCAATTTTCTTTTCCTAGAATAATTCTCCTGATCACAAGTTGAAGAAACAGACCTTGTAATAATAGGATTGTTAGGATTATTAC
Source organism: Albizia julibrissin (assembly GCA_037074505.1). Lineage (NCBI taxonomy): Eukaryota > Viridiplantae > Streptophyta > Magnoliopsida > Fabales > Fabaceae > Albizia > Albizia julibrissin. Next base: position 21,277,337 of record CM073480.1, on the reverse strand, counting down.
TACTGTGACTTCCTTTAAGGTCAAACCCTAAAGCATTTGCAACAGTCTCAAGAGGGAAATTCAAGTAAGCCTTGTGACCTCTAATTCTCAAAGCTGCTTTATCATAAGCTAAAGCTGCTTCTTCAGCTGTTTCAAATGTCCCCAGCCAAACCCTAGCTCCATTCCTTGATGAGTCCCTTATTTCTGCTGCATATTTTCCCCATGGCCTTCTTCTCACTCCTCTGTAATGTCTTCTGCTTTCACCTTCCTTATTATTATTATTATTCTTTGCCCTCACAATCCCACCACCTTCCTCTTTTTCTTCTTGTTCTACCTTTTTACAATTTGACTCAATGTTTCTGCAAATCCCCAGATTATTGTTACTGTAATTGCATGTATCTTGAAGATGGCTTTGTGGGAAATCAGATAAAATTTCTTCCCATGCTTCAGCTCCCATAGATATCCATCTTCCCAAACTTGGAAGCCGTTGAAGAATCTCCATCGATGACTCGTCCCTTCCATCAAGATTTGGAAGCCCTTCCCATGAATTATTTTTTGTTGTGCTGACAACCCTAGCCCATATGTTCTCAAGAATCCCTTCTGATGAATTTGCAGCTGCATGATGATGATTATCACTAGTTTTCTGATTAACATCCGTCAAATCCAGCCACGACGCCTCCATTACAGAAAAACCAAAGCTCAGCTTTTCTTGATGATCGCTATGAGTTGCAATGTTATTTGGAAAGTGACAGTTTATTGAAGTTAGAAGAAAATAAATTATGATGTATATATATAAAGAAAAATATAGGTATGTATATGCAGTGTGCGTGGACATACACGTATACAGCTAAGCGAATGGATTTGATTTATCTTGATAAGGGAATGAGATGAAGATGCAAGTTGGAAAATTGTAGAATTTGTTCACTGACCAGCTCATGTATGGAGAATTTCTGGGTTTTCAATACTAAGGAAAGTGTTAAAATAATGGGAATTTATTATTTTAATTCTCTTTCCTTGACTTCTGTGCTCGCTCAATCTTTTGGAAACCTTTATCATATATGGATATTTCCAATCAATGCATTGAAATTGGAACGTTATCATTATTTTTTAATCTAATTATTTATTCATGGTTGACTTCGTACAACTTAGAGAAACAGCGAGGCAGAAGCATTTGAAAGCTGGCAGTTCTAAGTTGTGTGGTTTTTGAGATCTTTAAAAACGTCGAACAACCTTAGTTAAACTGAATTTGTCTGGCTTATAAGAAACCCGTGACGCGGTTAATTATAATTTGCTTAATTACATAGAGTATAAGACAATGAAAAAAAAACCAACAGTTGACTTAAGTAGATTTCTTCCTTTGTTCCTTGTAACATCGAATACAGAAATAAATTGATATTATTAAATAATATGTCCTTCATGAAGTTCCTTGCCTTCAAAGCAAGAAATTAAAGGTGCTAGTTACATAATACTCCTATGGTCCTATTTATAGGGTAAAGAGGGAAAATTTAATTTAATCCTATTTATAAGTTATAATATCACTAAATTTTTTCGTATGAATGTATAATTATTCCCTTTATTTATTGTATATACTATGTTGACTTTGTTCTTATAGTATATTATGTAAGTATTAAACAAGGATTTAGTGTGAAAGTTGATAAATTTTAAGGCAGAGTTAATAAGATTTAAGGTTTTTTTTAATCTGTGTGAAATATGCTTGAAGTGACTTATAAATAAGATTAGAGGAATGTAGTATATTACTGCTTATCCGTCAAATCTAATTGCCTCTACCACCAGCTTTTTCCCATGAGTTGTATTTCTCTGTTTTGTTAATTGTTTTATGAAATTTAAATGCTTAAAGTAACTCCAATTGATATTTATTCATTCTGGATAAAATAAAAAAATGATATTAATTAGAATAATCAATCTCGTTGCTCATACTCTCTCTCTCGTTCAAATATTTATTAAATAGTATATAATTACTTCATAGAATTCAAAGAGCCTCTAATTAATATTATGATCAGTCAAAAGTTGATGGCTTTATATGATTTCCTAGGTTACATGCATCCATTGCGAGAATAAGAATGGAATGATAATTAACAATTGACATTCAATCGTGCAATGTTTTAGACAATTTATGATGTGTAATTTATATGGTCTTCATGTGATATGAGAAACCATTTATAGTGGTCATAACTTGTACACTTTCGAAGCATTTCCTAATAAAAAAGGTTATTTAAATTAAATGTAAGATTTAAATCTACTATATCTTCGACAGGTAAAAAAAAACTATTTTGTCTCTTAAATTTATAATTTTTTTAAATTATCCTATTGACTGAATATATTAAGGGGGTTTCAAATTTTTTGTCAATGGATAATTCCAATGCAAGTAATTAAATGGAAGAAGAATGTCTCAATGACCTCCCACTCTATTTCCTCTCCATTAAATGACCTCCCAATGTAAAATGATGATGATAATGATGATAAATAAATAAATTTATGCTTTCAAATTTCATATGAATAGTTTACTATGGTAGATTTTTCTTATATTTAATCTTATAATAACATTTTTTATAGTATTAAATCTCAACTATTGAAATTTAATTGGGAGACATTTAATAGAGAGAGATCAATGGAGACATTCATCTCCTATAATTAAAGAAGGTATGTTATAGAAAACAATACACATTTTTTACAAATAATTTATTTAGTTAGTTTTCATAACTTTTGTAAATTAGATATCTAAGATTCTATGTTAAAAACTGGAGGAAATATATATATTCAATGATATGTGTTCCTTTCGTAGATGTATTAATTGTTTACAAAGAGATACAAAAAGTAAAACATTTTGATCAATCACTGTTAGGTTGAAAGATACATGTGAGGGATCAAAACGTATATTATGGATAAAAGGTCTCTCTCTCTCTCACACACACACACACAGACAAAGCTTTCTCCTAATTAGGGTATGATCTAGCTCAAATTCGGGCTAGTTAGTTATACCAATGCAAAAATGATTCGTCATTAAAAAAGACTTAAGCATGTGGATCAGCCAATGTTATAATAGCTCCGGTCCAAAATATAAGACCTAATTAATTTTTTTGGGAGATTAAGAAAGCTAATTAAATTACTTTAAAGTATTCATATTTATCTATTTTTTCTCCTAAGTAATTTGTCTAATTTATAAAATGATATATAATGTAATCATACATAACATATAATATAATTAAATAACTTATTTAACTTTTTTAATTTCTCCCAAAAAAGTTAACTAGGTTTTATATTTAGGATCAGAGGTAGTAATTATAATGGATGCAAATGGGTTACGAGTAATATTTTATTAGTAAGTTAACAAAGAATAATGGTTTTTTTTAATAACCCTTTGGGACACCCAGTGTTTGACACCTTTTCTGGATCATATTACCAAGTATCCGAGCAAATAGCTAACCCAAATCTAGGCTATACGATCAAGATATCTCTTCCAAGGATCTTTTTAAATAAAGTGAGATTCGAACCCAATTCATCCACTTTATAGTTTAGCTTATCCACCGCTAGATCAAAACTCTTTGTGTCAATTTTGATTATGTGAAATTTATATGGTTTTCATAAGACAAAAGAAACCATTTATATTTGCCACATCATATACACTATCGGCGTGTGTGTGTGTATCCGAGATGTATTTTTCCTTCTTATGATTATTTATAATACATTATGATTGGCAATATCATGGAACATAAAACTTTAATTATGCGATTATGTTAAGCGATAAACAACTCAACACTTTTTTAAGTAGTGATTTAAGAGTCTTATAGATTAAAAAAAAACCATGCATGTGTATAGGGAGAACTTCCCGCATTAATGTCTAATCTAAGTCAAAATTAGATTAGCTAGTAGTGTTACATATAATGATTTTATTTTGTTACAAAAAATAGATGTAGACTTCACTAAAGCTAGTAATATGGGCTCAACCTATGTGCCCGTGAGTTGGGGAAGGGTTAGGGTTGGAATTTTCCTAACCAGCAAAAATACGATTGCACAAGCCCACATCGTATAGCTTGCAGGTTGATGCGGGTCAGCCCGCGGGTTGGCCAGCAAATTTTTTTTTTCATATAATAATTTCATAAAACCTATAAGTTGTCAACTTCCATCTTGATACCTCCCAATTCAAAAAAAAAAAAAATCTTAGTCTCTTCCCTTCTTCTTTAAACAAAATTATTATATCTTGGTTGCTTGTGATGATTTTATGTTTTTCTTATAAACTTTGACAAATTTGATAACTTTATCTCTTAAATTATGGATTATGTTTTTAAATTTTTATAAAAGGAATAAATAATGTTAGGAAGGTAAATTTAATAACTCATATATATGCGTCTTGTACTTTCAACCATCTTTAAAAAATAGGAAATTGTTTTTTTAAAAGAAAAAATGTAGGCCCACATGTTGGGTTGCAATTCGCATATTACAGGTTAGGATTGGTATTTTGATAGCCCACAAAAATGCGAACTGCACAGGTCCGCACCGTGTGGCCCGCGATTTGGTCCACATTCTCGGCTCTAGACTTCACCAACATTATAATGGAATAAGAAAATTTCCAATCAAACTATCTAACCTAGCTTTGATGACCAAGAGTCGAAACCCTCCTAAATGTTAAAAAATAAAGAAAAATTAATATGTAAGCCCCTATAATTTAATTAGGTTCTTGTAGTTTCATAAGAATAATAAAAAGAAAAACTATTAGAACTTGATTAAAAATCTGGTGAAACTATAAAGATCTGATTAAAAAAATGAACATTACAAGGACTTGGTTAAAAATTATATGAAACTATAGGGGAACCCATCATTGAGAGAGAAGAGAAGAGATGAAACTATAGGGACTTGAAGGGGAAAAAAATCCAAATAAAAGAAGTGCTAGGAGGCGTAAAAGAAACCCCAAGAAACATTTCTTGGAGCAAAAGAGATGGCTTATGATTAGGAAGATGTTAGAAAATCTAAGCCACACGGTTGGCCAATAGATAAACCTAAACCACAGCGTCAAAAACGGAGGAATATATTAATAACCAAGCAAAATGATATTTTAATATTAATATATTTTAAACTTGCGTGGTTGGTGAAACAAATTAAATTCAAAACTATCAGTACATGTATCTGAATCAATCATACTTATCTTAAAAACGTACCAAACAAATATTTGATTCTGTCTCAATCGTTGTTTTTTCTTTTTAAAAAAATGTAGTTCTAGAACATAGCTATTAGATATATTTTGATCTAAGACTATATCAATATAATTTCATGTTTGTGTGAGTTTGATGATTGCCCACTTATCTATCTTCTTTAAATTGATTTCTTACAAGAGGGTCTTTCAGGTTAACATGAATCTAATTTTTAACTATATCAAGATATTATTTCAAAAATCCGAAAATATTTGTTTGAAAATTAGAAGTTCTTTTTCTTTTTTTTGTTTTTTGTTTACATCTTAAGCCAGCCTTTCTTCTGGCTTTTATTTGCTATTGAGGCGTTTTGTGTTAATAGATCATCCTCAGATTTTTATCTTCCGTTCTGGTCTGCAATGTTTGTATATGCTGTCAGACCATAAAAGAAAAAAAAAAGGGAAAATCCCAATAAAATCTAATTGAAATATCAAAATTCTAATTGAGGTCAATACTTTCAAAAAATTCTTAATTAAGATAAGAGTCTTTATTAGGGATTTTTTAATGTTATTAAAAGTCTAGGATACTCGTCTCTAGTATAAAAAAAAAAGGTTAAAATATATTTTTAGTTCTTTAAGTTGAGATAATATTTCATTTTAGTCCTTTTAACTTTAAAAAACGTTTTTAGTCCTTTTTTATTAACGCCATTAACTTCCCTAATGGAAAAATGATGAGTTAGCAAATTTAAAATATGGACATATCCAAATTTTAATTCTTTAATATAATTACTTTTATATGTTAATTATAAAGCCAATTTTTTGGAAAGACATATCAGCATTTAAATTTACCGAATCGGCATTATAAATCATCAGTGAAATTAACGTTGTTAACTTAAGGGTAAGGTGCAGATTTAGCAAATAACTATTTCCTAAAGTGTACCCAACACAACTAACTATTTTAGAGTGCAAAAATAGACATTATGAATTTTTAGGGTGCAAAAGTAGACATTATGAATTTTTTTTGGAGCAAAAATAGCAATTTTGTTATCTATTTTGGGGTGCAAAATTGCTATTTTTGCTCCAAAAAAAATTCATAATGTCTATTTTTGCACCTTAAAATAGTTAGTTGTGTTGGGTGCACTTTAGAAAATAGTTCATTGCTATTTTTGCACCTTAACCCTTAACTTAAAGGTACATGATTTTAATTATTTTGACCAGATTTAATTTGCAAATTCTTGTAGTCCTATATAAATTTCTATGTCTCTCATACTTGTTCTTTTCTAATGGGAAAATCCCATATAAAGTCACTTAAGATATGAAAATTCTAAATTAGGTTGGTAAATTCAAAAAATCCTTAATTGAGTCATTAACTCAATTTGGGATTTCAAAATATGGGTAAAACTACTTTAGTGCCCTCTCCTCTCTTCTCTTCCCTATTAAAAGAGTTTTATTGCTATATATCAACATTAACTTATAATAAATAAAATATGATTTACTAAATCAAAGGAATTTTTTTATGTTCTAAAATGATCATCAATAATAATTAAAGAAAAAAAGAAAAAAAAAGAAAAAAGAAAGCATAACACATCATGACAATATCATTGATATCAATTAAATGATTTAGTTAAAAAAAATCAAATAATTGATACTACCAATACAAAACAAAAGTAAATGTGATTTTTTTTTCTAAAAAAATAATGTAGTTATTTTTATCAAATGAGACAACAACAAAAAATAACACATACCAAATTCAATTTGCAAAAATTAATTGAAATAAAAGTCACTTTTACCAACATTAATCTAAACAAACTCTGAATAATTTTCCCTAACACATAAATGTGTGTTTTTCATAGTTATTAAACCCAGACCAGATCGGTCGATTCGCCCTGGAAACTGGTCTGGCCCGGGGTGGTGACCTTTTTTAAAAAAAAATTAAATCATTTTTTTTAAAAATTCTTTATAATTTCATATTAATAAGCCTGAAATCTTCATTTCCTCATTAATTTGGTCCCGGGTTAGCTCCGGTTTGACTCCAGTTTGAACCACTGACCCTTGACCCCATAACCTTACCCGATTCAGTGACCGGTCCGGGTTTAATAACCTTGGTGCTTTTCAAAAAGTAAGTTAAGATTTCAATTTTTTAATCTTTTCATTATTTAATATAAAATATTTGTTTCTAATAACAGGAGTGTATATTTGATATATTTCGAAGGATATGTTAACTTAAAAGATATTAAGATCTCATAAAATGCTTTACATGTTGAATTACAGAATTTTGAAAACAAAACTTTACATATGTGTTAAAGGTGAAGCCTAGATAACTTGAATAATACTCGTAATATTATTAGCAAAATATGTTCTCTTACAAGACATTACATCGACCCTCTACTTATATACAAACAATCCCACATAGTCAACCTTGGGCCCAAGCCCAATTACAAGCATCTTAACTCTACAAATCAAGCTGAACAACACCCCCTTAAGTTAGGAACCCTGTACTCGCACATTCCTTACTTGCTCAAAATATATTGATGTTGCGGCCCACCTAGTCCTTTAGTAAGTACCCGCTAATTGTTTAGAGGATCTTACATGTTCAAACACAATAAGCTTATCTAGCAGTTTTTCACGAATAAAGTGGCAATTGATTTTGATGTGCTTTGTTCGTTCATGGAAAATAGGGTTTGTGGAAATATGAATTGCTACCTTGCTATCACAAAACAATCTTACAGGTTTAACACTATACACATAAAGCTCCTCCATAAGACCAACAACCCAAGTTAATTCAGAAATTGCCATCCGTAAAGCTCTATATTCAATTTCAGCTGAAGAGATAAAGATAGCATTTTGTTTCTTGGACTTCCAGCCGATCAAGGAACCTCCTAATCTGACCAAGAACTCGGTGACTAATCTTCTCATATCTTCAACTCTAGCATGGTCTAAATCACAATGGCACTCCATGCTCATCATACTTCTAGAAGAGAGGAAAACTCCACGTCCTGGGCAATTCTTTAGATACCTCACCAACCTTAAAGCATCTTTCATATAATAAGATTCCTTCAGCAATTGCATATATTGACTTAGCACCTGCACAGTGAAAGAAATATCAGGCCTTGTCAACATTAAATACAATAACTTACCCATGAGTCTCTTATAAGGTCTAGGATCATGAAAGAAATGATCATGTTTAGTCTCCTTAACAGTGAGCTTGAGATTTTGCTCAAAAGGAGTAACGACCTCTTTTGTTATTTGATCAACAAGTTCAGTGGCATACTTCCTTTCATTAAGAAGTATCCTTTGGTTAGATCTTAACACTTCAAGGCCCAAGAAATATTTTAAGGGACCAAGATCCTTAATTTTGAATTCACTATGTAGGTATCGTTTCACACCATTAATGGCATCAATGCTATTACCTGTAATTATCAAATCGTCAACATATGCAAGGACAAACACTATACTAGAATCAATATGCCTTTGAAATAAAGCATCATATTTGCTTTGAGTAAAACCTCCCATAATCAAAGATTAGGTCAATTGTTTATTCAATTACCTTAAGGCTTGCTTAAGCCTATATAATGACTTCTCTAACTTACAAACCTTGAAATCATTCCCCCCTTTCATTCAAAATATTGAGGCACAAGCATATAGACTTCCTCGTGGAGATCTCCTTGCAAAAAAGTATTATTTACATCTATTTGCCAAATTGACCAATTATTTACATTGACAAGTGTAAGAATAATCTTAATACACTACCAAAAAACTGTCATTTAGTAGTAGTTAAAAATGCATATTTGTAGAAGTTTTAACCGCTACAAACAACATTAGTAGCGGTTACAAAAATCGCTATAAAATACACTATTACAAATGATTTTATAGTGGTTTTGTAAATCCGCTAGTCAAGTAGAAAAATCGCTACTGAATTAGTAGATGTTTAGATAGACCGCTATAATAGTTGGATGAAGACAACACATTATTTGACAATATTGTAGCGGTTCTAAAACAGCTACAAATGTTGAGCTGATAATTTCCTATGGCAGAAAAATAAAAAATGAAAATTTTAGCTCCGATTTGTAGCGGTTTTAAAACTGCTATTAAATTGAATTTTGAATTTTAAAAAAATGGCGCCAAGACATTTGTAACAATTAGAGAACCGCTACTATTTTAGGATGAAATTTTAAAAGTACCGTTAAAAATTTAATCCTCTATTCAATTTCACTTTTAACTTGGTAGCGGTTTTGATAACCGCTACAAATGTTTGAGAAAATTAAAAAAATATCCAATAATTTGATTCAATTGTTATAATATCATTTTAATAAGTTTATTATTTACATAAGCTGACCGATAGTAGTTATTATTTGAGAAAAATGATTAAATTGAGTTAAATAAATATAAAATTTATATACGTAATATTGAGAAATTATAGGTAATATTGTGCATTTTTAGATAATAAGTACTTATTTTATTGTCTACTAGATGTGGATCATTATGGAAGGAACATTAGAAATGTTAAGGAACAGTCAGTTAATTTCTGGGAGGAAAAATATAATTAGTGTTAATATTATAACTAGGAAAAAAATGTTGAGATGAAAGAATTGAAAAAAAAAGTTACCATATTTGATCACCTTACTTAGATCTTCAGCTGTTGAAAAAAAATTTTTAGCTGAGAGAAAACGAGAGAGAAGAAGGGAGTAAAAAAATGAAGAAGTGTATAAAAAGAGTTGGGGTAGGGGTATTTATAAGTATTTGCATGACACTTGTAGTGGTTAGTGATACTGCTTTTGTAGCGGTTGACGTTTGTAGCAGTTTATGAGTCATTATTTGTAGCAGTTCATAATTTTGTAGCGGTTTTATAACGGTTACAAATATTGGTCACAAATTTTTTAAAATATAAATTAAAATTTACAAGAAAAAAAGCATGTTTTAACTTAATCATTCTTTTGTCGCCATCCCTACAAAAAGTTTTTGGAAAAAATGTTAGTGTGGTATTATTGTATAGAAAAATTAAATTTAAATGATGTGAACTTATAAAAACTCACCGAACTATAGGTAAATTGTCATCGCTTTAAGGGGAGAAGTTTTTGAAACTGGCGGGATGGAATGACTCACTCTCGTAGGTGATGTTGTCACCATTACTTATGTCGTAAAGGCCTCGAGGCTTTACGTGTACCACTATATTCCAATCCATGTGCCTCTCATCCTCAACATAATAAGCCTAGTATGTTTCTGAGGCAAGAATATAGGGCTCATCATCTTCAGATTGACCGGTATAAATTGGCCGGGAGAAATTTACTGATGTGATGCTTAAATCGTCAGTTATGAGTCCCCGGGAAGTTGTAGTATTTAGCTTCAAACACTTGAACAACGTAATGGTGAAATGGCCTCGGTAATTGAGTTCGATAACATCAAGAAGCTTTCTATAGTAAGGGACACCTCCGAACTGTATGTTGCCATCACTGCTGCTCACATAACTCCTTGTCCCAAAGATGCCAAAAACACCCAAATTTTGAGTTTATAATCATTGATCTCGTGATACCATACAAAACTTGAAACCATTGACATTGTATGCTATAAACCTTTTTGCATGGTCAAGAGGGCTGATTGCAAGGGCTCTGAAATTTGGTGAGTGTGGGTGGTAGTCATTGAATATTATGCACGTAAACCAATTGGGAATTTTCTATGGACCTTTTTGTCAACTTCGGAGGATGTTTGTGCTCGGATCCTGAGTTGATGCTTCACATAACTTCTGAATTTCCTGCAATTAATCATGGGAAGGCAATCATGAAATGTAAATAAAAAATGTAAGGATAGTTGTAGAATAAAATATGAGTGTACAATTCTTACTGAAGGAGGTTCAAATTGAGTGCAATTAATCAAGACATGTCTATGTGCTTGCAACTTTTCAGTTGCTACTAGTTTGAAGTTCTCACTTCCTCTAACTGGTTTACCAACACAAGGGATTAACAACTCTGTTGATGTTGGCTCAGGTTCAAGACAATCATCTACACGAGGCAATCGATTGAAAGTCGTCTCAATGTCATCAAAGTACATTGAGCAGAAATACAGGACCTCATCCCCTATATAACTTTCAGCTATAGAACCTTCTCGCCACACCTTATTCCTAACGTAAAATTTCAATTTGCCAAGAAACCTATAAAGTAAAGAGGGAAAAATGATACTAAATTCTTAAATAGGAGACTAGAAAATTTAGAAAGTAATGATGATGCACATATGTAAAATGAATACCTCTCAATAGGATAAATCCATCGATATTAAACTGGGCCAGCAAGCTTTGTTTCATGAACAATGTGGACTATCAGGTGAACCATCACAGTGAAAAACAAGGGAGGAAAGATCATCTCCAAATGACAAAGTGAAAGAATGATTTTAGACTATAGATGATCGAGCTCCTCAACGATCAAAACTTTAGAACACAACTTCTGAAAGAAGGAGCATAACTCCACCAAAACGATGGACATATTGGGAGGAAGTGCATTCTTTATAGCTAGTGGAAGTAATTGTTGCATAAGAATATGTGAGTCATAACTCTTTAGGCTAGCAACCTTTCTAGCATGTATGTCAATGCATCATGAAATGTTGCTTGAATAGCCATCATGAACTTTTATTTTCTTCAACGTCGCTAGGAAAACTTCCTTGTTCGGTTTTGTGAGGGTGAACTTTGTGGGTTGAAATTTATCATGCTCGTCTGGCCACGCATCTTCACGAACTCCCATGGCCCATAAATCTTTCCTCACATGAAGATGATCTTTTGACTTGCCAGGTTTGTTAAGCAACGTGTATAGCATATTGTCGCATACATTTTTTTCAATATGCATGACATCAAGACTGTGTCTAAGTAAATTAGATTTCCAATATGAAAGAGTGAAGAAAATGCTTATCTTCCGACATTAGTGAGGTACAGAAGCTGAAGTAGTCTTACTACTCTTTTTCCCTGCTGTTGCTGAATCGTCACTTTTTCCAAACTCAAATTCAACATCTGAAGTTGCTGTAAGATGTCTATACTGGTTAAAGTCTAAGGAGGTCCTCTTTTTTTTGGTTTCCCATTGAAATGATTCCGTTGTAATCTAAACTTGTTTTTACCATCGATAAATCTCCGATGACCCATGAAGCACCACTTTCGACTGTGGGAAAGGTGCTCTGTGTCAGAGTCAAAATTGCAAACTGAACATACCGTCCTAGTATGCACATTCCACCCGGATAACATTCCAAGCCTAAGAAAGTTACTTATGGTCCACATCAAGGTTGCACGCAAGTTGAACAGTGACTTCTCGTACGTGTCATATATCTCGATGCCAACTTGCCATAAGTTGAGTAATTCCGTAATAAGTAGTTGGAGATACACATCGATGTCATTACCCAGTATCTTTTTACCTGGGATGATTATAGACAAAATGAAGGAGTTTTGTTTCATATACATCTAGGGGCAAGTTGAAAGGAACTAAGACTACTGACCAAATATTGTAACTTGGACTAAGATTCTCAAAGGGATTAAAACCGTTGGTCACCAAAGCAAGCCAAACATTTCTAAAGACCGTCGCGAAAGATGGAAATTCAAAGTCAGACGCTTTTCATGCTTCTGCATCCCATGGATGTCTTAATTTACCATCTTCATTCTTATCAACATCATGCCACCTCATGTGCTCAGCTGTTTTAGATGACATAAACAATCTTTGTAATTGCGGCTTCAAAGGAAAGTACTTGAGAATCTTTACAGGTTTCTTCTTCTTCTTTTTCCCCTTCTAAATTTTCTTGTGCCTCGATGTGTGACATCGCTTGCAAGTCTCCCTGCTAGCATCATCTCCCCAATACAACATAAAATCGTTGGGGCATGTATCAATTTTCTGGTAGTTCAAACTCAATCTATTAATAATCTTCTTCTCCTCATAGAACAATGTGGGAATCTCCATATCAGGGAACACATCTTGTAATAATTCTAACAACATTGACATTCCCTAATCTGTGATTCCACACAAGCACTTGATATGATATAATTTGATCAAGAAATATAATTTCGAGTATTTTCAACAACCTTGATATAAAGGCAATCTGCATCATCCATTAGGCTGAAAAAATTCCGCGCTGCTTTATTCCTTAAGAACACATGCTCTAAACCCTACACTTCTTCATTGAAGTTGTCGTCCTAAAAATCAAACGCATCACACACAGTGTCATTAATAGGATCATCATCATCTACTTGAACTCCTACTTGTGAACTTCGAGGAAGAGTATCATCGTATCTCATACCAGCCTTCTCACTATGAACTCCCCAGAACATATACACTTCTGAGAAGGCTTCACAAGAAAATGTTCCTTAACAACTTTTCATGTATGACACATCTTGAACTTGCATCTCTAACACGGACATACGATCTTTCCATTACAGCTGGCATGAGAGTAAGCGAAATCTAAGAAGTTGTTTAATCCGTATAAATAAGCTGGAGAATTACGTGGTAACTTGATCCATGATTTATCCATAGCTAATGGAAAAAATTTAGCAAAAAATATGAGTGAAGAGTGAATGACGTGTTCCTGGAAGCTTAAATTAAAGTTTTTCAACGTTCAAACATTTGTAGCGGTTACAAAACCACTACAGCAACTGTTACTATATCATACTTTATAGCAGTTTTGGCTTCAAATACCTCTACGAAATGTAATAAATGTTGGTATTTTGTAGCGGTTATAGAACAAAACCGCTACAAACTTTAATAACCGTTGGCGGGAATGATAGATTCAAAATCCAAATGAGTAACATTTTGTAGGGGTTACACAGATATAACCGCTACAAATGTTCATGACCGTTGGCGAGAATGACGAATTTAAAATTCAAATATGTAACACTTTGTAGCAGTTACAATTTTACAACCACTACAAATTAACATAACCGTTGGCAGAAATAACAAATTCAAAATTCAAACATGTAACTCTTTGTAGCAGTTTTATTTAATAAACCGCTACAAGTGTGTGATAGTTTGTAGCAGTTTGTTAAATAAACCTCTGCAAAGGTTGACAATTTATAGCGGTATTTTTTTTTCATAAAACTGCTACATACGTGAAATTTATAGTGGTTATGTATATAAGAACCGCTACAGATATCAGCTATTTTTTTTCAAAATTGTTTTTTGAAAAAAAATTAAATAACATAATTAACATAAAATAAAATAACTTTGTAAAATGAAACAAATTTAAATAAGAAACATAAGTAATTAAAATAAAATAAAATATAAATTACAATTAACAACTTTTTTACAACTGTTGTAAAATAAAATAATTTCCTACATGAACTAAACTAATTATCAGGAGCCTGATCAGCAGGTCCTGTCTGAGGGGTGCAATGTCACTAGGCTGGCCATCTGGTCCTCTATCAGGGGTGGGCTGATGATGGGCCTAAGTAGAGTCAATAGCACCACTATTGAATCGAGGAGGAGGCAGTTGCACAATGAACCTAGGGATAGGGGGACTCTGGGAATGCCTCATCAGGGAACATGTGACTTCACGCTATGTCGAGCATAGAGTTCATGATCTCCCGCCACTGCATCTACTATACATAGTAGAAATTGGCTTATACCTACATCTGTTGTGCTATAACGGCAAATGCCCTTACAACCTCCAACCGGATATCCTCAACAGTCTTCTCCCTCGGACGTCTGGTCTCAAACGTTCATGCTAGAGAGGTTCTCACCTCAGAGTTGCCGCTTCTCCCATAGACCATGCTAGGTCTGGCGCCTAACCACATCCCCCTCACACGACCAGGGTGCTCAACTGGTCCCAGACCAACAATCAGTAGCACAGTGAGGTCTATAAATCCCTGTGACTCGTGGGTCTGGGTCTCTCGCAACTTAACCTGAGACTGCTGAATACGCTCTTGCAATTTTATCAAACAAGTTGTTGTTGTTGTTATTATTAAATTAATTGTTATAAACATTTTATTAACAATAATTGAAATTATTATTCTTACAATAGCCTCATCTGCCTACTGAGACGTCGGAGTCCCGTCTCAGTGCCTATGTGTAACCATGAATAACTCTCCGTAATCCATCCAGCGGTTATCCTATTGAGCCTTCCTCTCCTGAAATAATGAAAATATTAAATTAATATTATAAACATTCAATTGAAATTAAATTATTAATATTAAGTTAAAATTAACTGAAATTGTAAAAAAGTACCAATTCGCTGCAAGTCACAGCAAATGCCTTCGTTCCAACCGTGTGGTGGATCCTCTGCTGCCCTCGACTCCTCAAGTTTCTCTGAGAAACAGCCTATAAAAAAACTTTAAAATTACCAAAAAAATGAAAACAAGTAATAATTATTTAAAAAACATTAAAATAACAAAAATTACTCAAATAATAGTTATTAAAAAAATACCTATCCCTCTGGACTTCTCTTGTACTAGACAAAACTAGCCCAGTCATTAGGTGGGACGCCGTCTGGGACGTCCTCGATCAGCTATTGCAAAAGAATTGTCCTATCCTTATTCGTGATGTGGAAGAGATGATTCCTCCTATTCTTTCAACCATCGCCCATCTTCATTAATTTGTACCTCTTCTTGTTGTCTATGAAGAAAAACCTATCATGTAATATAATTAAATAAAAAATATTTAAATACGATTATTTACAAATCAAAAAATTAATAAATAATAATTAGCAACAATTAATTACAAATCATTTAATATAATTAAATGAAATTATTAATTACCTTCACCGCCTCTGCCCATGCCAAATCCTTCGGCCCATTTGGAATATTCTTCCATGTCCTGAAGTGAATAGGAAACTGCATTCAATTTAAGCTCGCTCGTTCAGGTAGTGGTTGAACAGATGAGCCCCATTGTCGATGGGCTGATCTGTGGCCTTATTCCACAGAACAACTCATAGTTTCCGGTCTAGGTATTCAGACCGGCCACGTCCAACCTCCTTGTGGAAATGTTCCCATGCTCATCTGCACAATTTACCACATAGGTTAGTTAAATTTAAATTCACATTTAACGGGTCAAAATTAAATATTTAATTTATTAAATAAAAAATTATATTTACCTTAGATTTGCACCTCAAACCCAGTTGACCGTCCTAGGTCTTTCTAGTCTCGTGCCTCCTCATTCTCGGCATAGTCACTCAGACTCAACTCACCTCCCTCTCCCTGAACAACAGGAAGGACCTGTGCTGTGGTCGCCTCTTGTAGGGGTCCGTCTGTTGTGGCTGTGGTGGGGCCCTCTCCTATGGCTATTGTGGGGCCATCTGCTATGGTGCGGTCGCCTTCCCTCCACGCTGCCCCTACCACCGCCCCCTCATTTGCTACTGCTATTCTGCAGAAGCAGTCTAGAGGGAAGCTCAGCCTCCTTCCCCTTCCCCTTATCTCTTGAAGCCATATAAACTGCAAAATATGAAAAATAAAAAAAAATAATCAAATTTATATTTAAAAAATACAATAATAGTGGAAATAAAATATGTAATTTTCATACCTATATGAAATACTGTAGTAAAACTCCCATAGAGACATTAGAAAACTCATATCTGAAGGAAAACTCTTAGAGAGACGTCATAAAACAAAATAGCAAAATGAGACAACTAAAGGGGTGCAGGGTTTAAATAGCACTATATTTTGTAGCGGTTTTAGAAAAAACTGCTACACAAATTGCTACAAAGTACCTCAGGCAATGTAAAAATTTGTAGCGATTACAAATTTTGTAGCGATTGTAAACAAAAAATACTACAAACATACAAAACCTTGACATTCTGTAGCGGTTGTACACCAAAACCGCTACAAATATCCGTTTACCTTTGTAGAGGTTAAACGAAACCACTATAAAGATGCATCTATTTGCATTCCGTAGCGGTTAATGTCAAGATAACCACTACAAACTATCCACCACAAATGTGGCGCCTGCTTCACGCCTATTGGCACCAAGTTGGTGCCACATTTCTGGCAGTTTCTATGAAATAACCGCTACAAATAAGCCACTACAAGTGATGGCAAGAAATTGGTGCCAAATTTGTAGCGGTTTATGTTGGGTAACCGCTACAAAAAACGTTGGCTTACTAGCACGCCACTTGGCATGAGGCTTACTGCTACAATTTTGTAGCAATTTATGCTTAAACTGCTACAATTCATGCTATTTGTAGCGGTTATATTTAGCCACTACAAATCCACCACTATGAATTGTTGTTGTTTTTTTTGTAGTGATAGTAACTATCTTTACTACAGGGGAAAATGTCTCATAAAAGTCAATTTCTTCCTTCTAGTTATAACCTTTAGCTACTAAACAAGCCTTAAATTTATTCACGGCTCCATCTTCCTTATTCTTTACCTTGTAAACCCACTTACAATTAATAGGTTTCTTATCTTTAGGAAGAGGGACAATTCTTCAAGTTCTATTAGCCACTAAAGCATTAATTTCACTTTGCATGGCTATGACCCACCTAGGGTCATTTTTTGCCTCTTCATAAGTTTTTGACTCTAATTCCTTATCAATGGATGTTAGGAAAGTTTGATATTGAAGAGATAGATCATTATAACAAACAGATTGAAATAAGGCATTATTATTCACCAAGTCTGACTCATACTATACCATATTTTCATAAAAAGACGGGGGTAATTAAATACTCACAATGATAATTAGTAAAATGAAATGGTGGACGTCTCTATCTAGCTGGCCTCAAATTATTCTGGTTATTCTGTGTGCTCGTAGGAATGCCATCAGAATGGTCTGGAGTAGAATCCCTAAAGGATGTGTCTAGACCTTCAACCCTTAGCTTATTAAGAGTAATAGATGGTGGATCATACAAAAGGCTAAATGGATCTGGAGGTAATTTAGGAGTTTCATTCTCACTATCATCATGTATGTTCTTAAAACAAAATCTATTTTCTATAAATGTAACATATCTACTCACTATTAAGCACTTGGTTTTAATATTGTACAAAAAATAACCCTTTTGAGTATATGGATATCCCAAAAATATACATGGATCAGATTTGTATGCAAATTTATCACCATAATTCATATTAGCCATAAAAGACAAACAACCAAATATTCTCAAGTGAGTCAAGATTGGAGGCTTACCATGAATCTTGTCATATGGAGTGAAATGTCCCAAGACCCTTGATGGAGTTTGGTTGATTAAGTAAGCAACATTTTAGACTGTCTCCCCCAAAAATATGATTAGTGTGTGTGAGTGAAAAATGATGCTCCTAGCCACTTCCAAAAGGTGCCTGTAGTTTCTTTCAACCACCCAGTTTTATTGAGGTGTGCTAGGGTAAGAAGTTTAGTGTATAATTCCTTTCAAATCAATAAACTCATGCATGGTATGATTCACAAACTCTTTTCCATTGCCACTTTGTATTATTTTTATCTTTGCAGAAAATTGATTTTCAATATGAGCAACAAATGTTTTTATAAAATGGACAACCTCAATTTATGTTTCATCAAGAATATATAGGTGCCGCTTGAGAAATCATCAACAAGTACTTTTAGGGAAAATCTATAACCTTGATGTGTACGGATCCGTTATGGGCCTCATACATCCATATGCAAAGTCTAAAAAGAACAAGTGCTTTTATGAAAACTAGAGGAAAAATGTAACTTTGTATGCTTAGCTTGAATGCAAACAGCACATTTATTACTGTCACTCCCATTTGTAGGGCCAAAATATTTCCTAACATCACTCAAATTTCTCAAAGTATCAAGAAGTACATGCCCCATTCTAAAATTCCGCATCAAATCCCTTTGAACATTACATGTATCAATTGTATTAACATTCCTATATTAACTTCTTTTCTTGAGAAGATATTAACCGGATGAAATTTCTACCAATCCCTTTGTTTATTCCATTCTTAATGTCTTGCAACATACAAAAGTGAGAAAAAAATGAAACTAAACATTCACAATCCAAAATTAAATTTGTAACAGAAATAAGGTTGTAACAAAACTCCTTTGCATATAAAACATTGTTCAATTTAATATGTTTAGTTATTTGTATTTCCCATAACGAGTAACTTTAATTCTTTGGCCATTTGGAACTTTAACCCATTTAGGTAGCGCCACATAGGGATGATATTTATCTAGATGAATCAAACTACTCACTATATGACAACTGGCCCCTGAATCTAGTATCCACTCATTATTGAACACATCAATATGCATACTTGGAGTTTCTACTTGCATACTAACTACAACTTCTTTAGGGTTTGAGACACACTTCAATAGCTCTAGTATCTTAAGTAAAGAATAGTGCTTATACAAAACTTGGATCGCCAATGGAGCCCTTAGAGCTTAGGAAGAGTGTGATCCAGAGTCTAATTTGGAAAGCCAATCAATTGTTAACAATTGTCACGACAATGGCCTCTCCTATTGCAATAGGAACACTGGTCTTGGGACGACCACCCTCTCCCCCTCCCCATCCCCCTCCCCCTTTCTCTCCCTCTACCTCCTTTGAATGTATTAGAGACCATGATAAAGGAGTCTTGTGGGGGTACAGAAGGGTTGAAGGAAATTAGACATTGGGTCTTCTCTTGAATGACCATTGAGTAGGCCTCATTTGGAGAAGGGAGAGGACTCATAAGAAGGATTTGGCCCCTTGTTTGTTGAAAGTTATCATTTGAGCCCATGAGGAAATGAAATAAGTGTTGTTCCTATACCACTTTAGCGTATTCTATAGCTGAACTATAGTTTCAACTTGGTATTGTGACTAGAGTAGCATACTCGTCCCATAATTCCTTTAATTTTGTATAATATACAGATACAGAAGAATCGTGTAATATCCTAAATTTTAGGACTAGAGGCTTGGGAATAAGCCTGAATCAGGTGGACTGCTAAGCCCCAGTTTAGCAAGTGTTCCAAGAAGGCATAATTTTATTCCCTGAAATTCCTTATACATTTATGGCATTCAAGGAAATAAAAATGGTGAATTAAAGAGCATAGGAAATGACAAAACAAGGTAATTAGTAGTCATATACAACATGACTATGTTCGGAACACAAATTGTAAGAATTGAGATTTGCTGCCAGTGTGTTTTCCTATATGGTAGTCTTGTTGTGTGACATTTTTAAATAGGCAAATGATATCCAATGCCTATGAAATTTTTCAGAATAAAAGTAGACTTATTAAGATTTAATTTGATAGGTATATAAGTAATTTGGAGTTGTACACTAAGAGTTATATATTTTTGAAGTTAGCTATAACAGGGTCCAACAAATAAAATTATGGGAATTTTTAGCTTCCAGTTGGCTAAATTATATATTTTTTCTTAAAAATATAATTAATAAGGGTCATATAGCCTTTAGAACCATACCAATTGGACATCTATAAATAATTATATGAATTTTCAAAGTTTGATGAAAATTCTGCTAGATTTCCAGCGAAGTGCAAAAATGGAAAAATGTATAGGCAAAATGTTTATTTGACCAATAAATCAAAAAGCAATTATTTTCTCCAAAATTAAAGAGATATTTTGGTTAACAAGGGAAAGCAAGAGAAAGTGAATTTACTTGGCTCACATTAATTCAAGAGGGATTAATTATAGCCAAGTAAAAATATGCACATGTTAATTTGCATTAAACAATATTATTTCAAAAGTAAGAGGAGAGATATTTTGATGAAGCAATTATCCCTTCCTTCTTCATCATTTTCGGCCAAGTTGGAAAAAATAGAAAGAGAGGAGAGCTTGAAGAACATAAGAGGAGTAAGAGAAGTCTAGGGTTCAAGAAGCAAAATCCAAGGTAAGTAGGCTTGATTTCAAGTGTTCTTGCCTTCTAATTCACTTAGAACCCCTTCTAATCTCTTCTCCATCTTGGAAACCATGTTTATCAAGCAAAATCAAGAGGGAAGAGAAAGAGAAAGTTTGTGCCTAGAGAGAAAAAGTGAAAGAATCAAGAGGTAATCTTAAGAACCTAGTTCCTCTTGTGGATTCTTGATTGTAGTTGGTGGTTGTTATTAATTTATGGTTGTTTTATCTTTGTTTTCATGATTGGGATGCACGAACCCTAAAGGGAGGTCCAAATTCATACTAATAATGTTTCAAAGGTGTTTAAGTGGTTAAACATGTTATTAGAGGTGAAATGAATGAGTTATATGGATTGAAAACAAATAACGTCATTTTCCCTCACAATTCATGATTTTTGGCCAAACCTGTTTGGGAGGGTTAGAGCTAGAATTTCATGGTTTCGATGATTTCATTGGGTTTATAATGGAAAATTGTGTAGGGAACATAAATAATATGAAGTATAAAGGCCTTAGAATGTGAAATGATAAAATTATCCTTAAAGCCATAGGTTAGGGGCTTCCAAGGGTATTTTCATAATTTGGGCATGAATTTGATTATTCTAAGGTCAAAAATGGATTCTACAAGCAAAATTGTGTAGGATTAGCCCATGTCATAATTTTTTGTATAATACAGTTAAACTAGGTACAAAGAGGCTTAGACCGGGTCTCCTATGGTATTTTGGTCATTTAGCATTTTTAAGCTAAGATAACCAACACAATAAATTTAGAATAAATTATGAATGAGTAATAACTCATTTATCCTAAATTTGGAATTTTAGGATATATTAGTAGCCCGAGCCGGATAGACAGTGTTGGACCAATAGACAGACAAAGAAAGGACACATTGCAAGCAATAACTCTTTCTTTTATACACTATGTGATTATATGTATGCTTTGTGTATGTCATCTTCTGTAACATGATAGTGCCTAGGGCACACGACCTAGCTGTAGTCTTGGATCCAACAATGGTGTACGAGTTAAGTCAGAGTTGCAAACAGTCGTTTGACCTTAGACAGTGTGTACACAACATAGTATGAGTTTGCATCTTACATAACATGATGTATTGTATATTTATTTTCATATCGTATAAGTCTGATTGCTTGTTACTACTGAGATTCTTTGAACCTCACCCTTTCCATAAATGTATAAAGTTTCTAACAGCAGGCAGATGCTCTGAGGGCATAATCGTAATTACTGACAATGGAAGGTTCCGGACTAGTACAAAAGGAGAAGCATTTGGTTATCTGAAGATCTTTTGTTATTTTAAGGTCTGTAATCATTATATACATCCCTGTGGGGAACTCGTGTAATATAATCAAGCGCATTTTATCAATGATATCAGTATATTTGTGATATTATATAACCCACTGAACTGCGCAATTGTTACTCTGGTTAATATTAATAATGAGGGGTATGTAAGGCGGGTTCTTACAAATTTCCTTAAATAAGTAAATTAATTGCTGGGTATATGGAATATATTTTCACAACATAAGTTTTATCAAATCTTTCTTTCAAATCAAGACATACTAAATGAGAATTAAGGGAAAATATAACACCAGAAGCTATAGTTTTGTCGAAGAATTTATAAGCCAAGACAATACCACTGATTTGCACCGGTCCTAGAGATCTTTCAATTTGTCATCCTGCTTATCGTGTGTACAGGAGTCGTCTATAAACCCAAGTTTGTTCTTAGCATATACAGCAAGTTTCATGGCCCTGCTCCAAGTAGAGTAATTTTCAGCTCCAATAAGCACTTGGTGTACCAAATTGTTGCTTGTGTGTCTGCTGGATGGAGATACAGAGGATGATTGAAATGAAGAGATTATAGGTAGTTATCATAATCGCTCAAGGTGAATCAATGAAGAGAGAAACCAAATTATCTGTGAAACAGAGGTGTGGACACCACTATGGAGACAAAGCGCAAAAAAATGATCCCCTGCGTTTAAAAATGGTGTGACAAAAAAATGCACTCAGCAGCAAAAGAGAGGGGAAACGCTGAAGAAATTACAACAGACCATTTCAGCGATGAGAGAACGGAGCTTCGATCGGTGCAGTCGAGACCCAAAAGAATCACGAACGAAAAGCAAAGAGCGTGGAACTTCAATCGATGTAGAGAGATAAAATCGAAACAGAGAAGAAAAGAGATGAAAAATGCGATTGGTTCATAAAGATGAAACCAAGAAGAGTCACAAATCAGACAAGTAGAGAGAATGGAGCTTCGATCAATGCAGAGAGAAGAAACCCAGAGGAATCACAAATGGAGAAGCAAACAGAAGGAAAAGATAAGCCTTCCACAATACAACTTAACCAAAAATATGCCAAGAATCGGCTGAGAGACGAAACCAAGAGTCATGAATCAGAGAAGCAGAGAGAGACGGAGCTTCGATTGATGCAGAGAGATGAAATCGTGACCTCAAAACCAAAGAGAAACCTCGAATAATGGGAGGAAAACACAACCATGAACCAAGAAGCAACCACTTCTGTCAAGAACCAGGGCAAAACCGTCGTGCTTGAGGGGACGAAGTAGTCGTTGTTTGTTGGGGAAGCGGAAAATCACGGTGAATGTGCGAGGAAGACCAAAAAGCTTCAAGCCAGGCAGTCACAGGAGGGATCAAAACAAAAGAAACAAACAAGTTAGGCAAACCGGATATCCCAAGAAAATGACCCGAAAATAAGGATTTAAGATCCAACCTGCTCTGGTAATATGTTAAAGGTGAAGCCCAAATAACCTGAATAAAATATTGGTAATATTATTAACAAAATATGTTCTCTTACAAAACATTACATCTGACTCTCTACTTATATACAAACAACCCCATCAAGTCAACCTTGGGCCCAAGCCCAATTACAAACATCCTAACTCTACAAGTCATGCCACACAACAATATGTAACAAATATAGTAAAATTTATATTTAATATTTTTATAAAGAAAATAATTTTTATATTGGTATATATTATAATTTTTTTAGAAAAAAATTGTTCATGTGAATAAAATGAACTCCTTATAGTAACTTTTTTCTTACTATTGTAGTTAATATATATTTTTACCAGATTATAGTTAATATATTTTTTTTGACCTGGGATTATAGTTAATATATTTACACAATAGGTTAAACATATTTTTTTATTAAATATTAATGTGTGTGTATTGAAAAACATAAGTTACAAGGTAAGTGAAACTCTTTAAAGAGGGGAGAGAAGACAGGAGAATAAATTAAAGTCATTTTACCCATATTTTGAAATTCTAAATTAGATTAATAACTCAATTAGGGATTTCTTGAACCTAACAACATAATTTAGAAATTTTCTATTTTAAGTGGCTTTATATAAGATTTTCCATTTTTTAATTCTAATTTCACCAAAGATTCTTCCATTATAAGAAATGGTGAATTGATTTCATTTTCATTAAAATTTATTACTAACAACCAATAAGAACATAGCTGATTGCTCTACCAGTTGCTCAAGCGAAAAAAAAAACAATAATCAAGCTCACATCAAGTGACCATAAAATACAAAAGAACAGAAAAAAAAAATCATTTTGCGAAATGGATGTAAGAGTTGCGTGAGAAATAGGTTTGTGGGGAACGTGGGAATTCGGAGAATACCTGTGCTCAAAACGAAAGGATTGGTTTAAATCAAGGTTCTGAAATCTGGATCGATTATTGAACTGATTGGGGTATTGGGTCAATGATTAGTATATTAGATCAGAGTCAAAACGGAGCTAAACTGGGGGCAAAACCGGTGAGAAATTAAATATTTTAAGCTTATTAATATAAAATTCTAAAAAATATAAAAAAATGATTTTTTTAAAATATCGGATTGGTCACTAGATCGGCCCAATTTACCGGCTGGTTAGCTGGTTCTCGTCTGGCTGGTCCGGTCATGGCTTCAAAACCTGGGTTTAAATAAGTTGAGAGAGGGCTTCACACCTACCTCATGACTAATGAAATCTGATTGAAATAATTAAAAATAAAATTAGGATAAGTTTTTCTTTTTAATGAGA
Organism: Albizia julibrissin; assembly: GCA_037074505.1. NCBI lineage: Eukaryota > Viridiplantae > Streptophyta > Magnoliopsida > Fabales > Fabaceae > Albizia > Albizia julibrissin. Next base: position 21,252,447 of record CM073480.1, on the reverse strand, counting down.
GATGTGCATCCAAGGTTTTTAATAATATTAAAAAATTTCTAATAAAGACTCTTATCCTAATTAGGAATTTATTGAAAGTGTAGGCCTCAATTAGAATTTTAGATTTCAGCGGGATTTTATTGGCCCCAAAAATTAAAAAGGCAGTTTTATTTAGGAAAATTTATAATAAAATACCCTCAAAATTTAAAAATATAAAATCACTGATTTAGTACTAAAATGAGTTGCTAATCAATTGTAGTCAATACTTAAATTATTATAGAAAATAAAATTGATTCGGAATTTTTAATATTTTGAAGGTATTTTTTTGAAATTTTCCCTTTTCTTTATAATGGTTAAAATTTTGATTGAAATATTAAATAAATTTTTAACAAAAATAAGTATAAATACTCCTTCGGTCCTTAATATAAAATATATTTAGCCAATTGATCTTGGTCCTAAAAAGAAGATATAATTTTTATATTTTTCATAATTTACTCCTATTGATATTCCCCCAACCATAATCAAGGAGGATAGAGAATGAAATAATAAAGAAAGATTATTTGGGTGTTTTAGAAAATATATGTCATATTAACTAAATCAACTTCATTAATCTAATCAAATTTGATAAATATATCTTATGTTATGAATAAGAACGAGTTATAACTAAATTTAGGCATTTGTTCCTTGTTTGGCCAACACCTAATTAAAGGTATATTGACCGGACATTGTTAGAGATTAGAGTAATACCCTATAAGTTATAAGGGCAGGGGTATCCTATGGTGAAATTGTTAGTGGATATTGTCATGTTATTTAATTTTTAAAAAAGGTTTGAATTAAATAAAACTAAATTAATTGGAAATAATATCAGAAATATTTTAATGAAGAGAGAGATAAATATAGTAACTTTTAAAAAGGAAAATAAATTTTAAAAATTAAAATGCTATAAATTTTTATTTTAATTATTTTTATAACAGATAATATAAAGAGAGAATTCTAAAAAAAAATACCTTCAAAATATTAAAATCTCAAATCAATTTAATTTCCTGCATTCCACAACTCATTTTGACAGAAAACCACTAATATAAAATTTTCAAATTTTTTATTTTTTTTAAATTATCCCTAATATAAATTAAATGACAATTAATATGTATCTTCCTATAATTTTAACTACAAGCCTTTTTGTTTGCCACGTTATGCTCTTTTTCTTATGTGTAACATCCAAAAATTTATTAAGAGGTTAAATTCCTAAAAAGAAAATTAAATGATGCTAGAGATTAATCTTGGGAATTAAAGGCCTATTTCCCTGAAAATTCGAGGAACAACATTTAATGATCATAATTTGGCATGTGACTCTCTGAGAAATTATTTTAAGATTTCATAGGGTTAATTAAAGAAGAGAATCCTTAAAAAATATTAAGGATTAATTTATGGAGTTAGATAGCAAGCCAAATTATGGAAGCTATGAAATTTAAGGAATCTTAAATTAGACAAAGGGAAAAATAAAGGCCCGGTGTGTGTAATTAATAGGATAAAAATATACCTATATATTATATTAAAATAAAACACTCTTTCCATGCTTCTCCCAAGTCTCACGTATACACACACACATCCATTAAAAAATGCCACCCTTAACCACATGGCACACACTTCACATATCTTTATTCAATTTAGTCAACATCCACACACTCACTTTTCTCTTTCATTCACACACTTCTTCTGCATTCTAAGCTTTGCCAAGACGCATGGAAGAATTTGTGAAACAGAAAAATATAGAGAAAAGAGAGTGAGTGAAAGAGAGACATAAGAGTGATAGATGTCATTGGAGGAAGGAAGAAGTGATTACAAATTCTACATACAACTCCATATCCTAATATAGGTGAGTTTTCTTCCCATATTCTTAACTCTTTCTAGTTGATTTGAGATTATTTTTGGGTAATTTGGGAAGCATAAGAACCTAGTATAATGAATTGTTGTCTTGTGAGGTTTTGTTTTGGGCTAAATAGTGCATAAGGAAGGAATGAGAATTTGACAAATTTGAGGTTTCCAATGAATCCTATACAAAACATTATATGGGAATACATGAGATTATGATTTTTAGATGATTATATATAAGTCTAGAATTCTTAGAAAATAAGAGGAGTTGTTGTTCGGTTAATTTCTTTGAAATCATATTTGTTTTAAAATACATTTCGGTAACCAAAACTGGTCCGAAAATTATGAAATTTTCAAAAGGAAAGTAGACATCTTAAGCTTTAATTTGATATATAATATGTATCATTTGGGTTTATAAATAGTGAGATATGAATTTTTAAAGTTAGATGATGAATCTGGAATATTTTCTGGTACAGATGGGGTTTGACGAAATTATGAAAATTTTGTGGCTATAATTTCTAAATAGTAATATTTTTTCATAAAACGATACTTAAAGAGGATCATATAGGATTTTGAACAATCCCATTTGGAGTTCTAGATATTTAGTTATGAATTTTAGAAGTTAAGCTATTGTAATTGGAAATATTTTCTGGCAGTGTGAGAAAACTTTAAAACTGGAAATTATTCATGGATAGGTGGTAGTGGAACGTATTTGTTTCTTAAAATATACTTAATAATTGAAACATAGAATTTGGAACCACCTTAATTGGATATTTCTAGGCCAAGATATGAATTTTCAAAGATTATTGAAAATTCTGTCAGAATTGAGTAATAGTGAAAAATAAAAAGTAAGGGTATTTTTGAAATAATTAGGACTCTAAGGGTCAAGTTAAATACTTAGAGTTGGTATGAGTCCATTAGATACCTATTGGATTTAAGGTATGAGCTATAATGATAACCTACCAAAGTGTCTTAAATTATTTTGGAATAAGTAATAATTCGCCCGTCCGTAAATTATAAATTATAGGATTTGACATTTGCCCGGGACGCCTAAGAGACTGAGAACAGGAACCAAATTTGGAAAGACTGTCAGGTAGTACCTTATCTCTTATATCATATGTGATGCCATGTATGTGTACCATATCATCTGTATATGTGTGGGACAGATAGTCCATAGGCAGTAAGACCCGTAAGTACAAGTTACACCGGGAGTTACCCAGGGGCCTCTTAAGCTAGGTAGGTTTGAGGCAGAAAGCCCGTGACTGTACCTTGTATGGGGCAGAGGCCCTGGGCAGCCAGATTGTGAATCTCAAGCGCTGTGAGTCAGTGATAAGGGACCGGTTAGGCCCTTTTATGTGCTGCATTTCTGTAAGTTGTGCTGTTTGATGATTTGTTTTACATGCTTAGTATTTGCATATTATATGAGTGATCTGTGTACTACTGAGATTCTTTTGAATCTCACCCCTTTTTCAACAAATGATATACAGCAAAGGCGTCCAACTCTAAGGGCAAGAAGGTAATATAGACGGACGAAGAAGAGGCAAATAAATTATGGATTGTTTGGTTATCATTTTATTTTGGATGACTGTAAAATATTTATAAGTAGTAGTAGTAGCGATAGTAGTACTAGTACTCGCGACGCAGACTGTATAAGTTGTAATCCGTACGCTAGACTTTCAATAACGTACTGATATCCAGACACCCATAAGTTAACCATTATTACGCGAGCTAAGAATAGAAAATGCTCTATATTTTAAATAAATGATTTTGAAACTAATGAAAATAATGAATTTACAAACTAAAATCTAGACCATACATATTTATTTTAAAAAAATTTTTTTTGAAAAACTTATACAAATATAAGATTAAACTCTGTCTTAAATTGGAATTTTAAATTGTTTTGGTCTCAGGTTTGAAATCATTATATATTTAAACTAATCTAAAGGCTTTAGAAATTAAGGTGTTACATTATGTATTTTGTGCTTTTTCTATCTTTAGTTAGTTTTCCTTCCTAGTATCTCTCCGTTAAGGTTATTGACATGTTCTCTATGTGGCTTGTAAGCTCACTTCATCTTCTCTCATCACGTCGATTGTGCAGAGACCATCGACTTTCAATAGCTTAAAGACTATCAGCATCTTGGGTCATCAGAATGGGTCTATGGTGGGGCCCTCCCATATCCCTTGTTTTATTGATGTCCCGAGTAGTTTTTACTCCTATGCTTTGGGACTTTCAACAATGTTTTGGTTGGATGGTATAGCAGCTAGGTTGAGATAAGACTCAAGCTTTGGCTGACTTTTAAAGTGTTGAGCATCTTTTGGGCTTACTTGTTGAAGTTTTATGTTTTATTTTCTTAGTTGCTGTTCAGATAGTGTTTATGTTAGTATATTATAACATGTCAGATTTTAAACTTTAGATCCCCAATTTTGGTCCTAACTTTAGATCAATTGGTGGTTTCATATGCATCGTTTTATTGTTTTGTTAAATAAATTGACTTAAGGTTTAGGAGTTAATGCCAAAACATCTTCATATTAAAAGGAAATAAACCTCATGAAAAATCAAGTAACATTATAAGGACAGACAAATTAATTTTCTCTAAATTAAAAAACATAATACTTTTTTTTTTCCTAGAGGTAGTTAGCCGTCCAACAAAACTACCCTTACCAAATATAGTAAACGAATCATTAGTAACTTAGGATGAACATTGTCAAATTTCAAACCTCCAAATTAAATTAAGATAACGAGTAGTTAGCAATTTTGTGTGTGTGTGTGTAATTTGAATATAAGGCTAATTTAATTTGCTAATATACACAATTTATATTACTTTTGTTTGAAAGAGTTGTCCGCAAATTAATGTAGCATTCACTTCACATGTTACGATTTATTAACTTTCTTTTAATTTATTACTTATTAATTGTGCAAATGAAGCATATATATTAACGTCTGGAAATAAGGTAGGACAACAAATTAACGATTAGATCAACAATTTGTCTGAAGCAAGAAGACTAAAATTTTGAGAGCAAGAAGGGTAGATATATCAGTTTCAGTAGTTATAAACACACAATTTAACAAAAAGTAGGCATATATTCATTTCCATATATTATACTCCTCCAATCCTAAATGTATGAACTAATCGAAGATTAACTATTGATAGTAAATGTAGGACATCAATCTAATTTACCTCTTATATTTATCATTTTCCTTCATTTTCCTCCCTAACTACTCATGTTCATACTCCCTCAACAATAGTAGCAATCCAATTCAAACAGTTACTAGACATTTGTTATACAAGAGTATTTTAAGAATATCATATTATATATGTTACAAATAGCTTATTTGTCTAACTTCTTTAATCTACTCAAATTAGTTAAATATCTATTATATTAAGAAATGGGGGGAGTATTATAAGTTAAAGAAATAAATGATAGTGTTAACAAACTCAGAATTGGAGAAAATATGAATCTCTTCTTGAGAATTATAAATCACAATGGCATTACAACTATCAACCCTTCTTGGGTGATACTACTATTAACCCTAAACCCTAAGATTAATGAGAGGTGATGACTAAGTTAACCTCCTTCAATTTTGGTGAGGATCTTACCATTCTTCACTCATTGACTCATACAATTAAACCTCTATTGATAGAGTCTTACAATGATTAACTACTTCATTAATGTCTCAACTAATTAATGAGGATTTCAATTAACTAATGATTTTATATCTCTAACATGCCCCCTCAAGTTGACTTTTCTTATACTCATGAAAGTGTTAACTTGCCAATATAACAAATAGGGTTTAGTGAAATGAGATTAAACTAATCATCTTGTTTTACAACACTTTAAGGAGAATTCTTCCTCTTTGCCTTCATGGAGATATCTTCCTCTTGATATTTGAAATATTGTTCTTCAACACTCCATTCTTCATATACTGTAAGAACATGTCTGACTTTGATGAACCCATAATTTCTTCATTCACCTATTGACATAACAATGTTCTTAACTTGACCATTTTCTCCTTTTTCCAAGCTTTGACCAGGACAACCCAATAGCTTCCAATCAATACCCTTTTCACAAGTCTCAATGAAAAATGTACATGCCACATGCTTCTAAACTTTCTTCTGCTACATTTCTTGATTCATAGGTGATGATTTGATGCCATACCCATAAATCTACCAAAAGAAAACTCTAATCCATCTATTTAGAAACTTGATCTGATGATGAAACACTAAAGAATGTTGAGTCTACCTCTGTAGCTACAGCCTTTACTAAATATGACTTCCCTGTTCCAGTGGGACCATACAATAGAAATGTTCTCCATGGTTGTCCCTTCCCCATAAAAATTGAGGGTACCTAACAGGCATTACCATAGCCTCGTGTAATGCTTGTTTGGAATTCTCAAGCCCAGCAACATCATTCCATTTGACATTTGGTTTCTCTCTCATTATTACGAAATCAAGACCAGCATCAGCTTTGCTTTCTCTGGATCTTCCTTATCTCTAGCTTCTCTACTCTTCGACTTTGTATTTGGTCTCACATCAGGCTTAGCTGCACTATAAGACAAGTTAGGCTTAGGCCACTTTTTCCTTTATCAAGAATGGCATGTATATTCTCTTCCCCTCTTCAAGTATTGAAGAAATTTCTCGTTTATTATTTCCTTGATCCTATGGTTCTCACAATAAATCTTGGAAACCATTAACAAAGCTAAAACATGCTTAGGGTCCACTTTGAAATTCCAATGCCACCAAGTCCTAACCTGATCTATGATAACAGAAAGCAAGTGTTTGGCACATTTCTGTCAGATTGACAGAAGAGGGGAGCAATTGATCCAATTGATTGGCTAGAGCTATCAATCCCCTATCTTAGCATAATAGTATAGCCTCTTGTTCGCAACAAATTTCCTTGATGACATAAATCAAGCCTAAAGAATGACATAGCAATGAAAACAGAGATATTTGGAGAGGAAGTCATACCTTCGGTCACAATGAGGATTCCCTTAGCATCAATCAACTGATGCCTACTGAAGAGGACAATGACATCGTACAACTGGATCCACACGACATTGAGCGAAATCAAGACCATGTTAGCTACGGTATCATTCATGAAGGATTCTTTCTCGAAGAGCACTCTAATTAAATAAATTGTGACGTAAGGAGGAGAGAGTACGGTCATCACTGAACAAGAGCAAACACCACCCAAAGATGCGATCTCAACAATTTTGGACTCGAACATCAGACCAATTGGACCAACTTCACATCCACTTTAATCCATGTTTTCACTCCATTTTATCCCAAAGCTCCTCTCAAACCAGAAATTTTCTCATAGAAAACACTAGCCATGTCACCCCTTGCCTCGATAAAATTCAGAATTTGTTTCTTAAAGTAATAAATCTTCTTCACAGATAAGAAATCACAAGAGGGTACCAATAATTCTAACAACATCAAACAATATTTCCATTCAAAACAAAACCTGAATTCACGTTCTTGGTAGACTGAGCCATGTTGTACCCACTTCTAAAATGCAAATAGAGACCAACCATTCATCAGGATCACCATTCCATTTACCAGAGATGTAGCTCTACCCTCAAGTCAACGAAAGTGTTTACCTTGGTGGTAACCAGAATTCACATGGGATCAAAGGATTCATGAATGGCTTTGGAGTAACTAAGAATAACTTAGAGTAACTAAGCAGTGAACAAACATTAATTCTGAATCTAACCACGAGCTTCTTGAGAGGAATGTTGGAAAACTTGCTAAGATGATAATCTCATCGAAGCAGGGAACAAAATCGAGCCAATATTATCACCGAAAGATGCGTAGCGATCAAATCAATAGGAAACAAAATCAGGGGATTTTGAGAGGAATTCTTGAAATCTTGCATCACCAAAAAAGAACTAGGCGCTTGAATCTTGAAATATTAAGATAAATCAAAGAACCAAGAGTAATCTTGCACAACGATCGGAAATGTGACTGAAAAGATTTGACAAGTATTGAAAAGATTCAACCCATGCTTTGATGATGATGAACGGAAAAATCGAAGAATTAATCTAAGGCTGCAAAGTTAGGCAACGATGTCGTTTGTGGCAGATAGCAAAATCTCCAAAAAAAACAAGACGGCGTCACTGTGGGCTGCAACAGTGAAACAAGAACCACGTCGATAGTCTTCTTGATTATCTGGCCTAAAGATAACTTGGGCTCTGGTACCATGTTAACAAACTTAGAATTGGAGAAAATATGAATCTCTTTTTGAGAATTACAAGCCTCAATGACATTACAACTATCAACCGTTCTTTGGTGATACTACTATTAACCCTAAACCCTAGGATTAATGAGAAGTGAGAACTAAATTAACCTCCCATAATCTTGGTGAGAATCCTACCATCCTTCACTCCTTGATCCATACAATTAGACCTCTATTTATAGGGTCTTACAATGATTAACTACCTCATTAAGGTCTCAACTAACTAATGATTTTATATCTATAACAGATAGTACTCTAGGTTTGAGAATAATGCTCTGTGTGTGTGTGTATTTTGACATATTCATGTTATATAGTATGTTTATCTTCTATATATGTGATGGATATATATAACTGTATGTTGAATGATGTTGTGGTGGTAGGATTTGAAGAGGTTGAAAGTGGCTGTTATGAAAGTGGATACATTGAAACAGGATTTCTTTGCAATAAATATTCTAAAGTGTGTTCGGATCCTTCAAAGTATTTATTTTGGGATTCAATACATCCCTTCCAGAAGGCATACCATTCCCTCTTCTTGGCTTCTCATCCCCCAATTGATGCCCTCATCAATCAATGAATTATAATAGCATTCATTTTTATATTATTAAAGTATATTGTGATATTGTTGGCAAAAAAAAGTATATTGTGATATTCATTATTGGATTGTATTTAATTGACAATAATATATCTATATATATAACGAAACTGCCAAATGTATTTAAAGTTTTGGAATGATATATGTTGTGGGATATTTACTCGATCAAGAAGCCATCATTACGACTGCTGTTCAAACTAATTGATATATTTGAAATTTGATAAAGGAAAAACATTCATAATCTTTAATTATTCTTTGCGGTTATATACTTATATACACATCACTTATAAGATACATGATATAATATTTATTATATCTTCGACCTAGATAACCCTAAATAACTAACACACACACACACACACACACACACACACACACACACACACACACATATATATATTATAATTTGATTATTTATTAGCTAGATAAGATCCTAATCTGAACTGTACAAAGTTAATGAAAGAAGGGAAATAATGACAATAATATAAGATAATGAAATAATAACAATAATATAATCCCAATAATAGACTAATTCTGCCTGCTGGTGGGTCTATTTTTGGGTATTATGGTATAAACATATTTTAAAAAATAAGGAGAAAATAATTTATACTTGTGAACACTCCTAAAAAAAATAATGACTAGCATTACAAGAAAGCCGAGAGCAACAATATTTTTCTGTTCACTGGATTTCAATTATAAAATATATAAGATGATCACGACATGAAAAAAGTTGCATTTCAAAAATAGAACGAACATCTTTTATTAGCTTGGCCAGTCAATTTTGGCGAGCTGAACCCAGCTTTATTGAAATTAATATAGTTTTAGTGTAAAAAAACCTATGTATATAGGGTTAAAATGCATATGCACGATGAAGTATTTTTCAAATAGTAATACTGAATATCCTAAACTAATTTATAGTTCATATAACACTCTAAAATATTTTTTTAATAGCACTTAATATTCTAAAGTATTTTTATGCAATTTTGATCTTAAAGTATTTTTCTGAGTAACAATGAGTTCCCTAAACTTAATACAATGTGTGGTACTAAAAAAATACTGGTGTTAACACTACAAAAAAAATCGTCTTTCAGTGGCGACTTTATAAAAGTTGCCATTGAAGGGTTTTCAATGGCGACATACTATCGCCGCTGAAACGACTGTCGCTGATACTTTTAATGGTGATATTTCTTTGTCACCGCTGAAAATAGACAATCAGTGGTGACATTTTGTCACACTGAAAGGACACGAGAAGGCACCAAAATGAACGTCGCCACTAAAAGTGGTGTATAGGCGGCGGCATTTGTCGCCATAGAAACATGAATCAGCAACGACAGTTTTGTCGCCGCAGAAACTATTATCAGCGGCAAAAATTTTGTTGCCATAGAAACATGTATCAGTGGCAACTTTTATGTCACCACAGAAACTATTATCAGCGGCGACAATTTTGTCGGCACAGAAACATGTATCAAATGTAGCCGCAGAAACATGTATCAATGGCAACATTTGTCGCTGCCAAAAGTTGCAATTTTTTTGGTTTTTTAATGTAAATTGCTAAAATTAAAACATGTACTCTATTGGTAAAGATCAAAAGTAATTTTAAACTCGCAATGATATTAACACAAGTCTTCAAAACTAACATCTGATTCTCACAATTCTTCAAAACTAAGATCAAGCATTTAAATTTCTTATACAAGGTCTAAAGATTGCCTGTTGAAAAGATTAAACATGAAAACTAAGGAGAAGGACCATTTTGTGGGCCAACAAGACTAGGAGTAGATGAAGTAGGAGCTGCTAATTGCCCCTATTGCATCAAGACAGCTAGTTGGGTATTCTCTGCTCCATTTGTTTCATCTTGTGCTGAAATTGTGCACACTCTACTTCAATCATTACACCTCTCTTTAATCTTGACATATCCTGCAAAAATGTACAAAATTTAATTAAATTTTCTGCAAGCAAAAAAAGTCTAAAAGTAAATTTAAATGATAAAGGACATTTAATTTATAAATACACAATGTACAAATTAGTAAAAGCTACCATAAAGAAACAATATTTTCATTCAATTGATTCTTCTAAGGTACTATCACTTATATCAGTATCTCCTGATTCATTACAACAATATTTTTAGCAAAACTAGTGATCAGGCCAAATATAAAACACATAAGAGAAATAATTTGAATTCTTTGTGGTAAAACGGTTCCAAGCACATTAAAACATTAAATGCAGCACCATTAAGTAAAAAGGCATATTCACACCTGCCTGTGGAAATATCCTTTTAGATTGAGGAGAATGAGATCTACCTCTCTTAACAGCTTTAACAGGATTGTAAGACAGAAAATGTAGAAAAGTATGAGATCATGCATAGTAACTCTACTTCCTCTTACTTGATTTCCCCACACTCGACAATATATGGACATTATTTCTAATGAAATATGAGATTACTACTCAACGCTAGTCTTACACTATTAACTGCATTAATGAAAAAACAAAAGCAAGTAGCTAGATATCAATTGGACAAGAAGATTTATCTTGCACTAAGACTTCCTATTTACCTAAAAGGCAAGCATAATTGACAAGCAAATCAATACAGCAAATAACAAATTAGTACAACTCCTACCTAAAGGTCTTGGATAACAATATTCTCTTTTACTTTATAGGAATCCTGATTACTAAAAATCTATAAATTGAAAAATAAGCTAATCTAAATCAATCAAGTGAATGAAATAAACAACAATTCAATTACAACAAAGATATAATTATTTGATATTAAATAAGCAATTATCTATTCAAAATCTTTTGTCACTTCACTGTAATAGAGGAAACAATTTATTGACATTTTAATCACAAAATGAATACCTCAGAGAACTGAACAATTGGTTATGGAATGCACATAAGTTTCCTCTGCACAAGTAAAGGAAGTACGTTCTTCTTGAAAAAGGGGGGAATATCAATAAATTCCTTACCCTTGATCAATAACTATCTTTGCCAAAAGCTAGATAATTTCTCTGTGGCTTCTCTTTGCAGGTGAGAAACACAACATACAATTCCACTCTAGCTATCCCCAGCAACATATTTTCCAGGAAAAAAAACCATTGAAATGTGCTGACTCCAATATAGAGCCTCTTGTTACCATAATTGCTAGATTAAAACAACGGGAAAAAAAATAAGACTCTAATCTCCATGAACATAGGATTAAGAATATCAAAATCTAAATGCCAAATATTTTCATATTCATCAAGTGAAAGAGGTCCAGTTAGGATGACTCGAAATACATAATTTCTTTTTTTTTATAAAAGGACACCTACAGAAAGCAACTAATATTTCAACTTGGTAGGAATTTACCTTGATAAGGAGCTTGAAAGATGAAAGTCATAGGAAGACCTATACCCAAGCTAGCCAGGGTGACACTTACACTAAATCCAACACCATAGCCAACTCCAACATAGCCTACCACTTCAGGGCCAAATCCTGGGCCCCTTCCAACACCACAGCCGATGCCCACACCCATCCCCCAAAATGCTCCATAAGTTGGATGAACAGGGTTCCAACTTTCACATCTTCCAAACAATCCTTTTATAATCATTATGACCTGAGAATAAAGGAAAATACAAGCCACAAGGGGAAAATAAAAGTTAGGCACGAGCTAATGAACATTAACCTTAAATGAAGAAGTGAATTATTGACAATGTTGTACCACAGTAAACTATAGTTCCTTGGTTGTTCAATGTTGCAAACACAGTTGACAATTGGGAGGGGTTGTCCATTGACAGCAATGCTCTGAAGATTCAAGTTGTAATGGGGCCTAGAATTGGATTAAAAATTAACTACTTTATAAAAAGCAATTCAGTAAATATTGATATCAAAAGATTCAGGCATTCTATGAAGCAGTGGGCATTGACAATTATAGAAAGCAGATGCCAATAGTTTATATATAGATATAAAATATTCTTTCTTCTTGTTTTCCATAAACTGTAGAGGATGAGAAGAGATAACAGAGATCCTAGAGGTGTATAATACAAATAAAAGGGAAACAAAAGCTTAGAAGTTGGCATATAGGATATTTTGCCCAAATTAAGCACCATTATCTTCATCATCCTCTCATAAAGAATAGTCAGCCACAGAGGTATGAATAATCAGCCAAAAAAAAAAAAAGCAAAAGCATCAAACAACTCCACCCTCTTCATTCATTCCCTCACCTACGACGAACTAAAACCTCATCAGAAACAAATTATAAATCAAAGAACTAGAATATTGAAATCAAAGCTGAAAAATCAAACACACTTACACTCTACCTTACTCATCTTTACCCACCTACACAACCTACTCTAACTCTAATTTATCTCCCCCAATTGATCCCCTGTCCTGCGTTGATGTTGCTTCAAAGAATTGGTAAGAACAGAGAAAGGGGGTGCAATCTATCACAACAATAACATCTTTTCTTACTAATAAAAACACCAAAATAATAAGAAATCGTGACCAATAAGTTCAAATGTTCAGCAACTGAACTGATTTATCAATCATCAATAGTAATAATCACAGTACAGTCTTGAGTTTCCAAGCTCGCAACTAGAAATAGGGTTTTTTTAAGTCACAAAACACGAGCACTGTAATAGTATCAAAAATCTAACCGATTTGTACCAAAGTAGCAGACCCTAAAATCTCTGAAGATGATGATGGGTATAGATCCTTAAAACGAGAGAGCAACAGCCAGGAGCATCTTTTCATCGAAGCTCCTTGTGTTCAGGTTAGAAATAGGGTTTTTTAAGTCACAAAACACAAGCACTGTAATAGTATCAAAAATCTAACCGATTTGTACCAAAGTAGCAGACCCTAAAATCTCTGAAGATGATGATGGGTATAGATCCTTAAAACGAGAGAGCAACAGCTAGGAGCATCTTGTCATCGAAGCTCGTTGTGTTCAGGTTAGACTTACCAGAGAGGAAGACGAAGCTTTAATTGGCAAGAAAGGTGACACAGGAAAGAAGCTAAGCAAGAATTGGGAGGGAAGAAGAAAATAGTGTTTAAGGCAATCTGTAATTCATAGGCGCTAGAAAAGGGAAATGGAAAAAAATACCACTGAGATTGAAAGTAAAGGCGGGCTTTATGGATATTTTTATTATATCTAATATTATATAAATAAATCATGTTGAGTTAACGGCATCAGTTGTCGATTAGCTCAATTGGCGTGGGCATTATATGAAGCAACAAGTCCCGTGTTCGAACCATAATTGGCACACTGTGTGTGTGTGTGTGTGTGTGTCTTTTTTTAATACTTTTTAACAATTAGCATCAAAAGGGATGCAAAATGGAAATAAGGGGGATCAAACTTTGCCCATGTATTAACTCAAGAAACCACACTACTTTGCCTAATTGATGGACTTTGAAAATAATAATAATAATATAAACAATAGTAATTAATTAAACAAAAAACTTTATTTAATTATATCTTTCTCACATTCCTTAATTAATTACTATTGACCTGATCAATTATATGATCAATTATATTATTTTTCATAGTTAGAAGAAAAACTATTATTTTTCACTTTCTCTATTGCAAACATTCACTATATAATATTATCATTCCATTTAAGTATACTACTTATAAAAAAAAAGTATAATGTGACAACCCAAAAATGCAAGACATTTAAGCAAATTAACAATAACTAATTATCTTGTCAATTAAGTTAATTGAAAAATAAGAAAGATGAGAAGAAACAATGAATATAATTGAACTATCATCTTCTCTCCTTATCTTATAAACTATCCATTTTCTCATGCTTGCACTCCCTTCTTCACAAACACATTGTATCTTTAATTCTCCATCTTACACATGTATATATACACACCATTGCAAACATAATTATAATTCCTCTCAAATACACACCATAATACTCTCTTTCTAATCACTATCTCATACACAATACATTATCTCACAAACTCTCATTATCTTACAATGATCCAAGGAATTTCTTTATTTTTTAAATAAGAAATTACATCAATAAACATATTTATTGTATAAATATCATAAGGTTAAAAAAACTAAAATTTTCAAAAATCATAAAAAAGAATTTCGGCGGCGACACTAAAGTCACCGTTGAAACACCCTTTCAGTGGCGACATATGAGAGTCACCATTGAAAGTTATACCTTCAGCGGTGACAACATAAAGTCGCTGCCAAATGTCGTTGCTGAAACTCATTTTTTTTTGTAGTGTAAATGCACAAAAAGTTATTGAAATGATATTATAAGATATTGAGTGCTACTAAAAAAAATATTTCAGAGTCTTGGATAAACCTAATATACTTGATGGAACTTGTTCTTGTTGGAATAATCTAACAATAGAGATCCCAGATATATTGTATAAATTCCATAAAAGAGAGCAGTAGCGGAAGACTGGATGAAATACCTATAGCGATAGCAATTCTGCATATAGTATCTCGCACATGGACATTGTGGAGAATAAGAAAAAGTTAGAATAAGAATAGAATATAATAGGTTAGTGCTTCTTCTAACAGGAAGATGAGGCACAGTGATGGTTTGGGAATAGCCGTCACCAGTCAGAGAACCCCTAAGGAGCAAGTAAGTGGGTTTTCTAGATTCAACGTATTGCTCTAAGACCCAAC
Organism: Albizia julibrissin; assembly: GCA_037074505.1. NCBI lineage: Eukaryota > Viridiplantae > Streptophyta > Magnoliopsida > Fabales > Fabaceae > Albizia > Albizia julibrissin. The sequence goes on along the minus strand of CM073480.1, from coordinate 21,237,151 downwards.
CTAGGCTATTTATAGCCTCCCATCAAGGCTTGTAATAGCTTTACCAGCGAGGCAGGTGACCCTAAACCAAATATCTATCCAAATTACTTTTGCAAGGCATAATCGAGAGATATTTTATCTAAAATATATTAAAATGATAATATTTAAAACAATTAGATAATTTCTAGAATATTTAACTTTATCATAATAATAAACTAGAATCTTTCATATGATCAATCAATAAATATATTTAGATGAAATTTTAAATAAAAAGAAGGATATAATATTATCATTTTAATAAAAAATTTAGCATTCTCTCACTTAGCCCACAACCAGATGTCACTTAGTGAGTACGATTTATTTAAGTAATACTATAGGAATCATGACGGCAAGTCCTCTTTGATCAAGCATTACCTTTCATGCATCATATAATATCCCAAAATTTAGTAAAAGGTTAAATTTTCCAAAAAGAAAATTTGAATGGTGTTAGAGATAAATTTTGGGATTTAAAGACCTATTTTCCAAATATTCGAGGGAAAATAGTTAGATGTTATAATTTGACTTGAACATTTCTAGGAAATTATTTTAAGGCTTCATGAAGTTAATTAAAGAAGAGAATCCTTAAAAAATTTTAAGGATTGATTTATGGAGTTAGATAATAAGTCAAATTATGAAACTTAAGAAATTTAAGGAATCTTAAATTAGACAAAGGGAAAAATATTAGGGTCTAGTATGTATAATTAATAGGATAAAAATATACCTATATGTATATATATATAATTACTGACACATACTAACAATTAATCACTCATTCTTCTCTTCATTTGGTACACATGGAGCCTTCTTGAACACACACACACACTTCACTTAAAATTGAACAACACACATTGGATAAACCAATAAGTCACTCACACACACACTTGCTCATTTATTTAAAACACTCCCTTACCTCTCCATTTACTTCACTTTCGATCAAACAAGAAAATGAAAAGAGAGAGTGAGTGAAAGAGAGGGCTGGAAAACAGAAAAATAAGAGAAAGACAGGGTGAGTGAGAGAGAGACGAAGGTGAGATACCAAGAGTGGTTATTGGATAAGAGGAAGAAGGAGAAGTCAATCACCATAGGCAAGCCTGGAATATTGTTTAGGTGAGTCTTCTTTATCTCTTCCTATTGTTATTTTGTTTGTTTGGGTTGTTATAAGGATTTATGGCTATTGGAAGTTGTGATTCTGAAAATAAGTTGATGTCACTAAACAAGTTTAAATATAGCGGTTGTATGTCGATTTTGGGGTCTTTTGGTTCTAGAATTGTGTCTCCAAACACAAGGAATATGTGTAGAAGTATGTAGAGTCAAAATCTTTGAGATTAGAGTGCAAATCCATAGCTACATGTTGGTTTTTCTTCACCCTGTTCTGTTAATCGAAAAATAGTTTCTGCCGAAAAAGTTGGAAAAGCTTTAACAGAGACTATAGGTGGATTTTTTGTTTTGTTCTTTTTGGTATGGAAATTTTAGGATGTGAGTAGGTAATTGAATCAAGAAGAATAAAATTTGGAGTCAAAATGAACGAGTTCTTAAGTTTTCAACTCAGACTATGAAAACTGACATTTTTGAAAGCTAGTCAGTTTCGTGTTGAGTTTTGACTAGATAAAACTTATCCAATGTTTATAAAATTTTACAGGGAAATATTATACATCTATATATTTAAAATGAGTTCTATAATGCATCAATTGGATACCTAAAGAGAAAGTTATTATTTTTGAAAGATAGGTCCAGAAATAGGGAAAATTCTAGAAGTCCAGGTTCTGGCAATGGAAAAAGGAGCGAATTTCATAGGGTTAATCTAGTAATTTGGCCTTGTGATTATTTTTCCTTAAATTAGAAAATTTTATCTTTCCATTTAGCATTATAACTAAAGAATTGAACATGTAATTTGGAAGTTATGAATTTTTAAAATTTGGGTAGAAAATATGTTAAATTCTAACTCTCTTTTTGGGTAGTCAGTTTGAACATTGAATTTGGGAGACTAAGTCTATGATTTGACATTGGTAAATATTTTTCTTATACAAGGGACTTCAAGAGATTCACATAAGACTTTGAACCACCTTATTTGTAGTTCTAGAGATTAAGTTATGAATTTTAGAAGCTGGCCAATGAAAATTGGTAGACTATGGTGATACCCAAATTTTAAAGTTCTTGAAGAGAACAAGTTAAGTGCAATTACTTGCTTTGATGGGTCTAATAAAGCGTTATTTATCTAGGGTCATGAGATGCCAAAGAAGAGGAATGAAAGGTTCTTCAAGAAACTTCAATGGTTGGAAGAAAAAGAACAAGAGGAGGACCTAAAGACAAAAGGTAGTGAACTTATCTAACTTGTATATACTTGATGTGTATGCTTGTGTATTGATGTGTATGATTGATTTGCTTGATTATGTGAAGCATATATAAATGATTGAAGCTCTGTTTCTTTTTTATACTGTGACCATAGGTATGTTGCATGAAACATTGAGCATGCAGATATGTCATTATGTTAGCATGAGCATATGTAAGGCAAGCATATCATGCACAATCATTTATCTTGCATGCATAGTTGATATTATTTGCTACTGAGACTCTCCTGAATCTCACCCTCTCTCACCAACCATATAGGTACGTTGGGTACAGGAGAAGAACGCTTGAAGAGATGCATGAGGAAGATGGGAATTTATCAATTGTTTATGTATCAACCTCAAACACTTTGGTAGCCATGTGTGGCTACACAATTTTGTGTATATACGTGTATGGATGAACTAAGAATGAGAAGAGAAATTGAACAATGTATGTATCTATACAAAAATGAATGAGTGTGAGTTTGCACGTTTGAGAATTTGAGAATGGTAAGCTAAATATGCAAGTTTTAAATTGGAAGCTCAATAATTGATTTCCTTGTGCCGTAAAACAAAGTTCACGCTTCCAATAGATAATAACTGGATATAAAAGTAAGGTGTTACACATCACAAGTAATACCCTTACTTAATATATCAAAACTTAATGAATAAATCTAGAATGTTTATTCGGTTCCAACTTAAATGTTTGCTAAAATCTCATAATTTAGGTATCAATAATTGAGACAACAAACTACAACTTAAATTTCATCACTTAAATAATGTCTCATCTAGAACACTGAATGTGAACTTTCCCTAATGATCCATTTGATCCTTTGATTTCTCTAAAAGCATTCTCTTCATTAAAGGATCTATACTTTATGTGTTTATCACCTATTGGCTCTATGGTAATATAACACTCTAAATTAGTTTGAATTTAATAGTTCCAAAAACCTTTGATGAAATTCCATAATTGGAAATATTGTAACTTGCCTCCAAGAATGACTAGGTTAAACAATTCATGGTAGAACTAAGCAATCAATGAGTGCTTAGCAATTTTACACCCCTTCCATGATGCAACTTGCTCTTCAAGTATAAAGATGTATTATAATGTTAACTCTTTTATAGTTAACGTATCTTACAAAACTAAATAAACCTATCATTTTACTATAATAAAGCATAAACTTAATGTACATTTGATAATGTACCACATGACTTGTAGTTTTTTAGCTATTATTTAAGCAAGAACATGCTAAATAACAATCCTCTTAAAATTCCTTTGCAATGACATTGCCTGTTTGTGTGCACATTTAAGCAAGCCTATGCCCTGAAAATTAAATTAGAAGCAACAATATAATATTTGAGACATATGAACAGTCTAATCACATTCTCATAATAGATGTTACTCACAACAACTACCATTATCCATGAATGTTCAAATGTTTGTGATCGTAGGTTACTTATGATATTCTCAAGTAATTTGAGAATAATCTCTTTACGTATTCTAAAGAAATATCATACTTAACCCTATCACCTATCACATTTTGAACAATAATGACTTAGGGCCTATTTGGTTCGATCTCATTACACCTCACAGTGCAGTGCAATGCGATGCAATATTAATTATAGGGCTAGTATTTGGCTTAATTTTTAAGTAAGGTGCAATGAGGTATTATTTTAACAATTAGTTAAAATTAATATATCACACAAATTCTATTTTACCCTTACTATAATCTTTATTAAAAAAATAGTTAAGAGCTATCGCGCTACCACATCATAACTGTCACGCTATCTCACCGAGGATCATCAGATTACGATGGTTGTGGTGGTGGAGGATGGTAACGGTGTTGTGGCTGTAGTGGCGACAACGAAAGGTGGTGATAGCAATAATAATAGAGGAGGAGGTAGTGGTGGAAATGACAAGGGTGGTAACGGTGGAGGTGGAAAAGGAGGAGGTAGTGGCACTGGTGCCGACGATAGTGGAGGAGGAGGTCGTGGTAGCTTCAGCGGCAACAGTAGTAGAGGAAGAGGCCGTGATGGCAGGTGGCGGTAATGATGGATGTAGTGGTGATGAGGTTTGGCCAAGGAGAAGGAGGTCATGGTGGTTGTAGTAATGGTGGAGCTGGCAGCGGCGACAGTGGAGGAGAAGGTAGTGGTAGCGGAGAGGGATGAGGTAGGAGGAGGTAGTTGAGGCATCAATGGTGGGGGTAGTTGGGGCAACGGTAGGAAAAGAGGAGGTAGTATTAGTGACTGGGGGTGGTGGGTGGCGGGGGTAATGGCATTGGAGGAGGAGGTGGTGGCGGGTGGCAGTGGCAAGGGGCGGTGGGGGTGGAGGAGGAAGAGGAGGTAGTGGCAATGGTAGTAGCAGTAGGGGAGGAGGATATAGTAGAGACGGTAGCAGCAGTAGGGGAGGAGGAGGTAGTGGTTGCGGCAGCAGGTAGAGGTGACAATAGTGGTTGAGGAGGAGGAGATAGTGGTGTGATATGGCTAAGTGAAAAGATATGAGTAAAATAAAGAGAAATGAAACTAAAGGGTAAATTGAACTTTTTCAACCATGCAATGAGATGGCAATGAGGATTCATAAGGGGGAGGTATGAATTAGGATTATCAATTTTTTAGTAATCATCATTACCATGGTAAACCCTATTACCATGTTAAATAGTAACCAAACACTCTTATCTTAGTAATGCAATCATTATTACTATTGCAGGCATGCAATGAGGTTGAACGAAATGGGCTCTTAGTCATTTGTAACACCTTAAGTCAAAATGCATGAGCTATAATTCAATCATCATTATGTACAATATAGATGACTCAACTCCTACTAAACTAGTAATATAATAAAAATTATGATGTTCTTAATATGGTTCTATATGTAATTACATCATGATACCTTGACTATCACTATTGTGATACTTGCTCATGACAAATTGAACTCCTAATTTTGTTGACTAAATTCTCTTTATTATTTATGTGACAATCTCTACTAATCCACACACACACACACACATCTCCTTATGTTTAAAATAGAAAGATACAAATGACATCCCAACTCAAGATATACATTTAACTACCATGAAGATATGGAAGAAATTATACATGAATATAGGGAAAAATACCTCAATAAATCAATTTCCTCTTCATAAAGAAGTTATAGTAAACAAATTTATTTGTATTACTTAATATTGCATACTAGCAATTGTACAAATAAACTTATTTTGTTGCTTATCTTACATCTATCATGAATGAATGCCTACATTTGGAATTGATGATCACTTCTTGATATTTATGTTCTAGGAAGATTTCTTGAAATACATCACGTAGTAACTATGAATTGCAAAATTTTAATCACCATTGGTCTCAACTGAATCCATTTGTCTCAACTTAAATTTTAAGCCCAACAAGGTGAGTGTCATATAAAATTAATTTTCTACCATTAGAGGTGGGAATCCTCCATATGTGATCACTCTAAATGAGTTTGATCATTCCCACTAATTTTTACATTCCTAAATAATCTAACATTTCAAAATACTACACAAAACTATAACATAAAATAGACAACTCACTTAAATTCCTAAGACATCTCTACATTTTCAATAAAATATGCAGTCTCAGGATATTTTCCTTCCACGTTCTTCCTTTTATAAGACAACTCTATACAAGAGTATATTTTAAATCAAGCTTTCAACCTTTAAGATTTCAAAAAGATTTAAACAAAAAATTTTGTTGGAATCTCATTATATATATATATATATATATATATATATATATATATATAATTGTCTTTAATGTGTACTTAAGAGGAAAACCATGTCATCCATTATGTTTCTTCTTGCAATAATTCCACCTGTATTAAGTGAGTCCAAATATGAAGAAACTTTACATATAAACTAAGTTCTAATCCACTAATGATGTACTTATCATATCACCAATCTCTTCCAACTAATTTCACTATATTAATCCATTTATCAAATTAACCATTAATTTTTCTTTATATAAACTAAATATGTCAATTGACACTACTCAATTATAAAATAAATAGCATTTGGCCATTGTTGTAAAAGGTCAAATATAAGGAAAAATGAATTATTTATGGAAAGTGTATATCCATTACTACCTCTAATCAAGTCTTTTAACTATAAGCATATTATTCTCTATATACCTATTACTTTATGACTTTGGAGCTAGTAGTTTTATAGCCATAATTTATAATCTCATTCTTTTCCAAGTATGAGCAAAACTTATACACATACATTTTCAATGAATACCTAAGATCCATGCATGTATTCATAAAAAGGTGTAATAGCTTATGAGATAATAAACTAAAGATCTCTTCCACCGAATTAATGGAGGCATCTTATCCTATTATGGAAAATCACTTTATAGTCAACAAAACAATGTAAGAACAATTATGAGAATTTTTAAATTCGTCCTTTAGCCTATAAATAACCCTTGACGTTGCTCTATCTTTATGTACTGGTGATGACTAACTCTTAATTAAGATTAATTTAATGAGACAATTACATCTCATAATGTTATCTCACCTCTCATGCTAGTATCTTTGAGCACTGGAACTTTTCTTGATGCCAAGTTTGATGAAGAAGTTACATTTTATCTCCTTCTAGGCTTAATAATTATCTCTAACAAATTCTATCAAACTAAGCAATTAAATATAAAAATCATGCTACAAGATCAAAGTAAAATCTAATCATGTTTACCAAGTGTATGCTCATCGCAATAGCTTTGTTAGAGGATTCAAATTCATTGAATACAACATGAATTGATTCTTCAACCACACAAATTCATTTATTGAAAACTCTATAGGCTTTGATTCGGTTAGAATAACCTAAGAATATTCCTTCATCAGCTTTAGAATCAAACTTTCCTAGATTTTCTTTACCTTTGTTATGAATGAAACATTTACAACCAAAGATGTGTAAATGAACTAGATTTGGCTTTCTTCCTTTATAAAGTTCGTACGGTGTCTTTCCAAGTTTAGGTCTGATATATGCTCTATTTGAAATATAGCAAGCAGTGCTCATAGTGTCTACCTAGAAAACTTGAGACACGTTCTTTTCATTCAACATGGCTTTGGCCATTTCAGCGAGAAGTCTATTCTTTCTTTCCATGACTCTATTTTGTTATGGCGTCCTTGGTGTAGAGAATTTGTAATCAATACCATTCATATCACAGTATTCTTCAAAGCCATGATTCTCAAATTCTCCTCTGTGATCTGTCCTGATACCTGCAATGGACATACCTTTCTCAATTTGCACTTTATCTTCTTCTTTTGTCTCTTCTTGAGCAACCAGACAGATATTGGCTACTTCTTCTTCTTTATCGCTAATTTATTGGAGTAGTCTCCCCATATAGCATATACAAATGTTTTTTTGTTATTGAAGACCCTGCCTTTTCTCTTTTCTTTGTTTTTCTGAACCAACTTTGGACATTCTGACTTGATGTGTCCTGGCTTTCCACATTTATAGCAGATTATGTGTTCCTTGGTCTCCCTTCTACTGTTGGTTCCTCCTTTTTAAAAATTTCTGAATTCATAGCCTTTCTTGTAAAACTTCTTGAATCTTTTTATTATTAGACTCATTTCGTCATCTTTGAAATCTTCATCATCTTCTTGATCCTCCTTTATTACATTTAGTGCGAGGATTTTCTTGTTATTGTCACTAATCTCTTCAAGTTCTCGCTTGAACTTTAATTTACTTTTATATTTAGAGAGACTTCCGAATAGAGATGCTACTGATCACATTGATTTGCCTTTTGCTTTCTCTATCACCGTGACTTTGGCCTCCCATTCTTTGGAGAGAATATTTAGTATTTTCCTTACTTGGGTATTCTAATCATAGACTTTCCTAAGAGCTGTGAGTTAATTTATGAGATGAGTATACCTAAGTTCAAACTCATTTGTTGATTCTCCTGACTTCATTCAAAGTAATTTGAACTTAGTAACCAGAGTATTGATCCGGTTTTCTTTTATACCCGTAGTTCCTTCGTAAGCAATTTCCAGGGCTTGCCACATTTCCTTGGTTGTTGGAAGTGTGCAAATCCTGAAATACTTTTTTTGACTTAAGGCACTTTAAATCATCAGGATTGCTTTACTATTGAGAGTCATGAGCCTTTTGTCGTTGTCAACATGCTCAACTGGTAACTTAGGAACTGCTCTTGATTCTTCGGTTTTTATAGGTTTATATTTCCCATTTTCAATCACCTCTTATAGTCCGTATTCTGTGGCCATTAGAATACTTTGAACTTTACTTTCCAGAAGGAAAAGTGTTCTCCGTTGAAACTTGATGGTCAGGTGATTGAAGCTCCGTCAAGAAGTATTCCTTCACCCATGTTTGCCATCGGATCCTTCTTAGGTTGTTATACTGTTATGATGTGTATATGGTTTATTAAAAAGTACAAGTATACACTATCGTAAACAAGTAATACATAAATGAGTAGAGTATCATTCCCACGAGGATTGATCACTAAGTACCAAAATTGATAATCTTAATATTATTTCGCCTATCGATTAGTTGGTGATTGCTGTTACAAAATAAAAATGATTAAATATGAATGTAATTAATATGAAAACAAATATGAGAAAAAGCCTTAGGGATCCGATTTCACTTAGTAAATTTTGGATTGAATCATCTATCTATTCTAGTCCAATTTATTCCACATGATTGATAGTCAAGTTTCCTTAATTTAATTACTAGCATCTTCCAAAGTCAAGAAATTCTATAATTAATTGATAATCCAATATATCCCTATATGAATTAAAATAATTAATCATGCATTAAGATTTATAGAACTCATTAAAATTACACAACCCATATGAATATATGCCTATTTCATATGCAAATTATGATTTTAATTATAGGATCTTTACACATGCATCTTCTTCCGATCTCAACATACATATTGAAATCATTCAAAAGATGGCCAGTCAATTGAAAGCATTAAGAACAATAATTAAAACTCAATCATGAAAGAAAAATTAGAACTAGATTTAACAAGTTAAGATTCAATCTGTTATTAGTAAGTTACACCCTCACCCTAGGAAAATGAAAATTTAGCTCATAATGAAATTAAAAATAAAACCAACATAAATTGAAGATTTCATAAACATTGCATAAAAATTAATTATAAAATTATAAAATATAAAGATACAACCACAAGATGCATGAAAATGGAAAAAATCTAGCATTCCATATAGGAGGTAAAATCTTCCATGTAAGTGGTAACCTATACCATCCATAAAGGAGAACTACCTAAGCCTTCCAAATAGGAGGTAAAACATTTCATGTAGGAGGTAAAATCTTCCATATAGGTGGTAACCTATACCATCCATAAAGGAGGACTACCTAAGCCTTTCATGAAGGAGTCATGTAAAAAGTAATACAATGCATGAAATTAATTCTAAGATGGTGTCAATCTCCTTTAAAAACAACACCCCTCTCTCTATACTCTAGCTCATCCTCCTTCTATTGGAAAAGGACGCTATCTCCTCCTCTTCCTTTCTGCTATGCCCAAGGTCTCTATTTATAGGCAAAAAAACGTGTACGAACAGTATTGCTACAATAAACCACGTATGAAAAGTAAATGCTACAGTAAACCGCGTATGCTACAATCCCGTGTATGCTACAGTGACTACTACAATACCATATCCCTTAAATGCCTTCTCCAATTCTTCTTAATGTGGTGTTGTATGTGGCTGTCAAAAGAAAAGTAAGGAAATATTGTATTATAGTAGTAATAATAGTAATAAAACTATTTATTCCAAAATCATTATTTATTTTTCAATTACATACAAATTTATTACATTAAGCTCAAATATCGTCCACAAAATTATCATATAAGGGAAAATAAATATGCAAATATTTTACTTATCATATACCTAAATAAGAAGACTTATGCTCTAATACCAAATGTTAGTACAAGTGGTTCACTTAAAAGAATGGGTGAATTGGGTGATTTCAGAAAATTCGAATCTTAAACAATAATTGATAGAATTTAAAACGAAGGTAAGAGCTAAGAGAAATATCACTGAAGTGTGCACCGGGAGTTATACTAGTTTGGTCACAACCACTTTAAACTACGTCCAGTCCTCAGAGTTCCTCTGAGATTTTCACTATATCTTTCAAGATTCAGTAAGTTCTTGGCATCTCAACACACAACAAGTTCCTTCACTGGACACCTGCTCCCCCTTACACAACGTAATTCAATCCCCACTTAAGGTTCCACAACTTTAAGCAATCTCAATAAGAAGTACTGAGTGTGTAAAAAATCTCTCTCACAGAGTGAATATTGAATCACTGAAGTACAAAATGAGTAAATAAAATATAAAGCAAGTATGAATATGTAGATTGTTCATTGATAGTTTTGTGTTGTATCTTCTGCTCTAAATTCTTCTGTATTTATAGTTAAATTGATAAATAGTCATTGTCAACATTTAAACTTGTCCGTTAGAGTTACGCAGCTTCTTTTAATCGTTCATCATATTTGAAAAAATAGCCGTTATGGTCGATAGACGCTCCATTCTGTAAAGTGGCTTTTCTTCTCTCAGCATGTTCTCTCATTGTTTTTATGGGAAAATGCTTATAATACTAATACAATGAGATGTTAGACATAAAGATAATAAATCAATGATTAACATATAATTATTATGCATTCTAGTATTCATCACTCGAGTGATCACTTCTAAAACTTGGCAGAGAGTATGAACAACTTTTCTGACTTCATTACTCGAGTGATTACTCAAGTGATGACCCAAAATCACTTGAGTGAGGAGATAAGAAAAGTAGCTTTTGGTTCAGCAACACCCTCTGCCATAATTTTAAAATAAGTTTAAATAAATATGTTCACAGAATTTATCATGAGGCAATTACAAAACTAATCAATTTTATATACACCGCTGAGAATCCTAGTTGGATATTAAAATGATCATGTTAAAAAATCGGTCAGAAAGAAGCCCAAATTTAAGAAGATGGGCCTCTATATTTTTAGGCTCATTAAAGGCGCACTTGGGGATGGTCTTCACGTTGTAGACTTAGCTCGTTTGAATTAGTTTATAGATGCTTCATAAGTGCTTATAAATTGTGATTCACAGAATATGAAGTAACTTTTATGATTTACGAGGTTGCTTTTACGGTCTACGAGGTAAATATGTGAAATAGATTTATCTCGATTTACGTAAATTAGGCTTATAAAATAAACCCGATTATGCATTGAGTTTCCAAACATGCTAAATAATAACAAAATTTAGGAATTTATTCCTTGTTCGGCCGACAACCAATTGAAGGATACTGATTGGACATTGGTTAGAGTAATACCTAGCCTATAAGGGTAGGTATCCTATGATGAAATTGTTAGTGTGCTGTCATGTTATTTAATTTTTTAAAAAAAGTTTGAATTAAATAAAAATAAATTAATTAGAAATAATATCAGAAATATTTTAATGAAAAGACAGATAAATATAGTTACTTTTAAAAAGGAAAATAAATTTAAAAAATTAAAATGCTATAAATTTTTATTTCAAATATTTTTTTATAAAATATAATATAAAAAAGAATTCCAAAAAATACCTTCAAAATATTAAAATCTTAAATCGGTTTTATTTCTTACAATTCACAACTCATTTTGACATAAAATCATTGATATGAAATTTTCAAATTTTAGAGTTATTTTCTTGGAATTTTCCCTAATATAAATTAAAAGACAAAATTAATATGTATGTTACTATAATTTTAACTTCACGCTTTTTTATTCGTTTTACGTTATGCTCTTTTTCTTTTGCTTTTTGTGCTTTTTATATCTTTAGTTAGCTTTCCTCAACATCTCTCCATCAAGATTATCGACATGTTCTCTGTGAGGATTGTAAGCCCACTTCATTTTCTCATCAGTCGATTGTGCAGAGACCATCCACTTTCAATTGCTCAAAGGCTATTTGCATCATGGGTCATCAATGTGAATTGGTGGTCTATGGTGATGCTCTTCTATGTCCCTTGTTTTATTGATGTCATCGAGTAGTTTTTACGCCTACTATGAGACTTTCAACAATTTCTTAGTTTTATGGTGTAACAGCTGATTTGAAATGAGACTCAACCTTTGACTGGGTTTTAAAGTACTGGGCATTGTTTGGGCTTACTTGTTGAAGTTTTATGTTTTATTTATTTCAGATGATGTTGAGATAGTGTTTATGTTAGTATATTGTAATAACACGTTTGAGTTTTTAAACTTTAGATCCCCAATTTTGGTCCTAACTTTATATCAGTTGGTGGTTTCATATGTATCATGTTATTGTTTTGTTAAATAAATTGACTTAGGTTTTAGGAATTAATGCCAAAAAGGCTTGATATTAAAAAAAAGTAAACCTCATGAAAAATTAAGTAAAATTATAAGGACAAACAAATTAATTTTCTCTAAATTAAAAATCATAATACTTTTTTTTCCTAGAGGTAGTTAGTCCCCCAATAAAACTACCCTTACCAAATATAGCAACCGAATCATTAGCAACTGAGGAAGAACATTGTCAAATTTGAAACCTCCAAATTAAATTAAGATAACGAGTAGTTAGCAATTGTATGGATTGATACACACACACACGCATATAAAGCTAATTTAATTTGGTAGATTTATACACAAACTCTATTACTTTTGTTTGAAAGAGTTGTCCGCAAATTAATGTGGCACTCACATGTTACGATTTATTTCACTTTCGTTTAATTTATTACTTATTATTTTATGCATATGAAGCACATATAAAAAAGTATGAAATGAGGCAGTACAAGAAATTAATAATTAGATCAACAATTTGTCTGAAGCAGGAAGGCTAAAATTTTGAGAGCAAGAAGGGTAGATATGTCAGTTTCAGTAGTTAATCACATAAAAAATCTATTCATGCAAGAAAAGCCAAACTGAAAGTAAATATATTACAGTATATATTAAACCTACCTGGCATCTAACTTTCTTTACCTGTACCACGTATCTCAGCAAACATCCACTTTAATCAAATATACCACAAGATTCATTATTAGTAATTACAGAATATATGAAAACATGTTTGTTGATAATAATACACACTACCTCATTCTCAAGTAAAGAATTAAAAAAACTACTAGTTTAAATAAGAAATTGTGATTCATTATCCAATTTCAAGTGAAAATTAAAGGCCTATATACGATATTTGGGGGAATTTCTACTAGGTCGTTGCTCAAATAAGAATTGATAAAATTAACTTTTTTAACAGTATTTAGTATTTTTTGAAAAACATTAGTTGTGTAATGAATATATTAAAATGCACAAAAAATTATTTTGCATTTCATAATTAATTATGTTATAATTAGAAAATATGCTGTTCCTCAAAATATAAGTTATTCGCTCCATTCTAACCAAACAAGCGATATATATATATTCCATTGTTGATGACTTGATGCCACAATCATATGCTATACACTTCGCATGAAAAATCCAAGAAAGATGGAAGACTCTGAGAAACAATATCCCTTACCCTCTCTTACACAGATTTTCGCTCTCTGCTCATTATTATTATGTTTTAGGGTTCAAAAAGGTGAAGCTTTGAAGAAGAATGTGTTAGGCATATATGTGTTTGGAGACTCCACAGTAGACCCAGGAAACAATAACTTCGTAAATACCCCTTTCAAGAGCAATTTTCCACCCTATGGCAGAGATTTTCCCAAACAGATTCCCACAGGAAGATTCACCAATGGAAAACTTGGCTCCGATTTTATTGGTATATAATATAATATATATTTATAATTAGGCCTTGGCTCGCTTGTTGTTTAGGTTTCTGTATTGTTGCTTGTTTTGTCGTTTGAAATGTGGGATTTTTCAGCATCATATATGGGCTTGAAAGAGTTAGTGCCTCCATATCTGGATCCAAAACTCAGCAACAAGGATCTTATTACAGGAGTTAGTTTTGCTTCTGCCGGCTCCGGTTTCGACCCACTTACACCAGCTATTACTGTATATCTCTCTCTCTCTCTCTCTGCTTCAATATCTTTGGGTTTTTAGGTCTGCAATGTCATTAAACATGTATGATTCTATAAATGGAGTTGGCATCGTTTCATAAAAATGGTGAAACAAATTATTACTCAGTATACTTCCATATAGTCAATGATCATTCATTTTGAGTACTTTGATAATCCTCGTTTTTCACATCCTAAATGTTTTTGTTGGATCCAAACTTTAGAAGTCAAATAGCTATTGCAAGTTATTAATTTTGGATTCTTTGACATGAACTTTGAAAACTAAATTTGTCATCTTTATTCAAATTTGCGGCAACACATAAAGAAACATGAAACTGTTTCAACTTTCAATTATGAAAATGAGTAATCATTTGGCTGATTTTGATTGTGTTCTTGCACGTGCATAATTAATTAATCGCAGAATGTGATTCCAATACCAAAGCAATTGGAATATTTCAAAGGATGCAAGAAGAGATTGGAGGGAGTGCTTGGGAATAAGCAAAGAGTTGAGCAACATTTGGAGGAGGCTGTGTTTTTCATTAGTGCTGGCACAAATGATTTCGTTGTTAATTATTTTACACTTTCAATACGGAGAAAGAGCTTCACCCTCTTGGCCTATCAGCAATTTGTGCTTCAAAATCTCATACAATTCATACAGGTAATTGCCTTCTACCATTTCATTCAATCAATAATCACACACAAACAATATTTGCATTATTGTAAAAATATCTCATCTCTAGCAAATTAAATATCTCTAATCTAACCATCAAAGTTTTTAGTTGAGATAATAAGCAGTCTCACCTTGTAATAAGAAAAATATAAGTTCGAATTTCGGAAAACATACTTGTTGGAAAGACAGAAAGCTCTTTGTGCTCAAAACTTTGAAAGAAAAAACCTTTAATCAAATAAAAATAAAATGATCTAATTATTGTCGCATGACATATTCATTACATGGCAATTGAAGACACAAGTATGGATGATTTCAAATTTTAAAATACAGGCTGGCAATATTTTATATATGTATGTATGTATGTATGTGTTAGTGGTGCTGTTAATGTTAGCCAGGAAACTTGTAATAAAGACCCTGCTCCACAACAACACCCCTTGAATACGCCAACCTGTAGTGACCTATATATGGCTAATATATACATCCAAACGAGGCTTTAAAAATTTGCATATTTTTTAATTCTTTATAAGTTTAATTAATCTAATTGCGAGGTGTGATGTTCGGTATTCATGTAAAGATTTTTCAGAAACTGTTTTTGTTTTTTTTGGGACACATTCAATTGAATATGCATGCGAGGAGTTAGGTGTTCATATAAGGATGGTTCATAAACTGCTTCTGTTTTCTTTTTATATATATATGGTCCATAGAAATGAATTTAACATATGTCGGGGGTTCACACACCCACATATATGTATATATATTGATATATATATCACTTCTTTCCTTAGTATAAGTCACCTCTAACCTCTTTACTAATTAGACCCAAGGAGAGGTGGTCAAGTTATTAAATCTTTTTCAAAATGTATCCTTATTTTGAGAAGCCAAACACGCGCGCGCAGAGAGAGAGAGATTGCATCAAATTTTAAATAGGAGCAATCTTTATAAAAAAAAATTAATCAATGCCCCATATTGTGACTTATAATAAGAATCACACATTCCTTCTAAAAAATGATTTACAATACGTACTAGCTAGTGGTAGTCATATGCAGTACTCCTCTAGTACCCACATTTAGTTCAAATTGAATTATAAAGTGAGTCTTATAATTATAACCGGATGGAGTAATTATTTTTTATTGAATGTGACTTGAGAGGCATGCATTAAATTATGCAGAACTTATGGGCAGAAGGAGGCAGAAAATTTCTGGTGGCTGGGTTACCTCCGATAGGATGTTTGCCTGTAATGATAACCTTAAACTCTGATAATGTCTCTGTGGGACGAAGTTGTATGGACAAGTATTCGTCTGCTGCAAGAAATTACAACCTTATGCTTCAACAAGAGCTACGTTCGATGCAACTCAACATGTCTAATTATGGTCTTAAGATCTCTTACATCGATATTTATGGTCCCCTCGACAATATGATTCATGCGCATGACAGTTTTGGTAAGCACAATATCACTACCATTATTATTAGTCCTTTGCTTTTGAAAATCGTTGGTTTTTTTTCCCTTTCTTAATTAATTAGCTTGTTAATTTTTATTATTTGAAATTCGTTGGTTTTTTATTTTTTTCCATTTCTTAATTAACTAGCTTGTTAATGTTTATTATTTGAAATTAACAATACAGAAGAAATTGATTTCCAAAGACCTAATATTAGTTTAATTGGTGTAAGGATACAATGCAACTCATATATCACTATATAAAATGTGACAACTTTGTTTCACAATAATTTGTAAATATGTCTTTATAAATGCTTGAGGTATTTATTGATCTAATTAATCATATAAAACGCTTCAAGCATATTTGAATATTTGTTGCTGAAAGCGATATTGGGGGGGGGGGGGGGGAAACTCAATAAGAATAAGATAATAGCCCATCACATAATAATAATATAAAATTGGCCCATGCAGGTCTCCAACCTGCGACCTTCACGTTATTAGCACAATGTTTTAACCAACTGAGCTAATAGGCCTATTGGTTTTATGGGGACTTAATTATAAAATGTTTATTTTAAGAAAAGAAACCTTCAATCTACAAGCATTGGAAAGTTTGAAGCTTGGGTAGAACAACTCAATTTAACAAAAGCAACCAAGCCGGTATTCAATAAAAAATTAAGTTTACAAAAATGGATTAAGGCTTCCGAATTTTATTTTATTTTTTTTGGAAAAAGATTGATATTTCAATAAGAACTAAAATTTATAGTTTAACAGAAAGTAGGCATATATACATTTCTATATATTATACTTTTGGTCCTAAATGTATGAACTAATCGGAGATTAACTATTGATACTAAATGTAGGACATCAATCTAATTTACCTCCTATATTTATCATTTCCCCCTTAACTACCATGTTCATACTCTCTCAACAATAGTAGCAATCCAATTCAAATACTTGCTAGACATTTGTTACACAAGATTACTTTAGGAAGATCATGTTATATTGTTACAATTAAATAATTTGTCTAACTTCCTTAATCTACTCAAATTAGTTAAATAGTTATTACATTATGTTGAACAATGTTTATCTTTTATATATGTGATGGATATATAACTCTATGTTGAACAATGTTGTGGTGGTAGGATTTGAAGAGGTTGAAAGTGGCTGTTGTGGAAGTGGATACTTTGAAGCAGGATTTCTTTGCAATAAATATTCTAAAGTGTGTTCGGATCCTTCAAAGTATTTATTTTGGGATTCAATACATCCCTCCCAAAAGGCATACCATTCCCTCTTCTTGGCTGCTCGTCCTCCAATCGATGCCCTTATTAATCAATGAATAATAGTATTCATTTTTATATTATTACAGTATATTGTGATATTGTTGAACTTATTTAAAGTTTAATGAAAGTGCTGAACTTATTTAAAGTTTTGGAATGATATATGTTGTGGGATATTTACTGGATCAAGAAGCCATTATTACGACTACTGTTCAAACTAATTGATAAATTTGAAATTTGATAAATGAAAAACATTCATAATCTTCAATTATTATGATACAAAATAAACTGGGAGAAAAATGTACTGTGTGTATATTATTGATAGGTATGTCTATATATACAAAATGTATCAACTAACAATAGTGTAACTGTACAACAAATACTAATCTTGCAAAAGAAATTAGTTACAACAATAATCTTGTTTTTCCCTTGACACCTGGGGGGGAGTTGGAGCATAGATATTTGTCATACCCAACTTGAAAATAAGTTCATGAAATCGTGCTGAATGTTAGGGCTTGGTGAAGACATCAACAAGTTGATCTAAAGACCGAACGGGGAGAAGATGAATGATTTTTGCTTGAAGCTTCTCTCTGACTAGCTAGGTGACAATCTAATTCAATGTGTTTAGTCCTTTTATGAAAATTTGGATTAGCTGCTATTTGAATGGTAGACTGATTATCACAATAGATAAGAGCTGGATCAATATGAGAGATATGAAAATCAGTTAGGAGATAAAGAATCCATTGAGCTTCATATGTAGTAGCATCGAGAGCCTGATATTCAGCCTTAGAAGAAGACTTAGACACATTGGCTTGCTTCTTGGCTTTCCATGAGACAAGAGAAGAGCCTAGAAAGATGGCAAAACCTGTGACAGATTGCCTAGAATCAACAAAGCCAACCCAATCAGAATCACTAAAATATCACAGCTGTAAATAAGAAGAAGAAGATAGAAATAAACCAGCACCAGGAGATGATGTAAGATAACGCAAGGTGTATGTGATGAGCAGCCTGAAGATGAATATCTCGAGGATCAGACATAAATTGGTTGAGTTGTTGAGTAGGAAAAATCAGATCTGACTGAGTAGTGGTCAAGTATTATAGGCAACCAATGAAACGACAATAAGCTTGAGGATCACTTAAACGGGTGCCTTGATGTTGAGAAAGTTTTAAATGTGGATCCATAAGAGTAGTAGAGGCCTTACATGCTAAGTAACCAGAATCTTCAAGAAATTCAAGAGCAAACTTTCGTTGAGAAAGGAAAATACCATCTTTAGATCTAGCTAACTCAAGACCAAGAAAATAATGTAATTCACCAAGATTTTTTAATGGTAAAAGCTTAGTCTAGTTGTCACTTGACATGGTTAATCTTAGAAATATCATTTCCAACAAGGACAATGTAAGACCTCGCTTCATTATTGATACTGCTCAGAGTAGCACTTGCGTAGTTCAGTAGGCACATAGAAATAGTACAAATATACTGATATTATTGAAATAATATTGCTTTTTTATATACATGCATTCCCCATAGGGATCTACAGAATAATACAGACTTTAAATTAAATACAAGGTTGTCAGATAACCAACACCTCCTCTTGTATTAGCCCGGAACCTTCCATCGCCGGTAATTACGATTATGCCTTTTGAGCTACTGTCTTCTACTAGAACCTTTACATGTTTATAGAAAGAGCGACATTTGGGGAAATCTCAGTAGTAACATGCTTTCAAACATATAGAATAAGAAAATAGATATGTAATATCATATCATGTAAGATGATCAAAATTATGTGTACACTTGTCCAAGGCCAAATGACATATTTACACCTTAGTCTACTTGGTGCCCTTATTGAGTCCCTGACCAAAACATGGCAGTTTGGTGTGTCTAAGACACTAGCTCATGGTACAATGAATGATATATACAAATATAATAGGAATCACATAGTATATATAAGAAGAATTTACTACCTGGAACGTGCCTTTTCCTTGCCTGTCAATCGGTCCAGCTCCGTCTTCGGCTCTGGCTATTAGTATATCCTAAAATTACAAATTTAGGATAAATGAGTTATTATTTATTCATAACTCATTCTAAACTCATTGTGTTGGTTATCTTGACTCAAAAGTGAAAAATTACCAAAATACCCCTGGGGACTCGATCTACGCGTCTTTGTACCCGGTCAAATTGTACCTTACCAAAAATTATGACTCGGGCTAATCCTACACAATTTCTCATGTAGAATCCATTTTTTGACCTCAGATTGGTCAAACGCAGGCCCAAATTATGGTTTTACCCTTGACAACCCCTAACTTAGGGTTTTAAAGGTAATTTGGTTATTTCACATTCTAAGACTTTTCTCACTTCGCAATCTACATGAACCCTACATAATTTTCCCTTATAAACTCAATGAAACCATCAAATTGACGAAATTCTAGACCAAACAGGACGAAAATGCACCTGGGCCAAATCTAGAAAATTAAGGAAAAATGTTGTTTCCTTGATTTCAATCCATAAACCTCCTTCTTTTCACCTCTAATGACTTGTTTTATCACTTAAACACTAATTGAACATGATTTGGGGAAATTTTAGCAGCATTTTCCCTTAGAGTTTCATCTTCCCAATTTTACAAAACCAATCAAAACCAAGCCAAATTCAAGAACAACAATTACAACAACATCTTATAACACAAGAGATTCAAATTTATGAGATTACCTCTTGATTGTACCACTTTATCTCTCTAGAAAGCCTCTGCCCTCTCTCTCTTCTCTCTTGATTTAGCTTGAAAAACATGAATTTCAAGAAGAAGAAGAGGTTAGAGGAAGTTCTAAGTGGTTTAGAAGGCATAAGCACTTGATTTACATGCTCTTACCTTGAGTTTCTAGCTCTTGAAACCCTAGAGCCCTCTTGGTGTTCTTGAGCTCTTCAAGCTCATCTCTCTCTCTTGCTTTGGTGTGTTGCCCGAAAATGAAGTCTTCAAAATATCACTCTTGCTTTATGTTTTAATATTGTTTTATGTAAATTGCCATGTGTCCCTTTTTAATTGCCATCATCTTTTTCTCTTCCTTTTATTTCATTTGACCAAAAATGATGAAGAGGAATGAGATATTAACTTGTCAAAATATCTCTCCTCTTACATCTTTAATTACTATTATTCTATGGCAATTTTACCAAGGGAAACTTTTACTTGGCTATTAGAGCCGGGAAAACAGGCCGAGCCCGTCGGGCCGGCCCGTTTAGGCCCTGAATTTACAAGGGCCGGGCTTGAGAATTTTGCTTAAAAAGTAAACGCGGGCCTAAAAGGGCCAGCCCTGTAGGGCCGAGGGCCTAAAAGGGCCGGCCCTTTAGGCCCTGATATATTTTTTATTTTTAAAAATTATTTATATAATAATAATATTATTGATATTTTATATTTTGTTAATGATGTTGAAAATATTTAGTTGTTATTATCTTTTTTAAAATTAAGTTTCATAAGAATATTTTGTATTAAGAATCATAAAAATAAAAAATTTATAAAATATATTTCTTATTTTATAAGAAAAATACGTTAGATATTTCTTATTTACTCTAAAGTTTCACATATGATGGTAATTTACTAATTTATTTGTATTTTATGTTTTTTATAGAGTTATTTGTCATTTTAGATTATTCTTTGTTGTAGATAAAGATTATGAATATATTCATAATTTGGGAGAAGAAATTCTTGATATTTTTACCCTCAAGTAGAGCCTACTACTCAAACTGAAGCACAATCAAATTTTCTTGAAATTGATGATAGTGGTGAAGAAGATGAAAATGATAGTCGTCATACTCATGTTGCTTAGAGTATTTAACTTCTTGCCTTCTTATACTTTTGTGCGTATTGTGAATTATTTGTGGATACTATTTTTTTACCTTTGAATATGAATTAGTAACAGTATTTGTTTTATTGCATGAGGCGTGTAGACATGTAGTTAAATCTTGTGTAAATAGCTTCAAGCCCTGCAGGCCGGCCCTGTCCCTCATGCTCTCGGGCCGGGCTTTGAAAAACAGAAATTTTTCTTACCTCGGGCCCTGTAAGGCCGGCCCTTTTAGACCCTGGCCCGTCAAGGGCCAGCCCTGTAGGGTCAGGCCGGCCCTGATTCCCAGCTCTATTGGCTATGGGTATTTCTTCCTTGAATAAATGTCGACCAAGTAATTATTCCCTCTTGCTTTTCTTTAATTGGACGAAAGGTTGGCTCTTGGAAGTGCTAATGAGCCTCTTGAATTATTAACATTCATTTCCTTGCATGATATTAATTTATTGCCAATTAGCATGAGATATTTGACCAAAGTCATCACCTTTCTAAACTTGGTCAAACATGCCTCCTTTTTACTTTAATTTGAGCCAAGTAATTTCTTTTTCTTTTACTTCACTTGTTTGGCCGAAACATCAAGGGGAAAAACAAATAATCAAATGCCTTTATCTCTTCTTGCTTTATGGCATATTGTTGTTGAATGGAAAATTAAAACGTTTCCCCTTCTCTTGGTTAAGAATTTTCCCCCTTCTTAAATAAATATGCACCAAGTAAATTGATTCCTCTTTCTCTTGCCATTTTGACCGAAATATCTCCCAATTAAAGGAAAAAATAATTGCTTCTTATTTTATTGCTCAAATGACCATTTTGCCCATACATTTATTTCAATTTTTCGCACTTGGTGAAAAACTTAACAGAATTTTCATTAAACTTTGAAAATTTATATCTAATTGTATA
The DNA here is from genome assembly GCA_037074505.1 of Albizia julibrissin. Taxonomy (NCBI): domain Eukaryota; kingdom Viridiplantae; phylum Streptophyta; class Magnoliopsida; order Fabales; family Fabaceae; genus Albizia; species Albizia julibrissin. Next base: position 21,214,724 of record CM073480.1, on the reverse strand, counting down.
GACATCCAATTGGGGTGGTTTTAAAAGATATGTGACCCTTATTAAGTCTATTTTTAAGAAAAAAAAATATAATTTAGCCAATTGGAAGCTTAACATTCCCAGAATTATTATTTTTGGATGTTGCTACTGAAAATTTCCAGTTTTATTGGGCTAACTTCAAAAATATATATCTCTTTGTGTACAAATCCAAATAACTTATATAACCTATCAAATTAAATCTTGATAAATCTACTTTCATTCTGGAAAGTTTCAGAATTTTTAGACATCATTTGTATATTGAAAAATGTCACACAATCATGACTGTCATATGGAGAAACACACTGGCAGCAAATGTCATTTGTGTTCTCAATATAGTGTTGTTGTGTGACCACTCATTGCCTTATTTTGTCACTTAATACGCTCTTTAATGCACCATTTTATTTCCCTTTGATGCCACTAAAGGTATAAAGAATTGTAGGGAATAAAATTATGTTTACCTGGGACACTTCCTAAACCGGGACTTAGTAGTCCATTTGTTTCAAGCTTATTCTCAAGCCTCTAGTCCCAAAATTTAGGGTGTTACAGACAATATCATCAACAGAAATGAATACAACAGTAAATGAGGAAGAAGAAGACTTAAGAAACAAGGAATGATCAAAGGAAGACTGAGAATAATCATAAGATAATAAAGCTGTTGAAAGCTTGGAATACCATTTTCTGCTAGCCTGTTTTAAACCATAAATGGACTTATGTAATTTGCAAACTAGATTATGTGTAAAACTAGGAGGGAGATCCATAGAGACTTCTTCATTTAAATCACCATGCAAAAATGCATTATTAGCATCTAATTGATGTAAAAATCATCCTTTAGCAATAACAATGGAAAAAAGTAAACCAAGAGTTGTCATTTCAATCTACTTTGTCTTTGATAGGTAAGAAAAGAAAAACTATTTTGTCTCATAAATTTATAAATTTATAAATTAACCTATTGACTGAATATATTAAGGGGGTTTCAAATTTTTCATCAATGGATAATTCCAATGCAAGTAATTAAATGGAAGAAGAATGTCTCCATGACCTCCCACTCTATTTTCTCTCCATTAAATGTCTCTATCATTAAATTAAGATTCAATGGTTGAGATTTATTCTGTAAAATGATGATGATAAATAAATAAATAAATCTATCCTTTCAAATTTCATATGAATAGTTTACCATGATAGGTTTTTATTATATTTAATATTATAATAACATTTTTCATAGTATTAAATAACAACTATTGAAACTTAATCGGGAGACATTTAATAGAGATAGATTAATGGAGACATTCCTCTCCTATAATTAAAGAAGGTATGTTATAGAAAACAATACACATTTTTTACAAATAATTTATTTAGTTAGTTTTCATAACTTTTGTAAATTAGATATCTAAGATTCTATGTTAAAAACTGGAGGAAATATATATATTCAATGATATGTGTTCCTTTCGTAGATGTATTAATTGTTTACAAAGAGATACAAAAAGTAAAACATTTTGATCAATCACTGTTAGGTTGAAAGATACATGTGAGGGATCAAAACGTATATTATGGATAAAAAGCTCTCTCTCTCTCTCTCTCTCTCTAACACAACACACAGATAAAGCTTTCTCCTAATTAGGGTCTGATCTAGCTCAAGTACGGGCTAGTTAGTTATACCAATGCAAAATGATTTGTCATTAAAAAAGACTTAAGCATGTGAATCAGCCAATATTATACTAGTTCTGATGTTAAATATAAGACCTAATTAATTTTTTTGGAAAATTAAAAAAGTTAATTAAATTACTTTAAATTATTCATATTTATCGGTTTTTTCTCCTAACTAATTTGTCTAATTTATAAACTGATATATAATGCAGTCATACATAACATATAATATAATTAAATAACTTATTTAGCTTCCTTAATCTCTTTAAAAAAAGTTAACTAGATTTTATATTTAGGACCAAAGGTAGTAATTATAATGGATGCAAATGGGTTACGAGAAATATTTTATTAGTAAGTTAACAAAGAATGGTTTTTTTTAATAGCCCTTTGGGACACCCAGTGTTTGACAATTTTTATGGATCCTATTACCAAGTATCCGAGTTGTAACATCCCAAAATTTAATAAAAGGATTAATTTATAGGGACTAGATAGTAAGTTAAATTATGGAACCTACAAAATTGAAGGAAACTTAAATTAGACAAAGGGAAAAATTAAGACATAGTATGTGTAATTAATAGGATAAAACTAGACCTGTATGTATATTAAAACACACACCCAAAACTCACGGACATTACACACACACTTGTCATAGGTTCCATCATTAAGAAACACATGTTCCATACACATACTCACACACACATCCTCCTTTAGACAAGCAACCACGTACTCCTCATCTTTCTCTTCTCATTCAGACAACACACACACATACTCATTTGCCTATTCATTTAAAACACTCATTTACCTATCCATTGACTTCACCATTAGTTCTTCATTCGACCAAGCAGCTGAAGAAACAGAAAAGAAAAACACAAAAAAACAGAGAAAGAGAGATACATGAGTGAGAGAGAGCAAAACGAAGGAAGAAGAGAAACAAGGAAGCTTCAAACTTCACATACAACATCATAAAAATGTTTAGGTAAGTCTCCTATACTTTTATCTTGGATTTCCATTGGATTAGAGGCTGTTTTGAGTGGTTTTTTTGGGTTGTTTTGCTACTGGAAGTGATGAAATTGACTAGAAAGTTTCTGTCACAAAAACCAGAAATTATGTCAATTTTAAGTGCGATTTTTTGGTCTCTTTGCTTCTGTAAACAAGTTTCAAACACAAGGAACATGTTTAAGAGTATGTAGAGTCAAAAGCTTTTAGATTGGAGTCCAAAACCATGGTTGTATGTTAGTTTTCTCAACTCTGTTTTGTTCACCGGAAAACAGAGTTTTTTCCAGAAAGTTGTAGAAGCTTAAACATAGGATATAGATGGATTTTTTATCTGGTTCTTTTTCCTATGAAAATTTTAGGCTGTGTAGTAGGAGTTAGAATCAATAAGAGCACAATTTGGAGTCAAAATGAGTGAGTTATTGAGTTTTAAACTCAGACTATCAAAACTGACGTTTTAGGAGATAGTTCATTTTGTGTTAAGCTTTGACCAACCAAATCATATCCAATATTTATGAAATTTTACATGGAGATAGTAGACATATCAAGCTTTAAAATGAGTCATAGAATGCATTATATGGATATCTTTAGAGGGAGTTATGAGTTTTGATATATAGGTCCAGAAACAGATGAAATTCTAGAAGTCTAGATTCTAGCAATTAGTTTCGTGGTGTTTTTGAATAATGTAATCTTGTCCAATAGCTATGAAACTTTCCAGAACGAAAGTAAATATTCTAAGCCTTAATTTGATATATACATTACAAAAAAATGACTTTTAGCGACGACATTTTGCGGCAACTTTTAATATCGCCGCTGAAAGTCTAACTTTCAGCAGCGATAAAAGTGTTGCCGCTAAAAGTATAGATTTTCGGCCACGATACTTTTGTCGCCGCTGAAAGTGTTACAATCGGTGGCGACATTATATTGTCGCCACTGAATACCAATTTGTAAAATCCTTTCCTTAATACTGTAAAATCCTATTATTATAACTCAATTCTCTAACAGTCTACCATGGTAGAAAATATTACAGCTCATCTTTTAAAAACTTAACCATGGTAGAAAAAGAGTTCAACTAACCGTTTGAAAACTCTACCATGGTTTATAAAATTTACCATGGAAAATAAAATCATTTTTTTCTTGCTGAATAATATCTCATCAGATATTAAAATATCCTTATCAGATTAAATTGTGGATCCACAAGTTTAGAACACATCATAAGCCATACATGCCTTCTAACATCATCAGAAGCAATAATATATCAAGTTCTCATAAATATATCAAAGTATGCAAGATGAGCCCTAATGTGGCATTATACAATAATCCAACATATATTAAAAAGATGGAAGCACTACTTTTATCAGAAGTAGTTTAAGCTTCCGGAGTCTTCCCTGATGGACCCGCACGATAACTATCACCTGGAAAAATGTTAAATCAACGGGGTGAGACAAAAGCCTCAGTAACCAGCAATCCATCTCATCGGGCATACAAGTATGTGCCCGTGAGGTGCCAAGTGGCCGGGACAGTTATACAAGTATAATATTATTAAAATATCACTTGTCCATACGAATAATTTCATAATAATTTATTTTCTTTCCTCCCTTATTTCCTCTCCACCTTATTTCCTCTGACTGAACCCATGGACTAGTACTCACCCATATGACTGGTAGCTAACTCAACAAGCTCACCGATCAAGTGATATGGATCGGCCAAAATCCACAGAGCACAAGACCGGACCATGGGTTCCCCCTCTGAATACATTAGTGGGGTGTCATAGCCCTATGGAATACAAATGGGCCAAAGGACTAACCAGTGTACACCTGGATGTCCACCACCTTATTTCCTCTTTTGTACAAGAATTCACCCCCTTATTTCCTCTTTGAGTAACCTCCCATTAATTTCACATCTACCACCCCCTATCTTATCCATATTATGTGATTATGACATGTCATTATCATTTCATAATTATCAAAAAGGATCTTTCCAATCTCATAAATAAATACCAACTCATATAATGTAATATTGCTAGTCATTTTCTCCATGAAAATAAGTCCCACAAGACAATTTCATTAATCACATATTTTCCAAAACCACATCACATATCAATAGCCAAATTTATAAATTTGGATAATTAAAATCACTCACAAACATCATACAAGCATGCACAACAAGAGGAAAGTGGTTACCTCTCGCCAAAGCTATTTATTACCACACTGCTCCTAATCCAAGAGCTCAAGTAAATGCCAAAATCAATCTACCATAATCAATTTACCACCTATTAATAATTGAAAGGAGGGGGAGTTGGTATTCCCTCTTCCTTTTAAATACCGCATAAGGTGTGGTATTAAAAGGAAGAGGTTCGAGGACACTACCTGGGGGTAAGTAGTTCCTAACATGAGACCTGGTACCATTGAGCTAGACTAGCTCAATGGTACCAGGTCTCATGTTAGGAACTACTTACCCCCAGGTAGTGTCCTCGAGACCTAGGGAGGCTCGCTTCGGCGATAATTCCGCAGGGGGCAAAGTGAGCCTGGGATTGCGAGTAAAGACGCAAGTCCCCGGTCAGTGAGGAACCCGGCTGAGTAAAGACAATCCGGGAGAAGCTGTGCCGTTACATAAAAAGGACTTTTAGCGGCGACAATAGTGTCACCACTGAAAGTATAGACTTTCAGCGGCAACATATTTTGTCGCCACTAAAGGTATAACTTTCAGCGGCGACTCTCTTGTGTCACCGCCGAAGTAGTGTTTCAGTGGCACCTTTAAGGTCGCTGCTGAAAGTCTTATTTATAATTTTTTCAAAATTTTAGTTTTTTCAAAAACTTATTATATTTATGCAATAGATATGTTTATTGATATAATTTCTTATAAAAAAATAGAGCAAACATGTTTTTCTCTAAGACAGCCTTTTTATAGTTTGTATGATAGGGAGAGAGTGAAAGTGAAAAATAATAAAAAATATTTATAATAAAATTAAAATTAAAAAAAACATATTATAAAAATTTAGAAATAATCTTTCAAAAATAATTAAATAATTATTTTAAAATGAAAAGAATTCCAAGTGAGAAATATGTGTGTGTGTGTAATCTAATGTATAATTAACTTTCTTTCTTGAGCTATTTATATATGTAAATATATTTTATTATTTATTTATAAAAATTATATTTTAAACCATTTATCATTTATTAATATATTAATAGAACATTTTAAATGAAAAATATATTATATTAATTATATTATATTATTTATATCCATATTTTAATTTAAAAAAATGTTTTAGGTATTATATTAATATATAAATTAATGCACACACATATATTAATATTATATATATTTGTATTAATATTAATAAAATTTATCAAAAATATATATTAGTAAAGATTTAATATATTATAAATAATACATGTGTGTGTGAGAGATGTTATATACATATGTATATATGTATGTGTGTGTGTGTGTGTGTGTGTGTAATTTTTGCAATAAAGGATGCCAATTCATCCTAGCTCACATAGTTAGGAGCTTCCCTCTTTGACAAGGAGGTCCCAAGTTCGAACCCAGCTGAAGCACTTGTGGGAGAAAAATATTGGTGGGTGATGTGGCGCGATGTGAAAGGGCGAGTGACGTGGATGGTGGAAGATGACAAGTGGACAAGGTAGGTGAGAGGTGAGGTGACAAGTGTATAGCTGACATGGAATTTTTTAAAAATAAATTTAATGCACTTTCAGCGGCGACTTTTGTTGCAGCTGAAAGTTGACTTTTGGGGGCGACATTATATGTTGCCACTAAAGCTAACCTTCAGCGATGACACTAAAGTCACCGCTAAAGGGTGACTTTCAGTGGCAACATTGATTGTCGCCACAAAAGCTACCTTTCAGCAGCGACAAATTTTATCACCGCTAATAGTATCAGCGACAGTTGTATCAGCAACGACTAGGCGGCGATAAAATGTCGCCACTGAAAACCTTCAGTGGCGACTTTTTGACTTTCAGCGGTGACAAAAGTCGCCGCTGAAAGTCAAATTTTTTGTAGTGATAGTTTGTGTTATTTGGATCAATATATTGAGAGATATGAATTTTTGAAGTTAGTTGCTGTCAGAATATGTTTTTGGAAGTCAAATTGGTTGTGTCGAAATTTTGAAAACTCAAACCTTGACCAACAATTGTGAAACTTTCCAGATTCAAAGTAGACATTCAAATATTTAAATATATAGATAGTTTGTAATTTTTGGATAAGTACATTATGATATATGGATTTTCAAAGTTGTGCTCTATTTCTAGAAAATAATTTAGAACAGTTTCATTTCATGAAATTTTGGGAGCAATATGGTGAAACTGAGCAGGGTTTGATATTTTTTCATGAAAATATATTTCGATAGCTTCATTTAGGATTTGGAATTAGTTAACTGATATTTTTATTTTTCTAGAATTAGTTATGATTTTTCAAAGTTAACTGAAAAATCTACCAATTTGCTAAAAAACAATAAAATTACACTATGCAAAATTGTATTATGTAGAAACCATTGAAACTGAGATAACCAGTAGAATATGATTAAAGGAAGTAGTCATGTAAGTAATAACCAATTACTTGTTACCTTTAATTTATAGAAATTGGTAATAGCTGAGCCGGAGAAAAAGTTTTGGATAAACATTTGGATTGAAAAAGGACCCAGGTAGTAACTCTTTCTTTCATACACTATGTGATTATCTATATGCTTTGTGTATGCCATTTTCTGTAACATGATAGTGCCTGGGGCACATTACCTAGTTGTGGTCTGGGACCCAACTGAGGTACACCAGTTAAGCCAAGGATCCAAACATGTCGTTTGGTCTTGGACAGTATGCATACAACACGAGTTAGCATTTTACATATCATGGCGCATTGCATATTTATTTATTGATTTTTAAATGATTGATTGTATGTTACTACTGAGATTCATTCGAATCTCACCCTTTTTCAACATTTAAAAATATTCCAGCAGAAGGTAGCGGCTCTAAGGGAAAAACTGTAAATACCAGCAATTAAAGGTCCGGTTTAGAGGGAGTGCAATTGGTTATCTTTAGTTATAAGTTTGATTTATTTTAAAATTTGTATATATTTTTCAAACTCTATGAAGATTCATGTATTGTAGACAAGTACTTATTATCAGTATATTTCACTATTTCTGTATGCCCTCTGAACTATGCATTTATTATTCTACAAATATCAAAATGTTATGGGGTTTAGCACAAGCAATTGGCTAATCTAAATTAAGGCCTTGCGATTAGGATACCTTTCCCAAGGATCATTTTGAATAAAGTTAGATTCAAACCCAATTCGCCCACTTTGTAGTTTAGCTTATCCACCATTAAACCAAACACTGTCAATTTTGATTATGTGAAATTTATATGGTTTTCATATGACAAAAGAAACCATTTATATTTGCCACATCATATACATTATCGGCGTGTGTGTGTATCTGAGATGTTTTTTTCCTTCTTATGATTATTTATAATACATTATGATTGGCAATATCATGCAAACAAAACAAAACAAAAATTAAGTATGCGATTATGTTAAGCGATAAACAACTCAACACTTTTTTAAGTAGTGATTTACGAGTCTTATAGATTAAAAAAGAAAACCATGCATGTATATAGGGAGAACTTCCCTCATTAATGTCTAATCTAAGTCAAAATTAGATTAGCTAGTAGTATTACATATAATTATTTTATTTTGTTACAAAAAATAGATATAGACTTCACTAGAACAGGTAATATAGGCTCAACCCGCGTGCCCGTGAGTTAGGGCAGGGTTTCCCAACCTACAATAAAGTAGGCCACACAGGCCCACACCGCAACTTACGAGTCAAACAGTGGTTGGATGGTTGATCTGCAAATTTTTTTTTTCATATAATAATTTCATAAAATCTATAAGTTGTCCACTTCCATCTTGGTACCTCCCAATTCAAAGAGAAAAAATCTTAGTCTCTTCCCTTCTTCTTTAAACAAAATTATTATATCTTGGTTGCTTGAAGATGATTTTATATTTTTTTTTGTTTATAAACTTTGACAAATTTGATAACTTTATCTCTTAAATAGTGGATTATGCTTTTAAATTTTTATAAGAGGAATGATTGATGTTAGGAAGGTAAATTTAATGACTCATATATATGTGTCTCGTACTTTCAGTTGTCTTTAAAAAATATAAAATTATTTTTTTAAAAAAGAAAAATGTGGGCTCACGGGCTGGCCTACAACTCGCATAGTACAGTTTAAGGTTGGCATTTTACTAGCTCGTAAAAATACAAACTGCACGGGCCTGCACCGCGTGGCCCATGGTTTGACCGCATTCCTAGCTCTAGACTTCACCAATATTATAATGGAATAAGAAAATTTCCAATCAAGCTATCTGACCTAGCTTTGATGACTAAGAGTTGAAGCCCTCCTAAATGTTAAAAAATAAAGGAAAATTAATATGTAAGTCCCTATAATTTAATTAGGTTCTAGTAGTTTCATAGGAATGATAAAAAGAAAAACTACTAGAACTTGATTAAAAATATGGTGAAACTATAAAGATCTGATAAAAAAAATGAACATTACAAGGACTTAGTTAAAAACTATACGAAACTATAGGGGAACCCATCATTGACAGAGAAGAGAAGAGATGAAACTATAGAGACTTGAAGGGCAAAAATCCAAATAAAAGAAGTGCAAGGAGGCGTAAAAGAAATCACAAAAGAGATGGCTTATGATTAGGAAGATGTTAGAAAATCTAAGTGTTAATCTCACAAAATTCTTGTCAACTTAGCACATTTAACTTTAGTTATTCATATATTTTGAGTGAATTTATAGATAAATGAGGATAAATGGGTAAAGGTAATGTGGCCAAGGGACATATGTGATAAAATGATATAAATTTTTTGTTTAAGTCCCTAAATTGTATTAAATTTACATCAACACTATTTTTTATAGATTTCATTGTGTTGATAGGTTAACATTTGAGCCACAAAGGAGTCATTAGAGGCACAAAAAGATGATCAACAAGTGGGAAAAGAGCTAAAGAAGTCAAAACACCATAGAAGAGCAAGAAAATGGTAAAGAAGGCCAAAAAGCTTCATATGGAAGCTTGGCCGTGGCCAATATCATGAAGGGAGTTTGGCAACGGCCAACCATATTTTGGCCACGGCCAAAATCCCTCCATAAACATTTTGGCCGCGGCCAACGCCCGAATTCTGCAGCTATGCATTTTGATTTAGAACGGATTTTGAGGGCTTATAAATACCAAAACCTAGAAGCAGAGATTCATTCTGGACTGCTAGGGTTTGGAGCTTAGAGACAATGCACTGCTAGGGTTTGGAGTTTGGAGGTGGAGATTGAGATAGATGTTGAAGATTTGAAGAGATTTGAGTTTCTCCTCTTGATTTTTCCTCTCCTTCTGCTGTCTTTCCCTCTTGTTCTGCTTTGTAACTGATTTATGCTCTGTTTCTCAAAGGTTTTATGAACATGTATAGTTAGAGTTTTATTATTTGGATTGTTTTGAACCCTTGTATGGATTAAGTACTCATTTCCCCTTTATATTTATGTTGAATGGTTGGTTTATGTTGATTTCACTCTGTTCTTAATGCTCTTTGTTGGTTGGCCACCAATGAGGCTGTTGGGTTCACTTGGTTGACGCCTGAGAAGGCTCAATTGAGTGTAAAACTTGAGTTTAATCATGTGGGAACTTGATGTTCGTGAATTGGATGGATGGTTTTGTTGGTGAGGTAGATATACACTTATTGACCCCGCATAGCCATATAGGTTCTGCAATGTATGCTGGGCTTAATTCTTCAGTTAAGAGACTAATGAACTAATTAAGCTAAACACCTGTTCAGAGACTTGAGAGAGCACTTACGGGTAAATTAGTGACCTTGGTTAGCATAATCTATCATTAAGAGCTTATGTTTTTGGGGATTTGAATGAGTACTTTTGAAATACAGGGGGGATAAACAATCCTAATAATTTCTACTGCATCCTTTCTAGTCCATGAATCACTTGTTTATATTTTCTTTTTAGTTTATAATTCTGTTTTCCTCCACCATGATAATTGTGTAACTCGAATTAGGTGAAAGTACGATAATCGATACTTGACCGAGTTTTGGAACCAAATCCTCACAAGAACGATACTTTACTTATCATTTTATTACTTGGTGCGACTTGTGCACTTACGGACAGTTGCAGACACTAAGCCACACGGTTGGCCAATAGATAAACCTAAACCACAGCGTCAAAAACGGAGGAATATATAAATTAATAACCAAGCAAAATGGTATTTTAATATTAATATATTTTAAACTTGCATGGTTGGTGAAACAAATTAAATTCAAAACTATCAGAACATGTATTTGAATCAATCATACTTATCTTAAAAACGTACCAAACAAATGTTTGATTCTGTCTCAATCGTTGTTTTTTCTTTTATAAAAAATGTAGCTCTAAAACATAGGTATTAGATATATTTTGATCTAAGACTACATCAATATAATTTCATGTTTGTGTGAGTTTGATGATTGCCCACTTATCTATCTTCTTTAAATTGATTTCTTACCAGAGGGTCTTTCAGTTTAACATGAATCTAATTTTTAACTATATCAAGATATTATTTTAAAAATCCCAAAATATTTGTTTGAAAATTAAAAGTTCTTTTTTTTTTTACATCTTAAGCCAGCCTTTCTTCTGGCTTTTATTTGTTATTGAGGCTTGTGTGTGAATAGATCATCCTCAAAATTTTTATCTGCCGTTCTGGTCTGCAAGGTTTGTATATGCTATCGGACCATAAAAGAAAAAAAAGGAAAAATTTCAATAAAATCTAGTTGAAAAATTCTAATTGAGGCCAATATTTTCAATAAATTCTTAATCAAGATAAGAATCTTAATTAGGGATTTTTAAAAGTTATTAAAAGTCTAGGATACTTGTCTCTAGTAAAAACAAAAGGTTAAAATATACTTTTAGTCCTTTAAGTTGGGACAAAGTTTCATTTTAGTCATTTTACTTTAAAAAGTGTTTTTAGTCCTTTTTTTTATTAACACCATTAACTTCCCTAATAGAAAAATGATGAGTTGGCAAATTTAAAATACTGACATATCTAAATTTTAATTCTTTAATATAATTACTTTTATATGTTAATTATAAAGCCAATTTTCTAAAAGGATATATCAGCATTTAAATTTACTGAATCGGCGTTATAAATCGTTAGTGAAATTAATGTTGTTAACTTAAAGGTACGTGATTTTAATTATTTTGACCAGATTTAATTTACAAATTCTTGTAGTCCTATATAAATTCCCATGTCTCTCATACTTGTTCTTTTTTAATGGTAAAATCCTATATAAAGTCACTTAAACTAAGAAAATTCTAAATTAGGTTGGTAAATTCAAAAAATCCTTAATTAAGTCATTAACTCAATTTGGGATTTCAAAATATGGGTAAAACTACTTTAGTACCCTCTCTTCCCTCTTAAAAGAGTTTTGTTGCTATATGACCTTATTACTCTATATATCAACATTAACATATAATAAAATAAAATATGATTTACTAAATCAAAGGAATTTTTTTATGTTCTAAAATGGTCATCAATAATAATTAAAGTAAAAAAAAGAAAGCATAACACGTCATGACAAATCATTGATATCAATTAAATGATTTAGTTAAAAAATCAATTAATTGATACTAGCAATACAAAACAAAATTAAATGTGAGTTTTTTTTTAAAAAAAATAATGTAGTTATTTTTATCAAGTGAGACAAAAAAACATAACACATACCAAATTCAATTTGCAAAAAATAATTGAAATAAAATTCACTTTTAGCAACTTTAATCTAAACAAACTCTAAATGATTTTTCCTAACACATAAATGTGTGTTTTTTAAAACATAATTTAGATAAGATTTCAATTTTTTAATCTTTTCATTCTTTAATATAAATTATTTGTTTCTAAAAAGAGGAGTGTATATTTGATATATTTCTAAGGACATGTTAACTAAAAAGATATTAAAATCTCCAAAAATGCTTTACATATTGAATTACAAAATTTTGGGGGGGGGGGGGAACTTTACACGTGTTAAAGGTGAAGCTCAGATAACTTGAATAATACTTGTAATATTATTAGCAAAATATGTTCTCTTACAAGACATTACATCTGACCCTTTACTAGTATACAAACAATCCCATATAGTCAACCTTGGGCCCAAGCCCAATTACAAGCATCCTAACTCTACAAGTCATGTTGAACAACACCCCCCTCAAGTTAGGAACCCTGTACTCGCATGTTCCTAACTTACACAAAATATATTGATGGAAAATAGGTTTTGTGGAAATATGAATTGCCATATTGCTATCACAAAACAATTTTACTGGTTTAACACAATACACATAAAGCTCCTCCATAAGACCAACAACCCAAGTTAATTCAGAAATTACCATCCGTAAAGCTCTATACTCAACTTCAGCCGAAGAGATTCAGACAATATTTTGTTTCTTGGACTTCCATCCGATAAAGGAACCTCCCAATCTGACCAAGAACCCGATGACTGATCTTCTTGTATCTACACAACTGGCATGGTATAAATCACAATGGCACTCCATGCTCGTCATACTTCTAGAAGAGAGGAAAACTCCATGTCCCAGGCAATTCTTTAGATACCTCACCAACCTTAAAGCATCTTTCATATGAGATTCCTTCGGCAATTGCATATATTGACTTAGCACCTGCACAGTAACAGAAATATTAGGCCTTGTCAACATTAAATACAATAACTTACCCATGGGTCTCTTATAAGGTATAGGATCATGAAAGAAATGATCATGTTTAGTCTCCTTAGCAGTGAGCTTGAGACTTTGCTCAAAAGGAGTAATGACCTCTTCTGTTGTTTGATCAACAAGTTCAGTGGCATACTTCCTTTCATTAAGAAGTATCCTTTGGTTAGATCTTAACACTTCATGGCCCAAGAAATATTTTAAGGGACCAAGATCCTAAATTTTGAATTTACTATGTAGGTATCATTTCACACCATTAATGGCATTAATGCTATTACCTATAATTATCAAATTGTCAACATATGCAAGGATAAACACTATACTAGAATCAATATGCCTTTGAAACAAAGCATCATATTTTCTTTGAGTAAAACCTCCCTTAATGAAAGATTGGGTCAATTATTTATTCCATTGCCTTGAGGCTTGCTTAAGCCCATATAATGACTTCTCTAGCTTACAAACCTTGAAATCGTTCCCCCTGCCCCCCTTTTGTTCAAAATACTGAGGCACAAACATATAGACCTCCTCATGGAGATCTCCTTCCAAAAAAGTATTATCTACGTCCATTTGACAAATTGACTAATTATTTACATTAACAAGTGTAAGAAAATCCTAATAGTAACTATCTCTACTACAGGGGAAATGTCTCGTAAAAGTTAATTCCTTCCTTCTGGTTATAACCTTTAGCTACTAAACAACAACAACAAAGCCTTTATCCCACTAGGTGGGGTTGGCTACATGGATCACACGGCGCCATTGTGCTTTGTCAAAAATAATAGATTTTGATATATTATTAATTAAAAGGTCTCTCTCTATGACCTCATTGAGTGTACGTTTCGGCCTTCCTCGACCTCGTTTAACAGGACTCCATACTGCTTGATCAACCCTTCTCACCGGAGCACTCAATGGCCTTCACTAAACATGTCCAAGCCACCTCAAATGATTTTCTACCATTTTTGCTTTAATAGGGGCCACTCCAACTCGTTCGCGTATATTAGTATTACGAATCTTGTCTTTTCTTGTATGACCACACATCCATCTCAACATCCTCATCTCAGCTACCCCCATTTTATGTTCATGTTGTCCTTTTAAAGCCTAACATTCACTACCATATAACATTACTGGTCTTATAGCAATGCGATAGAACTTTCCTTTTACCTTATTAGGGACTTTACGATCACAAATAACTCCAGTAGCTTTTCTCCATTTATACCATCCGGCTTAAATTCGATGATTGACATCTCCATCAATTTCACCATCTTGTTGTATAATTGATCCCAAATATCTAAATTTTTTCACTTGTGGGATGACTTGCCCTCCCAATTTAACTTCCACTTCTCTTTGGCCTTGTCTCTTATCAAACTTGCAATGCTTATATTCAGTTTTTCTCCTACTAAGACAAAAGCCCCTCAATTCCAAAGTGTCTTCATATCTCAAGTTTAGAGTTAATTTATTCCTTGGATTCAGCCAACAGAATTATATCATCTGTAAAAAGCATGCATTTTGGGATCTCCTTTTTTACAGGCTCAACTAGCACATCTATCACTAGATTGAACGAATAAGGACTCAAGGCTGATCCCTGATGTAGTCCAATCCTTATAGGAAAGTCCTTTGTAACACCTCCAGGCATTCTAACATTGGTTGTAACCCCCTCATACATGTCCTGAATGGCTTTGATATATGCAACCTTTACCCCCTTCCTTTCCAAGGCTTTCCAAAGTACATCTCTTGGTACCTGGTTGTCAGACCCCTTAATATTCTGATATTCGCTGAATAATAAATGCGTAGTTCAGATGGCAAACAGAAATAGTGAAACTATACTGATAATAAGTACTTACTGATATTACAGAAAATCCTCATATAGCTTGAAAAATATATACATAGTACAAAAGAAATAAATTCCACAACTAAAGATAATCAAATGTAACTACTGGCTAGGACCGGATCTTTAATCGCCAGTAATTACGGTTTTGCCCTTAGCCGCTATCCTCTGCTGGAATATTTTTAGATGTTGAAAAATGGTGAGATTCGAATGAATCTCAATAGTAATGTACAATCAGTCATATAAAATGCGATAAATAAATATGCAATGCACAATGATATGTAAAATGCTAACTCATGTTGTATGCATATTGTCCAAGGCCAAAGATTGTTTGCAACCCGGCTAAACTCGTGTCCATGGTCAAACGATATGTTTAGACCCTGGCTTATTCACGTGTTGTGCCACAGGCACTGTCATGTTACAGAAAATGAAATACACAACATATAAATAATCACATAGTATATGAGAGAAAGAATTACTACATGGGTCCTTTTTCAGTCCAATTGTTTATCCAAAACTTTTTCTTCGGCTCGGGCTTTTACCAGTTCCTATAAATTAAAATTAACAAGTAATTGGTTATTAATTGTATTACTACTATCTTTAATCATGTTCTGCTGATTATCTCAGTTTTAGTGGCTTATACACTATATAATTTTGCATAGTGCAATTTTACTATTCTTCAGCAAATTGGCAGATTTTTCAGTTAACTTTGATAAATCATAACTAATTCTAGAAAAATAGAAATTGACTGGGTCTAAAGCCTACATGAAGCTCTTGAAATATATTTTCATGAAAAAAATATCAAAATCTACCAATTTTTACCATATTACTCCCAGAATTTCTCGAAATACCCCTATTCCAGATTAGTCTCCAGAAACATAGCATGATTTTGAAAATCTATATCTCCTAATATACTTGTCCAAAAATTATGTTCTACCCGTCAAATTAAATCTATGAATTTCTAATTTAAATCTGGAAAGTTTCATAATTTTTTGTCAAGGTTTTATTTTCCAAACGTTCGACACAATCAATATGTTTTCCAGAAACACAGTTTGAGAGCAACTGACTTCAAATATTCATATCTCTTAGTAAAATAATCCAATTAATAAAAAATATATATCAAATTAAAGCTAAGACTATGTAATTCAATCCTGGAAATTTTCATGGCCATTGGGAAATATTACATAATTCAAAAACACCACGAAATTAACTACTAGAATCTGGACATCCAGGATTGCACCTGTTTCTAAACCCATCTTTCAAAAATCATAACTTCCTCTATAGATATCCAAATAATGCATTCTACCACTAATTTTAAATCTTGTTGTTTCTACTACCTCCCTGTAAATTTTCGTAAATAATGGATTTGATTTGTTTGGTCATAAAGCCATATGAAGTTGACTGACTCTGAAAAATGTCAGTTTTGATAGTCTAACTTCAAAAATTAATAACTTATTCGTTTTGACTCCAAATTGAGCTCTTCTTGATTCTATTTCATACTACACATCCTAAAATTTCCATATCAAAAAGAATCAGATGAAAATTTTATCTGTAGCCTCCGTTTGAGCGTCTATAATTTTTCGGTAGAAACTCTGTTTTCCGGCAACCAAAACAGAGTTGAGAAAACTTACAAACAACCATGGTTTTTCACTCCAATCTCAACGATTTTGAATCTACATACTCCTAAACATGTTCCTTGTGTTTGGGGATGTGATTACAGAATCAAAAACACCAGAAATATCACCCAAAATCGTCATAAAATCACTGGTTTCAGTGACAGCAACTTTCCGGCGAATTTTCTGAATTCCAGTAGAAGAACAACCCCAAAAAGCTACTGAAAACATCCTCAAATCTACTGGAAAAAGAAGATAAGGATGTATGAAACTCACCTATATCAAGATATAGAGTTGTATGTAAGGTTTTGTGGCTTTTCTTCCTTCCACTGCTTCAACTCTCTCACTCGTATCTCTCTCTTTGTTCTGCTGTGTTTTTTTGTCTTCTTAAGCTCTCTCTCTCTCTCTGTGTCTCCTTTTTCAGCTGAACGTAAATGAGAGGTGGAAGATGTTGATATATTTATTGAATGTGTGTATATATGTGTTGGCCGAATGAAAGAAGAGAAAAGAGTAAGTAAGTGTGAATGTGTGTGGTTTTTCTTCTTGCAATATGATATGCATGGTGAGTGTATGTGTGTGTGTGTGTTTGGGACGTGTGTGTTGCATGATTGGAATGAATTTCATGCAGCCAAAACACAATGCCACATAACCGTGTGTATGTGTCTCTTGTGTCGGTCAGTTTTTTTTAAAAACATATAGGTATATTTTTATTCTATTAATTACACATACTAGGCCCTAATATTTCCCTTTGTCTAATTTAAGATTCCTTAAATTTTGTAGGTTCTAAAATTTAACTTGTTATCTAGTTTCCATAAATTAATTCTTGCATTAAATTTTTGGGATGTTACAACCCAGTCATACGCTTTTTCTCAATCAATGAAGACCATATGTAAATCTCTTCCTTTACTCCTATACTTTTCCATAAGCCTTATTAATAAATAAATCGCTTCTGTTGTAGACCTTCCTGGCATTAATCCAAATTAGTTTTCAGCAATATCAGTCTCCAACCTCAATCTGTGTTCAATCACTTCTTCCCATAATTTCATTGTATGACTCATTAGCTTAATTCCTCTATAATTTGCACAATTCTGGATATCCCCTTTATTCTTATAAATGGGAACCAAAGTACTTTTTCTCCACTCATCAGGCATTTTCTTAGTTCGTAAGATCTCATTAAATAATTTTGTGAGCCACAACACACCCTCTTCACCCAAACATTTCCAAACTTCAATAGGAAGATCATCAGGTCCGACAGCTTTACCATTATCCATTTTCTTAAGAGCTTCCTTAACCTCGCCAATTCGAATCCTACGATAAAATGACAAGTTGAGATCACCTTCTTGAGTTGTCAAATCTTCCCAGTCACAATGCGACCCTCCCCTACCATCATTGAATAGCTTATAAAAGTAGGCTTCCCACCTATCCTTAATATCAGTAACCAAAACTTTTCCTTCGTCGTCCTTTATACACCTCACTTGGTCCAAGTCTCTCGATTTTCTTTCCTTGTTCTTTGCGATCTTGTAAATCTTACGCTCTCCTGTCTTTGTTCCTAACTCCTTATAAAACTCCTCATATGCTTTATTACGAGCCTCGCTCACGGCCTTTTTAGTCTCCTTTTTAGCCAGGCGATACCTTTCCCAATTTTTAGCATTATTACATATGTGTATGACTTTAAAACAATCTTTCTTATGCTTAGTTTTTTCTTGAACACTTTCATCCCACCACCAAGTCTCTTTATCTTGTCCACCAAGACCTTTTAATTCTCCAAAAGTTGCTTTAGCAACTTGCTGGACCTTTTTAGACATATTCTCCCACATTATATTAGCATTACTCTGTAACTTCCACTCCCCTTCCTCCAAGAGAATTCTCTTAAAAATCTCCATTTTCTCCCCCTTTAATTGCCACCACCCGACCCTTGGGTTTAAAACTTGCCGACGCTTTTGTTTTACATACTTAATATTCACATCAAGGACCAAAACCCTATGTTGTGATGTCACGCCATCCCCAGGGATCACTTTGCAGTTAGTGCAAAATCGTCTATCAGCATTCCTTACCAAAAAGAAGTTAATATGTATCCTTCCGGCTCCGCTCTTGTATGTTATTAAATGCTCCTCTCGTTTCTTAAAGCAAGTGTTGACAATCTTGAGGTTATATTCGAGGGAGAAATCAATAATAGATTGACCTTCATTATTGAGCGTCCCAAATCTATAACCACCATAAGCCCTTACATGAGGTCCTGCCTCCTTACCAACATGTCCATTAAGATCTCTTCCAATAAAAATATTTTCAGTTAGTGGGATACTCTGAATTAGTCCTTCCAAATCTTCCCAGAATTTTTCCTTAAGATGTGCTTCTGCCCCTACTTGAGGTGCGTACGCACTGATAATGTTCATAGTATCATTCCCAACAATCATTCTTAAGGAAATAATTCTATCATCAATCCTCTTAATATCCACCACATTCTTCCTCCATTCCTTGTCAGCGATGTTACCAACACCATTCTTTCCACTGACCTTTCTTGTGTACAAGATCTTAAAACCATTAATTTCCTGAGACTTTTCTCCTGACCATTTAGTTTCTTGGAGACATAGGATATTAATGTTTTGATCCTTCATTACTCCTACCACCTCCCAAGATTTGCCGCTTAGAGTCCCAATATTCCAAGTGTCAAATCTAATCTTGTTCTCATGAACTAGCTTCTTTAGCCACCTCCATTCAGAAGAAAGTGGTAGCCCTTGCTCATTTAACACTACATCTAAGCGACGATGCAGCGGCTCTTACTCACTTCTCACTATGCTCGAGCCATACAGCGCTTTACTTACAGGCAACAATCTAGCATTAGCACAATTTCTTTATTAATCCATGTTCATAAGAGATTCAACAGGGTTTTACGTTGGCTATAGGGACCTAACACAACCCTCCTCCTTTACCCGGGCTTGGGACCGGCTATAAACATAGGCGGGTTTTTCGGCTATAAACCTTTAGCTACTAAACAAGCCTTAAATTTATTCACAGCTCCATCCACCTTATACTTTACCTTGTAAACCCACTTATAATTAATGGGTTTCTTACCTTTGGGAAGAGGGACAATTCTCCAAGTTCTATTGGCCACTAAAGCATCAATTTTGCTTTGCATAGCCATGACCCACCTAGGGTCATTTGTTGCCTCTTCATAAGTTTTTAGCTCTAATTCCTTATCAATGGATGTTATGAAAGTTTGATATTGAAGAGATAGATCATTATAACAAACAGATTGAAGTAAGGCATTATTATTCACCAAGTCTGACTCATACTATACCATATTTTCATTAAAATATGGGGGTAATTAAATACTTACAATGATAATCAGCAAAATGAAACAGTGGACGTTTCTCTCTAGCTGGCCTTAAATTATTCTGGTTATACTAAGTACTCGTAGGAATGCCATCAATATGGTCTTGAGCTGAATCCTTAAAGGATGTGTCTAGACCTTCAACCCTTAGCTTATTGAGAGTAATAGAAGATGGATCATATAAAAGGCTAAATGGATTTGGAGGTAACTTAGGAGTTTCATTCTCACTATCATCATGCATGTCCTTAAAAGAAAATCTATTTTTTTTTTATAAATGTAACATGTCTACTTACTATTAAGCACTTAGTTTTAATATTGTACAATAAAAGTAGATGGATATCCCAAAAATATACATGGATCAAATTTGAATGCAAATTTATCACCAGAATTCAGATTAGCCACAAAAGACAAACAACCAAATATTCTCAAGTGAGTAAAGATTGGAGGCTTACCATGAATCTTCTCATGTGGAATCAAATGTCCCAAGACTCTTGATGGAGTTCGGTTGATTAAGTAAGTAGCGGTTCGGACTATCTCCCCCCAAAATCTGATTGGTATGTGTGACTGAAACATGATGCTCCTAACCACTTCTAAAAGGTGATTGTGTTTTCTTTCAACCACCCAGTTTTGTTGAGGTGTGCTAGGGCAAGAAGTTTGGTGTATAATTCCTTTCGAATTAACAAACTCATGCATGGTATGATTCACAAACTCTTTTCCATTGTCACTTCGTATTATTTTTGTCTTTGCAGAAAATTGATTTTCAATATGAGCAACAAATGTATTTATAAATGGACAACCT
Source organism: Albizia julibrissin (assembly GCA_037074505.1). Lineage (NCBI taxonomy): Eukaryota > Viridiplantae > Streptophyta > Magnoliopsida > Fabales > Fabaceae > Albizia > Albizia julibrissin. Next base: position 21,193,738 of record CM073480.1, on the reverse strand, counting down.
TGAATTTCTTTTTCATCAAGAATATATAGGTGCCCCTTGAGAAATCATCAACAAGTGCTTTTAGGGAAAATCTATAACCTTGATGTGTAGGGGTCCGGTGTGAGCCCCATACATCCATATGTAAAGTCTAAAAAGAACAAATGCTTTTAGGGAAAATCTATAACCTTGATGTGTAGGGGTCCGGTATGGGCCCCATACATCCATATGCAAAGTCTAAAAAGAACAAGTGCTTTTAGGAAAACTAGACGAAAAAGGTAACTTTGTATGCTTAGCTTGAATGCAAACATCACATTTATTACTGTCACTCCCATTTGTAGGGCCAAAATATTTCCTAACATCACTCAAATTTCTCAAAGCATCAAGAAGTGCATGCCCCATTCTAAAATGCCGCATCAAATCCCTTTGAACATTACATGTGTCAATTGTATTAACATTCCTAAATTGACTTCTTTTCTTGAGAAGATATAAATCAGATGAAATTCTACCAATCCTTTTGTTCATTCCATTCCTAATATCCTGCACACACAAAAGTGAGGAAAAAAGGAAACTACACATGCACAATCCAAAATTAAATGTGTAACAGAAATAAGGTTGTACCAAAATTCCTTGGCATATAAAACATTGTTCAATTTAATATGTTTAGTTATTTGTATTTCCCCATAACGAGTAACTTTAATTCTTTGGCCATTAGAAACTTTAACCTATTTAGGTGGCCCCACATAGGGATGATATTTATCCAGATGTATCAAACTACTCACTATATGACAACTAGCCCCTGAATCTAATATCCACTCATTATTGAACACTGTATACCTGGAGTTGCCACTTGCATACTAACTGCAACTACTTTAGGGTTTGAGACACACTTCAACAGCTCTAGTATTTACTTATATTGATCTTGAGTGAAGAATGGTGCTTGTACAGAACTTGGATCGCCAGAGGAGCCCTTAAGGCTTAGGAAGAGTATGATCCATAATCTAATTTGCTTGACCTCCTCTTGCTTTCTTGGTTTAGGATGCTCAGAACCACTTGGAAAGCCAATCAATTGATAACAATTGTCACAACGATGACCTCTCCTATTGCAATAGGAGCACTGGTCTTGGAACGACCGCCCTCTACCTCTCCCGCTTTCTCTCCCTCTACCTCATATGAATGTATTAGAGACCATGATAAAGGAGCCTTGTGGGGGTACAGAAGGGTTGAAGGAAATTTGCCGTTGGGTCTTCTCTTAAATGACCATTGAGTAGGCCTGATTTGGAGAAGGGAGAGGACTCATAAGAAGGATTTGGCTCCTTATTTGTTGAAAGTTATCATTCAATCCCATAAGGAACTGAAACAAGCATTGTTCCTGCACCACTTTAGTGTATTCTACAGCTGAACTACAGTTGCAACTTGGTATTGTGACTAGAGTAGCATACTTGTCCCACAATTCCTTTAATTTTATGTAATATACAGATATAGAAGAATTGCCTTAAACAAGTAAATTAATTGCTTGGTGCATGGAATATATTTTCACATCATAAGTTTATCAAATCTTTCTTTCAAATCAAGCCATACTAAATGAGAATAAAGGGAAAATATAATACCAGAAGCTATAGTTTTGTCGAAGAATTTATAAGCCAAGACAATACCATTGATTTGCACCGGTCCTAGAGATCTTTCAATTTGTCATCCTACTTATCTCGTGTACAGGAGCCGTCTATAAATCCAAGTTTGTTCTTAGTATGTACAACAAGTTTCATGGTCCTGCTCCAAGTAGAGTAATTTTCGGCTCTCATAAGCACTTGGTGAACCAGAATTGTTGCTTGTGTGTTTGCCAGATGGAGGTACAGAGGATGATTGAAATGAAGAGATTACAGGTAGTTATCATAATTGCTCATGATGAATCAGTGAAGAGAGAAACCAAATTATCTGTGAAACAGAGGTGTGGACACCACTATGGAGACAAAGCGCAATAAAATGATCCCCTGCGTTTAAGAATGGTGTGACAAAAAAATGCGCTCAGCAGCGAAAGAGAGAGGAAACGCTGAAGAAATTACAACAGACCATTTCAGCGATGAGAGAATGGAGCTTCGATCGGTGCAGTCGAGACCCAAAAGAATCACGAACGAAAAGCAGAGAGCGTGAAACTTCAATCGATGTAGAGATGAAATCGAGAAGAAACACAAACAGAGAAGCAAAGAGATGAAAAATGTGATCGGTGCAGAAAGATGAAACCAAGAAGAGTCACAAATCAGAGAAGTAGAGAGAATGGAGCTTCGATCGACGCAGAGAGAAGAAACCCAGAGGAATCACAAATGGAGAAGCAAACAGAAGGAAAAGATAAGCCTTCCACAATACAACTTAACCAAAAATCTGCCAAGAATCGGCTGAGAGACGAAACCAAGAGTCATGAATCGGAGAAGCAGAGAGAGACGGAGCTTCGATTGATGCAGAGAGATGAAATCGTGACCTCAAAACCAAAGAGAAACCTTGAATAATGGGAGGAAAACACAACCATGAACCAAGAAGCAACCACTTCTGTCAAGAACCGAGGCAAAACCGCCGTGCTGGAGGGGACAAAGTCGTCGTTGTTTGCTGGGGAAGCGGAAAATCACGGTGAATGTGTGAGGAAGACCAAGAAGCTTCAAGCAAGGCAGTGACAAGAGGATTCAAAACAGTAGAAACAAGTCAGGCAAACCGGATACCTCAGGAAAATGACCCGAAAACAAGGATCCAAGATCCAACTTGCTCTCGTACCATGTTAAAGGTGAAGCCCAGATAACCTGAATAAATACTTGTAATATTATTAACAACATATGTTGTCTTGCAAGGCATTACATCTGACTATCTGACCCTCTATTTATATACAAAAGTATAGTCAACCTTGGGCCCAAGCCCAATTACAAACATCCTAACCCTACAAGTCATGCCCCACAACAATATGTAACAAATATATAGTAAATTTTATACTTTTAACATATTTATAAAAAAAATTTATATTGGTATATATTATAATTGTTTTTGGAAAAAACTTGTTCATGTAGATAAAATGAACTCCTTATAGTACCTTTTTTCTTACTATTGTAGTTAATATATATTTTTACCAGATTATAGTTAATATATTTACACAATAGGTTAAACATATTTTCTTATTAAATATTAATGTGTGTGTATATTGAAAAACATAAGTTACAAAGTAAGTCAAACTCTTTAAAGAGGGGAGAGAAGAGAGGAGAAGACATTAAAGTCATTTTACCTATATTTTGAAATCCTAAATTAGATTAATAATTCAATTAGAGATTTCTTGAATCTAACAACATAATTTAGAAATTTCCTATTTTAAGTGGCTTTATATGTAATTTTCCCTTTTTAAATTCTAATTTCACCACAGATTCTTCCATTATAATAAATGGTGAATTGATTTCATTTTCATTAAAATTTATTACTAACAACCAGGCGAAAAGAAAAACAATAATCAAGCTCAGATCTAGTGACCATAAAATACGTAAGAACAAAAAAAAAAAAAAGTCATTTTGCGAAATGGATGTAAGAGTTGCGTGAGAAATAGGTTTGTGGGGAACATGGGAATTCGAAGAATACTTTGTGCTCAAAATGAAAGGATTGGTTTAAATAAGTTGAGAGAGGGTTTTACACCTATCTGGTGCCTAATAAAATCTAATTGAAATAATTAAAAGTAAAATTAGGATAAGTTTTTCTTTTTAGCGAGAGATGTGCATCCAAGTCTTTTAATATTATTTAAAAATTCTTAATAAAGACTCTTATCTTAATTAGAAATTTATTGGAAGTTTAGGCCTCAATTAGAATTTTAGATTTCAGCGGGATTTTATTGGGATTTCTCCAAGGAAAAAAAAGGCAGTTTTTATTTGTGAAAATTATAATAAAACACCTTCAAAATATAAGAATATTAAATCACTGATTTAGTACTAAAATGAATTTTCAATCACTAATCAGTTGTAGTAATACTTAAATTATTGTAGAAAATAAAATTGTTTGGAATTTTTAATATTTTGCAGGTATTTTTTTTTAAATTTTCCATTTTCTTTATAAAGTTTAAAATTTTTATTTAAATATTAAATTAATTTTTAACAAAAATAAGTATAAATAAATATATTCACAGAATTTTCCATTAGCCAATTACAAAACTAATCGATTCTATATATATACACCACTAAGGATCCAAGTTGGATATTAAATTGAATATGCTAAAAGAATGGTCAGAAAGAAGCCCAAGTTTAAAAAGCCGGGCCTCTATATTTTTAGGCTCATTAAAGATAAGACATAGTTTTCATATTTGTCATAATTTACTCCTATTGATACCCTCCCAACCATAATCAAGGAGGGGAGAGAATGAAAGAATTAAGGAAGATTATTAGGATATTTTAGAAAATACATGTCATATTAACTAAATTAATTTAATTAACATAACCAAATTTAGTAAATATGTCTTATATTATGAATAGAAACGAGTAATAACTAAATTTAGGCATTTGTTTCTTGTTTGGCCAACAACTAATTAAAGGTGTATTGACTGGAAATTGTTAGAGATTAGAGTAATACCGTATAGGTTATAAGGGCAGGGGTATCCTATGGTGAAATTGTTAGTGCACTGCATGTTATTTAAAAAAACAGTTTGAATTAAATAAACTAAATTAATTGGAAATAATATCAGAAATATTTTAATGAAGAGAGAGATAAATATAGTTACATTTAAAAAAGAATATAAATTTTAAAAATTAAAATGCTATAAATTTTTATTTTAATTATTTTTATAAAAGATAATATAAAGAGAGAATTCTTAAAAAGTACCTTCAAAATATTAAAATCTTAATCAGTTTTATTTCGTGCATTCCACAACTCATTTTGGCAGGAAACGACTGATATAAAAATTTTCAAATTTTTATTCTTTTTAGAATTCTCCCTAATATAAATTAAATGACAATTAATATGTATCTTCCTATAATTTTAACTTCATGCCTTTTTGTTTGCCACGTTATGCTCTTTTTCATTTGTGTTTTTGTGCTTTTTCTATCTTTGGTTAGTTTTCCTTCCTAACATCTCTCCATCAAAATTATTGACGTGTTATCTATGTGGCTTGTAAGGCCACTTCATCTTTTCGTCACGTCAATTGTGTGGAGACCATCCACTTTCAATTTCTCTATGTGGCTTGTAAGCTCACTTCATCTTTTCATCACGTCAATTGTGTGGAGACCATCCACTTTCAATTTCTCTATGTGGCTTGTAAGCTCACTTCATCTTTTCATCACGTCAATTGTGTGGAGACCATCCACTTTCAATAGCTTAAAGACTATGAGCATCGTGGGTTATCAGTATGCGGCCTATGGTGGTGCCATCCCATGTTCCTTGTTATATCGATATCTCGAATAGTTTTTACTCCTATTCTTTGGGACTTTCAACAATGTTTTGATTTGGTGGTGTAGCAGCTAGTTTGAAATAAGACCCAAGCATTGGATGATTTTTAAAGTTTTGAGCATCTTTTGTGCTTACTTGTTGAAGTTTTATGTTTTATTTTTTTCAGATGCTGTTCAAATAGTATTTGTATGTTAGTATATTGTAACATGTTTCAGTTTTAAAACTTTAGATCCCCAATTTTGGTCCTAACTTTAGATCAATTGGTGGTTTCATATGCATCGTTTTATTGTTCTGTTAAATAAATTGACTTAGGGTTTAGGAGTTAATGCCAAAACGTCTTCATATTAAAAGGAAATAAACCTCATGAAAAATCAAGTAAAATTATAAGGACAGACAAATTAATTTTCTCTAAATTAAAAAACATAATACTTTTTTTTTCCTAGAGGTAGTTAGACGTCCAACAAAACTACCCTTACCAAATACAGCAACCGAATCATTAGTAACTTAGGATGAACATTGTCAAATTTCAAACCTCCAATTTTTTTTTTTTTTTTTTGCCTTCAACCTCCAAATTAAATTAAGATAACGAGTAGTTAGCAATTTTGTGTGTGTGTGTGTGTGTAATTTGAACACAAGGCTAATTTAATTTGCTAATATACACAATTGATATTATTTTTGTTTGAAAGAGTTGTCCGCAAATTAATGTAGCATTCACATCACATGTTACGATTTATTAGCTTTCTTTTAATTTATTACTTATTAATTATGCAAATGAAGCACATATATTAACGTCTGGAAATAAGGTAGCACAACAAATTAACGATTAGATCAACAATTTGTCTGAAGCAAGAAGGCTAAAATTTTGAGAGCAAGAAGGGCAGATATATCAGTTTCAGTAGTTAAACACATCAAATATCCATTCATGCAAGAAAAGCCAAACTGAAAGTAAATATATTATATATTAAACCTACCTATCATCTAACTTTAATTTCTTTACCTGTTCTACGTATCTCACCAAATATCCACTTTAATCAAATATACCACAGGATTCCTAAATTATCAGTAATTATAAAATATATGAAACATGTTTGTTAACTAATCCACACTATCATTCTCATGTAAAGATTAAAAAAAATATTAATAATAAATTGTAAACAATTCTATCTATTCATTATCTAATTTTAAGTGAAAAGGTCTAAACACCATATTTTGGGGAATTTTTACTAGGTTTTTGCTCAAATAATATATAGCTGACGATGAAACAAACGATGGTTATAGATTTCTTGAAGGTTAATTTTATTAAGAGTAATGATACCATATATCCAAAGAATATTGTTTTATCAAATAAGAATTGATAATACTAACTTATTTAACAATATTTAGCAATTTTTTAAAAAAATAATTTAATTGTGTAATAAATATATCAAAATACACAACAAACATTTTTCATTTCATAATTAATTATGTTATGATTAGAAAATATGCTGTTACTCAAAATAGAATTTATTCACTCTATTCTAATCAAACAAGCGATGTGTGTGTGTGTATATATTCCATTGTTAATGCGACAATCATATGTTACTTCACACAAAAAAACCCGAGCAACATGGAAGACTCAGAGAAACAATATACCTTACCCTCTCTTACACAGATTTTCGCTCTCTGCTTCTTATTATTATGTTTTAGGGTCCAAAAAGGTGAAGCTTTGAAGAAGAATGTGTCAGGCATATACGTGTTTGGAGACTCCACAGTAGACCCAGGAAACAATAACTTCGTTAATACTCCTTTCAAGAGCAATTTCCCACCCTATGGCAGAAATTTTCCCAAACAGATTCCCACGGGAAGATTCACCAATGGAAAACTTGGCACTGATTTTGCTGGTATATAATATAATATATATATATATATTGCTTCAGCAGTTCAGGATAATGTCTTCGCTTGCTTGATGTTTATGTATTTTTGTATACATAATGTTTGTGGTTTTAAATGTGGAGCTTTACAGCATCATATATAGGTTTGAAAGAGTTGGTGCCTCCATATCTGGATCCAAAACTCAGCAACAAAGATCTTATTACAGGAGTTAGTTTTGCTTCTGCTGGTTCCGGTTTCGACCCACTTACACCAGCTATTACTGTATCTCTCTCTCTCTCTCTCTCTCTCTACTTCAATATCTTTGGGTTTTTATGTCTGCAATGTCATTAAACATGTACTCCCTCCAATTCTATTTATAAAGAATTTTCTCCTTGATTGCGCAAAACGAACTGATAGTTAAAAGCAATAAGTGTGTCAAAAATGTCATTTTTTTTTCATATATACCCCTATTTATGAAAACAGAGAGAGAATGTATAAAAAGTATGAGATATAGTAAAATACGTTTTCTCAATGTTTTGTTGACTTCATTCACCCAGTGAGTTCTCTCTCTCTCTCCTAAATATAACTCTTGGTGTGCGTGATAATTAATTATAAATAATATGGTTACATTTTCAAACACAGTGAAAGTTGCTTATAAAAGGGATTAAGCCCATGAAAGAAAAAGTTACTTATAAATAGGATCGGAGGAGTATGATTCAAGGGGTTATAAATGGAGTTGGCATCATTTCATAAAAATGGTGAAACAAGTTATTACTCGGTATACTACCATATAGTCAATGATCATTCATTTTGAGTACTTTGATAATCCTCGTTTTTCACATCCTAAATGTTTTTGTTGGATCCAAACTTTGGAAGTCAAATAGCTATTGCAAGTTATTAATTTTGGAGTCTTTGACATGAGCTTTGAAAACTAAATTTGTCATCTTTATTCAAATTTGCAGCAACACGTAAAGAAACATGAAACTGTTTCAACTTTCAATTATGAAAATGAGTAATCATTTGGCTGATTTTGATTGTATTCATCATGTATGTGCATTTATTAATTAATTAATTGCAGAATGTGATTCCAATACCAAAGCAATTGGAATATTTCAAAGGATGCAAGAAGAGATTGGAGGGAGTGCTTGGGAATAAGCAAAGAGTTAAGCAACATTTGGAGGAGGCTGTGTTTTTCATTAGTGCTGGCACAAATGATTTCGTTGTTAATTATTTTACACTTCCAATACGGAGAAAGAGCTTCACCCTCTTGGCCTATCAGCAATTTGTGCTTCAAAATCTCATACAATTCGTACAGGTAATTGCGTTCTACCACTTCATTCAATCAATAATCACACTTCATTCAATCAATAATCACACACAAACATATTTGCATTATTGTGAAAATATCTCATTTCTAGCAAATTAAATATCTCTAATCTAACCTACAAAGTTATTAGTTGAGATTATAAGCAGTCTCATCTCATAATAAGAAAAATACAAGTTCAAATCTTAAAAAGCACACTTATTGGAAAAGCGAAAATCCTTTACGTTCTAAACTTTGAAAGGAAAAACCTTCATCAAATAAAAATAAAATTTCAGATCTAATTATTTTCACATGACATATTACTTACATGAAATTAAAGACACAAGTATGGTTGATTTCAAATTTTAAAATACAGGCTGGCAATATTTTATGCGTGTGTATGTGTGAGTGTGAGTTGGTGGTGCTGTTAATGTTAGCTAGGAAACTTGTGATGAAGACACTGCCCCACAACAACACCCCTTGAATACGCCAACCTGTATGTGGCCTATATATGGCTAATATATACATCCAAACGAGGCTTTAAGAATTTGCATACTTTTAATTCTTTCAGTTTAATTAATCTAAATGTGAGGTGTGCTACTGTTCGGTATTCATGTAAAGATTTTCAGAAACTGTTTTTTTTTTTTTGGGACACATTCAATGGAATATGCATGCGAGGAGTTAGGTGTTCATATAAGGATGGTTCATAAACTGCTGCTGTTTTCTTTTTTTATATATATGGTCCATAGAAATGAATTTAACATAAATATCGGGGGTCTACACACCCACATAAATTTTGATATATATCATTTCCTTCCTTATTATAAGTCACCTCTCACCTCTTTACTAGCTAGAATCATGGAGATGTGGTCAAGTTATTAAATTTGGTTGAAAATGATTTTTTTTTTCAAGTTGATCCTTATTTGAAACCATAAACTACATCTTGAGAAGCCAAAAAAAAAATTGCATCAAATTTTAAATAGGGGAAATCATTGAAAAATTTAATTAATACCCATGTTGTGACTTATTATAAGAACAAACATTCCTTCTAAAAAGTTACTTATAATACATCCTAGAGAGGTATTCCTATACAGCACTCCTCTAATTCTAAATATTTTTATTTTCAAATTTATCCTTATTTGAAAGCATAAACTACATCTTGAGAAGGCAACAAAAAAAAAAGAAAGAAAATAAAAATTGCATCAAATTTTAAATAGAGGCAACCTTTGAAAAAGTTAATTCATACCCCATGTCGTGACTTATAAGGAGGACCACACATTGCTTCTAGAAAGTAACTTATAATTATTACTAGTGGTACTCTTATGTATATAGTACTCCTTTGGTCCTAAATACAATATCTACATTTCGTTCTGATTGAATTACAAAGTGGGTCTTATATTTAGGATCCAATGGAGTAATTGATTTTTATTGAATGTGACTTGTGAGGCATGCATTAAATTATGCAGAATTTATGGGCAGAAGGAGGCAGAAAATTTCTGGTGGCTGGATTACCTCCGATAGGATGTTTGCCTGTAATGATAACCGTAAACTCTGATAATGTCTCTGTGGGACGAAGTTGTATGGACAAGTATTCGTCTGCTGCAAGAAATTACAACCTTATGCTTCAACATGAGCTACGTTCGATGCAACTCAACATGTCTAATTATGGTCTTAAGATCTCTTACATCGATATTTATGGTCCCCTTGACAATATGATTCATGCGCATGACAGTTTTGGTAAGCACAATATCACTACCATTATGATTAGTCCTTTGCTTTTGAAAAATCATTGTTTTTTTTTAATTTTTTTCCATTTCTTAATTAATTAGCTTGTTAATGTTTATTATTTGAAATTAACAATACAGAAGAAATTGATTTCCAAAGACCTAATATTAGTTTAATTGGCGTAAGGATACAACGCAACTCATATATCACTATATAAAATGTGACAACTTTGTTTCACAATCATTTGTAAATATGTCTTTATTAATGCTTGAGGCATTTATTGATCTAATTAATCATAAAACGCTTCAACCATATTTGAATATTTGTTGCTGAAAGCGATATTGAAAAAAAAAAACACTCAATAAGAATAAGATGATAGGCCATCACATAATAATAATAATATAAAATTGGCCTATGCAAGTCTCAAACCTACGACCTTCGTGTTATTAGCACGACACTCTCTAACCAACTGAGCTAATAGGCCCATTGATTTTATGGGGACTTAATTATAAAATGTTTAGTTTAAGAAAATAAACCTTCAATCTTCAAGCCTTGGAAAGTTTGAAGCTTGGGTAGAACAACTAAATTTAACAAAAGCAATTATAAAATATTTAGCTTAAGAAAAGAAACCTTCAATCTACATGCCTTGGAAAGTTTAAAGCTTGGGTAGAACAACTCAATTTAACAAAAGCAACCAAACTGGTATTCAATAAAAAATTAAGTTTACAAAAATGGATTAAGGCTTCCGATTTTTTTTTTATTTTGAAAAAGACCATGATATTTCAATAAGAACTAATATTTAAACACAGTTTAACATAAAGTAGGCATATATGCATTTGCATATATTATACTTCTAGTCCTAAATGTATGAACTAATTAGGGATTAACTATTGATATTAAATATAGGACATTCATTTAATTTACCTCCCATATTTATCATTTCCCCCCTAACTACCGTGTTCATACTTTCTCAGCAATAGTAACAATTCAATTCAAATACTTACTAGACATTTGTTACACAAGATTACTTTAGGAAGATTATGTTATATTGTTACAATTAACTAGTTTGTCTAACTTCTTTAATCTACTCAAATTAGTTAAATAGTTATTATATTAATAACCGGGGGAGTATTATAAGTTAGATAAATAAATTTAATATTCTAGGTTTGAGAATAGTGCTATGCGCGCACGGACCCACATACACATATATTGACGTATTAGTGTTTAATAGTATGTTTATCTTTTATATATGTGATGGATATATAACTGTATGTTGAATAATGTTGTGGACCGGTAGGATTTGAAGAGGTTGAAAGTGGCTGTTGTGGAAGTGGATACATTGAAACAGGATTTCTTTGCAATAAATATTCTAAAGTGTGTTCGGATCCTTCAAAGTATTTATTTTGGGATTCAATACATCCCTCCCAGAACGCATACCATTCCCTCTTCTTGGCTGCTCGTCCTCCAATCGATGCCCTTATTAATCAATGAATAATAGTATTCATTTTTATATTATTACAGTATATTGTGATATTGTTGAACTTATTTAAAGTTTTGGAATGATATATGTTGTGGGATATTTACTGGATCAAGAAGCCATTATTACGACTACTGTTCAAACTAATTGATAAATTTGAAATACGAAATTTGATAAATGAAAAACATTCATAATCTTCAATTATTCTGTGTGGTTATACACTTATACTGTTGTACACATCACTGGTGAGATATATGATATGATATTTATCATATCTTCGACCTAGATAACCCGACACAGCTAACGTATATTATAATTTGATTATGTATTAGCTAGATAAGATCCTAATCTGAACTGTACAAAGATAATGAAAGAAGGGAAATAATGACAATAATATAAGATAATGAAATGATAACAATAATATAATCCCAATAATAGACTAATTCTGCTGGCTGGCGGGTCTATTTTTGGGTATTATGGAATAAATATATTTTGAAAAATAAGGAGAAAATAATTTATACTTGTGAACACTCCTAAAAAAAAGTAATGACTAGCATTACAAGAAAGCCGAGAACAACAATATTTTTCTGTTCACTGGATTTCAATTAGAAAATATATAAGATGATCAAGACATGAAAAAGTTGCATTTCAAAAATAGAACGAACATCTTTTATTAGCTTGGCCCGTCAATTTTGGCGAGCTGAACCCAGCTTTACTGAAATTAATATCGTTTTAGTGTAAAAAAAACCTATGTATATAGCGTTAAAATGCATATGCACGATGAAGTATTTTTCAAATAGTAATACTGAGTATCCTAAATTGATTTGTAGTTCATACAATGTAACATTCCAAAATTTATTCAAAGGCTAAGGATTAATTTATGGGAGTTAGATAGTAAGCCAAATTATGGAAGCTATGAAATTTAAGGAATCTTAAATTAAACAAAGGGAAAAATAAAGACCTAGTGTGTGTAATTAATAGGATAAAAATATACCTATATATATAATAATAATTAAAACACACACACCCTCTTCCCACACATCACACGCAATACACACACACACAATTCATATAATTAAATAACACACACACTACCCACATGGCACACACATACACATTTTTAATTAAAAAAAAGCACACCCTCTCTCTCACTCTCTTAATCACACGGAAGCACACACACACACTTCTCATTCTCTTCAGCCAAAATCTAAAAAAGAAAGAAAAGAGAGAGTGAGTGAAAAAGAGTGAGAGCAAGAGACACATAATAGAAAAAGAGAGATACGTAAGAGTGATCGGTGCTACCAGAGGAAGGAAGAAGTGATTACAAATTCTACATACAAATCCATATCCTAATGTAGGTGAGTTTCCTTCCCATATTCTTAACTCTTTCTAGTTGATTTGAGATTATTTTTGGGTAATTTGGGAAGCATAAGAATCTAGTATAATAAATTGTTGTCTTGTGAGGTTTTGTTTTAAGCAAAATAGTACATAAGGAAAGAATGAGAATTTGATAAATTTGAGGTTTCCAATGAATTCTATACAAAAAATTATATGGGAATACATGAGATTATGATTTTCGGATGATTATATATAAGTCTAGAATTTTTAGAAAATAAGAAGAGTTGTTGTTCGGTTAGTTTCTCTGAAATTATATTGGTTGTAAAATAAATTTCGGTAACCAAACCTGGTCAGAAAATTATGAAAGTTTCCAGAAGGAAAGTAGACATCTTAAACTTTAATTTGATACATAATATGTATCATTTGGGTTTATAAATAGTGAGATATGAATTTTTAAAGTTAGATGATGAATCTGGAACGTTTTATGGTACAAACGAGGTTTGACGAAATTCTGGGAATTTTGTAGCTATAATTTATGAATGGTAATATTTTTCCCTGAAAATATATTTAAATATGATCATATAAGATTTTGAACCATCCCATTTGGAGTTCTAGATATTTAGTTATGAATTTTAGAAGTTAAGCTACTGAAACTGGAAAGATTTTCTGGCAGTGCGAAACAAATTTAAAACTGGGAATTATTCATGGATAGGTGGTAGTTAAAAGTATTTTTATATTAAAATAGACTTCATAAGTGACACATATAATTTAAAACCACCTTAATTTGATATTTCTAGGCCAAGATATGAATTTTCAAAGATTATTGAAAATTCTGACAGAATTGAGTTATAGTGAAAAAAATAAAAAGTAAGGGTATTTTTGAAATAATTGGGACTCTAAGGGTCAAATTAAATACTTAGATTGGTATGAGTCCATTAAATACCTATTGGAATTAAGGTATTAGCTATAATGATAACCTACCAAGGTGTCTTAAATTATTTTGGAATAAGTAATAATTCGTCCGTCCGTAAATTATAAGTTATAGGATTTGACATTTGCCCGGGACGCCTAAGAGACTGAGAACATGAACCAAATTTGGAAAGACTGTCAGGTAGTACCTTATCTCTTATATCATATGTGATGCCATGTATGTGTACCATATCATTTGTATATGTGTGGGACAGATAGTCCATAGGCGGTAAGACCCGTAAGTACAAGTTACACCGGGAGTTACCCGGGGGCGTTTTGAGCCAGGTAGGCTTGAGGCAGAAAGCTTGTGATTGTACCTTGTATGGGGCAGAGGCCCTGGGCAGCCAGATTGTGAATCTCAAGCGCTGTGAGTATGAGATAAGGGACCAGTTAGGCCCTTTTATGTGCTGCATTTCTGTAAGTTGTGTTGTTTGATTATTTGTTTTACATGCTTAGTATTTGCATATTATATGAGTGATCTGTGTACTACTGAGATTCTTTTGAATCTCACCCCTTTTTCAACCAATGATATACAGCAAAGGCGTCCAACTATAAGGGCAAGAAGGTAATATAGACGGACGAAGAAGAGGCAAATAAATTATGGACTGTTGGTTATCATTTTATTTTGGATGACTGTAAAATATTTATAAGTAGCGATAGTAGTACTAGTACTCGCGATGCAGACTGTATACGTTGTAATTCGTACGTTAGACTTTTGATAACGTACTGGTATCCAGAAACCCATAAGTTAACCATCACGATGCGAACTATAGATAGAAAATGCCCTGTATTTTAAATAAAAGATTTTTAAACTGATAAAGATAATGAATTTACAAACTAAAATTTAGACCATACATATTTATTTTAAAAATTTTTTGAAAATTTTATACAAATATAAGATTAAACTCTGTCTTAAATTGGGAATTTAAATTGTTTTGGTCTCAGGTTTGAAACCATTATATATTTAAATTAATCTAAAGGCTTTAGAAATTAAGGTGTTACATACAATACTTTAAAATATTTTTTTAATAGCACTTAATATTCTAAAGTATTTTTTATGCAATTTTGATCTTAAAGTATTTCTCTTAGCAACAATGAGTTCCCTAAACTTTATACAATGTGTGCTACTAAAAAATACTAGTGTTAAATGCACAAAAACTTATTGAAATAATATTATAAGATATTGAGAGCTACTGAAAAAATATTTCAGAGTCTTGGATAAACCAAAAATTAGTTTAGGACACTAAGTACTATGGCATAAGTCTTTCAATATACTAGATGGAACTTGTCCCTATTGGAATAATCTAACAATAGAGATCCTAAATATATTGTATAAACTCCATAAAAGAAAGCAGCAACAAAAAACTTAATGAAATGCCTCTAACCATAGCAATTATGCATGTAGTATCTTGCAACTTGGATATTATGGAGAATAAGAAAGAGTTAGAATAAGAAAAGAATATAATAGATTAGGGCTTCTTCTAACGGGAA
This sequence comes from Albizia julibrissin, assembly GCA_037074505.1. Lineage (NCBI taxonomy): Eukaryota > Viridiplantae > Streptophyta > Magnoliopsida > Fabales > Fabaceae > Albizia > Albizia julibrissin. The sequence goes on along the minus strand of CM073480.1, from coordinate 21,178,211 downwards.
GATGAGGCACAGTGATGGTATGGGAATAGCCGTCACCCGTCAGGGAACCCCTAAGGAGCAAGTAAGTGGGTTTTCCACATTCAACGTATTGCTCTAAGACCCAGCCTAGGATTATTTATGGCCTTCCATCAAGATTTGTAACAGCTTTACCGGCGAGACAGGTGACCCTAAATCAAATCTCTATCCAAATTACTTTGCGGGACATAATCGGGAGATATTTTATCCAAAATATATTAAACTAATAATATTTAGGGAAAATGACAGAAAAATACCATTTGAACTTCAAAATCCCGTTGACAAATATCTTAATGGAATTAACAAGAATAGTAATGCAATTGACAACTTATTTTATTATTAAATCACCTATGTAGAATTTTGAAGTTTAAATGGTAGTTTTTTGAGATTTTCCCTAATATTTAAAACAATTACATAATATCTAGAATATTTAACTTGATCATAATAATAAACTAGAATATCCTTCATATGATCAATCGATAAATATATCTAGATACAATTTTGAATAAACAGAAGGATATAATATTATCATTTTAATAAAATATCTAACATTATTTCACTTGGCCCTCAACCAGATGTCACTTAGTGAGTACGGTTCATTTAAGCAAATACTACAAGAGTCATGGCGGTAAGTCCTCTTTGATCGAGTGTTACCTTTCATACATCATGTAATATCCCGAAATTTAGTAAAAGGTTAAAGTTTTCAAAAATAAAATTTAAATGGTATTAGAGATAAATTTTGGGATTTAAAGATCTATTTTCTGAATATTCGAGGCAAAATAATTAGAGGTTATAATTTGACTTGAACATTTCTGAAAAATTATTTTAAGGCTTCATGAAATTAATTAAAGAAGAGAATCTTTAAAAAATTTTAAGGATTGATTTATGGACTTAGATAATAAGTCAAATTATGAAACCTAAGAAATTTAAGATATCTTAAATTAGACAAATAGAAAAAATTAGGGTCTAGTGTGTGTAATTAATAGGATAAAAATATACCTATATGTATATATATAAACTTGTCAATTTACACTGACAATTAATCACTCATTCTTCTCTTCATTTGGCACACATGGAGCCTTCTTGAACACACACACACACACACTTCACTAAAAATTAGACAGCACACATTAGATAAACCAATAAGCCACTCACACACACACTTGCCCATTTATTTAAAACACTCCATCATCTCTCCATTCACTTCACTTTTAGTAAAACAAGAAAAAGAAAAGAGAGTGAGTTAAAGAGAGGGCTGGAAAACAGAAAAAATAAGAGAAAGAGAGGGTGAGCGAGAGAGATATGGAGGTGAGATACCAAGAGTGGTTACCGGAGAAGAGGAAGAAGGAGAAGTCAATCACCATAGGCAAGCTTGGAATATTGTTTAGGTGAGTCTTCTCTATTTCTTCCCATTGTTATTTTGTTTGTTTAGGTTGTTCATGAGGATTTATGGTTGCTGGAAGTTGTGAGATTTTGAAAATAAGTTGCTATCACTAAACAGGTTTAAATATAGTGGTTGTGTGTCGATTTTAGGGCGAATTTTGGGGTCCTTTGGTTCTGGAAATGTGTCACCAAACACAGGACACATGTGTAGGAGTGTGTAGATTCAAAATATTTGAAATTAGAGTGCAAATTCATGGCTACATGTTGGTTTTTCTTTACCTTATTATGTTCGCTGGAAAATAGAGTTTCTGCTGGAAAGTTGCAGAAGCTTAAAAAAAGGATATATGTGGATTTTTTTGTTTTGTTATTTTTAGTATGGAAAGTTTAGCATGGTTAGTAGGTAATAGAATCAAGAAGAATACAATTTGGAGTGAAAATGAATAAGTTCTTGAGTTTTGAACTCAGACAGTCAAAACAGAAGTTTTTGAAAGCCAGTCAGTTTGGTGTTAAGTTTTGACTAGACAAATATTATCCAATGTTTATGAAATTTTACATGGAATTAGTAGACATCCATATATTTAATATGAGTCTATACGTCAATTGGATACATAGAGAGAAATTTATGATTTTTGAAATATAGGTCCAGAAACAGGGGAAATTGTGGAAGTCCAAGTTCTGGTAGTAGAAAGAGGAGCGAATTTCATAAGGTTAATATGGTAATTTGGCCCTGGGATTTTTTTTTCCTTAAATTAGGCACTTGTATCTTTCCATTGAGTATTATAACTTAAGAATTGAATATGTAATTTGGAAGTTATGAATTTTTAAAGTTTGGGTAGAAAATCTGGGAAATTCTGACTCTCTTTTTGGGTAGTCAATTTGAACGTTGAATTTAGGAGACTAAATCTATGAGTTGACAATGGTAAATATTTTTCTTATACAAGGGACTTCAAGAGATTCACATATGACTGTGAACTACCTCATTTAGAGTTATAGAAATTAAGTTATGAATTTTATTAGTTGGTTAATGAAATTGGAAAACTAGGGTGATACCCGAATTTTAAAGTTCTTGAAGAGAACGAGTCAATTGCAATGACTTGCTTTCATGGCTCTAATAATGTGGTTATTTATCTAGGGCCATGAGATGCTAAAGAAGAGGAATGTAATGTTCTTCAAGCAACTTCAATGCTTAGAAGAAAAAGAACAAGAGGAAAACCTAAAAACAAAAGGTAGTGAACTTATCTAACTTGCATGTACTTAATGTGTATGTTTGTGTATTGATGTGTATGATTGTTTTGATTGATTATGTGAAGCATATATGAATGATTAAAGCTCTGTTTCTTTTTTATATTGTGACCATATGTGTGTTGCATGAAACATTGAGCATGTAGATATGTCATTATGTTAGCATGAGCCTATGTAAGGCAAGCATGTCATCCACTAGCATTTATCTTGAATGCATAGTTAGTATTATTTGCCACTGAGATTCTCCTGAATCTCACCCTCCCTCACCAACTATATAGGTACGTTGAGTACAGGAGAATAACGCTTGAAGAGATGCAAGAGGAAGATAGGAATGTCTCAATTGTTTATGTATCAACCTCAGACACTTTGGTAGCCATATGTGGCTACACAGTTTTATGTATGTACGTGTATGAATGAACTAAGAATGAGAGGAGAAATTGAATGATGTATATATGTATACAAAAATGAATGAGTGCGAGTTTTTGATATATGATAGGGTTAAGAACAACTACCATTATCCATGAATGTTCAAATGTTTGTGATCGTAGGTTACTTATGATATTCTCAAATAATTTGAGAATAATCTCTGTATGTATTCTAAAGAAATAACCATACTTAACCCTATCATATATCACATTTTGAGCAATAATGACTTAGTCATTTGTAATACATTAAGTCCAAATGCACGAGTTGTCAAACCTCTTAACACTTTGATATTTGCAGAGTAATAAATGCATAGTTCAGAGGGCACACAGAAATAGCGGAAATATACTGATAATAAGTGCTTGTTTATATTACAGACAATTTCCATAAGGTTTGAAAAATATAAACAAAGTCTAAAGAAATAAATATTACAACTAAAGATAACCAACTACACTCCATTAGAACCGGACCTTCAATCATCAGTAATTACTGTTTTGCCCTTAGAGCCGCTACCTTCTACTGGAATATTTTTAAATGTTGAAAAATGGTGAGATTCGAATGAATCTCAGTAGTAACATACAATCTGACATATAAAATGTGAAAATAAATATGCAATGCACCATGTTATGTAAGATGAAAATGTTGTGTGTACACTGTCCGAGGCCAAACGACTATTTGCAACCCCAGCTTAACTCTGCACCTCCGTTGGGTCCCAGACCACAACTAAGCTAATATGCGTGTCCCAAACATTGTGCTCATATTACAGAAAATGACATACACAACATATAAATAATCACATAGTGTATGAAAGAAAGAGTTACTACATGAGTCCTTTTTCAGTCCGACTTTTATCCAAAACTTTTAATCCGGCTTGAACTACTACCAATTCCTATAAATTAAAGTTAACAAGTAATTAGTTATCACTTGCGTTGCTACTTTCTTTAATCATATTCTATTGGTTATCTTAGTTTCAGTGGTTTTTGCATAGTATAATTCTCCACAATACAACTTTTACTATTTTTCATAAACTAGCAGATTTTTCAGTTAACTTTGAAAAATCATAATTAAATCTAGAAAATTTCAAATTGACTGGTTTCAAAGTCTATATGAAGATACTTAAATTTAATTTCATGGAAAAATACTTAGGCTTGACCAATGTCAACAAATATTTCCCAGAAATTCACCAAACGTTCCCTACTCCAGATTTCCTTTCAGAAATAGACTAAAATTTGAAAATTCATATCTCCTAATGTACAAGCTCAAAAATTATGATCCACCTATCAAATTAAAGCTCATAATGTCTACTATAATGGAAAGTTTCATAATTTTTGGTAAATTTTTATGTTTATAAAATTTCACCACAAATCTGCCTTCCAGAAACATAATCTGGCAGCTACTAACTTTCTAAAATTCATATCTCTTAATATACTGATCCAAAAAATACCTATTATATATCAAATTAAATATCTACATGTATAATTTATTTGTAAAGTTTCATAATTTTTGGACCAGTTTTGACTAACGAAATGAATTTTATAACCAAACTGATTCCAGAAAAACTAACCGAACAACATCTCCTCTTAATTTCTAAAAATTCCTGATTTATACACAATCATCCAAAAATTACAACCACATGTATTCTCATACAATTTTTCATGTAGAATCTATTGGTGACATCAAAATTTCCAAATTCTTACTCCATATATCAACACCCTATTCCAACCAGAAATGATAGTAACTTATTTTCAAAATCACACAACTTACAATAGCTATAAATCCTCATGTACAACCCAAACCAACCGAATAACATTGGAAAGAGATAGAGAAGACTTACATAAATAATATTCAAGACTTGCCTATGGTGACTGACTTCTCCTTCTTCCTCTTCTCTGGCAACTACTCTCACCTTTGTCTTCCTTCTCTCTTACTCACGTCCCTCTCTCTTTCTCTATATTTTCTATTTCTCTTCTCTTCTATGTGACTTGACTGAATGGAATGGGAAAATGGGAAGTGTGTGTGTGCTATCTTGTATTTATAATGGGAGGGTGTGTGTTTGTTTATTAAATAAATGTGTGTGTGATGTGGTGTTTATTTTAATGGTTATGTGTGTAGTGTGGGAAGTGTGTGCCATGAGTGATGTGTGAAGAGCATGTGAAGCAAGTATGGCATGGAAAGTGTGGGTGTGTTTTTAATATTATATATATATATATATATATATATATATATATATGTATGTATGTATATATATATATTTTTATTCTATTAATTATACACACTAGTCCTTAATTTTGTCTAATTTAAAATTTCCTTAGATTTTATAGATTCTATAATTTAGCTTATTATCTAACTCCCATAAATTAATCTTTGGCCTTAAAATAATTTCTCAAAAATTCCCAAGCCAGTTTATGACTATTAATTGTTGTTCCTCGAATTTTCAGGAAAATAGGCATTTAATTCCCAAAATAAATTTTGAGATGTTACACGAGCTATAATTGAATTATCATTATGTATAATATAGATGACTCAACTCCTACTAATCCAGTAATATAATAAAAATTATGATGTTCTCAATATGGTCCTATATGTAATCACATCATGATACCTTAATTATAACTATTGTGAGATTTGTTCATAACAAAATGAACTTCTAATTTTGTTGACTAAATTCTCTTTATTATTTATGTAACAATCTCTACTAATTCACATATATATATCTCCTTATATCCAAAATGGAAAGATACAAATGACATCCCAACTCAAAATAGACATTTAACTATTATGAAGATATAGAAGGAATTATACATGAATATAGGGGAAATACCTCATCAAATCAATTCCCTCTTCATAGAGAAGTTATAGCAAACAACTTTATCTGTATTACTTAATATTGTATACTAGCAACTTTACAAATAAACTTATATTGTTGCTTATCTTATGTCTATCATGAATTAACGCCTACATTTTGAATTTATAATCACTTCTCAATATTTATGTTCTGGGCAGATTTCTTGAAGTACATCACATAGTAACTATAAATTGTCAAATTTTAATCACCATTGGTCTCAACTCTAATTTTAAGCCCAACAAAGTGAGTGCCATATAAAATAAATATTATACCATTAGAGGTGAGAATCCTCCATATGTGATAACTCTCAATGAGTTTAACCACTCTCACTAATTTTGGCATTCTTAAATAATCTGGCATTTCAAAATACTACACAAAACTGTAAAATAAAATAGACAACTCACTTAAATTCATAAGACATCTCTGCATTTTCACCAAAATATGCAGTCTCAGGATATTTTCCTTCCACGTTTTTCCTTTTATAAAACAATTCTATGTAAGAGTATATTTTAAATTGAGCTTCTAACCTTTAAGATTTCAAAAGGATTTAAGAAAAAATTTTTGTTGGAATCTCATCAAAAATATATATAATTGCCTTTAGTGTGTACTTAAGAGGAAAACCGTATCATCCATTATATTTCTTCTTGTAATAATTTCACCTGTATTAGATGAGTCCAAATATGAAGAAACTTTACATATAGACTAAATTCTAGTCCATTAATGATGTACTTATCATATCACCCATCTCTTCCAACTAATTTCACTATATTAGATCAACCAAAATAAATTATCTATATATTTAGACAATTAAATAACATATCAAAAATGATTTTTTTTTGCAAATTTTTCAGAATGTGAAATAGCCAAATGATTTTCCTCAAATTGAAAAATTAAATTTTCACATAATACAACATAATACTAAAAAGATAAATTAAAACTCCAAATATAATCTATTTAGCCCACATTAGTTTCTGGAATATAAACAAAATAGCCCCAAGAAAAAAAATAAAACCCAAAACTGAGGCCAAAAACCAATTTTCCAGAAATTAAAAAATAATAAATTAATGGCTCAAAATATGATTTTGAAAATAGCCAAAATTGTCCAAATTTCAATAGACTTAAATAAAACTTAACAATAATTTTCAAAAATAATAAAACAAATATTTAGGCATAGAAAATAAGCCCAAAAAATTTCAGGTCCCCGTTGTCGCCGTTCGTCATCCTTGTTGTTGGTCACTTGATATTTGCTTCATTTTCTCTTTTCTTCACTGTCCAGGCTTCGATTTCAAGTGATAAAGCTTTCTTCAACTGCATCCTCCTCTTGTTGTTCATCGAATTTGGAGGGAGGAGAGAGAACGAGAAAGAGAAGCAGATTCACATATCAGGCGACTCTTTCACAAGAGGCATTCGACAAATTTACTGTACATGTCCTCACAGCTTTGATTCGTTCTTCACGCCAAATAGGGATGGGAAAGGTGTAGATGTTGTTTCCGAGTACTTATAAAGTAGAAAATTCAATAAGAATCTGTATATCTAAGATGGCGTAATTTGTAAACACAGAACAATTATGTATACTGTATAAGAACTTACAAGACTGCCGAAAATAATAATGATAATCAACATTGGAAAAATCCGAGCCCAACGTACGTTGTCTCCTTAAGACAATTTGTTCCCTCTATACGGATGCCCAAGGTTCTCGAACAATTGTCTCCCAGGATAGAACGGATTGCGTCTTCAGGATGATGGCACTATCAGTCTGAAGCCCGGACAATCACAATGATATTGCTTAAAGAACCGCACAGGTAGAGATGATTGCAGAATGCACTATGCAGTATATGAGAAGAGAGGAGTGTTTCAAGATTGAGAGTGATTTTTCCTGTCACTAGCATGTCCTATTTATAGTTGAAGGAAATTGATCAGATGGACTCGACTCTTGAGGCGAACCGGTGCGTCGTGCGAACAGACATACCGAAACGGAGTGAACAGAAGCGAATGGTGCCTCTTTGTTGGCGAACTGGTGTGTCGTGCGAACAGACATACCAGAATGGAGCGAACAGAAGCGAATGGTGACTCTTTGCTGCGAATTGGTGTGTCGTGCGAACAGACACATCAGAACAGAGCAACCGGACACACCAGAAGACGCACCAGAACAAACAAATGTACTGGTTCGGTCACATATCCGCACTGTTTGGAAAATCACGAAGAGGTATAAGGAATAAAACGCGATTGTTCGGACAAACTAAAAAGTAATTTAATAAAAATTATTTTTAAATCACACACACGCGCGACCGACCGAACCGAACCGAGCCGAGCCGGCGCGCGCGTGTGTGTGGTGGACCAAGGCCCATGTATGTCCTCCCTCCTCCACAAAAGTGGATTGGCCCAAGGGCCCATTTTAGAGGTGAGAAGTTGAGCCTTATATACACTCTTATTTCTCTTGATTTGTCCAATGTGGGACTTTTGTCCACACACTATATTTCTCCTTCCTTTTCCCTCTTCTCTTCCAACCTACTTCTTATTCATAACCCATGGAATTATTGTTCAAAATTCCAACAATCCCCCACATGGATAAGAAGTTAGTCCATAATGATCAAATGCAAATGAACATGTATGCAAAGTACGATTCCTCTACGAGAAGCAACTGCATCGAGATAGGTAGGGGTCACCTTTGAACATTCTCTAGTAAAAACCTATCGGATATACTCGGCAATCGGTGGACGTGTTGTCTTGAACCGTCAACCTTTAATGTATACCAAGACAATAGGAGTCACACAATTGCTCCTCTAGCATCATTGGTCCTCATGTTGTGCCCATTTTGGCCCTGGACACCTGCCTGGTTCTGCGAGTGTTCTAGAGAATTGGCCGTTTTAAATTCTCGTAGAAGCGGCCCCACTTCACACTCACATAGGTGATTCCTTGCGATGTAAGTCAATATACATCATCTGAACACATCAGATTAAGAAATCATTAAAAGTCTAAATGCTTACCCTAATATATATGCACTGTTTTGTCATAGGAATGAGTATGAGTTTAAAACTCCACAGTGTTTACAGTCTATCATTACTTAGTTGTCTCTTTGAACCTAGTTTGTGGGATCTCCACTCATCTAAGTAGAGTTACCGCAATGATCAACAATTTATCGGCCTTAAACCCATTCCTTTCGACAAATTTCTAATTAACTCTCTAGGAATTCCTTTAGTCAATGGATCCACTATATTCTCTTTTGATTTCACATAATCAATTGAGATGATTCCATTAGAGAGTAATTGTTTAACGGTATCATGTCTTCGACGTATATGTCTAGACTTACCATTATACATGACATTCTTGGCCCTACCAATAGCTGCTTGACTATCACTGTGTATACACACTGCCAGTACCGGCTTTGGCCAACTAGGAATGTCTTTAAGAAAATTACGAATCCACTCAGCTTCCTCACCAGCTTTATCTAAAGCAATAAATTCTGCTTCCATAGTTGATCTTGCAATGCAAGTCTGTTTGAATGACTTCCAAGACACAGCACCCCCACCAAGGGTGAAAACATATCCACTTGTGGATCTTGTGTCATTAGAGCTGGTGATCCAATTTGCATCACAATACCCTTCTAGCACTGCAGGATACTTCTCGTAATGCAAAGCAAAGTTTTGAGTGTGCTTCAAGTAACCCAAAACTCTTACCATAGCTTTCCAATGATACTCGTTTGGATTACTAGTAAAGCGACTCAACATGCTTACAGCGTAGGCAATATCAAGTCTAGTGCAGTTCATAACATACATCATACTACCTAGCACTTGAGCATATTCTTTTTGTTTTACAGCTTTGCCAGTATTTCTCAACAAACGAAAACTAGAGTCTATAGGGTTCTTCACAGGAACTATGTTTAAACTCTTGAATTTCTCTAGAATTTTATTAATATAATGTGCTTGTGACAAAGCCAACCCTTCAGATGTTCTATGGATTTTAATTCCCAAAATAACATCTGCTAGACCCATATCTTTCATGTCGAACTTACTTGTAAGTAATCGCTTAGTAGCTTTAATCATTTGATTATTACTACCCATTATCAACATGTCATCTACATAAAGACAGACTATTGCAAACCCATTTGCAGTATTTCGAATATAGACACATTTGTCACATTCATTAATGCTAAAGCCATTTGATAACATAACTTCATCGAATTTCGCATTCCATTGTTTCGGGGCTTGCTTAAGTCCATAAAGAGACTTTATCAATTGACATACTTTCCATTCTTGTCCTGAGACAACAAATCCCTCAGGTTGTTCTATATAGATTTCTTCTTCTAAAACACCATTCAAGAAAGCTGTCTTCACATCCATTTGATATATTTTCAACCCATTCAATGCTGCTAATGCGATTAACATCCTAATGGATGTAATCCTTGTAACAGATGAATAGGTATCAAAGTAGTCTAGGCCTTCACGTTGTCTGTAGCCTTTTACTACCAACCTAGCTTTGTACTTATCAATAGTGCCATCTGCTTTCATCTTCTTTTTGAAGACCCACTTAGTTCCTAGAGGCTTATTACCAGGAGGAAGGTCAACCAATTCCCAGGTATGGTTTGACAGAATGGATTCAACTTCACTATTGATAGTCTCTTCCCAGAATGGTGCTTCAGGAGAGCCCATAGCCTCTTCATATGTTCGAGGCTCATTTTCTAACAAAAAAGTCAGAAAATCAGGCCCAAAGGATGTGGTGATCCTTTGCCTTTTACTACGTCTAGGTTCCTCTTCAACAGAACCCTCATTAGTAGTAGCATCCTATGGTATCACTGTATTGTTATTATTACGATCACTTGCCTCATTTCCCTTGTTATACGGAAATATATCTTCAAAGAACGTAGCATCCCTTGACTCAATAACTGTATTAAAACAGACATCTGATACATCGGACTTATAAACCAAAAACCGATATGCACTACTATTAAGTGCATAGCCAATGAACACACAGTCCACTGTCTTAGGTCCAATTCTCAACCTTTTGGATTTAGGAATTGCAACCTTAGCCAAGCACCCCCACACTTTCAAATATTTCAAGGAAGGTTTCTTTCCTTTCCATATTTCATAAGGTATGCTTTGTATCCTTTTGTGGGGCACTCTGTTAATAAGAAAATTAGCCGTTAAAATGGCTTCCCCCCATAAATTCTGTGGTAAACCGAACGTAATCAACATTGCATTCATCATTTCTTTCAATATCCGATTTTTCCTTTCTGCAATCTCATTTGATTGCGGAGCATAAGGAGCAGTCGTCTGGTGTATAATACCAGATTCTATACAGAATTCTTCGAAAAGGCCATCATATTCTCCCCCACGATCGCTCCTTACTACTTTAATTTTCTTATTAAGTTGAGTTTCAACTTCATTTTTATATTGTTTAAAAGCAATAATAGCCTCGTCTTTACTATTAAGCAAATACACATAACAATATCTACTACAATCATCAATAAATGTAATAAAATATTTTTTGTTACCCCTAGATGGTACAGATTTCATATCACATATATCAGTATGTATTAAATCTAATAATTCAGTTGATCTTTCAACAGGAGGAAATGGTAACTTAGAAAATTTTGATTCAATGCATATTTGACATTTATCATGATTTGAACAATCAACTTTAGGCAATAAGTCTGAATGAATTAAACTTTTAATTGATTTAAAATTAACATGTCCTAATCTTTGATGCCATAAATTAGAAGATTCAAGCACATAAACAGAAGTAATATTATTATTGATAACACCATCATTGGTTACAGTCATTACATTAAGTTTGAACAGGCCCTCACTAAGGTAACCTTTTCCTACATACATATCATTCTTAGAAAGTAAAAACTTATCAGAAACAAATACAAGCTTAAAACCATTCTTGATTAAGAGGGATCTAGACACTAAATTCTTACGAATATCAGGCACATGAAGCACATCATTAAGTGTCACGACTTTTCCAGAAGTCATCTTTAAGGCCACCTTACCAACACCTTCCACCTTTGAAGTAGAAGAATTACCCATATAAAGTTGTTCATCTTTTTCCGCAGGGGTGTAAGAAGAGAACATCCATCTGTTGGCACACACATGCCTAGTGGCACCAGTGTCCACCCACCACTCCTTAGTATTTCCAACCAAGTTATATTGCATCACAACAGCCAAAAGATTCATGTTTTCAATCATATCAGTAGTAGTTTCAACAATGTTGGCTTGAGTGTTCTTCTTCTTTTTGTGGTCCTTTGCCTTCTTACAATCCTTAGCACGATGGCCAGGCTTCCCACAATTATAACAATTACCTTTGAATTTCTGGCCTTTGCTCTGGGCTTGCTTTGATGATCCCTCATTAAAGCGTTTCCGTTTCTTGGGCTTTGGACCATCTTCAACAATATTAGCCTTTGAAACTACAGGATTGCTGCCAAATTTCTTTTCAGAAATCTTGTTATCTTCTTCTATTCTCAATCTTATGATTAGATCTTCAAGTGACATCTCCTTGCGCTTATGTTTGAGATAATTCTTGAAATCCCTCCAAGATGGTGGCAATTTTTCTATAAATGCAGCAACTTGGAAAGACTCACTAAGAGACATCCCTTCGGCGTGAATTTCATGCACAATCAATTGAAGTTCTTCAACTTGACTTACCACAGATTTAGAGTCAAGCATTTTGAAGTCCAAAAATCTGCCAACTATAAATTTCTTTAAGCCAGCATCTTCAGTTTTGTACTTCTTGTCTAGACTTTCCCATAATTCTTTGGTTGTCTCCAAAGTACTATATACAGTATATAACCTATTGTCTAGACTATTGAGAATATAATTTCTGCATACGAAATCAGAATGCTTCCAAGCATCAATTGCAGCAACCTTTTCCTTGTCTAATGATTGTCCTTCTTCCAATTTCGGAGCTTCTTCAGTAATAAATCGTGCCAAGTTCAAGGTAGTTAAGTAGAAAAAAATTTTCTGTTGCCATCTCTTGAAATTATTCCCATTGAACTTTTCAGGTTTCTCACCATGCATTGGAGCAGAACCAATTGGGTTCATCAAGTTTGTACTCGAACTTTCCATTTCTGTTACTCAAACAGAAACTTTGATTAATCACACAGATTAATCTAAGAACAATATAATAATCAAAATTAAAGATAATAAACACAGATTCAACACAATCAAGTGAAAAGCTACAATCACGTTTCTACTAGTACATGAAACCAGCTTTGTTGATTATATCAATTGGCCAGGTAAGTGTGAATGAAGTGGGAGTCTCTCCGTGCTGTTGCAACGGTGACTAATTAAATAACCACTAAATTAAATCACTTTCCTAGACACCAATGGTATGAATTAACTTTAACTGATTCCAATGCCAATAGAACAAACCAATTACAAATTGTCTTAAGATTGTTGTTTCCGAGTACTTATAAAGTAGAAAATTCAATAAGAATCTGTATAACTAAGATGGCGTAATTTGTAAATACAGAACAATTATGTATACTATATAAGAACTTACAAGACTGCCGAAAATAATAATGATAATCAACTTTGGAAAAATCCGAGCCCAACGTACGTTGTCTCCTTAAGACAATTTGTTCCCTCTATACGGATGCCCAAGGTTCTCGAACAATTGTCTCCCAGAATAGAATGGATTGTGTCTTCAGGATGATAGCACTATCAGTCTGAAGCCCGGACGAACACAATGATATTGCTTAAAGAACCGCACAGGTAGAGATGATTGCAGAATGCACTATGCAGTATATGAGAAGAGAGGAGTATTTCAAGATTGAAAGTGATTTTTCCTGTCACTAGCATGTCCTATTTATAGTTGAAGGAAATTGATCAGATGGACTCGACTCTTGAGGCGAACCGGTGCGTCGTGCGAACAGACATACCGAAACGGAGTGAACAGAAGCGAATGGTGCCTCTTTGTTGGCGAACTGGTGTGTCGTGCGAACAGACATACCAGAACGGAGCGAACAGAAGCGAATGGTGACTCTTTGCTGTGAATTGGTGTGTCGTGCGAACAGACACATCAGAACAGAGCAACCGGACACACCAGAAGACGCACCAGAACAAACAAATGTACTGGTTCAGTCACATATCCGCACTGTTTGGAAAATCATGAAGAGGTATAAAGGAATAAAACGCGATTGTTCGAACAAACTAAAAAGTAATTTAATAAAAATTATTTTTAAATCACACGCGCGCGCGACCGACCGAACCAGACCGAGCCGAGCCGGCGCGCGCATGTGTGTGGTGGACCAAGGCCCATGTATGTCCTCCCTCCTCCACAAAAGTGGATTGGCCCAAGGGCCCATTTTAGAGGTGAGAAGTTGAGCCTTATATACACTCTTATTTCTCTTGATTTGTCCAATGTGAGACTTTGTCCACACACTATATTTCTCCTTTCTTTTCCCTCTTCTCTTCCAACCTACTTCTTATTCATAACCCATGGAATTATTGTTCAAAATTCCAACAGTAGATACATAGGGTATTGACAGCTCTATTTTCAGAAGCAGGAGTTTTCAGAATTGTTGCCAAGATAATCACTCCAATATGTGGGCACCATACTGATGGGAGCTGGATATAGGTTATAACTTCAAAACTCAACAATCTGTTTTTCCACTTAACCTTTACCTATACTTTGCACTTTGGCTTTGCTCTTAGAAAAAATAATAAATCCATTATCAAAGTTAAGCATTGTGGTTCAAACATAAAATTTGTTAGTTTGATTTTAAAAAAATATATTATCATATAAATAAGAGATAAAAAAATATCATCATATGAGTTTTTATATACATATTAACAATAAGTTGAGATTAGAGTGAATTCCCTTCCCCCTCAAAATTTAAACCAAATGAAGGAATTCTCTCAAACGAAACACACTAAATTTAAACCAAATTTCCAATGGCATGAGAAGATGCAAAACGACATCGTTATGCTCGTCTTCCCCATGCACCAGGATAACCTACCCAACTTGTTCCCTATTGCTATCCGGATGCAAACCCACCGTTGCCCGAAGTTTCAGGCGACCTTTTGCCACAATTTTGACAATAGAGTTAACCGAAAATCATGGAAAATGAAATATACACAATAAATTCATCCACAAAATGCCTCAAAATTAATCAAAATCAATGATTTGAACCAAAACCAAAAAGAGCTGACATATATAAATGACTACATGATCAGATGGAAGGGAAAAGCATTTGCAAATTATTATTAAAAACTGAGCCAAAATCAAACAGAATTGAAAACTCTGTTTTCAAACAAAGCTGGCGGTGACTTTGGAGAATGTGAAAACAATCTCCTTGCTATGCCATTAACCCAAAAATTTATGTATATTAAGATTAAAAGGATTACAAATATTAAGTTAAAAGGAGCAAGCCATCATATTCTACAATCGATCAATCATATATGCAAAAGGGTTTCAAATCACCAATGAATAGAACCACAATCGTATCAAAAGGGAAATATCAAAATTTTAATAATTAACAGAATTAAGGGTTTTTTCTCTTGATCTAAATTGTTATCATGTTATCTTGTAAGGAATAAGAGAAACAAAATAACATAGCATAAAGAACATACTAGGAAGAGGTAATTGTCTTGCTCTGATGTCATATGTTGGAATAATCTAACAATAGAGATCTCAGATATATTATATAAATTCTATAAAGCAGTAGCAAAAGACTTGATGAAATACCACTAGCCATAATGATTCTGTATGTAGTATCTCGCAACTTAGACATTGTGGAGAATAAGAATGAGCTATAATAAGAATAGAATATAATAGGTTAGGACTTCTTCAAACGGGAAGATGAGGCATAATAATGATATGGGAATAGCCGTCACCTATTAGGGAACCCCTAAAGAGCAAGTAAGTGGGTTTTCCATGTTCAACGTATTGCTCTAAGATCTAGCTTAGGCTATTTATAGCCTCTCATCAAGGCTTGTAACAGTTTTACCAGTAAGGTAGGTGATCCTGAACCAAATCTCTATCCAAATTACTTTGCGGGACATAATCGAGAGATATTTTATCCAAAATATAATAAACTGATAATATTTAAAACAATTAGATAATATCTAGAATATTTAACTTGATCATAATAATAAACTAGAGTATCCTTCATATAACCAATCAATAAATATATGAATAAACAGAATGATATAATATTATCATTTTAATAAAATATCTCACAGTCCCTACATTATACCATTACATCGAAATATTATTTTATGCATTAGCAACCATAAAGACTTGCACAAAAGGTCCTTACAACACACAATTTATGATGAGATAAATCTGGGGTCTGACAAAAGGATTAATAAACGACTACCATAACAAGATAATGAAGAACCAATTCTTTGCCTCCAAGGCAACAACTTATGCCCTATTTGGTTGCATGGAATTGAAAAGAGGGAAATGAAAGTAAAAGTGGAATTCAACCTCTGGAGTGTTTGGTACCATAGAACTGGGTTCCTGATGGAAGTCACTTCCATCAAAATTGATAGATGTCACTTCCATCACTCAACATATGGAAGTGAGTTCCACTTCCACTTCCTTGGTTCATTTTCCCCAATTGCCCTTTTATCTTTCTTCTTCCCTCCACCGCAGTGGTAGTGGCACCGATGAAGCTGGTCCCCCATCTTCTTTAAGCTCCATCTCCCTTTCCCCCTTCAACCTCTCATCTTTGCCATCCTCATCGCTCCTCCGTGCGGCCGCTTGAGTAATACCCAAATCTGCAACACTAAGTCATTCCTTGACGGCGAACAGCCGAACATGAACTCTACCCTCCAACAGCGAACACCACTCCGCAGTTGTCTTCCTCTGGCAACAAACGTGAATCGACCGTTGTCTCCCTCCGACAATGAACACAACCGTGTCGTAGTCTTCCTTCAACAATAAATGAAACTTAGCCAAGTGCAAACGATTTTTGTTCATCCGATGGAGATTATGATTTCCCTCTAGCATCTGGGTTTTTGGTTTAGATTTCGATTTTTGTTCTCGTTCTAGATTTTTTTTTCTAATATTTGATTTCTTGTTTTGTTTCTAATTTTTGGCATGTGCGTTCTATCTCTAGTTTGGTAACATCAACTAGAGGTGGGGAGATTTTTTTCTTGTTCACTTCATCTTTGATTTGGCAAGGTTTGATTTTGTTTTTACCATTTTCATTTCTAGTCTCGATCTCTAGTTCGATTATTGCTCTTTGATTTTGGTTCTTGTGTTATTGGTGGAAGTGGTGCCCATCTTCTGTTGTTCACTCCATTAGCTGTCATTCTCCGGTATTAATGGCCACCATTAATGGAGGAGGAGGTCTGCGATGGAGAAGCACTGGAAGGACGCCATACCCATCTCTTTGAACTCGGCAATTTCACTATGATGTCGATCTGTGACTTTGTTCCATTAGCAACTCAGCCGTGTAAATGTCCTGCGATTTCTTCTATGATTTCAAGTTTGTTTCCCTCTGCAACTTTTCTTTGATTTAGTTTTTCAAATTCGTTGTGATTATGTTTGTTGTTGCCTTCTCCGTCATGCCATTTTTCCTCCGGTTGAAGGCATTCATGTGGCTTTGGTTCTTTTTTCGGTGGCTACGGTTTTTTTTGGGTCAAGGCATATTAGTCATTTTACATTATAAATACAAATATTAAATTAAAATAATACCTCACTCCCATTATCATACCAAACAAACTTTTTAACCAGCTTTCACTTCTATTTCCACTTCTACTTCTACTTCCAGTTCCAGTTCCACTTCTATCAAAATCTCTTCCCTCATACCAAACGAGGCATTATAGTGGAAATTCTTTATAAGTAATTAATTGTGGTCATCAAACATTACTCCCTCCATCTCCAAAAATAAGAAACAAATTAAATAACTATTTTTCTCACCTAAGAAAAATTTAATTTAATTTAATTTAATTTAATTTACAGACTTTTTTTAGCAGAAGGATTGCACTACGACCTGAAATGATAAGCAAGACCGAACTAGCAACGTCACTTAATTTAATTTCCTGATTAAATTCCTAAATAAGTAAATATGCAATAATTTGTTTTTCTTTTCAAAAATTCCCCCAGTAACGTTATTAAATTGATTCACACCTTAACTAATTCAAAATAATGAAGGGCAAAATGGGGAAGGTATACTAATCACCACTCCGATTCTCTCCTGAGTAACAAATCTCTTATAAATAAAGACGGAGAGAGTATTCAGCTAATTAGCTTAACAACTCTGATTTATTGCCCAGAGAGAGAGAGAGGCTACAATGACAATGCTTTATGATAATTACTGTGACCACAAAAACTGATTTGATAATATATTTGATGGCTGCCCATGTTGTCCATGTATTAATCTTTAAACCAAACTAGTGTGCTATTCATGGGTCCAATTAATTCAAACAATGACATGAACTGACCTAAAGGAGAAATGATTTGGGACATATCTTCTATCCTTATTTCTCCTTTTGTTAGATGACCTTAAATAGGAAATCTAACATTGGTTTCACTGAGAACTTTGGGAAATATCTTGGTACATATGGATTGATTCTGGGAAAACAAATCTTCAATCTATAGGCAAGTTATAGATGCTGTAGATAGGGGAGAGGAGTATCACCATTGATTTTTCTCTCCATTTACTCTTTATTGAAGGTACCTATCATTAAGTCAACTTTAATTTCTCCAGTTGAGATTTACCATGGTAGATTTTTATGATAATGATATTCTTTACATACTATTAAATCTCAACCATTGGAAGTTGATCTAATGATAGATACCCTCAATAGAGAGTAAATGAAGGCACCTTTCTTCCGTAGATAGGAGAACCGCTTCTCCGAAATTCAAGCTCCTCTCTCAAGCTTCAAGGGTTACTCTCATAACATATGTGTTCTCTACCTCCAACATTCATGTGCTATCATGCATAAAACTCCCCCAAATAGGTGTGCAACATAATTGATGCTAATTAAACTGGTCATTTTTTGGGGGTTATGAGTATGACAAATAGAAACAAAGAATACACCTCGCTATAGCAAGGATTTACTTTTCACTTTTCCAAGTAATGGTAGCTCAGGTATTAGATATATGCATCACATGAATCTGAATTTACTGGCCAAACAAATTTGGAGGAATCTATCAGCTAAGCCTTATTCTCTCGTTGCCAACTATAACATTTGTTTTCTTACCTATACACTTAGCGTATCATTTGAACTGAAAGTTGCTGATTTTGGCCCTGCGAAGCTCTTAGGTTGAAACTTCAGCCACGTTCAATTATCACCACTATGAGAGGTACCAGAGGATATCTTGCACCTAAATGGTTTTCAGGTAAACCTATCAATACAAAAGTTGACGTATATAGCTACGGTTATGTGCTTTTTGAGATCATTTGCGGCAAAAGAAATATGGGCATGTTAAATGATATGCGTTAAGTGACTATTTTCCAATGCTGATGTCGAATGCACTAAACAACGGAGTAGAAGTAGTGACACTAGTGGATCCTAAATTTGATAGTGAAGTGAATGCAGAAGAATTGATAAGAGCATGTAGGGTTGCTTGTTGATGCATTCAAGATAATGAACAAGATAGGCCAACCATGGTTCAAGTTATTCAAATTTTGGAAGGAGTGCTTCAGGTAGGGCTGCCTCCAATCCCACAATTTTTTCGATCCCTTGCAAAAAGTTCCAAGAAATTAAGTCATGTGGACAGAAATGAGGCTTATAGGACATCAAATTCATCACCTTGCAGTTTCAGCTTTCCACCACCGGTCAGTTTTTCTAGTTTCATTTCAAAGTTGGCATATTTGATCTTATATATTGTAGCACTTATGCTAGCCAACAAAATTCTTCTGGTAAAATTGGCTTTCAGTCAGGAGCCAGGTATATTTCATCTTAAAAAATTTGAATTTGCATTCCTATTAATCCACCACAATGCACATATATGGATATTTAAAGGAAATTGAGATAAATGTTAAGTAAGAACCTCCTTCTCCTTATTTATCTCTAAATAAAATAAAAGAATGTTTATAATGGAAACAAATGGATTTTAGGAGACTTATACTATATGATTAGTTGATTGTGATTTGAAAAAGTTTTCCTAACATGAGGGGAAGAAATTGAATAGCTAGAAAATAGAACAAAAGGAATACATTATTACTATCAAGTATAAATCCTTGAATAAAACAATATGAACCAGAAGTTCATTAGATTTTGCATTCATGAAATATTGTATAAAATTTTCCAGATACAATTACTGACCTAAATGAGAATTATTAAATCTCATATTCTAGATGAAAATGCTCTAATTAGTATAAATGAAAGTGAGACATGCCCGAAGCCTAATAAAATAATCGGTTCCAAAAGAAAAGAGAAAGAAGCAAATAATCAAGATAATCATATTGAGAAGGCAAGTACTCTAGAAGAAGCTAAGACATAATAAATTATAAAAACCTTAAAAGAGGTTTAGGTACCTAAAAGTAATATAAAGAGATCTCAATAAATTATGTCATAGGAAAAATGGAACCAAAAATATTAAGTTGTCCACAATGGCCTTCAAAATAATTTCTTATGATAAATTGAGGATCTTATGCATAAATTTATCTTGAGAGTAGGTAGAATGATGATTAGTGAAAAAGGAAAGTAAAAGGGAAGAAACGCAATGAAAATGAGATTATATTATTTTGATATGTGAAAATTATGGACCAGGAGTCCCAGTTGAAATATGAAATATATAAATATTTAAGTGAAAATAAAGATTTTCACAAATGCTAACAAAGACTATGATGAGGCATAATATTTTGTGGTGAATATAAGAAATTTGTATTTCTGGCAACATATTAAAATAAAATTATGTGTCTGTTAGATGTTGTTATATATAGCCTATTAATATGTATCATTAAATAGTAAAATTTATATGAGAATCCTTGAAGAATCCAAAATGCCAGAAGCATATACAAGAAAATCATTCTATATATGAAATGTTATGCTAATATGAAAATAATTCAAGCATATATAATTGATTGAAAAATATATTAGAAAGTAAGTAACTTTACATTTTATTTTATTTGTAGATTGAGTTATCGAATGTATCAATGATATCAAAATTACATATTTTTGTTCTGGTGAATTTTCTTGCAAAGATATATATTGAATTTAATTGTCCAGAAGTACCTTATATTTTATGAGAATATTTATGTATCATGCTAATATTGTATTTATTATGATTTTATTGGTAAAAAATTAATTCTTACAAGTGCATAGTGGACAACGAAAATGAGATTTGGTGTGATAGTCCTATGAACATATTATAT
The DNA here is from genome assembly GCA_037074505.1 of Albizia julibrissin. Lineage (NCBI taxonomy): Eukaryota > Viridiplantae > Streptophyta > Magnoliopsida > Fabales > Fabaceae > Albizia > Albizia julibrissin. Next base: position 21,157,026 of record CM073480.1, on the reverse strand, counting down.
GATATTATTTTGTTTAGAACAAACTGAATATGTGAATGCAAAAAATATTTTGGTGATTTTTAGAATAATTTTCCTTTATTGTTTTCATAATAAATAAGATAAAGGCAGAATATACTGATATTTTAACATATCCAAAAGATATGTTAGGACTACATTTTAGCAAAACTTTTGGTGATAATGCATCATTTATAGTTTGGTGGCTAAAAGAAAGATATGCTCAAAAATATATTGAAAGTGATGTTATCATGAGGAGGAGTAAAACTGATGTTATTATTAAGGAGAGTAAATGCGATATTATCATCAAGGAGAGTAGAGACAATGCAGGGAGTAAATACGATATTATCATCAAGGGGACTAGAGACCATACTGTACTCTTTTCCTTAACCAATGTTTTATCCTACTAGATTTAACGAGGTAGCTTCAATATGTATTATGTACTACTTTTCCTTCAATAGGTTTCTATCCCATTGGGATTTTTCTTATAAAGTTTTAATGAGGCACAATATTTGTTTATGGACATCTAAGGGTGAGTGTTACAAATATTCCAATATTTAGTGTGGATGTCCATAACCTTCTAAGATTAGTCTTTTAGAGTTTCACAATTAAACTTGAGTAACTTACCACATGAATGGCTTCTTCGGAGTCTTTCATGACCAATACATATAACCTCTAGCTTTTTGATTAGCTTTTGAAGAATAACTTTTACTATTTACTAAGTAAGTATGTGAGAGGAGTTTTGTCTCGATTTGTGAAAACTATGGTTTGAAACCATGGTTTAGAAGGTTTCCAAACACACAATACACATATTATACAATTATGTAGTTTTAATTTGTTGTAACTCTTGGATAGAATTTAAGGACTTGTGGCTTATAAATAATGGCCTTGTATCAAGTGATTGGAGGTATCCAAATGAATAAGATATTGCTCCTTCTTTTTCTCCAATTATCTCTTGTCTCTCTTCACTTTCTTCTCAATTTCTTATATTTTCTTCATTTCATAACACGCACAATGTTTTAGACAATTTATTATGTGTAATTTCTATGGTCTTCATGTTATATGAGAAACCATTTATAGTGGTCATAACATATACACTTTCGAAGCATTTCCTAATAAAAAAGGTTATTTAAATTAAACGTAAGATTTCAATTTACTTTGTCTTCGAAAGGTAAATAAAAACTACTTTATCTCTTAAATTTATAAATCTTTTAAATTATCTCTATTGACTGAATATATTAAGGGGGTTTCAAATTTTTCATCAATGGATAATTCCAACGCAAGTAATTCAATGGAAGATGAATGTCTCCATGACCCCCTTCATTTTCTTTCTATTAAATATCTTCACCATTAGATTAAGTTTTAATGGTTGAGATTTATTCTATAAAATGACTATTGTAATATTAAATATTAAAATAATAATAATAATAATTAATTAATAAATTTATGCTTTCAAATTTCATATGAATAGTTTACCATGGTAGATTTTTGTTATATTTAATGCTATAATAATATTTTTATATAGTATTAAATCACAACTATTGAAACTTGATCGAGAGATATTCAATAGAGAGAGATTAATGGAAACATTCCTCTCCCATAATTAAAGAGAGTATGTTAGAGAGAAAAAATACACATTTTTCGGCAAATAATTTATTTAGTTAGTTTTCTTAATTTTTAAAAAATTATTTATCTAGCTTCTATATTAAAAAATTGGAGGAAATATACATATTCTATGATATGTGTTCCTTTCGAAGATGTATTAATTGTTTACAAAGAGATACAAAAAATAAAACATTTTGATCAATCACCGTTAGGTTGAAAGATACACATGTAAGGGATCAAAACATGTATTATGGATAAAAAGGTCTCTCTCTCTCTCTAACACACAGACAAAGCTTTCTCATAATTAGGGTCTGATCTAGGTCAAATTTGGACTAGTTAGTTATACCATTGCAAAATGATTTGCCATTAGAGAAGACTTAAGCATGTGGACCGGCCATTATTATACTACCTACGATACCAAATATAAAACTCAATTAATTTTTTTGAGAGATTAAGGAAGTTAATTAAATTATTTTAAAGTATTCATATTTATCGGTTTTTCATCTAACTAATTTTTCCAACTAATAAAATGATATATAATGTAATCATACATATATAACATATAATATGATTAAGTAACTTATTTAACTTCATTAATCTCTCCAAAAAAATTAACTAGACCTTATAGTTAGGATCGGAGGTAGTAATTACATGGGATGCAAATGGGTTACAAGCAATATTTTATTAGTATAAGTTAAAAAAAGAATGGTTACTTTTTTAATAACCCATTGGGATACCTGGTGTTTGACACCTTTTCTGAATCTTACTAACAGGTATTCGAGCAATCAGCAACTAATCTGAATTGAGGCTTTGTGATCAGGATACCTCTTGTTAACTCTTAGAAATTTACAACATTCTAGCACATATTCTTCTCTTTTTACCTAATTTTGGGTTTAAAATGTGTATAAAAAGAAGTGAATAGAAGAAAATGAGCAAACTAAAAATCAAAGAAATTCTTATTATATCCTGTATAGTTTGTGATTCAATAATTTAGAATTGATAAATCCTCCCTCTTTTGTGGAAGGATGGAGAGAGGTTTTGAAGCCCTATAAAAACCAAGAAACAAGGAAAGAACAAAAGAAGTGAAGCATTGCAAAGTTAGAAGGAATTTGCACAACTTGCCTTAGCATGTTGACCAACTGACTATGGCAAGTAAACAATCTCAAGAAGTTTACTCTTTGTGTAAGTGGCCTTAGCAAGTTGACAAACTTGTTATAGCAAGTAATCCATGTCTACTCTCTGTATAACTAGCCATGGTAAGTTGACAAACTTGCCATAGCAAGCCAAGAATTTGAAGGAAAATTGACTCTCTGTGTTATTGGACGCAGCAAGTTAACAAACTTGCCATAGCAAGTCCTAAAAAAGTGCAATTGCGTGTTTTGATTTCAGAAGCTAACAAACATTATTTAACCTAGGGAAAAGTACCGAAAACACATTCTTTGTACTTGGAAACCTTGAAGAACGAAAAGGAAGAGTTTTGGAGAGAGTTTTTAAAGAGTTTGGAGGCTTGGGAAATCATCCTAAGAGAGATTTTGAGAGTTTTATCTTGGGTTTTCTACTTTTATTCCCTTCTTTACTTAGTTTATCATGTATTTTGTAATTTGGCTTAGTTTTCTGAATCTTTAGACATGAATAGCTAAGTATCTCTTCTTCTAAGATTATTTTAAACCTTTGTATGGATTAAGACTTGAATATTCATCTCTTTTGGTAGATAATGATATGTGTGTATGTGTGTGTGTTGATTTTGTCCTTTCCATAATGCTTCTAAGTAATTGGCCTCCATTTAGATTGATTTGTTCACTTGGATTTGATTTGAGAGAGCTAATATTGATGTAGAATTTTGTTAAAATCATACTTGTCTTGAAGTTTACTTGATAAATGGAGGGTTTGTTAGTAAAATAGAAATATATTTACTAACCTTACATTATTATCACATTAAAATTGTTGTTTATAGATTGATTTTCACTAATTGTTGCAAGAGATTATGTATTTTAATGAGAAGAGAAACTTGAGGTTGAATTGAAAGAGCTTGTTAAGTGTTTTTGAACCTTAGACTATCATATATATATATATGTGTGTGTGTGTGTGTGTGTGTGTGTGTGTGTGTGTGTGTGTGTGTATACATATATGTTTTGAAATACTAGTAGAGGAAGTTAATCAAGTTTTATAAAATATAAAGGGGAGGAAGAATCATAGGCTCTATTTTATCATTGAAGTCAAAGAATCATTTTCAATTATCACTTTATAATCTTAAAAGTAGTTTTTCAAAATTCTCTTTCTATATCAAAACTTGTTTTGGTTCAACTTAATTGGGTTCATTAAAACTCTTACTTGATCACTTGTTAATCAAATCCTCGAGGGAACGATCTCCACTTATTACTTTATTGCTTGGCACGACTCTTACACTTGCGATGCAAACACCTCTCCCAAGGATCTTTTTGAATAAAGTAGGATTCGAACTTAATTAACCCATTTTATAGTCTAGCTTATTCACCTCTAGACCAAACACTTTACGCCAATTATGATTATGTGAAATTTATATGATTTTGATATGAGAGAAGAAACTATTTATATTTGCCACATCATATACACCATCGGCGCGTGTGTATCCGAGGTGTATTTTCCTTCTTATGATTATTTATAGTACATTATGATTTGAATATCATGCAAAATAAAACTTAAGTATGCGATTATGTTAAGCGATAAACAACTCAACACTTTTTTAAGTAGTGATTTAAGAGTTTTATAGATTAAAAAAAACCATGCATGTTTAAAAGGAGAACTTCCCCCCTTAATGTCTAATCTAATTCAAATTTAGATTAGTTAGTAGTATTACATATAATGATTTTATTTTGTTAGAAAAAATAGATGTAGACTTCACCATTATTATAATGGAATAAGAAAATTTCCAATCAAGCTATGTGACCAAACTTTGATGACCAAGAGTCGAAACACTCTTAAATGTTAAAAAATAAATGAAATTTAATATGTAAGTCCCTATAATTTAATTAAGTTCTTGTAGTTTCATGTGAATAATAAAAAGAAAAACTACTGGAACTTGATTAAAAATCTGGTGAAACCATAAAGATTTGATTAAAAAAAAGAACATTACAAGGACTTGGTTAAAAATTAGATGAAACTATAGGGGAACCCATCATTGAGAGAGAGGAGAAGAGATGAAACTACAGGGACCTGGAATATCAATATTTCTAAGGAAAAAAATGAAAAAGGGAAAAAAGAAAAAAAATCCAAATGAAAGAAGTGCAAGGAGGCGCAAAAGAAACCACAAGAAATATTTCTTGGAGCAAAAGAGATGGCTTATGATTAGGAAGATGTTATAAAATCTAAGCCACACGGTTGGCGAAGAGATAAACCTAAACCATAGCGTTAAAACCAGAGGAATATATAAATTAATAAGGGAAAATGGTTGTGAGGTCCCTAGCAAAGAAGTCCCTTTTCAAATTGCCATAACAAAAAAGTCTCTTGGGACTTTTCTGATATGAATTTCTAAAGTAAAAAGACCATTATGCCCCCAATAAAGAAAAGAAAAAAAACCCACAGAAAATTATATGATGCTCTTTCGGTGATTAACAAGAAAGAGGAAAAACACCACTAGAAAGAGAAAGCACAGAAGGAATTCGACGTTGGTTCAGTAGCAAGGTTGAAGAGTTTAAGTTTGGTGATGATATTCTTGCAAAAGGTTGGAGCTTCTGTCGTTGTTATGGAGTTTTATAGCCACAGAACAGTGAAGTAAAGAATTTATGTTTTTCCGTAAAGTATTAGTTGATCAAAGGTTTAAGCTTTGGGTCAATAATGAACTATGTGGTAGGAGATAGATTAGTAATGCTAAGGTTTTGGTGAAAATATGATCTTAATTATTGACGTTGTGGTTTTAACATGGTTGGGTTATAAGAATGTTAATGTGCTCTGTTTTTGTAGTTAGTTACAGAGGAATTGAGCTGTTGGTAGGTGAAATAGTTGAATGTGGTGGGGCTTGATTTATGAGAAAACTCTGAAATGATAATAAAATATTGTTGTTAATTCGTCCAGTTGTAGTTGTAAATATAGCTGTTGTAGTTGTTACTACAGAACATGTGATATGTTTCAGCGAAATGTAACAGAGGGATTGTTATGGTTTTGAGATATGTAAAAGAGGAATTGATCAGTTTTGAGTGGGATTGAATGAATGTAATGGTGGTTTGTGTGATAAGAAAATTGTGAGTTGATATAAAATTATTGTTGTTAATATTAGCTTTCATAGTTGTTAATATTGATGATACAATTGTTAATACGCAGGTTGTATTTCAGTTGAAAGGGCTAAGTGTTGTAAAGGAGATATGCATTGATTTCGTACTTGACCTTGTTGCCGGTAGTGTGTGAAAGATGCATTACTGGAATGAACAGAGGAAAGTCATGACCTTTTATGATTTACTAGAGAAAGGTGAGATTAGTGTTATTGCAGAGGAAGACTAAACCTCATGCCTTGTATCTATGACATCCATTTATTATTCATTTCTCGATAGTTTGACTGGCTCTTAAAATCAGATGAATTGAACTTATTTTAAGATTTAAAAGAATAAGCTTCCTGCACTGAGTTGTGGACTATATTGTTGGCTTGGAAATTTTATGAAGTTTTGCTCTATTTTCTTTTCTTGCTCCCCTTATCTTTGAGCTTTTACTGCTTATTTGTATTTGCTTTGTTACATCTTCCTTTGTCATATGTGACATTCATTTACTTTGTTTTGAGGAATTTTGGCTTCCTTTTATTCCACTAAGTTTTCTTGGTGGAAGAGAATAAAACAAGATGAAAATATAAGTTTGAGAATGTTTTGAATCCTTTCTATTTTTTGTTTCGGTGGTGCTTTATCATCAATGGGGTATTTTTCCTACATGCGTCATTCATCTTTATGGATTGTTAATTTTGTCTCATCTTTATGTACTAACATGAGTACTTTTTTCATCTGTTTTTGAATTTTTTTTCAATTAATTATATGTGATTGATGCCTAACTATTTGATGTCAAAATCCAAATAGAGGTGGGAGAGCTCAAAATAATCTTGGGCACATCAGATGAACGTTGGTAATCAAGCTTATCACCATGACCATCTATCCCAGAAACTCATACAGACTAGTTGATTCTTCTGTCCATTCAAGTATGAGGCACCTTTTTGGAACTTGGAAATGAGTCTTTCCTCCCTAGATCCTCCAGATGATTCTTCTATCCATTCAAGTATGAGGAACAAACTTGTGCAAAAGGTGCTATTCAATATAGTTGGCAACCAACAAATCAAGAAGAGGAAAGAGACATAGGAGTTGTTCTGTTATTTTGTACTGAAGCCTTCCTGTTTTGTAAATATGTATACTGTTGTGATTTTTTCACAACTTAATTGTGATTCATATTGTTTGGCATTTGAAATTGATAGGTTCTAACAATTACAACTGTATTTTAAATTTTGCAAGTCCTACCAGTCATCTTCTTTTTACAACTTGTTTAGTATATTTTAACAACTTTATTAGCCATATTTACAACCTCATTAGCCTTCGTGGGCTACTAGCTAAGCTGATACGAACCAAGTCAAAAAATGTGATTTGATGTATTTACAATTTGTTGAGTAGATTTTAACAACTTCGTTAGCCATATTTATAACATGATCAGTCTGCTTGGCCCGGTGGCTAAGATGACATGAAGCAAGTTAGAAATGTCTTTTAGTTGTTTACAACTTTTTGAGTAAGCTTTAACAACTTCGTTAACCATATTATTTACAACATGATTAGTCTGCTTGGCCCAGTGACTAAAATGACATGAAATAAGTTAAAAATATCTTTTGGTTGTTTACAACTTATTTAGTAGGTTTTAACAACTTTGTTAGCCATATTTACAACATGATCAGTCTGCTTTGCCCAGTGGCTAAGATGACATGAAGCAAGTCATAAATGTCTTTTTGTTGAGTAGATTTTAACAACTTCGTTAGCCATATTTACAACATGATCAGTTTTCGTGGGCTACTAGCTAAGCTGAGATGAACTAAGTCAGAAAATATGATTTGGTGCATTTACAACTTGTTCAATAGGTTTTAACAACTTCATTAGTCATATTTTCAATCGGATCAGTTTTCATGGGCTACTTGCTAAGCTGAGATAAACCAAGTCAGAAAATGTGATTTGGTATATTTACAACTTGTTCAGTAGGTTTTAACAACTTAATTAGCCATATTTATAACCTGATCAGTCTTCGTGGGCTACTAGATAAGCTAAGATGAACCAAGTGAGAAAATGCGATTAGGTATATTTACAACTTGTTTAGTAGGTTTTAACAACTTCATTAGTCATATTTACAACCTTATCAGTCTTCGTGGGCTACTTGCAACCAAGTCAAAAAATGCGATTCAGTGCATTTACAACTTGTTCAGTAAGTTTTAACAATTTCATTAGTCATATTTACAACCTGATCAATCTTCGTGGGCTACTGCTAAGCTGAAATGAACCAAGTCAGAAAATGTGATTTGGTGTATTTACAACTTGTTCAATATGTTTTAATAACTTTATTAGCCATAGTTATAACCTGATCAGTCTTCATGGGCTATTGGCTAAGCTGATATGAACCAAGTCAAAAAATATGATTTGTTGTATTTACAACTTGCTCAGTAGATTTTAACAACTTTATTAGTCATATTTACAAGTTGTTCAATTTTCCTGAATAAGGATTAGAAGTAGAGTAGCTTCCCAGCAACAAGTCCAGCACCTGCGTTGTAGATGATATCTCGGTGCTTTGATTACCACTATGAGATTTACCATTACTACTCATTTTAAAGAAAATAAGCTAATGCAAAAATTTTCTAATCAATGAAATGAAGTAAATCCATTGATACTGTGTCAAACCGAAATCGAATTCTCTTAGAAGATCTTTAGAATGACTACTTTTATACCAATCCTGTAATTACTAAGCTGTCGAATACCCAAGAAGATGGGCTATTGAATTTGCAATAAACTTCTCCGAAAGGTTTGTTGAAGCGATGAATTCATCTAAAAACGATGTGGGCGTAAACCGACTTAAAATGAGAAAAAGCCTAAGAAATTCCTAGGAATTTGACTGATGAATGTTTGCATTATTCTTATCTCTATTTTTCTGGGAATTTGTGTTTATTCTTCTGATGTTCTTTCATTTTCTCTGTCTTTGCGTTTTCCCCCATTTCTCTTTCAGTGTGTTTCTTCCATTTCTCTCTCTGTGTGTTTTCTCTTTCCTTTTCTTGGGGGTAAGATGGTCTTTTCATATAGGGAATTAATCACATAAAAGTCCCTAGGGACTTTATTGAGTTGGAAATCCCTTTTGGGACTTTATTGTCATTTTTTTATCCCTTAGGACCTATGAATCATTTTCCCAATTAATAACCAAGCAAAATGGTATTTTAATATTAATATATTTTAAACTTGCGTGGTTGGTGAAACAAATTAAATTTAAAAATATCAGTACATATATCTGAATCAATCATACTTATCTTAAAAACGTACCAAACAAATGTTTGATTCTGTCTCAATCGTTGTTTTTTCTTTAAAAAAAATGTAGTTCTAGAACATAGCTATTAGATGTATTTTGATATAAGACTACATGAATATAATTTCATGTTTGTGTGATTTTGATGATTGCCTACTTATCTATCTTCCTTAAATTGATTTCTTACCAGAGGGTCTTTTAGTTTAATATGAATCTAATTTTTAACTATATCAAGAATATTATTGTAAAGATCCCAAAATATTTGTTTGATATATAATTAAAAAAATTTTGACATCTCAAGCCAGCCTTTCTTCTGGCTTTTATTTGCTATTGAAGCGTTGTTTGAATATATCATCCTCAAAGTTTCATCTGCCGTACTCTGGTCTGCAAGGTTTGTAAATGCTGTGGGACCATGAAAAAAAAAGGTGAAATCTTAACCAAATCTAACTGAAATATTAAAATTATAATTAAAACCAATATTTTTAACAAATTCTTAATTAAGACTAGAGTCTTACTTAGATTTTTGAATGAAGCTAAAAGATCTCTTAGGATACCCATCATTAGTTAAAAACAAAAGCTAAAGGTACGTGGTTTTAATTATTTTAACCAGATTTAATTTACAAATTCTTGTAGTCCTAGATAAATTCCTATGTCTCTTATACTTCTTGTTTGTTTTTTTTTTAATTCTAATTTCACCACAGATTCTTCCATCATATGAAATGGCGAATTGACTTCGTTTTCATTAAAATTTATTATTAACAGCCAATAAGAAGATAGCTGATTGCTCTACCAGTTGCTTTTGGGGGCGGGGGTAAATACTAAAGAACAAACAAATTCATTTTGCGAAATGGATGTAAGGGTTGCGTGATTTGTGGGGACCAATAACAGCTGGTACTGAGTGGTGGGTGGCTCGGTATCCTTCGGAGGAGAACGTATGTTTGAGTTCGGAGAGGCATTCTTATTGGGAGGGAGATAGACCATGGACTAAAAGTTTCAACGTACACCAGGTCCCCTAACTAGAGATTAGTCTCATAGCGGGCTCAAAGGACCTAAGCCGTGGGGATACTCAGAAGTACCATCTCAGCACGCAAAATAGCTAATTAGGGATAGGTTTAAAAAAGAAAAAAAGGTTTGTGGGGAACATGGGAATTCGGAAAATGAGTAGCTTGTACTCAAAACAAAAGGATTAGCTTAAATAAGTTGAGAGAGGGATTCACATCTACCCCTCATGAAATATGATTGAAATAATTAAAATTAAAATTAGGATTAGGTTTTCGTTTTATTGAGAGATTTGCATCCAAGTCTTTTAATAATATTCAAAAAAATTTAATAAAGACTCTTGTTCTTATTAGCAATTTATTAAAAGTGTAGGCATCAATTAGAATTTTAGATTTCGGTAAGATTTTATTGGGATTTCCCCAAAAAAAATAATAAGGCAGATTTTATTTAGGAAAAATTCTAATAAAATACTTTCAAAATTTAAAAATCATAAATCAGTAATTTCATACTAAAATGAGTTGTCAATTACTAATCAATTGTAGTCAATACCTAAATTATTGTAGAAAATAAAATTGATTTGGAATTTTTAATATTTTGAACGTATTTTTTTTGAAATTTTCTCTTTTATTAATTTTGATTGAAATATTAAATTAATTTTTTTAAAAAATAAGTGTAAATAAATATGTTCACAGAATTTCCCATTAGGAAATTACAAAACAAATCGATTTTATATACACCACTGAGGATCCAACTTGGATTATTAAAATGATCGTGTTCAAAAAAGGGGGTCAAAAAGAAGCCCAAGTTTAAAAAGCTGGGCCTCTACATGTTTAGGCTCATTAAAACCCATTGGGGACGGCCTTCATGTTTTAGATAATACCTGATCTTTTATATAAGATATATTTAAGGAGTTGATCTTAGTCTTAAAGATACGATATAATTTTAATATTTGTCAAACTTTTCATAATTTATTTATATTGATGGTCTCTCAACCATAATCAATAATAAGAGGGAATAAGAGAATTAAGGAAGATTACTAGAGTGTTTCAGAAAATATTTATCATATTAACTAACTTAACCAACTTTATTAATCTAACTAAATTTGATAAATATATCTTATATTAAGAACTGAAATGAGTAATAACTAAATTTAAGCATTTGTTCCTTGTTTGGCCACAACTAATTAAAGGTATATTGATCGGACCTTGTTGAGATTAGAGTAATACCATATAGGCTATAAGGTAAGGTATCCTATAATGAAACTGTTAGTGGATTGTCCTGTTATTTAATTTTCAAAAAACAGTTTGAATTAAATAAAACTAAATTAATTGCAAATAATATCAAAAATATTTTAAATGAACAGAGAGATAAATATAGTTAATTTTAAAAATTAAAATGCTGTAAATTTTTTATTTTAATTTTTTATAAAAGATGATATAAAGAGAGAATTCCAAAGAAAAAAAAACCTTCAAAATATTAAAATTTCAAATTAGTTTTATTTCCTACAATTCACAACTCATTTTGGTAGTAAATCACAAATCCAGCTTCTCTCAATTCTCTTCCTATCCCTTTCCTCTTCATTACTTAAAATACTGTCGTTTTTGGTCAAAAAAGGGGGAGGGGGTTGGGTCATTTTTTTAAAAAAAAAATATGTAGCACTCAAGTATTTTTTTAATAACACATAGTATCTTAAAATAATTTTTGATATACTGATTGCCCTCAAATATTTTTTTAGTAATAACTACTATTTAGCAAACTATACTCTAAAATATTTTCTTAACAACACCTAGTATCATAAATTAATTTTTAACTTACTCAATGTAATACCTTAATTTCTAAAGCCTTGAGATGAGTTTGAATGTATAATGATTTCAAACCTGAGACCATAACAATTAAAAGTTCTAATTTTAAGGCAGAGTTCTATCTTGTATTTGTGTAGGGTTTTCAAATTTTTTTTTTTAAATAAATATGTGTGGTCTCATTCTAGTTTGTAAATTCATTATCCTCATCAATCTCAAAATCATTTATTTAAAATACAGAGCATTTTCTGTCTATAGCCCACGTAGTGATGGTTAACTTATGGTTTTTTGGATACCAATGTGTTACCGATAGTCTAGCGTACTGAATACAACTTATACAGTCTGCGTCGCAGGTACTAGTACTACTGCCACTACTACTACTACTTATAAATATTTTACAGTCATCTAAAATAAAATGATAACCAAACAATCCATAATTAATTCGTCTTTTCTTCGTCCATCTATATTACCTTCTTACCCTTAGAGTTGGACGCCTTTGTTGTATATCATTTGTTGAAAAAAAAGGGGTGAGATTCAAAAGAATATCAGTAGTACACAGATCACTCATATAATATGCAAATACTAAGCATGTAAAACAAATCATCAAGCAATACAACTTACAGGAATGCAGCACATAAAATGGCCTAACTGATCCCTTATCACAGACTCACAGCGCTTGAGATTCACAATCTGGCTGCCCAGGGCCTCTGCCCCATACAAGGTACAATCACAGGCTTTCTGCCTCAAGCCTACCTGGCTCAAGATGCCCTCGGGTAACTCCTGGTGCAACTTGTACTTATGGGTCTTACTGCCTATGGACAATCTGTACTGCACATATACAGATGATATGGTACGCATACATGGCATCACATATGATATAAGAGATAAGGTACTACCTGACGGTCTTTCTAAATTTTGTTCCTGTTCTCAGTCTCTTGGGTGTCCCGGGCAAATGTCAAATCCTATAATTTATTATTCACGGACGAACGAATTATTATTTGCTTCAAATATTTAGTATTTCAAGACACTTTGGTAGGTTATCATTATAGTTAATACATTAAGACCATTGGGTATTTAATGGACTCATACCAACTCTAAGTATTTAACTTGACCCATAGAGTCCCAATTATTACAAAAAAACCCTTACTTATTATTTTTGCACTATTACCCAAATCTGGCAGAATTTTCAATAGTCTTTAAAAATTCATATCTTGACCTAGGAATATCCAATGAAGGTGGTTCCAAATTCTATGTGTCAATAAATAAGTATAGTTTAAGATAAAAATACTTTCTACTAACACTTATCCATGAATAATTCCCAGGTTTAACGTTTTTCATACTGCCAGAAAATCTGTCCTGAATTAATAGCTTAATTTCTAAAATTCATAACTAAATATGTAGGACTCCAAATGGAATGGTTCAAAATCCTATATGATTCTATTTAAGTCTATTTTCAAGAAAAAATATTACCATATAGAAATTACAGTCAAAAAGTTTCCATAATTTCTTCAAACTCCATCTATGTCAGAAAACGTTCCAGATTCATCATCTAAATTTAAAAATTCATATCTCACTATTTACAAACTCAAATGATACATACTATATATAAATTTAAAGCTTAACATGTCTATGTTAATTTTGGAAAGTTTCATAATTTTTGGACTAGGTTTGGCTAACGAAATTCATTTTACAACCAAACTGATTCTAGAGAAACTAACCGAACAATATCTTCTTTTAATTTCTAAAATTCTAGACTTATAGCAATCATCCAAAAATAACCTCAAATCAACCATAAAGAGTTAAAAATATGGGAAGGAAACTCACCTATACTAAGATATGGAGTTATATATGGGATTTGTAGCATCTTCTTCCTTCCTCTATTGGCACCAATTATTCTTACATATCTCTCTTTCTCTATTATATTTCTCTTACTCTCTCTTTCACTCACTCTCTCTTTTCTTTCTTTTCTTTGTTGTTGCTGATTGACAGTTGAGAAAATATGTGAAGTGTGTGTGTTGTTGTGTGTGTTTATGAGAGTGAGAGAGTATTTGTTTTATTAATTAAATAAATATGTGTGAGCCATGTGTATCTTATTTTAATGTTTTTGTGTATGTGTGCGTGAGTCTCATGTGAAGCATAGAAGGGTGTGTGTGTTTTTAATATTATATATATATATATCCTATTAATTACACACACTAGGCCTTAATTTTTCTCTTTATCTAACTTAAGATTCCTTAAATTTTATAGATTCCATAATTTAGCTTACTATCCAACTCTCATAAATTAATCCTTAAAATAATTTCTCAGAGAGTTCTAAGCCAAATTACGACCATTAATTGTTATTCCTTGAATTTTTAGGAAAATAAGCTTTCAATTCTCAAGATTAATTTCTAGCATCATTTAATTTTCTTTTTGGGAATTTAACCTTTTAATAAATTTTTGGATGTTACACTCAACACCTTAAATAATTTTTCAGTAGTAACTACTGTTGAGTAAATTGCACTCTAAAGTATTTTTTTTAGTAATATCCAGTATCATAAATTAATTTTTAACTCATTCAGCACCTTAAATAATTTTTTCAATAATACCCAGTATCCTAAAATAATTTTTTTTTGCATCTAATCACCTAAAATATTTTTTTATCAACACTCTATATCTTAAGTTTAGAATGTTCGATACAATTAGAAAAATATTTTATCGTGCTGAATGCAAAAAACATTGTTTTATAATACTAGGTGGTACTAAAAAAATGCTTTAGAGTGCTACATACTTTTTTTTTTAAGAAAAAAGGGACTCAACCCCCCCCCCCAAAAAAAATTTGTTGACCCAAAATGGTAGTGTTTTGAGTATTGGAGAGGAAAGGGACGGGAAGGGAATGAAGAGAAGCCGGATTCGGAAATCACTGATATAAAATTTTCAAATTTTGAAGATATTTTTTAGAATTCTCTCTAATGTAAATTAAAAGACAAAATTAATATGTATCTTCCTATAATTTTAACTTCGTGCCTTTTTGTTTGTTATGTTATGCTCTTTTTCATCTTTTTTTGTGTGCGCGCTTTTTCTATCTTTGGTTAGTTTTGCTCCTCAACATCTCTCCGTCAAGTTTATTGATGTGTTCAAAACGAAATAAGTTTGTGGGGAACATGAGAGTTCGGAGGATGAGTACCTTGTGCTCAAAACGAAAGAATTGGTTTAAATAAGTTGAGAGAGGGCTTTACATCTACCTCGTGCCTAATGAAATATGAATGAAATAATTAAAATTGAAATTAGGATTAGTTTTTCTTTTTAGCTAGAGATGTGCATCCAAGTCTTTTAATGATATTCAAAAATCCCTAATAAGGATTCTTGTCCTAATTAGGAATTTATTGAAAGCATAGGCCTCAATTAGAATTATAGTATTTCAGCTAGATTTTATTGGGATTTTCTAAAAAAAAGGAAGTTTTATTTAAGAAAATTTCTAACAAAATAATTTAAAAATCTTAAATTAGTTATTTCCTATTAAAATGAGTTGTAAATCACTAATCAATTGTAGTCAATACCTAAACTATTATAGAAAATTGATTTGAAATTTTTGATATTTTGAAGGTATTTTTTTTAAAATTTCAATTTTCTTAATAAAGTTTAAAATTTTGATTGAAATATTAAATTAATTTTTTTAAAAATAATTTAAAATTGTTATAAAAATGTTGATAATAAGAGAGTAGAAGAGAGAAATTCTAGAGAGAGAAATTAGAGAGATATTCTCATTCACTTGTACTCTTGAATACAGCACCCAGGGCTCCTATTTATAGAAAAATTTCGACGCTATAGTACCCTGCTACAGTAAAATCCTTGCTGCTACAGTACTGCCCTCGTGTGCTATAGTGAATCCTGTGAAGCTATAGTGATGAACAGTGCTACACAGTATTTTTCATCTTATAGATTATGCTGATTGAGAGAGTAAATTATCCTGGATATAAACTAATGGGCATCCACATAATTGATATTCATAACACTCTCCCTTGAATGTCCATTTTGAATGTGCCTCATTAAAACCTTTAACTAGAAAAAACCCAGTGGGATAAAAACCTAGCTAAAGAAAAGAGTACATCATTCATTGATATATTGTCCAGTGCTGCCTCATTAAAAACCTTTTTAGGAAAACCCAGTGGGACAAAACCTAGATAAGGGAAAAAGAGTACATCGTGTATCGACTCCCCCTATTGACAACATCAATTGATATCTCTAAATCTCCGAAGGCCAATGTCATAGACAAGTTTTTCAAAGATTGTACCTGGAAGTGACTTTATGAATAAATCTGCTAGATTTTCACTTCAACAAATTTGATGGACATCTATTTCACCATCCTTTTGAAGGTCACGAGTAAAGAAGAATTTTGGTAAAATATGCTTCGTTCTGATATAGCCTTCTTTAAGTTGAGTAATGCATGCAGTATTATCTTCATATAGAACTGTTGGTGTCATTTTGCCTAAATATAAATAACAATTTGTTCGTATATGATGTATTACTGATCTCAACCATACACATTCTCGACTTGCTTCATGTATTGCTAGAATTTCTGTATGGTTTGATGATGTGGCTGATATAGTCTGTTTCATTTATCATCATGAAATAGTTGTACCTCCACATGTGAACAGATAGCCTGTTTGTGATTTACCATCATGTGGATCGGATAAAAATCCAGCATCTGCATAACCTACTAATTCATGCTTAGATACGTTTGAGTAGTATAACCCCATATCCATAGTGCCTTTTAGATAACGAATAATATGTTTTATTCCATTCCAATGTCTTCGTGTTGGTGAATAACTATATTTTACTAATAAATTAATAGCAAATGATATATCAGGACGTGTATGATTAGCAAGATACATTAGTGCTCCAATGGCACTAAGGTATGATACTTCTGGACCAATTAGTTCTTCATCACCTTCTTTACTCATTATCTGAGGTCGGAATGGATCTTTATCCGGCTCCAAAGACCTTACAATCATTGGGGTACATAATAGGTGTGATTTATCCATATAAAATCTCTTTAAGACCTTTCTTGTATAAGTTTCTTGATATACAAAGATCTCATTTTTAAGATACTCAATCTGTAATCCAAGACAGAATTTTGTTCTTCCCAAATCCTTCATCTCAAATTCTTTCTTCAAACAATGAATTGCCTTTTGGAGCTCTTCATGAGTTCCAATAATGTTGATATCATCAACATAAACAACAATTATAGCAAATTCACTATTAGATCTTTTTATAAAAATACATGGGCATATTGGATCATTTTTGAATCCTTCTTTCAACATATATACATTAAGACGATTATACCACATGCGCCCTGATTGCTTCAGGTCATACAGGGACTTATTTAATTTAATTGAGTATTGTCCTCGAGAACCTGAATTGCATGCTTTTGGTACCTTAAGTCCTTCATGGACTTTCATATAAATATCATTGTCAAGTGATCCATATAAATAGGCAATCACAACATCCATTAACTGCAGATCAAGCCCTTCTCTTACTGCTAGGCTAATTAAATAACGAAAAGTAGTCGCATCCACTACCGGTGAATACATTTCTTCAAAATCAATGCCAGGTCTTTGTGTAAAGCCTTGGGCTACAAGACGTGCCTTATATCTTGTTATTTCACCGTTTTCATTTCTTTTTCGTACAAAGACTTATTTGCATCCAACTGGTTTTACATCTTCAGGTGTAAGGACTACAGGTCCTAATACTTTTCGTTTTTCCAATGATTTTAATTCTACATTAATGACATCTTTCCATAGGAGCCAATCTTTTCTTTGTTGGCACTCGCTAATGATTTTGGCTCATGATCCTCATTATTATTCATTACATCATTTCCTACATGATAAGCAAATGTGTCGTCAACGTTGACATCATTTCGATCTCATCGGATTCCATTCATAACATAATTTATTGAGATTTCATTATTTTCACATATATCAGGTACCTGGGTCTCTCCTGAGACTACAACATTCTCTTCTAGAGATATCTCTACTGGAGATAATAACTCTTCAGGAGATGGCTCTTCTGGAGCTATTAACTTTTCTTGATTATCCTCAATTTGGCCATCTATATTCTTTACTCCTTTTCTTTTTCGAGGATTTCTGTCTTTAGAACCGATGGGTCTGCCACGCTTTAGGCGTGCTTTAGATTTATCTATAGTAGATTGTCCTTCAGGGACATCAATTTTAACAGGAGCATTAATAGCTGGTACATGTGACTTTGTTACTTTCTTTAGGTCAGTAAATGCTTATGGCATTTGATTAGCTAAATTTTGTAAATGAATTATCTTTTGAACTTCCAGTTCACACTGATTTGTACAAGGATCAAAATGAGCCAATGATAATTCATTCCAGCTAATATCTTTATTCAATTACTTGTTTTCTCCCCCTAATGTTGGGAAAAGTGATTCATCAAAATGACAATCGGAAAATCGTGCCGTAAATAAATCCCCCGTAGATGTTCTAAATATTTTATGATTGAAGGAGATTCATACCCAACATATATTCTCATCCTTCTTTGAGGACCCATTTTAGTGTGTTGTGGTGGTGCTACTGACACATATACCGCATACCCAAAAGTCCTTATATGAGAAATATTAGGTTCCTAACCAAAAACCATTTATAAGGGGAAAACCTTTAAGTAACTTGTTGGCCAAATGCGAATTAACATTGATGCATACAAAATGGCATGGCCCCAAGCAGAAATTGGGAGATTAGATTTCATAGATAAATGTCTTGCAATTAGTTGCAACCTTTTAATTAATGATTCTGCAAGTCCATTTTGAGTATGAACATGAGCTACAGGATGTTCAACATCAATTCCAAGGGACATACAATATTCATTAAAAGCTTTTGAAGTAAATTCACCAGCATTATTAAGACGTATTTTCTTGATAGGATAATCAGGGTAATGTGCTCTTAATCTAATCAATTGAGCAAATAATCTCACAAATGATAGGCTGAGAGAAGATAATAAGCACACATGTGACCATTTAGTTTATGCATCAATTAAAACCATATAATATCTAAATGGTCCACATGGTGGTAGAGCCGGGAAATCTAGCCGGCCCTTTTAAATCTCGGGCCGGGCTTGAAAAATGGAGCTTCAAAAGGAAGTTGTCCCTAAAAGGGCTGGCCCGTTAGGCCTTTTAGCTTTATTTTTTGTTTTAATTTTACTACCCTTCATATTCATACCCTTGCTGACTCCTCCCTAAGAACTTTAAAAATTGCTAAATTTACATATGATGGTAATTTACTAATTCTTGATATTTTTACCCCTTAACAGAGTCTACTACTTAAAGTGAAGTACAATCAAAATTCCTTGAAATTAATGATAGTAGTGAAGAAGATGAAAATGATAGTTTTTCATAATCATGTTGCTTAGAGTGTTTAGCTTTTTGTCTTCTTATGTTTTGTATGAGACTATGAATTACTTGTACACAATATTTTTTACCTTTGATTATGAATTAATAACTGTATTTATTTTATTGCATGAGGTGTGTAGACGTATAGTTAAATTTTATGAAAATGACTTCTGGCCCTGGCCCTGATGCTTTCTGGCCGGGCTTTGAAAAACATCAATTTTTCTTTCCTCGAACCCGGTAGGGCCGGCCCTTTTAGGCCCTATCCCGTCAAGGGCCGGCCGTGATTCCCAACTCTACATGGTGGGTGTATTAGCCCACAAATATCTCCCTGTATCCGTTCTAAAAATGTGAGAAACTCACTTTCTTCTTTGCTTGGTGAGGGGCGAATAATTAATTTTCCCTTGGAACATGCAGCACATGAGAAATCATGGGATTGTGATATTTGTTTACACTTCAGGGTATGTCCACATGAATTCTCAATTATTTGTCGCATCATAATTAAACCGAGATGGCCTAACCGATCATGCCAAACATTAAATTCATTTGTAAACTTTTGGTATACATTGGCAGACTTATGGTCTGTATTGGTGAACTTCTGATTCTCAATAACATATGTTTCAATTGTATTTATAAATGTATAATACAAACCATAAGAAAAAGTAGGAAAACTTTCTAATATGCATTTTCTACCATTAACAATTTTTGTCATAATAAGATATTCCTGATTATTTTTAGTTATTGTTTCTACATGATATCCATTTTTGCGGATATCTTTGAAACTCAACAGGTTTCTTCCAGACTTGGTAGAATAAATTGCATTATCAATACATAATTTTGTTCCTTCATGTAACAAAATATTAGCTTTTCCGGAGCCTTCGGTCAAATTTATACTACTAGATATAGTCTGAACATTGGCTTTTTACATTACCAAGTAAGAAAAATATTTATCATTTCTGAATATAATATTGGTTGTTGCGGAATCAACGAGACATAAATCTTCAGGATTAATGCTAATAAGATCCATTCTTCATTAAATAAAACATAAAAACATAATTAAAATAAATACATTCAATAAAAGTAACATAAAAGTTTAAATAGATAAATAATTATGCTAAGAAATCAGCAACATCCAAATAAGTAAAATACATGTCTCCATGCTCAGAATTCTCAGCCTGATCCACATGATTTACTTCAGTTGTTAATCCTTTACTATTATTTTTTTATTGATTCTTGGTAAAGTTCAACTAGGTGTCCTGGTGTACGATAGGTACAAGACCAATGACTCTTACCACCACAACGATAACATGGATTTTCATTATTTTTATTTTGCCCATTATTTTCTCTTTTGTGGTACTTATTATTATTTCCCCACTTCTGGTAGGAATTTGAACCACTACGACCTCGACCACGGCCAAGACCACAGATGTAGCCGCGTCCACGTCCATGTCCACGGCCACGGCCACAAACAGATTCATTGGTTACTACATTCACTTCTGGGAATGGAGTCGAGCCAGTTGGACGGGATTTATGGTTTTTTAATAAAAGCTCATTATTCTGTTTAGCCACAAGGAGGCAAGAAATTAATTCTGTATATATCCTTTTTCTTGGTATTGCTGCTGCAGAAGTAAATTTGATGCATGAAATGTGGAAAATGTTTTTTCAAGTATATTATTATCAGTAACATTTTCTCCACATAATTTTAATTGAGAAGTTATTTTGAACATGGCCGAGTTATATTCACTTACAGATTTAAAATCTTGCAACATCAAATGTATCCAGTCATAACGAGCTTTTGGGGGGATAACCATCTTCAGGTGATCATACCTATCTTTCAGATTGTTCCAAAGAACAAGTGGGTCTTTCACTGTTAAATATTCAATTTTTAAACTCTCATGTAAATGGTGGTGTAGAAAAATCATAGATTTGGCCTTTTCCTGATTGGATGCCTGATTCCTTTCTTTTATTGTGTCTTCTAGACCATGAGCATTTAGGTGGATTTCTGTATCCAGCATCCAAGATAAATAATTTTTTTCAGTAATATCCAAAGCCACAAATTCCAGTTTTGTAAGGTTTGACATAGTTCAGACTAATTAAAAAAATAAATAAGAATAATTAAAAATATGAAATATAAAAACACAATATAATATCATGAACTAAAATAACAATAAATATGTAAAAATAAGAAATAAATTAATAAGGCAAGATAAGAAAATTAAAAATTTTATGGCTTCGGACCATTTAGTTCTCATGGCTTCAGGCCAATTAATCTCATGATAAGGAATTAAATATATACGACATCTTTCTATTTATTTTCAGGATAAATAAAAGTTGAATATGACTTCCGGCCATATAATAAGTTAAAAGATAAAAAGGTATATATATGGCTTCTAGCCTTATAATAAGAAATCATATAGATGTGGCTTCTGGCCATATAATAGGAGATCATAGAGATATAACTTTTGGCCATATTATAAAAATCCAAATAATATAACTTCTGGTCATATAATTACAGGAATTGAATGTATATGGCTTCTGGCCATAATAATAATAATAATAATAATAATGTAAATGAACTTGTGAATGATATATATATAAGATATAAAAATAATAGCAATCTCTAATCTTAGTCATGAAATCCGATGTTTATAACAATCGGTAAAGATATATTCCTTAATTTTATATAGTGGCTCAAATTATCCCAGATTTATGAAATAAAGATATTGTAAAACAAGGTATATGAGATTGTCAAATAAACAATGAGAATATCATACCTTCGGCAGAGCTTCGTGCTGATAATGTGTTATAAAAATGTTGATAATAAGAGAGTAGAAGAGAGAAATTCTAGAGAGATAAATTAGAGAGATATTTTCATTCACTTGTACTCTTGAATACAGCACCCAGGGCTCCTATTTATAAAAAAATTTCGACGCTACAGTACCCTGCTACAGTAAAATTCGTGCTGCTACAGTAACTGCCCTCGTGTGCTATAGTGAATCCCGTGAAGCTACAGTGATAAACAGTACCGCACAGTATTTTGCTACAGTGATAAACAGTGCTACACAATATTTTTCATCTTATAAATTATGTTGATTGTGAGAATAAATTATCTTGAATATAAACTAATGGACATCTCCTAATTGATGTTCATAAAATAAATAAATATGTTGACAGAATTTATCATGAGGTAATTACAAAACTAATCAATTTTATATACACCACTGAGGATCCAAGTTGGAAATTGAAATGATCATGTTAAAAAATTGGTCAGAAAAGTTTAAAAAGATGGGCCTCGATATTTTTAGGCTCATTGAAGGCGCACTTGGGGATGGCCTTCACGTTTTAGGCAATAATAACTGAATTGAGGCATTTGTTCCTTGTTCAGCCGACAACCAATTGAAGGGATACTGATTGGACATTGGTTAGAGTTAGGGTTGTCCATGGACCGGACCGGACCGGGTTGGACCTCAACCCGAGGTCTGGTCCTTATAGGACCTCGGGCTGGACAAGTCAGCCCGAGGTCCGGTCTGGTCCAGCACCAGCCCGAGCTCGGGCTGGACCAGACCGGTCCAGTGGACTGCCTGGACCAGTCCAGGCAGTCCAGGACCTATTTTAATTTAGTTCTCCCTCTTGTTTTGATTGATGCAAGGAGCTAGGGACAGTGGAAAAATGCATAATAATACTTATAATTGGGAAAAATATATCACAAAATATTAAAACTCATTCATAAATCCATAATAATCTCCAACAACATTGAACATGAATAAAAAACAACAACATTCAAGTTACTTTAATACAATCCATAACAATCAATTAAACACATTAAATCTAATAAGTATAAAAAAATTATTTGAGTTTTGAAAATTAAAAAAATTATACAAGATATTTTTTTAAAAAAAAATCGGGTCGGACCGGACTAGACCGAAGGGTCTGGACCCTTGACCCGATGTCCGGTCCGACCCGATCAGTCTGGTCCGTTCCGGTCTGTTTAAACTGTCTCGGACTGATTTTTTGTCTTCTGGACCGGGTCGGGTCAGATCGGGTCGGACCGGACCAACCAGACCAACTGGTTTTTTGGACATCCCTAGTTAGAGTAATACCTAGCCTATAAGGGTAGGTATCCTATGGTGAAATTGTTAGTGTATTGTCATGTTATTTAATTTTTAAAAAAAGTTTGAATTAAATAAAAATAAATAAATTAGAAATAATATCAGAAATATTTTAATGAAAAGACAGACAAATATAGTTACTTTTAAAAAAGAAAATAAATTTTAAAAATTAAAATTCTATAAATTTTTATTTTAATTACTTTTATGAAATATAATATAAAAAATAATTCCAAAAAATACCTTCAAAATATTAAAATCTTAAATCTGTTTTATTTCCTAAAATTCACAACTCATTTTGACAAGAAATCATTGATATGAAAATTTCAAATTTTGGAGCTATTTTTCTGGAATTCTCCCTAATGCAAATTAAAAGACAAAATTAATATGTATGTTACTATAGTTTTAACTTCATGCTTTTTTATTTGTGTTATGTTATGCTCTTTTTCTTTTGTCTTTTGTGCTTTTTATATCTTTAGTTAGCTTTCCTCAACATCTCTCCGTCAAGATTATCGTCATGTTCTTTGTGAGGATTGTAAGCCCACTTCGAGTGTGTTTGGATGTCTTACCAAAAAAAAAAAATTCACTAAAATTATGATATGGGGAAAAATTTATCAAACATTTGAAAAATCTTTATAAACTATTTTTGTTCTAAAACTATAGTTTGCCTATCAAAACCATGGTTTACAAATCTAATATGAAGACACTTTTCAGTTTTTTTGACCTTTTAAATGGTGGGTCCCAAGACAATTTTTATCATTTGTTATTAGTGCATGTGATGGTTTTTTTTTTGTGTGGGACCCACGATTTCCAATTTCTCTCCCTCATGTTTTTTTTTAAATTTTAATGATCCTCATATCCTTAATATAAGATTTATTTATATAATTTAATTATAGTAAAAAAATTAATTAAATTGATTAATATCACATATAGATAAATTTATTTTATTTTTGATATTTATTAAAAAAATTTAATGTTAAAAAATTAATTAAGTTAATTAAAATTTATTTGTACAAGACACCCTTCAAAAATATTTAGTTGTTAAATTTGCACATTAACTCTTAAATAATACATAAAATATAATATTATCCTTTATATGTAATAATCACAAAAGTTAATGTCCTTTTTGGTAATTTGACCATTAAAAAAAATCATTTTTAACCCAATATCCACACACACTCATTTTATCAAAATCACTTTTTTCCTATAATATATTCTTCTCATAATCTATTAAAAAAATTACTTTTTTTTCATTTTTTTCTCCAGATCCAAACACACCCTTCATCTTCTCATCAGTCTGTGCAGAGACCATCCACTTTCAATTGCTCAAAGGCTATTTGCATCGTGGGTCATCAGTATGAATTGGTAATCTATGATGATGCCCTCCCATATCCCTTGTTTCATTGATATCACACCGAGTAGTTTTTACTCCTACTCTTTGAGACTTTTAACAATATCTTAGTTTGGTGGTGTAGCAGCTAGTTTGAAATGAGATTCAAGCTTTGGCTGCTTTTTAAAGTGCTAAGCATTTTTTAGACTTACTTGTTGAAATTTCATGTTTTATTTATTTCAGATGATTTTGAGATAGTGTTTATGTTAGTATATTGTAATAACACGTTTCAGTTTTTAAATTTTAGATCCCCAATTTTGGTCATAACTTTAGATCAGTTGGTGGTTTCATATGCATCATTTTATTGTTTTGTTAAATAAATTGACTTAGGGTTTATGAATTAATGCCAAAAAGGCTTGATATTAAAAGAAAGTAAGCCTCATGAAAAATTAAGTAAGATTATAAGGACAAACAAATTAATTTTCTCTAAATTAAAAAGAAAAATACTTTTTTTCCTAGAGGTAGTTAGTCCCCCAATAAAACTACCCTTACCAAATATAGCAACCGAATCATTAGTAACTGAGGATGAAGATAGCGAGTAGTTAGCAATTGTATGGATTGATAATTTGATATATGTACACACACACAATATATATGTGTATGTGTGTGTAATTTGAATATAAAGCTAATTTAATTTTTGTTTGAAAGAGTCGTTGTCCGCTAATTAATGTGCCGCTCACATGCATCACATGTTACGATTTATTTAACTTTCGTTTAATTTATTACTTATTATTTATGCATATGAAGCACATATATTAACGTCTGAAATGAGGCAGTACAAGAAATTAATGATTAGATCAACAATTTGTCTGAAGCAGGAAGGCTAAAATTTTGAGAGCAAGAAGGGTAGATATATCAGTTTCAGTAGTTAAACACATCAAAAATCTATTCATGCAAGAAAAGACAAACTGAAAGTAAATATATTATATATTAAACCTACCTGGCATCTAACTTGCTTTACCTATACCACTTATCTCACCAAACATCCACTTCAATCAAATATACCACAAGATTCCTTATTAGTAGTTATAGAATATATGAAACACGTTTGTTGATAATAATACACACTGCCTCATTCTCAAGTAAAGAATTAAAAAAAAAAACTACTAGTTTTAATAATAAATTGTGATTCATTCTCCAATTTCAAGTGAAAATTGAAGTCCTATATAAAATATTTGGGGGAATTTCTACTAGGTCGTTGCTCAAATAAGAATTGATAAAATTAACTTTTTTAACAATATTTAGAATTTTTTGAAAAAAATTAATTGTGTAATAAATATATTAAAATACACAAAAAATTATTTTTCATTTCATAATTAATTATGTTATAATTATAAAATATGCTGTTCCTCAAAATATAAGTTATTCGCTCCATTCTAACCAAACAAGCGATATATATATATATTCCATTGTTGATGACTTGATGCCACAATCATATGTTATACACTTCGCATGAAAAATCCAAGAAACATGGAAGATTCTGAGAAACAATATCCCTTACCCTCTCTTACACAGATTTTCGCTCTCTGCTCATTATTATTATGTTTTAGGGTTCAAAAAGGTGAAGCTTTGAAGAAGAATGTGTCAGGCATATACGTGTTTGGAGACTCCACAGTAGACCCAGGAAACAATAACTTCGTAAATACCCCTTTCAAGAGCAATTTTCCACCCTATGGCAGAGATTTTCCCAAACAGATTCCCACAGGAAGATTCACCAATGGAAAACTTGGCACTGATTTTGCTGGTATATAATATAATATATATTTACAATTAGGCCTTGGCTCGCTTGTTGTTTAGGTTTCTGTATTGTTGCTTGTTTTGTCGTTTGAAATGTGGGATTTTTCAGCATCATATATGGGCTTGAAAGAGTTAGTGCCTCCATATCTGGATCCAAAACTCAGCGACAAGGATCTTATTACAGGAGTTAGTTTTGCTTCTGCCGGCTCCGGTTTCGACCCACTTACACCAGCTATTACTGTATCTCTCTCTCTCTCCCCCCCCCCCCCTCAATATCTTTGGGTTTTTTATGTCTGCAATGTCATTAAACATGTCCTCCCTCTGGTTCTATTTATAAGCAACTTTCTCCTTGATTGCGTAAAATGAACTGGTAGTGAAAAGCAATAAGTGTGTCAAAATTGCTATGTTTTTTTTCATATATACCCCTATTTATGAAAACAGAGAGATAATATATAAAAAGTATGAGAGATAGTAAAATATGTTTTCCTAATATTTTGTTGACTTCATTCATCTAGTGAGTTCTCTCTCTCCTAAATATAACTCTTGGTGTGTGTAATAATTAATTATAAATAATATTTATTTAATAAGGGTAAAATAGAAAAAATGAAGTTATATTTTCAAACACAAAATAAAAGTTATTTATAAAAAGGATCAGACCAATAAAAAAGAAAGTTATTTATAAATAGAATTGGAGGGAGTACGATTTAAGAAGTTATAAATGGAGTTGACATCATTTCTTAAAAATGGTGAAACAAGTTATTACTCAGTATACGGCCATATAGTCAATGATCATTCATTTTGAGTACTTTGATAATCCTCGTTTTTCACATCCTAAATGTTTTTGTTGGATCCAAACTTTGGAAGTCAAATAGCTATTACAAGTTATTAATTTTGGAGTCTTTGACATGAACTTGGAAAACTAAATTTGTCATCTTTATTCAAATTTGCAGCAACAGTAAAGAAACATGAAAACTGTTTCAACTTTCAATTATGAAAATGAGTAATCATTTGGCTGATTTTGACTGGGTTCATCATGTTTATGCATTTATTAATTAATTAATTGCAGAATGTGATTCCAATACCAAAGCAATTGGAATATTTCAAAGGATGCAAGAAGAGATTGGAGGGAGTGCTTGGGAATAAGCAAAGAGTTAAGCAACATTTGGAGGAGGCTGTGTTTTTCATTAGTGCTGGCACAAATGATTACGTTGTTAATTATTTTACACTTCCAATACGGAGAAAGAGCTTCACCCTCTTGGCCTATCAGCAATTTGTGCTTCAAAATCTCATACAATTCATACAGGTAATTGCCTTCTACCATTTCATTCAATCAATAATCACACACCAACATATTTGCATTATTGTAAAAATATCTCATCTCGAGCAAATTAAATATCTCTAATCTAACCATCAAAGTTTTTAGTTGAGATAATAAGCAATCTCACCCAGTAATAAGAAAAATATAAGTTTGAATTTCGAAAAAAATACTTATTGGAAAGACAAAAAGCTCTTTGTGCTCAAAATTTTGAAAGGAAAAACCTTTAATCAAATAAAAATAAAATGATCTAATTATTGTCGCATGACATATTCATTACATGGCAATTGAAGACACAAGTATGGATGATTTCAAATTTTAAAATACAGGCTGGCAATATTATATATATATAGTATGTATGTATGAGTTAGTGGTCTAGGAAACTTGTAATAAAGACCCTGCTCCACAACAACACCCCTTGAATACGCCAACCTGTATGTGACCTATATATGGCTAATATATACATCCAAACGAGGCTTTAAAAATTTGCATATTTTTTAATTCTTTAAGTTTAATTAATCTAATTGCGAGGTGTGCTGTTCGGTATTCATGTAAAGATTTTTCAGAAACTGTTTTTTTTTTTGGGACGCATTCAATTGAATATGCATGCGAGGAGTTAGGTATTCATATAAGGATGGTTCATAAACTGCTTCTGTTTTCTTTTTATATATATGGTCCATAGAAATGAATTTAACAAATGTCGGGGTCCACACACCCACATATATGTATATATATTGATATATATCACTTCACCTCTAACCTCTTTACTAACTAGAACTAAGGAGGGGTGGTCAAGTTATTAAATCTTTTTCAAAATGTATCCTTATTTGAAACCACAATTCCATCAACTACGTTGTGAGAAGCCCAAAAAAAAAAATACAGAGAAAGAGCTTGCATCAAATTTTAAATAGGAGCAATCTTTGAAAAAAAATTAATTAATACCCCATACGGTGACTTATAATAAAGACCACACATTCCTTCTAAAAAATGACTTACAATATGTAATAGCTAGTGGTACTCATATACAGTATTCTTCTAGTTCTAAATATAAGACTAACATTTAGTTTAAATTGAATTACAAAGTGAGTCTTATAATTAGGATTGGATGGAATAATTGTTTTTTATTGAATGTGATTTGAGAGGCATGCATTAAATTATGCAGAACTTATGGGCAGAAGGAGGCAGAAAATTTCTGGTGGCTGGATTACCTCCGATAGGATGTTTGCCTGTAATGATAACCTTAAACTCTGATAATGTCTCTGTGGGACGAAGTTGTATGGACAAGTATTCGTCTGCTGCAAGAAATTATAACCTTATGCTTCAACATGAGCTACGTTCGATGCAACTCAACATGTCTAATTATGGTCTTAAGATCTCTTACATCGATATTTATGGTCCCCTCGACAATATGATTCATGCGCATGACAGTTTTGGTAAGCACAATATCACTACCATTATGATTAGTCCTTTGCTTTTGAAAATCGTTGGTTTTTTATTTTTTTCCCTTTCTTAATTAATTAGCTTGTTAATATTTATTATTTGAAATTAACAATACAGAAGAAATTGACCTAATATTAGTTTAATTGGCGTAAGGATACAACGCAACTCATATATCACTATATAAAATGTGACAACTTTATTTCGCAATCATTTGTAAATATATCTTTATTAATTCTTGAGGCATTTATTGATCTAATTAATCATAAAACGCTTCAACCATATTTGAATATTTGTTGCTGAAAGAGATATTGAAAAAAAAAAAAACTCAATAAGAATAAGATGATAGGCCATTACATAATAATAATAATATAAAATTGGCTTATGCAGGTCTCAAACCTGCGACCTTCGTGTTATTAGCACCACACTCTCTAACCAGCTGAGCTAATAGGCCCATTGATTTTATGGGGACTTAATTATAAAATGTTTAATTTAAGAAAAGAAACCTTCAATTTCCAAGCCTAGGAAAGTTTGAAGCTTGGGTAGAACAACTAAATTTAACAAAAGCAATTATAAAATATTTAGCTTAAGAAAAGAAACCTTCAACCTGCATGCCTTGAAAAGTTTGAAGCTTGGGTATAACAACTCAATTTAACAAAAGCAACCAAACTGGTATTCAATAAAAAATTAAGTTTACAAAAATGGATTAAGGCTTCCGAATTTTTATTTTTTTGGAAAAAGACAATGATATTTCAATAAGAACTAATATTTAAACACACAGTTTAACAGAAAGTAGGCATATATGCATTTAATCAGGGATTAACTATTGATACTAAATATAGGACATTAATTTAATTTACCTACCATATTTATCATTTCCCCCCTAACTACCGTGTTCATACTTTATCAACAACAGTAACAATTCAATTCAAATACTTACTAGACATTTGTTACACAAGATTACTTTAGGAAGATTATGTTATATTGTTACAATTAGTTAATTTATCTAACTTCTTTAATCTACTCAAATTAGTTAAATAGTTATTACATTAATAACCGGAGGAGTATTATAAGTAAGATAAATAAATTTAATATTATAGGTTTGAGAATAGTGCTTTGCGCGCACGTGCGCACACATATATATTGACGTAATAGTGTTTTATAGTATGTTTATCTTTTATATATGTGATGTATGTTGAATAATGTTGTGGTGGTGGTAGGATTTGAAGAGGTTGAAAGTGGCTGTTGTGGAAGTGGATACATTGAAGCAGGATTTCTTTGCAATAAATATTCTAAAGTGTGTTCGGATCCTTCAAAGTATTTATTTTGGGATTCAATACATCCCTCCCAGAAGGCATACCATTCCGTCTTCTTGGCTGCTCGTCCTCCAATCGATGCCGTTATTAACCAATGAATAATAGTATTCATTTTTATATTATTACAGTATATTGTGATATTGTAGAAAAAATTTAAAGTCTTAGAATGATATATGTTGTGGGATATTTACTGGATCAAGAAGCCATTATTACGACTACTGTTCAAACTAATTGATAAATTTGAAATTTGATAAATGAAAAACTGTAATCACACCTGATAAGAATAATGCGCACAGTTGAATACACCTGTCGCCTGTATATTGATATAATAACACGTATGTACACATGAAGCTTGAACCTATTATGTATCCTATGACTAAACTTAGGCACCGCGATGGTCCCACTGTACAATTTATATTACAGTATATATATTTAACACAATTCCTACACATTTTATATTTCTATTTTCTACACTCCCCTCAAATTAGGCAGTAGATGCCTATTGCTCCTAATTTGTCTAAAGTCTATTATGAGTCTCTTTCTTCACAACATTTGTCAAAATATCAGCTTCTTGATCCGCTGACTTTACATGTTATAACCAAATTAGTTTATCTTGCAATTTTTTCAGGACAAAGTGGCAATGTATCTCAATATGCTTCGTCCGCTCATGAAATACAGGATTTGATGCTATGTGAATTGCTGCCTTATCATCATAGTGGATAGCTATAGGAAGCGGATGACTAATCCTTAATTCTTTAAATAGTTCCACAACCCAAACTATTTCTAAAACGGTTGAACTCAATGCTCGATACTCCGCTTCAGCTGAGGATTTGGATACAGTCACTTGTTTCTTGGTTTTCCACATAATAAGTGATCCTCCCAACTTCATCAAGTAACCCGTGACAGACCTATGAGTCGTTCCACAAGCCCCCCAATTAGAATCACAGAAGTAGTCCAGAGATAGATTCCTGGTTGAACTCATCAACACGCCTCTCCCTGGATTACATTTGAGATATCTGACCACGTTTCGGGCTACTGCCATGTGTGCCTTCAAAGGATTGTGCATGAACTGGCTCAACGCCTGCACGGAAAATGAAATGTCAGGGCGAGTCACTGTAAGATATATCAAGCGACCTACCACCAATTTCCTGTATCGTTGTGGGTTTTCCAATAAGCCAAGTCTTCCTTTCTATCCTTTCCTTCTTCACAAGCTAACAATCTCACACTTTGATTCATAGGCACATCTAGAGGCCTACAACCACTCATTCCCATATCTGCTAACAAATCAAGAATATACTTTTTTTGGGACAATACAATCCCTTTCTTTGACCTAGCCAACTCAATTCGAAGAAAATACTTCATATGCCCTAAATCTTTAATTCTAAAGTTGCTTTAAAGAAATTGTTTCACCTCATTTATCTGATGTTCAAAACTGCCAGTTATTAAAAGATCATCCACATAGACAAGTACATAGACAACACCATCATTACAATACTTAAAGAAAAGGGAGTAGTCATACTTACTTTGCTTGAAGCCTCCTTGAATTAGGGCAGTGGTTAACTTGTGGTTCCATTGCCTAGAGGTTTGCTTTAGCCCATATAAAGATTTCTTTAGCCTACACAGAACATGCTCCCCTTTGCTATCAAACCCTGGGGGAACATTCATGTAGACTTCTTCGGTTAAGTCTCCCTGTAGAAAAACATTGTGTACATCTATATAGTATAGATTCCAATTATTTAATACAGCGAGCTTAAGCATAATTCGAATGGTAACCATTTTAATTACTGGACTAAAGGTTTCATGATAGTCTACTCCTCTTTATGTGTAGCCTCTAGCAACTAGCCTATCTTTGTATTTATCTACTTCACCATTTGCTTTATATTTGATCTTATATACGTATTTATACCCTATGGGTTTCTTACCTTTAGGAAGGGGGACCAAATCCCAAGTTTTATTGTTTTCCAAGGCTTCAATTTCCAAGTTCATAGCTTTTATCCATTCATCATTTCTAATAGCTTCCTCATATGTGCTAGGTTCAGAAACAGAATCAGCATTAGACAATAAACATATGAGATGAAGAGATTTTTTCATAGCTAATATAATTCTGAATGGGGTACAAGCACTTACCTTCTGATTTACAAGGATTTAAAGTAGTCAAATTACAAATATAGTCATGAGACCAAATAGGAGGTCTTCGGTTTCTACTTGCACGAGTAGCACTATATACTTGAGAGAGGGCAGGATCTCTCAAATGATTCTTATCCTCATTTTCACATCCTTGTGGATTACCACCATTAGAATTACTTAAATCAGGTTTTAATTGTGCATCCTTATGTGATTTTGTAACCTCATGATTAACAAGATTATCATCAAACAAAAATAATTCCCTTGTGTCTTGACTCACTCCCCCTTTGGTCAGTGGGTAGGCTATCTTTAAAGCAAAATTTATCCTCTTGAAAGGTAACATGCCTACTGACCATAAGGCCTTTAGTATGTAAATTAAGGAGAAGAAAGCCTTTTTAATTGGCAGGGTATCCTAAGAAAACACATGGGGCTGATTGAGGACCAAAATTGTCAGAGGTGGTTAAATTGGTTGCATAGGCTAAGCAACTGAAAACCTTCAAGATATTAAAATCAGGCTTTGCTCCATAAACCCGTTCATATGGAGTTTGGTAGCCCAGAATTTTAGAAGGAATTTGATTAACTAAGAATGCGGCCATTTTAACACATTCTCCCCAAAATCGAATTGGTACTCGGGATTGCAAAATGAGTGCCCTAGCAATTTGCATTAAGGTACGGTGTTTTCTTTCCACAATACCATTCTATTCAGGTGTATATGGACAGGATGGTTCATGGATTATACCCTTTTGTGAACAATAGGTCTTAAAATCAAGGTTAGTGAATTCAGTACCATTATCACTATGAATACGCTTCACAGAAAGAGCAAATTGAGTAGAAACATAAGCTAGAAAACTTTTGATGTGCATAACAGTTTCGCTTTTATGTTTCATAAGAAACACCCAAGTGGCTCTAGAAAAATCATCAACAATAGTAAAAAAATAATGAAAGCCAGAATGTGTGGGTGTTCTATATGGGCCCCGCACGTCCATGCACAAGAGTTCAAAACATTTCTTAGTCTTAATACAACTAGGGGAAAAAGGGAGCTTAGTTTTCTTAGCTTGGAAATAGATATCACAACTTTTATTCATGAATATGCACTTATTGTTTACAAAGTTCAAGTGTTGCAATACAGAGAATGGTGCATGCCCAAATCTATTGTGTAACAGTGACATATCAGTATGCATAGAATCACAATTCACAATATTAACTAATTCAGGAACATGTTTGAATTGCAAAATGTATAGGCCATACACTAATCTACCAGTCGTCTTCAACTTGCCACCCTGAAGGCCCTGCATTAAACAATAATCAGGAAAAAATGCAACCATACAATGCTTCTCTTGTGTTAACCGAGATATAGATATCAAGTTGAATTTTAATCCAGGGGCATACAATACATTGTTCAATTCAAAATCACTGAATAGTTTAACTGTTCCCATATGGGTGACATTCACTGTAGTGCCATTAGGTATTTTAATGGTTTTTATAGAACCTGTATATTGTGTATAATGATCTAAAAGAGATAAACTACTAACTAAGTGTGTGGTGGCTCCAGAATCACTGACCCAATTAGTGTGTGAGTTAGTGTGAGATAAGGGACTAGGTAAACCTGTACCGGTGAGTACATGCAAATTGGTGCCTTCTTCCACCTTTTTGAGAAATTCTAGCAGCTTTTCATATTGTTCCGGAGTGAATGTGGGAGTTATCATATTGGCGGTGTGCCCTGGTCCTTCATGATCTCTAATTTTACTCGCAGTTTCTTGAACTACCTTAGGCCGATTTCCCTTATGATCTGAAGGAAAATCGATTATATGCCAGCAGCCCTCTTTAGTGTGTCCTCTTTTGCCACAATGTGCACACTCTAAGGATGATCCTCCTCTCCGCCTTCTTCTAGTACGTCCTCTGCCTCTACTAGTCATGATAATACCTTGAATAGGAGCTTCTTTAGTAGAAATAGCGATGTGTTTCTGAGCTTCATCTTCAAAAATCATCGTGAATGCTTGATTTACAGTAGGAAGAGGATGCATGAGGAGTATTTAACCCCTTGCCATTGTATAAGTCTCATTGAGCCCCATAAGAAATTAGAGCAATTTTTGTTAGTGAAGAACGTCTGAATATATTTTGGAGGTTTCGCATTTACAGGAAGGGATAGGGATAAGAGCTGATTGCTCTTTCCACAATTCTTTCATCTTCGAATAATAGCTCGAAACAGAGAGAGAGAGCCTTGATGGAGAGAATTAATCTCTCGGTGAAGCGAAAAGATACGCGAACTAGAGACTTTGTCATACCTCTCTTTCAGATCATTCCAGACTTGATGCGCTTCTTGTAGATAGATGACGCTACTTGCAATCTCTTTGGAAACCGAATTGAGTGGCCAAGAGAGTACAATGGCATTACATCTTTCCCACTGGTCGTGCAGTGCAGTAGCTTGAGATTCTTTGCGGCACGTCCTGTTGATAAAGCCTAATTTCTTCTTGCCCCGTAATGCAATTTTCATCGCCCGACTCTATATAGTGTAACTGTCACTCCCATAAAGGATTTGTGAAATAATTGATGTACCTTGGGTATCAGACGGGTGAAGGAACAACGAGTGGGTGAAGGGGAGGCTATTCGCAGTGGGTGCATCACTGGTTGTCTTGGCCATGAAGTCGTTTTAAGAAATATTGTCACTCTGTGACGAAAGAATAACAAAGAATCTTGTGTGAGGAGGAGATGATGCTAGAGCCGAGCACTTGAGTTATATAATGAGAAAAGAGAAGAAACTCGACCGATTGCTGCCAAAAACGAGAACTACGGTGGAAGCATAGTAAGGATGGAGAGATTTTCGATCGATGTAGAAAAGGAAACAATCGTGATTGTGGAAGAAATCATGAAGATCGGGGACTTCTTGATCGGATTGTGAACTGATTGAACTGGGGCGCAACTAGAGGTAACAGCTTCTTGGTGGGTGGAAAAAGAAAATTGAGGAACCCTAACTGTGCTTGGTGACGTTGCAAAGAAAAACTCTCCTCGACTCTGTGTTTCACATCGTATCAATTCTTCCAGAACATGCGTGTAGCCAAGATTCTATCTTGGTAGTTCAAGATTGCCCTTTCTTGGTTATGGGCTTTTAGAAATGTGGTAGTGGGCTTGTCAGAACTTGGCTATAATTATGTCTGATAAGAATGATGCGCACAATTGAATACACTTGTTGCCTATATATTGATATAATAACGCATATGTATACATAAAGCCTGAACCTATTATTTATCCTATGACTAAACTTGGGCACCCCGATGGTTCCACTGTACAATTTATATTACAGTATATACATTTAACACAATTCCTACACATTTTATATTTCTATTTTCTACAAAAACATTCATAATCTTCAATTATTCTGTGTGGTTATACACTTATACTGTTGTACACATCACTGGTGAGATATATGATATGATATTTATCATATCTTCGACCTAGATAACCCGACACAGCTAACATATATTATAATTTGATTATATATTAGCTAGATAAGATCCTAATCTGAACTGTACAGAGATAATGAAAGAAGGGAAATTATGAAAATAGTATAAGATAATGAAATAATAACAATACTCCCTCTGATTCATTTTATAAGAACCCGACAAAAGTTATCTCAACATTTAATAGGTTTTTTTTTAATTTGTACCCCACATTAATTGTATATACTGCATTAATTAAAGGGTTGATGATACTTATATTGACTTTATTTCTCTTTTTTATTTATCTACTTATAAATAAGGGCATATTTGAGAAAAAAATTATTTCAAGATATACTTATTATATTTAACTAATTTTAACTACTTTTTTAAATCGTGTAATTTGGTTATTGAATTCTTATAAATAGGATAAGAGGAAATAATATAATACTCAAAAATAGACTAATTCTGCATACTTGCGAGCTCTCATACAGAATTAGTCTGTTTTTTTGGGTATTACGGAATAAACATAGTTTAAAAAATAAGGAGAAAATAATTTATACTTGTGAACACTCCTAAAAAAGCAACGAGAAGCATTACAAGAAAGCCGAGAGCAACAATTTTTCTGTTCCCTGGATGTCAATTAGAAAATAATAAGATGATCAAGACATGAAACAAAAGTTTATTTTAAAAATAGAACGAAACATCTTTTATTAGCTTGACCCGTCAATTTTGGCGGCTTGAGCCCAGCTTGTTTGAAACTAGTTTGGAACCCACGTAATTCGTGGACGCAAAGCAAAAAAAAAAAAAATAATAATAATAATAATACATATATATTTAAAAAGATGCCAAAATCTCATGGTAAAAAAACAGAAAAAAAAGAAGACGACAAAACTCTGAACACATCTTTACTAGATAAACTTTTTTACCCAAACAAATATTGAAAAAACCATTAGGAATATGCTGGAATAAACCTACCATACCATCTTGTATTTATTATCTTTGTTCTCGACATCATCTGTATTATATATTTATATATATTAATTTCTAAATGGACACATTAAAATATTATAATGTGAACCAAAAACTTATTTAGAAACTTTATATTTTTCTACTGATTTATGGTCTTTCAATTCAAGAGAAATAATATATCATGGTAAGGAAGTTATATTATAGGGAAAATGGCTCAAAAATACCTTGTAAGGAAATTATTTGCTTATTGGTACCACGGGTGCAAACAAGCACCCCTTATGTGCAAGCATCATCCACATGTGCAAAATTCATCCCTGCGAATGTGCAAACACCATCCCTCGTGTGCAAAATATCATCCACCCGTGTGCAACTTATCACCCACCATGTGCAATGGTAGCAATTAGCAATTAATTTGCTTGCAAGGTAGTTTTTAGCAATTCTTTATATCAATCTTGTAAAATTCTAAATTCCAAAAATAAGTGAGAAGTTAAAAAAAATTATTCTAGTAAGGACGTCTTGGTTTTTTTTCTTTTTTTTACCTTTTAGATTTATGAGAAATTTGCAATATCCTTTCATCAAAGGGCATGAAGTCATGGTTTTTTTTTACCATTTTTAATTTTTAATTTAAGAAAATGATAGGAAGCTTTAATTTATGATAAAATTTTCTTTATCTTTTGATTTAAGATAAATTTAAACCTTAATATTTAAAATTACGATTAAAACATTGATAACAAATTTCATATCTAAATCTTTATTGATTGCATTAAACTATACTTTCTCTAATTTATATTTTTAACTCAGTCTCATTATTATTCATAAAATTTTTAATATTTATTGATTATTCCTACAAATAAAATAAATTCACCAAAGTAGCTTGAGAATACCTTTAATTAGTCCAATAAGGGCGAAAACATTCTACTACATTCATATTAAATATACATTTGAAAAAGTTTGCGGCTTTCCCATGCATTGAATTAAAAATATTTATAATAAATAATTAATATAATACTTTATAATTATCCAAATTCTTCCTCTAACTAGTATGGAGTAAGATATTAATCTAAATATTATAAATCTCTCTGCTCATCAGAAGATAATTGATGTGTGGAATAGATTTTAGAAAATACAAAGATTTAATATTTTTAATTTGGATAACTTTTAACAAAATAGAGGTATAGGTAGGTTCCCAATTAATTTAAAAATAATTTATAAAAATAAATAAATTTGTTATGATACTCCTAAAATTGTTAAATTTCAAATAGTACGTAAATCTAACTGAATAAAAAGAGGAAATTATAAATTAAAAATGTATAAACATTTTATAACTATAAAATCTTAAATAAAGTCTTTTATAAAATATAAGGATTTTATATTTATAAATTGGATAACTCTTAAAAAGTAGATGCATTAGCAGATTCCCATCCAATGTTTAAAAATTAAATTTGAAATCATCAATCAAATCTCAAATAATGTCTTTTATAGCATGTTTGGTTTAATTACATAAGAGATGATTACATGTAATCATAATGTAATGTAATCCTGATTACATCATTTGATGTAAACATGATGACACTACTAGGACTAATGAATGAAGATGCAGACATCCTATAATCCAGTGAAAATGACACTATTACCATTATAATTTTTTAAATGGACTAAAGTGCCCACCCATAAATGCGGTTAAATATTAAATAATTTTAATTATCACATTAAATATTAAAAAATAATTAATAATATAGAAATTTAAGAAATATTCCATAATTCAAAAATTTTAAAAATTATATTCCACCTTAAAAAAATATTGAAATATCTCATTAAATAATATTCCCATAATTAAATATTAAAAAATTAACATGAATCCAATCTATATATTTCATAATATTTCTACCATTAAATATTAAAAAATTACTATAAACCCAACATGTACACTGTACGGAATGAAAAAAATTATCATGAACCCAACGTGTACACTATTATATGTGTGGAAAGGGATAATTTTGTCCCTTGTTATATTACTCCCATATATTTTTATGTTCGATGTAATCCAACCAAACGTTTTTATGCATATGCATCATCTTTTCCTAAGGAAAAATCAAATAAATTATGCAATCATCATTATATTATATTGCATTACATTCTATTATATTACTTCCAATTCTGTGAATTAAATGGGCACTTAGAAACCCCAGTGCAGTTGGCCTTGTTGATGATGGCCACACGTGTTTGTAAGGGTGATCAATGGTTTTATAAGCACCTTACATCCCAATTGACATTGAAATAAAAAATCACACATGTGTTCCGTTTGATCAAATGTTTGAGACAACGTTACATCCTATATTACATGATGAACCAAACAAGCAGGATATATGTAAGAGAAGTTGATATATATATGTGTGTGTATATGGTAAAATTAGCATGAAGGACCTGGAGAAAAAGATATTTATGAAGAATGATAATAAAAATTCTAATTATTTAGTAGGACCAAATACGAAAATATAAAATTAAAAATACTAAAATGCCCCTAAAAAAATCTTCTGAATTCCTTTATACATTCTCTCCCATATGCTCGACAAGGTATTTTTCAAATAGTACTCAACATCATAAATTAATTTTGTAACTTTTCCAACACCCCTAAAGTTTTTTCTTTCAATAGTACTTAATATCCTAAAGTACTTTTTATGCAATTTTGCTCTTACAATATTTTTCTCAGTAGCAATGAGTTCCCTAAACTTAATATAATGTGTGCTACTAAAAAAATACTTTAAAGTGTTAGATACTCAAAAAAATTATTAAAA
This sequence comes from Albizia julibrissin, assembly GCA_037074505.1. NCBI lineage: Eukaryota > Viridiplantae > Streptophyta > Magnoliopsida > Fabales > Fabaceae > Albizia > Albizia julibrissin. The sequence goes on along the minus strand of CM073480.1, from coordinate 21,117,128 downwards.
AAAATTATAAGATATTGAGCGCTACTAAAAAATTAGCCTATGATACTAAATATCACGATAGAATTCTTTCAATATCCTGATGCATCTTGACCATACATTATACCATCACATCGAAATATTATTTTATGCATTAGCAACCATAAAATCTTGCACAAAAGGTCCTCACAACAATCAATTGATGATAAGACAAATCTGGGGTCGACAAAAGTATTAATGTGCAACTACCATATGTAACAAGAAGATAATGAAGAACCAATTCATTGCCGCCAGGGCAACAACTTTTGGTGGCCATTCTTTATCAGTAATTAATTGTGGTCACCAAACATTAGTCCCTCCCGTCTCCAAAAATAAGAAAAAAATTAAATAAATATTTGATAAAATTATATAAAACTCCTGTAAACTTTCGGTCAGTTGCATATAACCCCTGACATTTCAAAGTTTAAATTTGACCCCCTTGACATTTCATTTTTTAACTATTAACCCCCTTTCGTTAAATGGTTGTTATCTTTTTAACGAAAATTGTCATATCAGATTATGAGATGACACGCGGCATCCTACATGGTATCTCGTGTAAATTACTAATTTCATAAAACCTCCATGAACTTTGAACAATTACAGATAACTCCCTAAACTTTGATTATTTACTGATAACCTCATTGACATTTCAAAATTTAAATTTTAACTCCCCTAAAATTTTGATTTATAATAAATAAACCACATGTTGTTACTTTAATCATTTTTATAAATTTATTGATTTTTACTATTATTTTTCAATTAAAATAGTTTTCTTGTATGGAAAAAACTAGAAGAATAATATTTAAAAAATATAAAAATACAATGTCATCATTTATATCACATTTACTTATTTTCTTGAGTTAATTAAGTATTGATAGTATAAAAGTGTCATCATTTGTGTTAAATATATTCTTGAGATGATTAAGCATTGATAGTTTAAAGATTACATTTATGTTAGAAGACAGCTCTTGCCCTTATTAATTTTTTTATTAGTAATACATTTTTTTGAATTAGAGTTTCAACGTTTATTTTTTATTTTTCTAAGTATTATTCTTCTAGTTTTTGGTGTACAAAAGAACTATTTTAATAGATAAATGATGGTAAGAACTTTAATAAATTTATTAAAATGATAGAAAGTAACAGTATGTGGTTTAATATTATAAATCAAAAAATTAAGAAAATTAAATTTAAATTTTGAAATCTCAGAGGTTATTTGTAAATTATCAAAGTTTAGGGGGTTATCTGCAACTGTTTAAAGTTCATGGGGGTTTTATGAAATTAATAATTTACGCGCAGGATACCACGTGTCACCTCATAACTTGACGTGCCAATTTCCGTTGAAAAGATAATGGTCACATAACGGTAGGGGGTTAATTGTTAAAAAATGAAAGGTTAGGTGGTTAAATTTAAACTTTGAAATGTCAGGGGGGTTATATGCAACTGACCTAAAGTTTAGGGGAATTTTGTATAATTTAGCCTAAATATTTTTCTCACCTAAGAAAATTTTAATTTAATTTAATTTGTTGATTTTTTTGGTTAGAAGGGCAAGCACTATAGCATGAAATTATAAGCAAGATTGAACTAGCAACGTCACTTAATTTAATTTGTTGATTAAATGCCTAAATAAGTAAATATGCAGCAATTTTGTTTTCTTTTCAACAATGCCCCCAGTAACGTCGTTTAATGGAGTCACACCTTAATTAATTCAAAATAATGAAAGGTAATATCTTGGGAAATATCTTGGTACCACTAGTGCAGAAAAGACTTTTTACATGTGACGGAAACAACTTTTTACACCTGACATAAAACACGTGTAGAAAACCCAGACTTTCTATATGTGTCGTAAATCACGTGTAGAAAGTCACACTTTCTACACCTGACCTACCGCATCAGGTGTAGAAAGTGTAGACTTTCTACACCTACATAAAATGTCAGGTGTAGAAGGTCTGAAGAGGGGGACTTTCTACACCTGACATAAGAGGTCACGTGTAGAAAGTCTGCAAAAGGGGACTTTCTACACGTGACCTCTTACGTCAGGTGTAGAAAGTCCCCCATTTCAGACTTTCTACACCTGACGTAAGAGATCACGTGTAGAAAATCCATTTTTGAAAAAAAAATTTATTTTCATCATTGGCATAATAATAAACAACAAAACTCATGTTAAAAAAAAAATTTACAACGAAACTAATGTGAAATATCAAATTATATCCAAAATATTAACAAAGCCATATGAAGGTACACAAACTTGGCTTCATTTTTACAACGAAATTTGTACAATTAAAGTCAAACTCAATACCAAGTAGTGACAATAAAATTCAACATGTCTAATACCAAATAGTAGTTATTAACTTTACAGGTTTAACATTACACTCACAAGTTTGTGATCTCTAAAAAGTAAGTTGCCCAATGTGTGCGAACATCATCAATGTCCTCTTCAGAAAATGCATCCGTAATGTCAAACATCTACAGATTTGAAAATAAAAAATCATATGCATCAATTTAATAACTATGAAATGAACTTAATAAAACAAATATAATTAAATACAATTACATATTCTGTAAATTCTGTACTACCTAAGAGGATGATGTTTAACATGTGCTTCATCACATAATATCCACAAGCCTTATTCCCCTTTTGACGACGGCACTATAGAAGATCATGCATTATATTATATTAATTATATATATATATATATGTGAACAAGATAACTATATTCATAGAAGGATTAAAACTATTTACCTTTGGTTGTAACCAGATAGTCTCCCTAAACTGGTTTGTATGCTTTTTCTTAACCACTCTTTGGTAAATTTCCATTGCCCTGTAGAAAAATATATAAAAGAGGGTAGATTATCTAAAAAACTTACATATTGCAAATAAAATGTCATTGTCAAAGTATACTTACGTGTCCATCGTTTTCTTCAAATCCTTTCCCGGATTATAATGTAATGAACATAAAAGAACAACGACATTCGGCTTTGGGCATAGAACCACTAACTGCTAATGAGTAATGCAAAAAGATGTATGAATTATATATATTTACAAAAACAAGGTATCAATTACAAACTTTTTCTTACTCATGAACATATGGCGCTAGGTAGCACTCTTTTCCATCTTCACAGAGCCTCTGCCGAAGGTATGACTCTCTTATGGCGGAAGTATTCCCTTTTTTCTGGATGTGAATCGGGAAAAGGAATCCAAACTTTCCACCATTCCCTGATAAAGTATAAAGGCGATGGAGGTACCTACAATAGTTAAAGCATGTCAGAATCAAAAGTTGAATACTTAGTAATATTATTAAAAATATACCCACATCATAAACAAGTGGACGTGCGGTATGGTAATCTGATCCTTCGTTAACATCCGCACTATATCCTCCTACTCGATATGCACAAACATGTCCCTCTTACCCACAACGTATGGATCCATCGTCAATACTTCAGTTGAGAAGGGTCCGTCAAACGCCAGCATACACAGACGTTGAAGCAGTTTCTCCTAGTTTTGGGTATGTGGTTGGGGATGGCGTTGTGGAACCACTTCATTGGATGGGGTAATTTTCTAAATAAAAAAATTTATAAGAAAGAGTTAGTAATAATTGCAAGTTATAAATTAACAATATGAAAAAATTGAAACATATCAAGAAGACAAATAATTTCATACTTCAGTACGAACTGCAGCTGGAACTACTCGGACAAGTCTATTTGGCCACCTAAGGAAAGTTTTGAGGGCTTCACCCACAATCTTCAGCTCATCATTCGGAAATGGAACAGGGGCATCTGGAATTTTTACCTCTCCAATCACCACTCTCACTTCGTCATCTTGCATTCGCTCGTGATGGACGGTTGGCCCCAAGTTTTGTATTGTGCCAAGTGCTACTAAGCGTCTATCAGGGTCCTCCAAATGTAATTCACAAGGTTCACTGTTTTTTGGACTCCAGAATCCTTTAATATACGCCCAAGAACACAGCTCCCATTTGTGCTTTGAACTACAGGAGAATGAGTCGGATGGATAATTGTGTCTTGTCATGAGCTTAGGATGCTCATCATTTCTTCCTTTAATTGTAACATCTGGGCGGTCGTTTGCTTCCTTTCATTTTCTAAAATCACTTGCATCTGCTTCCTTTCATTCTCTAGCATCAATTCTATCTCTTGCTTAGTGACTATTCCCGTGGTGCCATAAAGTGTATTTGCTCCAAAGTAGTCTCTTATGCCTACTCCTCGTCCAACGCCCCTAACACGACCACCATGGTCCGGAGTCCCCATGGCAATCATCAAGACATCATCCCTTCCCTGTGGAATGAAGGCTCCCTGAGCACGTTCTAGTTGAAGTTGATCCTATAGTATATAAATAACAAACATAATTAAAAATGTAACTATACAACAAAGAAAATAATAAGGATTGACGTTAAATTACTTACAATCCTTTCACCAATCACGCGTGCCTTCTCGCTCATATACTCTCCAGTTTTCCTTCGACGTGCGGCCCTCCACTTTTCTTCACGCAATATTGGAGATGGTGGAGATATAATGGTAGATGGATCAAACTGAGCCTTTTCTTGTCGCCTCTTCTGCTTCTCCTTCATCATTTATTCTTCGAGCTTTTCATAACCCCCACAAGACAATCTGTGGGGGCAATCATTCTTTCTACCACTCGCTATAGCTTTATCCCTTTTTATCTTTTAATCAGAAACCAACAAATCATTAATCGATAAAATTAAATGAGAATAAAGTAAGTAACTAATTAAAGTGAATAAAAACTAACCAAGGCTTCTGGTGTAGTCCTCATCCTGTAAAATTCTTTCTATGTAGCTTCATCAAGAAATGTATACTCCGCATAAGGATTAGGAGGATTCTTACCCTTTGCTACCTCGACATGCACAAATCTTTTAGTTAGTGAGGTCTTGAAGGCTGTCCAACGCTCCGCGCAATATGATAACAATTTATCCTTTAAGACTTGACTGGGAGGAACGTCGTAAGTAAGCTGTGAAGTCATTATATTAGTTAGTAACATGAATAAATATAATAGTTACAAAAGTTAATAGGTGTATAGTGTTGTACCGCTATAGTGTTCCAAATATGATCCTTGACAGATTCATCTACTTGATTCCAATCCTTAATCGTTATGCTAGGCTTGCTACGTGCTTGGAGGGCAACAAAGCTAATAAACTTGCTCTTGGTAGGCCCGATTGGTCTCCATTGCCTATCAAATTCAATCGGTATTTTTTAGTCATCCGCGCGGCTCTTGGTCAATTCTTTCAGGGTCGTGCCACGTCTACCCTTTCTTTTCCCCTGAGCAGACTGGCTGCTATGCCCAGAATGAGTATAATCAATATTGGGAGAATCCCTCTCCATGTTCCTATTTAACAATGAAATAAGGTAAGTAATTGAAAATCCAAGATACATAATCAACGAAATAAGATTACTAACTTTTGATTAAAGTCCGTCAAATATGAGTAAATATATTCTCCCATATCCCTTCATGGTGGTCAGTTCTTGTGGCATGTATGTCATCTACTTCATCTTCATTTAATTTAGGCAACCCTGACGAGAAACATGGAGTCTCAGAAACATCAGAATTTAATTCCTTATTATCATCACTGTGAACTACAGTTTTTCCTTGGAGAACAACGGAGCGACTTTTATTTGTTGGATCAATTACATAAAACACTTGTTTTGCGTGGGCTGCTAAAATAAAGGGCTCCTCACTGTACTTTAATTTATTAAGATCAACTAATGTAAATCCATACTTATCCACTTCAACATAATTATTATCAATCCACTTGCATTTGAAAATTGGAACTCTAAATTTAGTATAGTCAACCTCCCGAATCTCTTCAATAACCCCAAAATAAGGCATAGCTGCTAACTTTGGCTTTTTGTCTTTTAAACTGGAAAAATGCATGGATTCAGCCACAACCATAACTCCACTGTTTTGAACAGTACTCTTGTCATCCAGGGATTTTGTATAGAAGGAATACCCATTGACATCGTATCCACTCCAACATATGACATTAAAGTTAGGACCCAGTGCCAACCATTTTATAGTTTGAGAAACACTATTATCATTCGCTACTTGTTTTTTGAACCATTGTGGGAAAGTCTTGTTATGCTCAAGCAATAACCTTTTCTCAGTCATGCGACCATGTTGTGCCCTTATAATTTCTTTGTGCATAGATATATAATCTTGAACTTCATCGGTGTTATTCAAAATGTATAAGTGTGCTTGTAACACTGCATCATGATCTATATTAGTTTTCACTGTTACCCCACGTGTACCCTTACCTAATAATCTATCCTTATGACGAGATTTAGGGAGCCCAATAGCTTCTTCGTTTGACAAGTAGTCAGAACAAAACTCAATAGCTTCTTCGGCAATATATCTTTCAACCATGGAAGCTTCAGGCTTGTATGGATTCTTCACATACCCTTTAAGAATTTTCATGTATCTCTCAACTGGGTACATCCATCGTAGATAAACAGGGCCGTACAACTTGTTCTCCCTCACTAAATGAACAATTAGATGTGTCATGATATCAAAAAATGAAGGAAGGAAGAGCATCTCAAGTTGGCATAAGATAATAGCAGCATCCTTTTCTAGTTCATCTAATTTATCGGGGTCAATCACTTTGTTGCAGATGGCATGGAAGAAGAAGCACAGTCTAGTTATAGTATGTCTCAAATCATCTGGTAATATACCCCGAATAGCCACGGGAAGTAGTTGTTACATTAAGATGTGGCAATCATGAGACTTTAAGCCCACTAATTTCAAATCTTTCATCGACACAAGCTTTTTAACATTTGAAGAATACCATTGAGGTACTTTGACACCATGTAAACAATCACAAAAGCTTCTTCTCTCAAGCTTGGACAAGGTATGAGAGGTTGGAGGTAGATAAGTCCACTGACCTTGTGGCTGTGGATGTAACTCATCTCGTATTCCCATTTCAATCAAGTCTAATCTTGCATTGACACCATCCTTTGTCTTGCCCTTTATATTGAGAAGTGTCCCAATGATACTATCACACACATTTTTCTCGACATGCATCATATCAATACAGTGCCGCACATCAAGACTTTGCCAATATGGAAGATCAAAAAATATGGACTTCTTTTTCCATATATTTTTATCAGCTGCACTCTTCTGCGTCTTTCCAAAGATAATATTGATATCTTTCACCCGTTGATAAACTTGCTCTCCAGCCAATGGCACTGAAGCATCTCTATACTCTTGATGGCCATAAAAAGCTTTCTTTAATCTACGATAAGGGTGATTTTTTCTGAGAAATCTCCGGTGGCCAAGGTATACTGTCTTCTTTCCATGCTTAAGTTGATGGTGGCATGTGCCTGCTTCACAAATTGGACATGCTTTGTGTCCCTTAACACTATACCCAGATAGGTTTCCATATGCAGGGAATTCGTTTATGGTACAGAAGATCATGGCACGCATGTTGAACACCTCTTTTCGATTTACGTCAAACACATCCATACCTATCTCCCACAACTCTTTCAAGTCTTCGATCAAAGGGGCTAGGTAAACATCAATGTCATTTCTTGGCTGCTTTGGACCCGAAATCACCATAGACAACATAATATACTTACGTTTCATGCACAGGCAAGGAGACAAGTTGTAAATCACTAAGAGAACAGGCCATGAACTATGAGTACTGTTAAGACTTCCATAAGGATTCATGCCATCAGAAGATATCCCAAGCCTGAGGTTTCTTGGCTCATTTCCAAACTCAGGAAACATCTCATCAATTTTCTTCCATTGAGGAGAATCGGCTGGATGGCGAAGCTTCCTGTCCGATATTCTCTCATCTGCATGCCACCTTAAGTTCTTTGCATCATTCATACTAGCAAATAATCGCTCAAACCTTGGTTTCACTGGAAGATACCATAACACCTTTGCAGGAGGGCCTTTAGTAGTCTCGACAAAGTCTGTATCACAATTTCCTTTTAATTTGTACCGTGAAGCACTACATTTTGGACACTTATGCTCCCCTTCGAACTCTTCTCTATATAATATACAATCGTTAGGACATGCATGTATCTTTTTGTACTGCAGACCCAAGGGACACAACATTTTCTTTGCCTCATAGTAACAGTTGGGTAATTCATTACCTTCTGGAAGCATGTCTGTCAACAACTCAAGCAATTCTGTAAAACTCTTGTCACTCCACCCATTCCTTGCTTTCAAGTGGACTAATCTCACCACAGCTGACAATAACTTGAATTTTGTACATCTTGGGTATAAAGGCTTTTCTGTATGACTAGACAAGTTATCATACGCATGTGATCGCTTAAAGGCCTCTTCGCCAATATCACGAATCATGTCCTCTAGTCGATCATCCATATCCACATCAACTTCCACCTCTTTAGATGTACTCAGGTCTTCTACTAATTCACCATGCCATACCCATCGTGTATAACTCTTCAAGAACCCATCACAAATCAAATGCTCTCTTATTTCTCCGACACATAGTCGCCTCAAATTTAAGCAATTTACACAAGGACAATAAAACTTCCCAGATTTATCACCATTAGCATTTCTTATAGAAAATTCTAAAAAATTCTTCACCCCATTATCGTACTCATCACTAGTTCGTCTAGCATAGATCCAGCAACGATCCATATGTGCAAATAAACTTTAACAGAAAATGAAATTGTTTAAAATTTTGTGTTCAAATTATAGGATGACTATTGAAGGACATGGAATGAAGGAGGAATAAAATTACAGAGATAAGAATAAAAGGGTCTCTCTAGTTCGAAGAAACAAAAGAGGAAACAAAGCACATGCAAAGTGAAACCACTTGTGTGTTTGTGTCCAACCAGCAAGCAAGTCATCAAACTTAACCAAAATCCAGAGATTGGTGTCTATTAGCTATAACACGTGTGGCAATAGAAAAGCAAACGAGGGAGGCTACAAGTAATTTGATTAATAGGTGGCGTTGGAGTAAGAAACATAATCTAGTCAAAAACATGCAAAGTGAAACCACTTGTGTGTTTGTGTCCAACCAGCAAGCAAGTTATCAAACTTAACCAAAATCCAATAGAGGTAAGTCAAGGATGAACGGATTATATCAGAGTTGAACCTAAACTAATTCGGGGTCAAATTGAGATAGTTTGGAAGTTGATGGCATATCCTCTAGTATGCGCACCCATGAAAATGCATGCAGTTAGATTTGGTATCATGGGGGCACCACATGACTGACATTACAATAGTGCTTTTCCTAATTTAGAAAATGTAAGGCCTCTCCTGTTGTCTAATAATTCCTCTTGAAATGAAATTTGATTAAATAAGTTCATATATCCTGAAGAACTTTGGTTCCTAGTTGCTAGCACTTATTTGTTGTTTATTATTGGTAGGAAAAAGGTTATTTGGGCCTTGTTGCCAAAGCATGCCGATCATCTCAACCAATGATGCGGAAGCCTGATCCATTAACTATTAAGAAGGTTTTTGACACCTTTTGTCTTATTGCCGAGGTACAATGCATCACTTTTGTATTTTATATGTTCAAACCACTTCCTCCGAGGGGTTGGGCAGCATGAGCGTTGTTATGGTTTTAGGAATAGATTGGAGTTTAGTATTGTGTAGAGATGATTCATGCTTCTCATATATGTTATATTTCAGTTTGTTCAATACTAATAGGACATAATAGAAGAAAAGAGGCATTTACTGGGAACCTGAACATTTTTTTATTGATTACTTAATGTTTCTTTGTTTGAGTCTGCTACTAATTTGCCCCATATCTCTCCTGGGTCAGTTTAAGTGTGTTTTTTAGTCGCTTTATCGTTCATTTTCACAATCTGCATTTATTTCGCAAAGCAGCAAATAGCTAGCCTAATCAGAAGAGTGTGCGCGAGAAAAAACCGATGATAAGAAACTATTGTTAGATAATTTGAGTGTAATCAGAATATGGCTTGGAACCATCAAATCCGAAGGTGAAGCCGCCATGGCTTACGACAGTGTCACCATCAACCTCCGGAGTGCCGAGTGCCCAGAGCCACCAGAATTTACAAAGCCATTACAAAAAGGGGGAAAAAGGAGTTTTGGAAACATACCTTACGGCGGCGAGAGGTCTGAAACAGCGTCCAAACACAGACGCTTACGGTGGCGAGACTGCAACAACGTCCAAACACAGACGCTTACTGTGGCGACAGAGACATGAGCCTGAACTCTCACGGCAGCAAGTAGGGCATGGGTTCGGCAGATGAGCCTGAGAGGGAGGGAGGAATTGGAGCTAACTGGCGGCAAAAGCACATGAAAGATGAAAGACGTGCACGGGTATTGTTGGGAGGAATACTACACCGGTTGGAAAAGAACCGGTGTAGAATATATGACTTTCTACACCGGTTCAAATCCAACCGGTGTAGAAAGTTTTCTACACCGGTTGGATTTGAACCGGTGTAGAAAGTCATATATTCTACACCGGTTCTTTTCCAACCGGTGCAGAATATGTGGATTTTTTTAAAAAAAATTAAATTTATATTCTACACTGGTTCTAATTTAACCGGTGTAGAATATATGACTTTCTACACCGGTTTAAATTCAACCGGTGTAGAAAGCTTGGATTTATTTAAAATAAAAAAAAATTCTTTCCTGTTATATTTTTTTTGTTTAAATAAATTAAATAATTTTTTAATTGAATTAATTTCATTTTTTTTAATGGAAAAATTTTTAAATTTACTTTCTACACGTGTTATCATTTCAACACGTGTAGAAAGTCCGTAAATCTTAATATATTTATAAAAATGCCACCGGTCACACTTTCTAAACGTTACCTGTTTCGTCAGGTGTAAAAAATAGGTGTAAATCCTAGATTTTGTACTAGTGTACATATGGATTGATTCTGGAAAAACAAATCTTCAATCTACAAGCAAGTTATAGATGATGTAGATAGGAGATCTGCTTCTCTGAAATTCAAGCTCCTCTCTCAAGCTTCAAGGGTAACTCTCATAACATATGTGTTCACTGCCTCCAACATTCATGTGCTATCATGCACAAAACTCCTCAAATAGGTGTGCATCATAATTGATGCTAATTAAGCTGGTCATTTTTTGGGGGTTATGACAAACAGAAGCAAATAATACACCTCACTATAGCAAGATTTACTTTTCACTTTTCCAAGTAATAGTGGCTCAAGTATTAGATATACCCATTACATGAATCTGACCAAGGGTGTTCTCGGGACGGGACAAGATAGGAAAATCTCATTCCCGATTCCAATCCCGAGAAGGGTTCATGAATGATTTTCATTCCCGATCCTGATTCCGATCCCTTTCTTTTTTTTAAAAAAAAATTCTCTATATTAAATTTTTTGTTGTGTTTCCTTTAGTCTCGTATAAATATATAATTTGTTTAAAATCATATTGTACCAAATTAGTCCAATACAAATATATAATTAGTCAAATACATGCATGAAGTTGCTGATTCAGCCGTAAAAAGCACAAAGACAAGAACAAAAAATTAGAATTATTTAATAAATAATAAATAAAATTAACTAAATAAAATAGATATTACCTTGACAGTGTTAAGAATTTTCACATGTTCTTTTACATTTGGTCTTGCCTTCTTGAATATTTTAAAAAAATGTACATAAAAAAAAATATATATATATATATGGGTTAAGGTGCAAAAATACACATGAGTTTTTTCTAAAATAGCGCCCAACACCAAATACTTTTTTTAGGGGCAAAAGTCACAATTTTTGTTAAATAATGATGACACCTGTTTAATTCACCTTAAATGTTCCAGTTGTTGTCCATATGTTATTTTTGGTTGTGCAAGCATGCTAATAATGACGGTTATGGTGATTCTGAACACGATGTCGCTGATTCTGCGTCTATTGTAAATCTTGGTGAGGCAAATCTTGATAGCAATAGGGAAGATAAGAGTTATATTAGGGGTGACTAGGGTGCTAGTGGTGCTGAAGATCCATTAGTTGTTCACGTACGTGATGAATTTTGGTCAAAAAGTTTGCTTCAACTCACCCTTTTTGGTCAAAAAGTTCAAACTCACGGTCAAAGTTTTCAAATTAACGGAAACTATGATTTTTGCCCCACTTTTATAATCATATAGTCATTTTTGCTCCATTTTTGTAACCACAGAGTCACTTTTGCCCCTAAAAAAAGCATTTGGTGTTGGACATGATTTTGGGAAAAACTCATGTGTATTTTTGTAACTTAACCCTATATATATATATATATATATATATATATCACTTTTATAATCATATAGTCATTTTTGCTCCATTTTTGTAACCACAGAGTCACTTTTGCCCCTAAAAAAAGCATTTGGTGTTGGACGTGATTTTGGGAAAAACTCATGTGTATTTTTGTACCTTAACCCAATATATATATATATATATATATTCGGGATCAGGAAGTCCCATTCCCAATCTCATTCTCGAATTTTTCCCATCCTGGATTTTTCAGGATGGAAAAATCCCGTCTCGATTTGCTTGAGATCAGGACAGGAAAATATTGAACACTCATAAATCTGACTTTACTGACCAAACAAATTTGGAGGATTCTATCAGCTAAGCCTTATTCTCTTGTTCCCAACTACAACATTTGTTTTCTTACATATACACTTAGGATATCATTTCGCACATCTAATCATAGGGATCCCAAGTCAAGTTAATGCAGCAGCTAAGGACTCCGCCCATTTTGTTTTATTCATGTAAAATAAACGTGAAAAATTCAAAGATCGCACCCAAGCATAAGTAACCAAGTATCTGATAGTTCATATAACGAGAAAATAAAAAAGGAAAACTGAAAAAGAGGGAAGAAATATACAATAAGGACAATTTAGTGGTGGGAGCATAAAAGAATAATGGGATGATAACCATTGGCATTGCATATAGGGAAGTTAACGATAGTTCTTCATAGGCAATCTCAAAACATGGGCACTTTTCATTTGAGATAAAATTCAAGGATGGTGTGGTGTGTTATGGTTGATTTGACATAACCTTAATTACCTTAGTGTCAAATGTAAAATATTAACCATGAATTAGAATGCAATATAGTGCAAACAAATTGGAATCGTTCTCTTACAAAAGAGCTTTATTTTGAATTCTCTAGCTTAAACTAATTGTTAAGAATATGGTTAGAAAGAGGGTTTTGAAATTGCTTTTCTCTACTAATGAAAAGCAATGAAAAATACTTGTTTTTAGATTTTTTTAATATAAAAAATGAGTGGATTATATGAATGCAATGATATGGATGCTCTCTTGAGGTATGACGTTACTAATAGGCTTTAGTTCATTCAAAAGGGAATTGGGGATGGTGAATTGGATTAATGCAATGTTTCCTTCTTTGCAAGCTCAATTTAATGAAACAACTTAACACTAACATGCAAGATGCTCAACACTAAAGAACTCACAATAACACATATAACAATATATATATGTCTCAATGCAAGCTATACCAATAGAATCATTGAATAATAACAAATTTAACAACTCAATATTAAATAACTCAAATAAAAACGTAAATTAAAATATCAAAGTACTTAATTATTAAACTCAATCCAAAATCATAAACTTAGCTCAACATAAATGGAGTCTTAAGCTTAATCTCTAAATTAGGAAAACATAGCTAAATAATGGAAAATATACATCAATGGAACTAAATATAACACCCCTTTGAAGACCAAAGCTTGAATCAAGCATTTACCCTATCTCAATCACTACTACAAAATAATAAAGTTGTGGTGCTTATAATAATATTATATGTGGCACTTGACAAGAGCCACATATTCTAATGCCACTAAAATAAACTGTGGCCCTACCCACAAGAGCCACATAATCTATTTTTCTTAAAAGAACCTAGGGTAGCGCTTTCTTGAGGAAGTGCCACCCTAGCCTCATAGTTTTTTTTAATTTACTTACGGTGGGGTTTTTTTTAAATGAGCACCTAAGGTGGTGCTTTATCAAAGAAGCGTCACCCTAATGTGTGTAATACCCCAATTTTTTTTACCAATATTCCTAAATATATATTTGTGATATTTAGTAGAATAAAATGATGAATTGTGGTGAGCTTGAATTTCTTTAAAAATCTCAATCGCCGGTTACACAAAATTTGGCCAAATTGGGACACAAAGAGGCAATCAATGCCCACCTTAAGGCCTAATATTGTAACCAAAATTTGAGAAGTTGAATGACATGAATGATGGCCACATTCAAGTGTTAAAATTATGCTAAGGCAAAGAAATGAGTGAAAAATGATTTATTACGGTAAATCATAAAATGTAGGGGCAAAATGGTAATTTTGCCATAAAATGGGAAATAATGATTTTCCCCTAATATTCCTAAGAATTTGAGTTAAATGAGAATTAAAAAGAGGAAAATGGCCACTTGATAATTAATAAGCCTATTTTGGAAATTATTATCAAGGAAAAGTCTAAAAGTCAAAAGGTCAAAAGTCAACATATTGTAAGTTGGCACAATGAGATATTGGAAATCAATGTTTTCCTCTTAATTCTCATCATTTTTGGTAGATTGAAGAAGGGAAAAAGGAAATGAAATAATTAAATGAGAAATGGTAATTTTGGACTAATCACAAGTTGCCACACATGCATAAGCCATTAGTCACCTTAATATATTAATTCCCTTCATCTTTCATTCTCATTTCATGATCAAAACTGATCAAGAAAGAGTGAGAGAGAGCTGAGACGGTGGAAGGAAGAAGAGGCTAGTGTTTCTTAGAATCAAAGGTAAGGAGTTGTTACCTTGTGTCTTAAGCTTCCTAATCCCTCTATAACCTCTCCTACTCATCTCTACTCCTTTTAATCTATGGATTTTTAGCTGATTCAAGAGCTGTGGAGAGAGAGAGAAAAACATTAAGGAGAGAGAAAGTGGTGGAAATCAAAAGGTAATTTCCCAAACTTGTTTCTCTTGCTAGGTTAATGCTATTAGAGTTGTTCTTGGCTTGATTATGGTTGTTTCGGTAAGAGATAACTCAAGAAACCTAAAGGACCTTAATGGTCAAGTTTCTCTAAATCAAGTCCAATGAATGTCTAAATAGCTAATAGTGTGATTATAAGTAGAAAGGAGGTGATTAGACAAAAGAAAACGAGAAATCGACACAACTTTTCTGGGAATCCTATTTGGTGGCCCTGTGTTGTATATGGTAAATGAATAGGAATTTGATAATTCTGATGCTTCCATTTAGTTTAGAAGGAAAAATTGTGTAGGGTATATGTTGATGATAAAGTGAGAAAAGCCCCATTAAGTGAAATGACCGAATTACCCTTTAAAAGCTCTAACTAAGGGTTGTCAAAGGCATTTTCATCATTTGGACTTGATTTTGATCAATCCAAGGTTAAAAATGGATTCTACACGTGAAATTGTATAGGATTAGCCCAAGTTATAAATTTTGGTAGAGTGGAGTGAGACCAGGTACAAAAGGGGATAACCCGGGTCTCTAAGGGTATTTTGGTAATTTAGCACTTTTAGGCTAAGTTTACCAATGTTATAAGTTTGGAATTATACATGGATGAGTAATGACTCATTTATGGTATATTTGAAGATTTCAGGACTTGACAACCGTCCAGAACACAAAACTTGCCCGAGCTTGAACAAGCAAAAAGAAATTGCTAAAGAAGAACTACCAGGTAGTAACTTGTTTTAATATGACATAACCTGCATTGCGTGTTGTTTGAAATAATCACAAAATGTCTAACATGTTTTGATTATGTGGGGTGATCACCCAGGGCCTATCTTTGCGCGGGTTGATACACATGCCAATATAATGTTCATAATTGCACGAGCGGTGCTGGGAGCCTATTTCTGCATGGGTACCCCTCGTGGCCAAGTAACTTACCTAGCACTACAATAGTTTATGAATTACATTAAATGCACTGAATGATGTTGTGATAATTTTGTTGATTGATGAGCGTGAAGCATGATTTGTATGTTATCTCTATATGTTTGACATGTGTTACTACTAAGATTCCTCCGAATCTTACCCTTTTTCTTCAAAACCACCTTTAGTATAGGAAGAAATCTTGAGGGGCGAGAAGAAAGTAAATGGAGACAACTAGAAGTTGAAGTGCTAGAGACTTTAGTCATTTGGTTGTCTGGTCCCTTATGTTTTGTGAATGCTTTTGGATTTTGGGGTTGTATATGATGTATATGTCGTGTAAGCAATGAAAGGTAATCTAGTGAATGAATGGTAGAAAATTAGTAGTTTTTGCTTCCTATCGGTAACGAAATGTGGATGTGAAATGGACTATATAAAATTGACAGAGATACACTCACAAACTCTGATAAACATGAAATAAAGGGAAAACCGGTGAGTCATAACGAGTTGGTGAAAATTGTGAAAAGAGTTTTGAGAAAGTTTTACCACCCTTTCAACTCTATCAGGTTCAACTCTTAGGTTGAGATAGGGAAATTTATAATCATTTTTGGAAGATGGGTGTTCCTGATTCAAATCCTGGTCTCCCAAGTGATTTCACTACTCTTTTGTACTCAACCGAAGCTATAGAAAATAAGGTATTACAATGTACACCTAGGGTGACGCTTCCTCAAGGAAGCGCCACCCTATCCTATTTTTTTTTTAATTTTGCTCTTTCTTAAGGAAGCGTCACCATATCCCTTGATTTTTTTTAATTTTCTTACAATCGGATTTTCTTTTTTTGAAATGGCCATCTAGGGTGGTGCTTCCTCAAGTAAGCGCCACCCTATACTTTTTTTTTAATTTTCTTACGTGTGGTTTTTTTAAATGGCCACCTGAGGAAGCACCCTATTTTTATTTTCACCTAGGGTGGCGTTTCCTTGCAGAAATGCCACAAGAAGTTAGAACTTCCTGTGGCACTTCCTTAAGAAAGCGCCACCTTAGCCCCTTATTTTTTTATTTTTTATTTCACACCTAGGGTAGCGCTTCCTCAAGGAAGCGCCACCTTATGTATATTTTATTTAAATATAAATATCTTGTTTTTCATTAGACCTTGTATCATGACAGTGAAAATACAAATTTTAATACCCAAGCAAACCACAATGGAATAACTCAAAATTGATACAAACAGATAACTAATTATCAAAATCAAAACTAAATATATATTTACTCAATTGTGAATCTAAGACAGTAATTAATTCAGCTACTTGAGTACACAATAACAACAATAGGCAAATAAACAACGTAGCACCTTATATAGTATTGCTAGCTAGAACATTGCCTGGTGATAAGTAAAATATTTGCATATTTATTTTCCCTTATATGATGATTTTGTGGACTATATTTGAGCTGAATGTAATCAATTTGGGTGTAATTAATAAATAAATAATGATTTTCTTGCAGTCATAGACAATACCGGATTAAGAAGAATTAAAGAAGGCATTTAAGGGGAAGTTACTATTCATGTGGTACTATTCACTATTCACTGTTCATGTCTGGTACTGTAGCAGGGGCACTGTAGCGGACCATTACGTTGTACTGTAGCGATTGGTGTGTATGGAAGTGGGGCGGTTCAGTGTGGTTCCTGTAGCAGTCGGTTCACTGTAGCAAGTGGGTGGTCGGTTCACTGTAGCAGTGCGGTTCACTGTAGCAAAATCACTGTAGAAAAATACTGTAGCAGTTCGAAAATGAAGCCTATAAATAGAGCTTCTTGGCACCCTAAAGAGGGGAGGAAGGAAGAGAGAGATAGAATTTCTATTTTAGAGAGAGAGTTTTTATTTTTAGAATTTATTTCTTGCATTTTTCTTACTTCTTGCATGCCTCCTACATGGATAGTTTTACCTCCTATATGGAAGGCCTAGGTAGTCCTCCTTTATGGATGGTATAGGTTGCCACCTACATGGATGGTTTTACCTCCTACATGGTAGGCTAGATTTTCCATTTTCATGCATCTTGTAGTTGTATTTTTATGTTTTTGTAATTAATTTTTATGCAATATTTATGATGTTTGTAATATATTTTGGTTTTGTTTTTAATTTTATCATGAGCTAAATTTTCCTTTTCCTAGGGTGATGACGTAGCTTACTAATGACGGATTGAATCTTAACTTATTAAATCTAGTTTTAATTTCTCCTTCATGATTGAGTTTTAATTATTGCTCTTAATGCTTACAATTGATTGGCCACCTTTTGGATGATTTTAATATGCATGTTGAGACCGGAAGGAGATACATGTGTGTGGATCCTATAATTAAAACCATAATTTGCATATGAAATAGGAATATATTCATATGGGTTGTGTAGTCTTAATTAAGTTCCATAAATCTTAATGCATGATTGATTGCTTAAATTCATATAGGAATATATTGGGTTAGCAATTAATTATAGAATTACTTGACCTTGGAAAAGGCTAGTAATTAAAATAGGGAAACTCGACTATCAATCATGTGGAATAAATTGGACTAGAATAGATAAGTGATTCAATCCGGAATTTATTAAGTGAAATCTAATCCCTAGGGCTTTTTCTCATATTTGTCTTTATATCACTTGTATTCATATTTCATCATTTCTATCTTGCAATCTCAATCACAACTAATCAACTGACTAAATAGAATTAAAATTACCAATTTTGGTACTTAGTGATCAATCCTCGTGGGAACGATACTCTACTCACTTCTATATTACTTGATTACGACAGTGTACACTTGCACTTCTAAATACACCATCCTACACTCGTAACACCTGGGCACATATTCGCACCATTCCTCGATAAGTTCATTGATTTGATGTTAGTCAAACTGTCACAAGGTCGATCTTCATAATACTACACAGATACAATGATGCAGACAATGAATTAAAATAACTAACCATTAATTATCAGACAATTAATTAAATTTAAAACAGTATGAATTGTACTAAAATGACTTACTTTTGGTAGAACCTAAAGCTGATCATGAATCATTACATCCTTCATGAATTTCATTATATAATACCCGCAATCATCGTTATTGAGCTGGAAAGGGCACTGCAACAATATAATAAAATAGTTGACTAAATTTTTGAATAAAATTTTGTTAAAATCAAAATGCAGTTAAATTACTATATTAGTACCTATATCTTCTTCTAGGTATAGCTATGGGCAAATATGTAGATCTAGAAAAACTGAAGCTAACAAAGGCTCTATATGTAGTCAATTCACTAAGAAAACAAATAGATGTTGATTACTTTTGGTTATCCAATAACTTACAAAAATATATATTTATAGACACATACACGCGTATATATACATACCTATTGATTAGCCGCAACATATGAGGATAGTCTGCAGGAACACCTCCTCTTAGAGGATTTATATAGTAAATGCGAGGGCCAGAAGATTCCGCTGCATCAATCACAATCAAGATCCAATGTGCCTTAAAATATTTTGAAAGTTTTTCTTCAACCATGCATGATATGGTAAAAGTGATACAATAAAAAAATATAAAGTGAAATACTAACACTAATAATAACTTAATTACCCCGTATTGTATGACACTAGAAATAACTATTTGGTTTTTCTCTCTATCTAAAGTAGTCTTTTACATCATTGGATTGAGCATCGATATCTACTCTGCCCCGTGCTGTCCAATGAGATAAGGGTTGACAAATGAGAACTAGACCTTATGTGTGTCTACTAAGATATCATGGTACAAGTGCCTTTGTAGAGAACAAACAATGTAATTACGACAAAAAAATTGAAAAATAAATAATAATAACAGTGATAAATGATGATAATAAAGTACTTAATCCAGATGTTGATGACCAAAGCACTAAGCCATCCACGATTAAAAATTTCGCCCAACACATCAGTAGTAATATGTTCAGCTATGCCCTGAACACCATAGATGTGTCTATCAAATGGTAATGACAAACTTCCTTCGTGTATCAACCTAAGTGCAATAGATTCCAACTAATCGTGATATAAGATCATTTGTCTTCTGCTCTGTTGGCTAGATGAGGTTTTGGAATTCAGTTGTGTTGTTGAACACTTTGAGACCTTACCATGCAGTTGAATTTGTTTTCCTCTAGAATGTTCAACCTGTAAAAATTATGAAATTAAATAATGTAGTGCATAGGAAAAGTAGAAGGAATTGCAAATGAACTACCTTATGATATGGCTCTATCAAACCCACTGGCTAAGCAACATAGCCGACTATAACATCTTTAACCATTGTCTCGTCATCTGGAGAAGGGATGGGTAATAGCGCATTATCATTCGTGAAAACGTCAACCTTACTTATGTTGTGTTCTTCGGCAATTGTGAATTGTGGAGGGTATCATTGTCTATGTTATAGGTAACACCCACCACAACTACGTGCTTTCTAGAATGTTCAACATATAACTTGCATGCTGACTCGCCCTATGAAAGATAGATCAATTAAGGATGTTATGTTATACACTAATTGATAATGTAACAATTAATTAGAGAAGAAATTATTTACCAAAGGGAGATGGACTTTAGGGATAGAAGTATAACTATCTCTCACACTTGGGCTGTCACAAGGAGGAACATTTGGTGTTGCCTTAGACTGCACTAAGTGATCAATGTGTGCCCTCAACTGCGCGTTTTGTTCTTGCAACAAACTTATTTGTGCTTCAAATTGTTCTAGCATTTGATGCTTGAAGGAGTTCATCTTCTCGCGCAGCTGCAAAAAGTCACTTTTTTCCGAGCACTTCTGGCGTCCGAAGTATGCTATTTATGTCACACCAAAACCAGTACCTTGAACATGACCATCATACTTAGGTACACCCAGCGCTCTACTTACCAGATCATCATGACCAACATAAATTGCCAACTCTGGCACCTCTTGTGTTATTGATCGCTATCACAAAAAGAATTACAACATTATTAGTTATTATAAACCAGAATCATTTAAGCAGTGTTAATTCTTTATTGTACTCATATGTTTCAATACTTACACAATATTCTGTAACTCTTCTTGCTTCTACACTTTGATTTCCCCCTTTTTTGTTTGTGCAACCAGCTACCTACAAGTCATGTCATGGAACCTGTGTAATATCTGAATTTGATTCTTCTATCTGCATATGAAAGTTAGTTGAAGTTAAAAATTAATCACACAAATTAAATGAATAATCATTAGTTCTTACAATTTTTTACTCTAACTTTCTATAAGATACAGGTCCTTGTATGTAGCGGTATGACATATTGATTGCATATGACCGATTCCTCTCACTTAGCTCCTGTTTAGATCCAAATGATTCATATTAATAAATATTAATTACAAACATATTACAAGTAGTTTGTAAAGTATAATATCACATCACCTGAAATTCTTGACTTGTATGAGAAATATTTCACAAGATCGGAACGAAACTTTCTCATGAGTTTACCGGCTTTTCTGAGCACGAAGTTCTCGTGATCATTACCATAAATAACAAAACAAGAATGTAAGATAAAACCAAAGATAATTTGTTAAATTGTATTTATATAAAAAAAACAATCAAAATAATAAAGTAATTAATGTCTTACATGAACTTCACCCCATATTTCATTCCCATATTGTTTCTTCACTCATCTCCAATCTTGAATTGTAATAGGAACTCTATCTCGGGCTGTAGTCCCAATGAAATTATTGAGGGACCTACTGTTATTCCAATTGGATTCCCTTTTTCATTCCAATCAAGTTCTAATTTAATGCCCTTGCTTTTCATTTTGATCAACCTCGCCATTATAGTCCTGCCATGGGCGACGCTCTCAACAAATCTTTATTTACCAACATGCGTGGGAACATTATCATCTTCACTCGGAGAATCCATTTTCTTACAAGTTAAATAAATAAAAGAAAATATAAGTGCACAGTGATAATCATGTCAATGAAAGTAAATGAATTCAACACATATGAATACAGGTAAAACGTACAAGTAAATAAGTCAAGCACTCATTATCTTTTCCTTTTTCTTGTTTGATTTTAAATTTTCTTCTTCATCATTCTTGTTGAATTGACAGTTATGTATCCCTTGAGTCTTATAGTAGATGGAATTGAAAGGTTGACCCAAGTCCCCTCTTCATGATCATGTCTCATATACAAGGGTTCATCTTCATCTTCATCTATATCGATATCTTTTGACCCTAAAATCTCAAAAGAAGGATCATCCTCAACAATATTCAAATAGTCATGACTTTCAATATCAACTTGTTCTTGACGATTCTTTTTTTATGAGAGTACAATTGACCAATTCTTCTTAGCAGGATCTGAAATGAAGAACACTTATTTTGCTTGTGATTCTAAAATGAAAGGATCATTTTTATATCAAAGTTTAGAAAGATCCACTTGAACAAAGCTCATCTGCCCGCAATCCACTGTTGT
Organism: Albizia julibrissin; assembly: GCA_037074505.1. Classification (NCBI taxonomy): domain Eukaryota; kingdom Viridiplantae; phylum Streptophyta; class Magnoliopsida; order Fabales; family Fabaceae; genus Albizia; species Albizia julibrissin. The sequence goes on along the minus strand of CM073480.1, from coordinate 21,094,849 downwards.
TGTTAACCCACTTACATCTGAAGACAGGGACCCTCAACATAGAGTAATCTAACTCCCATATATGTTTAATTACATCAAAGTATGATATTGGTGCGTAGACAGGATGTATATCTTTAGCACTAGATCTATGCCAAGAATCAGCAACAAGTCTTACCCCACTATTCTGCATCGTGCTCTGTGTATCCTGTTCTTGTGTATAGAAGGTGTAACCATTGATTGCATAACCATTGTAAGATAATACATTTAAGCTCGGTCCTTTCGACAGCCATATTAATTTCTGAGAAACTAAAATAGGATTCTTCTTTATTTCATCATTAATGCGTTTTTTCAACCAACTTGAAAAATGTTGATTGTGTTCTTTTGTTATTAAGTTTTCATTCCTATCACCATATAATTATCGAAGAGCTTCCTTGTGTTTATCAATAAATGGTTCAACCTCATCAGTGTTATGTAGCACATACAGGTAAGCTTGCTCCCATTCAGTCACTGCTATCTTGATTACATCCTGCTCGCTTGTTTCTTTTCCTGATATTCAGCCATGATGATGAGACTTTGGGATCTCCACAGGGTTAACATTTGATGGAAAATCAGCATAGAAGTCACTTTCTTCTTCAACCATGTACCGTTTAGCAATACAACCCTCTAGTTGATATCTATTTTTCACAAACTCTTTTTAAAATTTTTAGAAATCGCTCATTTAGTTACATCCATCTCAAGTAGACTGGACTGCACAATTGAACCTCTTTTACTAAGTATACAGTTAGGTGGACCAAAATATCAAAAAATGAAGGTGGAAAATACATTTCAAGTTTACATAAAGTACAAATAATTAGCCTTTGCAAATGTCACAACTTGGTTGAATCAACTACTTTACTACAGATCAACTTGAAAAACATGCAGAGTTTAGTGATAGTCTTTCTTACATTTTTTGGTAAGATGAACCGTATACCAACTGATAAGAAATTCTGCATGAGCATATGACAATCATGAGATTTAAGATTCTTTAACTTCAACTCTTTCACTGATACAAGGTTCTTGATATTTAAAGAGTACCCCTCTGTAACTTTAATTCCCTATAGAAACTAACAAAACAATATTTTCTCTTTCCTCGACAGAGTGTAAGTCGCTGGAGGTTGATAAGTACAATTCCCTTTCTCAATTGGTGCCAACTCTTCTCTTATTCCCAAATTCAACCTTACATTGACACCATCCTTTCTTTGTCCTTGCACATTGAGCAATGTGCTAATTAGATTATCACATATATTTTTTTAATGTGCATCACATCAAGAAAATGCCTAACATATAAGGACTTCCTGTAACATCCCAAAATTTATTCAAAGGCTAAGGATTAATTTATGGGAGTTAGATAGTAAGCCAAATTATGAAACCTATGAAATATAAGGAATCTTAAATTAGACAAAGGGAAAAATAAAGACCTAGTGTGTGTAATTAATAGAATAAAAATATACCTATATGTATATAATAATAATTAAAACACACACACCCACTTCCCACACTTCACATGCAATCCATGCACACACAACTATTTAATTAAATAACACACACACACTACACACATGGCACACACATACACATTTTTAATTATTAAAAAAAACACACACTCTCTCTCATTCTCTTAATTATACGTAACACACAACACACACTTCACAAATTTTTCCATTCTCTTCAGCCATTATCCAAAAAGGAAAGAAAGAGAGAGTGAGTGAAAAAGTGAGAGAGTAAGAGACACATAATAGAGAAAGAGAGATAAGTAAGAGGATCAGTGCTACCAGAGGAAGGAAGAAGTGATTACAAGTTCTACATACAACTCCATATCCTAATATAGGTGAGTTTCCTTCCCATATTCTTAACTCTTTCTAGTTAATTTAAGACTATTTTTGGGTAATTTGGGAAGCATAAGAACCTAGTATAATGAATTGTTGACTTGTGAGGTTTTGTTTTGGGAAAAATAGTGCATGAAGAAGGAATGAGAATTTGTCAAATTTGAGGTTTCCAATCAATTCTACACGAAAAATTATGTGGGAATACATGAGATTATGATTTTTGGATGATTATATATAAGTCTAGAATTTTTAGAAAATAAGAGGAGTTGCTGTTCGGTTAGTTTCTCTGAAATCATATTGGTTGTAAAATAAATTTCGGTAACCAAACCTGATCAGAAAATTATGAAAGTTTCCAGAAGGAAATTAGACATCTTAAGCTTTAATTTTATATATAATATGTATCATTTGGGTTTATAAATAGTGAGATATGAATTTTTAAAGTTAGATGATGAATCTGGAACATTTTATGGTACAGACGAGGTTTGACGAAATTCTGGAAATTTTGTAGCTATAATTTATAAATGGTAATATTTTTCCCTGAAAATATATTTAAATATTATAATATAAGATTTTGAACCATCCCATTTGGAGTTCTAGATATTTAGTTATGAATTTTAAAAGTTAAGCTACTGAAACTGGAAAGATTTTCTGGCAGTGCGAAACAAATTTAAAACTGGGAATTATTCATGGATAGGTGGTAGTTAAAAGTATTTTTATATTAAAATAGACTTCATAAGTGACACATAGAATTTAGAACCACCTTAATTGGATATTTCTAGGCCAAGATATGAATTTTCAAAGATTATTGAAAATTCTGACAGAATTGAGTTATAGTGAAAAATAAAAAGTAAGGGTATTTTTGAAATAATTGGGACTCTAAGGGTCAATTTAAATACTTAGATTGGTATGAGTCCATTAAATACCTATTGGAATTAAGGTATTAGCTATAATGATAACCTACCAAGGTGTCTTAAATTATTTTGGAATAAGTAATAATTCGTCCGTCCGTAAATTATAAATTATAGGATTTGACATTTGCCCGGGACGCCTAAGAGACTGAGAACAGGAACCAAATTTGGAAAGACTGTCAGGTAGTACCTTATCTCTTATATCATATGTGATGCCATGTATGTGTACCATATCATCTGTATATATGTGCGGGACAGATAGTCCATAGGCGGTAAGACCCGTAAGTACAAGTTACACCGGGAGTTACCCGGGGGCGTCTTAAGCCAGGTAGGTTTGAGGCAAAAAGCCCGTGACTGTACCTTGTATGGGGCAAAGGCCCTGGGCAGCCAGATTGTGAATCTCAAGCGCTGTGAGTATGAGATAAGGGACCGGTTAGGCCCTTTTATGTGCTGCATTTCTGTAAGTTGTGCTGTTTGATGATTTGTTTTACATGCTTAGTATTTGCATATTATATGAGTGATCTGTGTACTATTGAGATTCTTTTGAATCTCACCCCTTTTTCAACAAATGACATACAGCAAAGGCGTCCAGCTCTAAGGGCAAGGAGGTAATATAAACGGACGAAGAAGAGGCAAATAAATTATGGACTGTTGGATATCATTTTATTTTGGATGACTGTAAAATATTTATAAGTAGTAGTAGTAGTAGTAGCGATGGTAGTACTAGTACTCGTGATGCAGACTGTATATGTTGTAATCCGTACGCTAGACTTTCGATAACGTATTGGTATCCAGAAACCCATAAGTTAACCATCACAACGCGAACTATAGATAGAAAATTCCCGTTCTTTTAAATAAAAGATTTTTTTAAACTGATAAAGATAATGAATTTACAAACTAAAATTTAGACCATACATATTTATTTTAAAAAGTTTTTGAAAATCCTATACAAATATAAGATTAAACTTTGTCTTAAATTTGGAATTTAAATTGTTTTGGTCTCAGGTTTGAAACCATTACATATTTAAATTATTCTAAAGGCTTTAGAATTTAAGGTGTTACACTTCCAATATGGAAGTTTAAAGCAAATAGACTTTTTCCAACCACTTGTCTCGATTTGATTTGCATAAGGCTTGCCAAAATTGTTATCCAGCTCTTTCATCTTTCAAAAACCTAAGCACCGATCAACATCTTTGGTGAGCTACCTTCTTCTGAGTCACCATTGAAAGCCTTTTTCCACTTTCTCCAACGATATTTTGATGGTAAGAATCTTCAATATCCCATATAGATATTTTTCTTACAATTATCTAGTCACACTAAATAAGTATCATCTTCACATATAGGGCATGCACAATATCCTTTGACGCTGTATCCAGACAAATTACCATAAGCTGGGAAATCATTAATTGTGTTATACAATATGGCTTTCAAAGTGAAACTTTCTTCCCTATACCCATCATACACATTGACGCCATCTTCCCAAAGTAACTTCAAGTCATCAATTAAATGAGCCAAGTATACATCTATATCATTCTTAAGTTGATTTGGCCTAGAAATTAACATCGACAACATCATAATCTTACGTTTCATTATCAAGTGTAGAGGAATGTTATAATTCATCAATATTACTAGCCATATACTGTGTGTACTACTTTGAACGTTGTATAGATTGATTCCATCAGTTGACAGTGCAAGGTGTAGGTTTCTTACCTCATTCGTAAATTTAGGGTACTCATGATCAATTTTTTTCCATTGAGGGGCATCTGCAGGGTGCCTAAGATGTGTGTCCTTAATCCTTTTATTTGCATGCCATGTCAACTACTTCAAGATCTCTACATTATTGTATAGATGCTTGAATCTTGGGATAATAGGAAAATACCATAGGACCTTGACGAGACTTTTTCCTTTCTTCTTCCCATATCGAGATGTATTGCATTTAGGGCACTTCTCTAACGTTGCATATTGTTTCCGAAATAATATGCAATCGTTAGGGTATGCATGTATCTTCTCATATCCCACACCAGTTGTTGAGCAAAGAATTCGCTTTGCCTCGTATGTCTTCGTAGGAAGTATATTTTCTTTTGAAAGCATATCTTGCAAAAGTTCAAGCAGTGCAGTGAAACTCGAATCACTCAACCCATAGCGCGTTTTAAAGTTGTACAATCACTGCTAGCAATCTTGTGTATTTTGTACAACCGGCATATAAGGGTTTCTTTGCATCACTTTTTAACTTCTCAAATTCTCTAGGATAGTTATGAATTGTCTCTTTGATCGCATTTAGCATTTCTTCAAGACTATCTTCATCACACATGCTTCGGTCAAACTCATTCGAAGTACCACCCGTAGTATGCGGTCGATTACTACAGGGGTTGTTTGTCTCACCATGCCTTGTTCATCATGTATATGTTTGATCAATCCCATGGCACGCTAATTGATCTAGCAAATCAAGTGGACTAATCCATTTTTCATAATAACAAGATAAGTAGGGATATAAGATTTTGTTAGGATCTTTTGTATGCTTAATTTCAAATCTAACAAACTCTTTCACCACATCTATATATTCCCTTGAACACCGATCAGATGACATCCATTTTCGATCCATCTATGGCTTCAACCTAGATTTAAATAGTGGTAGTTGCTATAATGAGAAAACCATTTATGCCTTCAACACACACACACACACACACACACACACACACACACACTTATATGTATTTTAGTATGAATATGTTTGTCTTGAATAATTATTTTTTGAATTACAAATCCCTATTAAATACCTTCTCAAACTATCCATCACAAAGGATATATGAGTCAATTTAGACCAATCGGTCACGGTAGGTTTTGTGTTAGGGTTTTAATTAATAGTTTAAGCTTCATTCTCCATGTTCTTATAAAGCCTAAACGGTGAAATTGTAGTTTTATACTTGGGGCCCAGGTTTTAGTTTGTTGAAATTTGACAACAATTTGATTATTGTAAAGTTTTAGCAGACATGTTGCTTATGTCACTATAAAATTCAAATAAATAAATAAATCCCAATTCACTTTATCAGTTAAATAGCCGGCACACAAAAGATATACTATGTCCCAGACACAACAAAGATTAAAAAAACAAAAAAAAAGGGGTTGCTTGTAATACCCCATTTTTCACCAATACACTTATGTGTGTATTTGATGTATATTTAATGAAATAAAATGGTGAAAAACGATGTGAATGTATTTATGTGAATTTATGGGAAATATTCCAATTGTCGGTTACGCGTAAATTGGCCGAATAATGGTATAAGAGACCGGTAAAAGCCCAATAGGGTAACCAAAATTCACAAAATTTAATGATATGGTTAATGGCCTAATTTAAGTGTTAAAATGTGGTTTAGCCAAAGAAATGGGCGGAAAATGATTTATTTCGGTAAATCATTAAATGCAGGGGCAAAACGGTAATTTTTCCAAAAAGTGAAAAAATAATTAATTTTCCTCTAATTCCCAATGATTTAAGCTAAATGGGAATTAAAAAGAGAAAAATGACTAATTGATCATCAATAGACTAATTTTAGTGAATTATGGTAAAAAATGGTCAAATAGTCAAAAAGTCAATGACTTGGTCAATAAGTTACATGTTGACATAATGAGATAATTGAAGAATCAGATTTTCCCTATGTCTCCCATGCATATTTTGGCTGTCAAGAGTGAAGAAAGAGAAAGTTGGAATTAATTAATGGAATTTAGTATTTTTGGTCCAATGACAAGGTGCCAAGTGTCCAATTGGATTTAATCATCCATTATATTATCTAATTCTCCTTCCATCAGCTGCTCATTCACGATCAGACTTGAAACAACAAGAGTGAGGACTGAAAGTGAGAACTTGACGGAAGAGAATGAGAGAAGCTAGGGATTGGCATAAGATTAAGGTGAGGTGCTTGAACCTTATGATTAAAGGTTCCTAATTCCTTTATGGTCTCTTCTCTTCATCTTCCCTACCATTCAATCTCATGATGTGCAGCTGAATCAAACGCTTGAAGGAGGAGTGAGAAATCAACCTAGAGAGAGAAAGTGAAGAAAGTCAAGAGGTAACTTCCAAAACTTGTCCCCTTGCTTGATTAAGGTTAGTAGAGTTGTTTTGGGCTTGATTATGGTTCATTTGGTACAAGATAATTCAAGAAAGCCAAAGAGACCTTAATATGTAAGTGTCTCCAAATCAAGATTAATGAATGTCTAACTAGTTAATATATTGGTTATAAGTAGAAAGGAGGTGATTAGGCCAAAGAAAATGAGAATCCGACACAACTTTTCTGGAAATTTATTTTCTCTTCCCTGTGTTGGACGTGATGAATGAATGGGAATTTGACCAATTCGATGCTTCCATTAGATTCAGGAGGATGAATTGTGTAGGGTCTATATTGACCCCGAAGTGAGAAGAGGATCAGAGAGTGAAATGACAGAATTGCCCTTTCTGAGCCTTAATTGAGGGCTGTCAAGGGTATTTTTTTCATTTGGAAGTGATTTTGACCAATTCGAGGTCGGAAATGAATTCTACAAGCGAAAATGTGTAGGAATGGCCTAAATCATGATTTTGAGAAAAATACTGATAATAAGGACCTAAGGGGTATTTTGGTAATTTGGCACCAATAGGCTAAATTTACCAATGAAATGAGTTTGGAAAGGTATACATATGAGTAATAACTCATTTGTGATGTTTGGCAATTTCAGGACTTGACAACCGGTTTGGCCTCAGTAGTTGCCCGAGCTTGTACCAAACGGGAAAGTTGCGTAGAGAAGCAACCAGGTAGTAACTGTCTTCATATAACATGACATGCATATGTATTGATTGTTATCATCATCAAAATATCTAACATGTTTAGATTGAGTGGAGGGATCACCCGGGGCCTATCGCAGGTCAGGTTGACACTCACGCGAAATGTTCCTAATTGCACGAGCGGGACCCAGGGCCTATCTTTGCACGGGTACCCCTCGGAGCCAAGAGAACCTGTCAAGCGTGATGGCGGTCATGAGGTTGTATTGTATGTGTTGTGCACATGCGCCCTTCAGGGTTGAGAACCCGTCTAGCACGAAGTCAGTTTATGAATTGCATGTTTGCATTGAATAATGTTTGATGATTTTGTTGATGATTTTATATGAGTGAAACATGCTTGTGTGTGTTATCTTATACGTTTAATGATGTTACTACTGAGATTCATGTGAATCTCATTCTTTTCCCAAAGCAAATCTCCAGTATAGGGAGGAAGCTCGCAGGGCAAAGAGAAGGTAAATGACGATGAGATGAGGCCGAGTGGTGGGAGAGCTTAGTTTAGGTTGTCAAGTTTCTGTTATGTATTTTGAGAATATTGTAAAGTTGTGGTTTGTATATAAAATGAAGTGAAGAATGAATATGAGGGTTGTAAGATGAATTGTGTATGAATGTGTTTATATGTGAATATTTATATCTAGCAGAGGCATTGTATAAAGTTTCTAGCATTTTGTGCCACTCTGATGTTTATAGTCGTTGAGTATTAGTTAATTAGTACTCTACCGTAGTGTTGGGAAATAAGGTATCACATTGCTTATATCAGGTTGCTTAAGTTACAGTAAAATCTAAATAAATAAATAAATCTCAGTTCACTTTGTCAATTACACATACAGGCTGACAAAAAAAAAGATTTTGTCTAAGACACAACAAAAATTAAAAATAAAACAAAAAATGGATTGCTTATGTCAGGTTGCTTATGTCATTATAAACTCCAAATAAATAAATAAATCTCAATTCACTTTGTCAATTACACAAGCTGAGAGACTTTGTCCAAGACACACAAAAAAGGGAAGGGGACACATGTATGCAGTAGGTTCTCGATCATATTTAAAAAAATATATAAATAAAAGATAAACTTGCAGATTTGCAGTGGGGGACCAAATATGACTTGAAGATTTGAGTGGGGACCAACAGAGGAGGACACTAGAGTCGGTGGGGACTAAAACGAGAGCTTTGGGCTGACAATGAAAGGAGCTGAGAGAAATACGATGGGGACGCTTCACAGAGTGAAAATGGTGAGTTAAGAGACACGAGCTGAGAGGGAGGGAGCTGAGAGATAGAGGGAGCTAACGGTGAAATCCGGAAAAGGTAAAGTGATGGTGGGAAGAGGAAAAGTCTGACGCTGAGAGACGAAGGGAGCTGAAAAGTCTGGCGGGAGTAATGAAAATTTGCCATTGGGTGGCGCTTATTTTACCAAGCGCCACCCAATAGCAAATTTTTATTAATATTTAATTTAATATAATTAAATTATTTAATTTAAATATTAATATTATATATATATTTAATATTAATATAGTTATATTAATTTATATCAATATTAATATAGTTATGTATTAATTATATTTTAAATTTCTTTCTTTTTATTAGATGTATATACTATTTATCTATTGGAATTAGAATTTATAATTCCTGTAATTAGTATAAAATTTAATATAATAATTCATTTAATTTATCTATCCTTGAGAACTCTCTGTAAAAAATTTCTCATAAATAAAGCCTCCATTTTAGCAACCTTTACGTGGAAAGAAGAATACATTTGTTTATTCAACATTTAAGGTATGGAGTTCTAAACTCCTTATAGAGATTTAGGGAAGTAGTTTTATCAGATTCTAAATGAGTACGGTCTAGAATGAGATTATGAGATGCATGTTATCATAATTTTCATATAAGGGATATATACTCTTGGAAAAACCACTAATGGAACACATGCAAAGTTTTATAAGTAGTATGAGTTAATTAAGAAGAATGAGATGGAACACACAGAAGAAACAGCTAAGAAAGTTTGTAAATATTTGTCTGAATATACTGTTCATAATTGTATATATTGTAAAGAAGAAAAAAAAAGAGAAAAGGAAGGAGAAATTCCAATCGATGAAAATATCTTGTAAATGGCAGACAGAAATAACTGAAGGCCTCAAAGAAATTGAAAAGAAGATAAGAGTAATCAGAAGGAATCTTAGAAAAATAAAGAAAAAGTAATAAAAATACATCATAATAATAAAAAATTAATAAAAAAGATAATTAAAAAATGTAGAAATTGGAATGAAAAAGATAGGGAATTAATAAAAGAAATATTAGAAAATGAAAAAAGAGAAAGAACATTTGAAGGATTCAGAATAAGGTACCAAGCTTATTTAAGAATAAGAGATATTAATGACTTCATAAAATATTGGAAAAATAAATTAAATATATTAAGTCATGGATAATGACTAAGTTATACTATATTCTGACAAAATTTAATTATGAAAAATATAGATCTAGAAAATATCATGCTTTAATAGACACAGGAGCAAATTTAAGTGTAGCAAAATATAATATTTTACCACCAGTAATGTGGAAGAAAAAGAAAAAACCTTTAAGAATGGAAAGTGCAGGAAAGAAAATTCATTTAATGGAATATGAAGCTTTAAATATTAATATACAAATAGGAAATTATGAACTAAAATTAAAAATACTAAACCAGTTTAATGAACCATCATGTGATATAATGCTAGGAATGGATTTTATAGAACAATATTATCCTATACATATAATAGAAAAAGCATTAATATTAACAACACATTGTAAACACGAAGCATGAGGAATAAGAATAATGGAACCATATAGCAGAAAAGATGAAAAATTTCAGCTAAGAAATAATGAAAATGAAGTTCAATTCTTACCAAATAATAAACCTGTTCATATAAAACATATGTTAGCTACATTAACAATAAGAGAAGTAGAAGAAAATAAAAAGAAAACTATAGAACAAAGATTAGAAGAAAATTATAGTGAAAATCCTTTAATACATTGGGAAAAATCTAAACCATTAGCAAAAATATAATTAAAAGATTACAGTAAAGAAATAAATTGTAAACCTTACCCTTGGACAGAAAATGATAGGAATGAATTTATAATGCATATTGAAGAAATGAAAAAATATAATCTGATAAGAGAGAGTAGATCTGAATACTCATCACCAGCAATGATAGTTGTAAAACACAGTGAAGAGAAAAGAGGAAAATAAAGAATGGTAATAAATTACACTAAGTTAAATGAAATAGCAATAAGGAATAGATACCATATACCTAAAATGGAATTGTTGTTTAATTTAATAAGAGGAAAAACTATATTTAGTAAGTTTGACTGTAAGTCAGAATTTTTTCAAATAAAATTAGAGGAGGAAAGTAAAAAATATACAGCTTTCAGTACATCAGAAGGATTATATGAATGGAATGTGTTACCCATGGGGTTTCACAATAGCCCAAGTATATTTCAGGAATATGTGTCTAAATTATTAAGCCCAATAAGAAATTTTGCAGTAATATATATTGATGATATATTAATATTTTCAAAAAATGAAAAAGAACATGAAGAACATTTAGAAAAATTTATGGAATTAGTAGAACAAAAAGGAATAAATATATCTCCTAAGAAAACAGAATTAAGAAAAGAAAGAATATGATTTTTAGGTCAAATAATTTCTAAAGATAGAATGGAATTACAAGATCATATAAGCCAGAAAATAAAATATTTTCCAAGAATAAATAATAAAAAAGAATTACAATCATTTTTGAGATTAGTAAATCAGGCTAGAAATTACATACCACATTTATCAAAACTAACAGCAAAAATATCTAAGTTAGCAGGAGAAAAAACAATATGGAAATGGAATGAAGAAATCCAGAAAATAGTGGAACAAATAAAAGTTTTATGTAATAAATTACTAAAATTAACAATACCTTTGGAAGAAAATATAAAATGGATAATATACACTGATGCTTCAGAAAATTATTAGGGAGCAGCTTTGTATTTTGAGGATAGTAAAGGAATTGAAAGAATAACAAGATATGCAAGTGGAAAATTTAATGAATCACAAAGTAATTATCACTCTAATTGGAATGAATTTTTAGCAATAAAAAAGGCAGTAGAAAAATTTGAATTATTTATAGTAAACTGTAAATTCATAATAAGAACTGATAATACTCAAGTAAAATGATGGTTAAAAAATGGAATAAATAATGGAAAATTAAGTAATAAAATGTTATTAAAATGACATAGTGATATGTCTTATTATGATTATGATGTTGAATATATCAAAGGAAAAAATAATCTAATAGCTGATTATTTGAGCAGATGGAACCAGGAAAAAAAATGAGTAACAGCCCCGTAAGTCAAATTCCGCTAAATGAGGTACAAGAGGAAAATCCATTTATGACACATCTTGTAATGAAAATGAATATGCTCGAAGTAAATATGAGTTTACTTGGAAGCCAGGTAAGTAATAGTGTACAGAATTTGTCTAATTATGTATCTAATCTTACTAGCTCAGTAAATGAATTATTTACTAGAGTGCAAGATCTGGAAAGACGAGTAAAAAAGGAACCAATTGAGGAACCTTCGCCAAAAATAAGTAAAGACAAGGAATTACCAGTAATTGGGTCTCCTACCCAATCTGAGTCATTCACTCAGAAATTATTAATTCAGTCATCTACCCAAAATCAAGAAAAAGGGTCATCTACCCAAAACCAAGAAAAAAATTATTTAGCCCAAATAATAAAAGACCAGCAAGCCTAAAAACAGAAAGAAGCCTAACAAATAGAAAGAAGCCCAAATCTAAGCCCAAAATATAAAACATCTTTACGAGATAAGACTATAATAGCCTCAACTTCTAAACAACCCAATAATCTAGAAGTCTTTGACCTTTCCCAGAAATACCAATTTTATAAGACCATTGTAAAAAGATTGAATACCCTAACCTTAACCTACAAGACTATTAGATATGTATCCCATTACGTCATTAACAAAGCCATTATTTATCCAGGAACACCTCCAGAAATTGTTAAAAATTTGTATAGTTATGGATTAATTCAAACCATTTATCCATCCCACGACATGAGAGAAATCCAACTCTTCCCAACAAGATTTAAAGAAGCCATAGAAAAATATTTTAAAATAGTTCTACAACATCAAGTCTTTATAAGGTGTTACTCTACTGTTGCGGAAGTTACACTAGACCAATTTTACCATCCAATTAACTTAATTCGTCTTGGAACCACCAAAAAGCCCATAGAATTAAAGAGGATATAGACGATGATGATGAATTCCAATTCAGAATATCTAATATCCGAGCACAGGACCGTCATATAATTTTCCAAGAAATGAACAGAATTATAACCAACATTGGAGAAAATCCTTGGGTATATCATACAAGTAATCTTGCTTGTCTCTATGCTCTTGGAAAAACAACTAATGGAACACATGCAAAGTTCTATAAGTGGTATGAGTTAATTAAGAAGAATAAGATGGAACACACAGAAGAAACAACTAAGAAAGTTTGTAAATATTTGTCTGAATATATTGTTCATAATTGTATATATTGTAAAGAAGAAGAAAAAAGAGAAAAGGAAGGAGAAATTCTAATCGATGAAAATATCTTGTAAATGGCAGACAGAAATAACTAAAGGCCTCGAAGAAATTGAAAAGAAGATAAGAGTAATCAGAAGGAATCTTAGAAAAATAAAGAAAAAAGGAGGAAAGATAAGAAAAAGATTACTGAAGATAGGAGAAAAGATAGAAGAATTGACAAAAGAAAGAGAAAAGATTCAGAACCAATAAGAAGAAGACAAAGTGTCGGCAGAAGAAGACAAAGAAGGAAAAAGAAAGACCCCACTCTGACACGAGTAAGTTGGTAAGCCATCCTAATATGGAATCCGACAGCAGTATGTGAAGAGTAATCAGAGTCATGTAAAGTAGCCAGAGTCCTGTAAAAGTAACTTGAGTCATGTAAAAGTAATCAGAGTCATGTAACTAGAGTTATTTTTCAAGTCTATTTAAGCATATGTAAGCCTTCGGGCAAACCATCGAGCTTCTAATCCATCTTGTAATCTCTCAAGTACTCTATATCCTTGAGAACTCTCTGTAAAAATTTTCTCATAAATAAAGCCTCCATTTCAGCAACCTTTACGTGGAAAGAAGAATACATTTGTTTATTCGACATTTAAGGTATGGAGTTCTAAACTCCTTATAGAGATTTAGGGAAGTAGTTTTATCATATCTAAATGAGTACAGTCTAGAATGAGATTATGAGATGCATGTTATCATAATTTTCATATAAGGGATATATATTATGGTATGCCTCTAGTAGGAAATGAAGGAAGACTGTGTTGTTATGATCTGAAGGAAGAAGGTAAGGGATCCGTTGATTGACACCCTGTAATATATTCTATGTATGAAAGAGGGCATAGATCCTTCTATAACCCAGATCATATTCAGTCACCCCCATAATTTGTTTCTTATATCCTGATTATGGTTTCCTGCATCTCATCTGTCCGATTTTGGTATCAGAGCTCACTTTTAGATGATGATAAAATGAAACCTTAAATCTCTATAATCTCATATTATTGTTTAGTCCTTTTTGTAATTTGTTTCGATAAGTGTGGTTTGAAAGATTTTCCAAGTATCCTCTGTAGTTGCAGCTTGTCTGATCTGCTACACAAGAAAGGAAATCTTAGTAAATAGTTGTAATAATTGTAAAATGAATTTAATAGAAGTAATGGAACCTCGAATATATGAAATAGAACCTAGTAATTTACCAGAAAGTTCTTTTATAGGACAAGATGAAGAAGAAATCTGTAATTTAACTCCTTTTATGTTAGGAGGAGAAGGTGATAATTCATGGAATTTAATAAACTGGACTAATATGTTTTTAATAAAACAATTAGGATCTTATATAAATAAGAATATAATAGATTTAACATAAGTATATAATATAGAAGAATTAGAAAATAGAATCCCTAAGGATATAAGAAAAATAATAAAAAAGGGAAATCCCTAGAGAAAGGAAAGAAAGATTAATAGAATTAGCAAAACCATTAGAACAGAAAATATATGAAATTAAAAAAGAAGTAAAAAATATGAAAAAGAAAATAATAGAAATAAAAGAAGATGTAAAATAAATCATGAAATATTTAGGAATAAAATCAAGAAATTTATTAGAACCTGTAAAAGATAATCCTCAAATAAATATGATGAATATATTTGATGCTATAAGAGAAATGGAAGAATTAGAAAAAATCCCCAGAAAACAAATAGAAGAACAAAGTTTAGATACTAATGTAAAACAAACAAGAATAATGACCTGGTCTTTAGCACAAGGACAACAAGTGTTAAATAAAAATATATTTATAGTATTTGAAGAAATAGAAAAATTAGAAAAAGGAATAAAATAAAATAAAATAACTCAAGAGAATGAAAAGCAAAAAGAATTGATAATAAAAGAAGAAAAAATAGATAAACAAAAAGAAAAAGAAATAATAAAAGAATCATAAGAATAGTAGAAATTATGTGTAAAAATAGTACTATAGAAGAATTAATAGAAATAATAAAACCAAAAGAAAATTTAAATATGATGGAAGAAATAGAATATTTAAAAATAGAAGAAATGATGGGAAGAGAAGAAGAAGAATTAGAAAATATAAAAAGAGAATTTAAAGATGTAACAAAACTAAAAACACCAGAAAATTTAGAATTAAATATGGCTGAAGAAATGGATACGTCATAAAGTACTGTAATACAGCCAACTCAGATAATACCATCAGAACCACCTCATAATGAAGGAACAAGTAATAGACAATTAGAAAATGAAGATTTTGAAAGAGAATAATATTATAATAAAGAACCATTAAAAGAATCTAATTATATGGAATTTGAAACTAAGTTTAAGACACCAAGAAGTTCAAAATATACACCACCACCTTTAGAACAATTTGAAACAAGACAAATACCTAATTCAGGAATATGGTTAGATATGGATTGTTATACAGAAAATAAAAGAAATATTAGATGAATAGAATAAATCACATTTAATAGCATTAATGGGAAAATCAATAGATATTGGACTTGTAAGCTTAGTAATAGAAGCGTCATTTTTAGGAAATGTACATAATTGGTGGAAGAGTAAAAGTGAAGAATTTAGACAAGTAAGAATAATAAATGAACCATATGAAGGAAGAAAAGAATATTATGCAATATTAATAAGAAAATATGAACAAGTTTTAAGAAATGAATTTATAGGAAGAAGTGCTGGTGTAGATGAAATAACAAAAATTGAAAAAGCAATATTAAGTTTACATCAAATAGAAATATGTTCTTTATAACAAAAATATTTAGAACAATATATATGCGAATATAAAAAATATTATTATGATGTATTTTTATTACTTGTCTTTTATGATTTCTATATAAGTCTACCATATTAAACTCTTGATAATACTTCCATTATTTTCTTGAATTTAATAGCAAAATATTGTTTTTCTGAATATATTTCTACTGAATTTATATATTCTTCTATCCATAATGAATAATCTTGTCTAAATAAGTCTTTTAATCTTCTTTTTTGTTTTTCATATTCTTTTTCAAATTTATGTTTTAGAAATCTCATAAAACTTTTATCTATATGATTTATTTTTCTTAATATTCCTTGTATTTCTATATAGTCTGGATTTCCTAAATACCATTCCTCTTCTTGTGGTTTTCATTGATTATTTTGATTATTCATTTAAAACTTTTGGAATTATTATTGTTACATTATTTATGTTAATGATTATTATTTTTTCTTGAATTCTATAATTACTTAATTTTTCTAAGAAATCCATTCCTAATATTAATCCAAAATTTTTCATTTCTTTATCTAATTTTATTGAAAATTCCATTATATCTCTTTGATTAAATCTTATTATTATGTCTGTTTTTTTTCTTCATTTAATATTACATTTTCATCTATGTATTTTATATCTATATTACTTACTTTTACTTCCTCTAATATTAAAGCTTTTATAGGCATCCATCCTATATTTTTCTTAATTTCTACTTTATTATATTTTGTGTCTTTATTCTACTTCTTGACTGTTTATTTCTTCTAATTTTGTTGTTAAAGGTATTTCTGGTAATCTGTTACTTCTTGATCTTATTAATCTATTTTCTTCTATAGGTTGTTTATCATAACTTAAACTTAATTTTGGTTCATGACTTAATCTTCTTGGGTTAAAACTTAGTTATCTTTGTCCTAATTGATTATTAGTTTGTAATCTTGATCTTCTTAAATCTTCATATTCTCTTGTTCTGTCTATATCTATTTTTAGTTGTTTTGGTAAAGTTATTGTTATAGGGTCTACAGGTAATTCTTTTAATATTGGCATAAAATTTTTTTCTATACTTATTCTTCCTTTATTCTTATTATAGATTTTATGTTCATTAGTAAATACAAGTCCTATCATTGCAGTTATACTTATTGTTTTTTATCCTTCCATTAATCTTATTCCTCCTAATTTATGGTATACATTTATAGTTTTATCTATATGTTCGTCTGTTACTGATATTGCAAAGTTTGTATTTAGTGTAAACTTTAGTTTTTGGTATATTAGATTTCCTGTTAACATTCATATTATACTGTCTTTTATATCACTTATTATTCTTCCATCAATTATTAGTAATTCTATAGGTGTGTCTATTCCTTCTTTAAAATAAGCTTTTACTAGTAATTGTACTCCTGCTATATAAACTTCTATTACTTCATCTTTAAATGGTACTTTCTTTATTTCTTCTTCTATAAGTCTTTTACTTATTAATGGTATTCTTAATACTCCTTCAGTTAATGTTGATTCTATAGGATGTCTTTTTTCTAATACTACACAATATGTTTTATGATTTCTTTTAGACTTAAATTTCTTACTAACCATTTCTATAAATGATTCTTCTTGTAATTGGTTAGTTTCCATATCTAATTTCTTGTCTTTTATCTTATTAAAATGTTTCTGATTAAATATCATTCTTCTTTCTACTGATCCTTCACTTACGTTTCTATATTCTTCATATTCATCATATTCATCTTCTTCTTGTTTACTAGATTGTCCTTCTTCTAGTTCTTTCATCATAAATATATACATTTCTTCTTCACTTTCTGATTCCGATTCTTCTGTTTCTGTTTCTGTAATTTCTTTTAATTTATATATTTATACTTCTTCATTTTCTATATCACTAAATATTGGTATTTCCAGTTCTATTGGTTCTAAATTATATTTTTCAGCTTCTTCTAAAATTTTCATTTGTTTATTTTCTCTTGGATTTTTACATTCTGTTGATATATATCATATTTCTCCACAATTATAACATCTACATTTTTAGGTCTTTTACTGTAATTAATTCTTCTTTTTCATTTCTTAAAATATTTTCTTGGTTTATATTTATTATAATACTTATATTTTGGATATATTTTAAATTTATATTTCTTTCTTTTAAATTTATTATATTTTCCAGGTTTCTTCCTCTTATATTTTTTCTTTTCATTTTCACATCCCCATCTATGTGGTGTTTCATATCTATTTGGTGTTTCGTATCTATTACATTGAATTACCATTTTATTTCTTTTATAATATTTCATATTTCTCCATGCTTCTTTACATTTATTTGATAAAAATTCTCTTAGAAAATGTTCCCTTCTTCCCATTGTATCTACGAAAGGAATTAATTCTCCTTTATTTCCAAAAGCTTTATAATATTCTTCATTTATTTCTTCTGATATTAATCTTGGTAGTTTTCTATAAAATATTTCTAAATAAAATTTTTATTTTTCATCTGTTTCTAGTCTTGCATCATAATAATATTTTTTATATTCGCATATATATTGTTCTAAATATTTTGGTTCTAAAGAACATATTTCTATTTGATGTAAACTTATTATTTATCTATTGGAATTAGAATTTATAATTCCTGTAATTAGTATAAAATCTAATATAATAATTAGTATAATAAATTTAATATAATATATAAATAATTAGAATATTAATTTCATATTTTAAAATTATTTTTATTTTAAATTAATAAAAATAAATTGTATATGTTTATATTTATATGATAGGGATAGGGTGGCACTTAATTAAGCAAGCGCCACCAAAATAATTTTAAAAAATTAATAATAATATTTAATTAAGTATTTAAAATATAATATTAATATTATTTATTTGTTTATTGTTAGATATAATTATATTAATAGATAATATTATAGTTCTATTAAATTATATATTTATATGATTTATATATTAGTATTAGGTTTTATAATATCTTATATTATTATAGAATTTAGTATATAATATATATATATATATATATATATATATATATATATATATATATAAATCTATATATATAATTATAATACGACTTTCATATATTCAATTTATTTATTATTTAATTTAAATTAATAAATATTTAATTGAAATAGGATTGTTAATAAGCGCCACCATAAATAATTTTAAAAAATATTATATTATATAATTAATTATTTAATATATAATATTAATATATTATTTATCATTTAATATAATTATATAAAATGAATTGAATATATATAATATATATATATATATAAATCTAAATATATAATTAGTATATGAATTTCATATTTTATTATATATTTTAATATATATAATTAATTGAATATATATAATTTTAATTTCAATAAGAGAAATTATATTTAAAAAAAAAGCAAATTTCTGTAGCAGAAATTTTAAAAAAATTGTAAAAAAAAAGATACTATTGGGTAGCGCTTATTTGAGTAAGTGCTACCTAATATTTGCTTCATATTTTTTTTCTCTAAAACTGCTTTAAGTGGCGCTTCTTTGAGAAAGCGTCACCTAAGGTTGCCATATAACTTTGACACTTTCTTAAAGAAGCGCCACCTAAGTTTTTTTTAAAACAATTAAAAAAAATTAGAAGAAGTTAAAGAAGTGTTATAAAAGGTGCGTCACTAAATTTATATTTTGTAGTAGTAAATAAAGCTTTGTAGTGTCTAGCCACTCATGAAAGAAGAAGAAGCTTCAAAACGTTGCAACAACTCCTTGGCCATGGAGAAGGGAGGAAGAAGGCGAATTTTGTGTAAGGAAGAGAGGGAAGTGACATTTTTGGAGTGAAGAAGAGATCAGCTGGAGGTGTTGAGAAACCGAGAGCTTCTAATCGGCTGAAGAAATTGTCCGCCTCCTCCTCCTTTAGGTACAAAACCCTTTTGTGGCTCCCTCTAAGCTGTGCGTTTTTTGCCTTCAAATTAAGTGAGCTAGGGTAATGTTTGCACTTGACTCTTAGAATTCGGTTAAATGTGGGTAAGGGTTATGAAGTGATTGGGCTTAAGTGAGTGACATTAGGTCCAAAGAAAATATGCAAAGCTTGATACATGCATGTTGGTCTATATCATCACTTATATATTCAAATAAACAAAAGTAGAATTATGTCCATATAAATAGGAATTATTCAAGATTCCCAATTATTAGCAAAATATAACATGTTAGCCTATTTAATTCCCAAAATACTCTTATGACCAAATATGCACTTTGACGTTTAATTTAATTATGCCCAACACCCCATTTTTTGTAAAAATCACTTTTTCCCCCTAAATCATGGTTTTGGATCTAAAACCATGGTTTAGGAAAAAAACTACCATTTTTAGCTTTTTCTTTTTCTTCTTTTGCTTCTCTCTCCCCATTTTTCTCTTTTCTCTTTCCTCTTTCCCTTCTCTCTCCCCCTTAAGGTAATTAAACTTGGACTGGTCATTGAACCGGCCAGGGTACTAGGTCAAGGGTCAGTGGGTCAGACTGGAGTCAAACCGGAGCTAACCGGGAACCAAATAGGTGAGAAAATGAAAAATTCAGGTATGAAATTGTAAAGAAAAAATAAAAAAATTGATTTTTTTTAAAAAAATTGGGTACCCCGGACCAAACTGGTGTTTCGACCTGTTTGCCGGTTTCTGAGCCGATTTTTTTTTATGTTAGATAATTGACTAATTTTATAATTTTACATTTTTAGATAAATTTATTTCATTTTTGATATTTTTTTATAAAATTAAATGTCAAATAATGCATAAAATATAAATATTATCATTTATATGTAATTATCATAAAAGCTAATGTCCTTTTGGTAAATTGACCATTAAAAAAAGTGATTCTCAACCCAATACCAAAATACTCTCATTTTATCAAAATCACTTTTTTCCCATAATCTATTATTCTCAGAATCTATTAAATTTTTCACTTTTTCTCCAGAAGTTATTTTCAAAAACTATATCTAAACACACTCTAAATACCTTTAAAATGATAGAAATTAGTGTATCAAAATATGGTCTTATTAGTGGTGCCTGCTTCAACCCTACTATTAAGAATAAGATGAATTAATTTTAACCACATTTTTTTTATCTATATAATTCAGTTATTTGCATTTTATAAACAGAATTATACCGAATATGTATTATGGCTTATTTACAATTAATTGCCTCTAAAATAGTAACCATTACTTTGATAGTTTGATAATATAATGTTGCCACAAACAAGACAAGAAAAAAGGAAAAACCAGAATGATATAGACCATATTAAATGCTTGACGTTATGCAAACTACTCCTATGAATTACGAAAGTTCCTATAATTAGTCGAGTGTACTAATTGCTTGATTCAGTATTAACTAATTAAAGAATCATACATTTCATGTGTCAGTTGTCAATCTATAAGTGATCTAGTTTTTTCTTTTTTCTTTTTGGATAGATTATAAGTGATCTACTTATTGCTGAAGAGATTATGACACATATGATCAAAATGTTTTCCTTCAAATGAATCTTAATTTTCTGTAGGTTGTTCTAATTAATTTAACAAAATTCAAATGCTACGTCATTTAGGTGTAGCCTCTGATCTGACATATATTAATCTCAGCAAATAAAGGGAAGTTCAATCTGAGAAGAAAATAAATGTGATTCCAAGTGAATGCTTCTTATATAAGTAACTTCAACTCTATCGTTTGGACTTTACAGAGCTACATTCATGGATATGATAATAGTTGATATTATCTTGATTAGGTGAATGATTTGTTTCAAGAATCTAATAAATCTGGTTAGCCAAATGGATAAAAGAGTGACGGCTAAAATTTTGTTCTTATGAAGAAAGTTTTTTCTTTCTTTTGTTTTATAAAAAAAAGTTTTAGTGAGTTGGTTCTAGGAGCTCACCAGTTTTGGGTATACCTATAGGTTCAAAGAGCGCTTATAGTGGTACTTACAGATTGTCTACCAACAAGGTCCTCATATCAGCATAATTCAAACTCACAACCTTATGGTTATAAAGAAAATTTTAATTAACTTAATTTGAATAGTTTTTAGACTTTTAAGCATGCTTTTAAAAGCCGGATCGGACATTGAATCGGAAAGGGTAGTAGGTCATGGTTCAAACTATCTAAACGGTCAGACCAGTAGCATAATAATTAAATTATATATATATATGTATATATATATATATGTATATATATATATGTATATATATATGTTTATATTAAAGCAGTACATGTTCTAGACGCTTCTTCACAACTCACGGGCGTTCTTTTTGTTTTCTCCTTCCCATGATTGCCTCTGTCAGTTGTCTGTTGATTTGGTTTTTCTCTATGGAAAATCTGCAAGTATCCTCCCTGCCGATGAAGAATCAAAGATCGGAGATCTTATTTCATCTCCATAGAAGCCAAAGATAAGAGTTTCATCTCCTATTCTTCAATGAGTATATTCCCTCTTTCAATCTTCATCTTTCCTCGCCTTCTTCTTCATCTTTGACCTTCCTCCTTTCTTTTGATCTTCTTCTACATTATGTGCAAGACTCGCCTGATTTTTTAAGATCCGCTCCGGTTCATGGCTTAAATGCTGGTTTTTGGCGGCCCAACAAGGCCTAATCCTTTAAACGATCTAATGATGAAAGCTGATCCGTTCTTCTTTTCGACTGACGGTCTGGCCAGTCCAACCGGCCGGTCCTGTCAAGCTCTAAAAACACTGCTCTTAAGTTTAACTATTCTATCTTGTCATGGGCTATTTTTTTTTGGGGGGCTATTCTCTCTTATATTGACATATGGTTTTCTTTTCTCTTTTTTTCCCTCATTGTCTCTTATATTGACACATGGTTTTTTTTCCCCAAAAATAGCATTAGTGCATGTATATTGAGGAATGAGGAGAATATCTTAGAACTTTAAATGAAACAGAGAAATAATAGAGGAAATTGTTACATCAGAATTGTTAAAAAAATAATGGATTAGTGACGAATTTAATGGCAGATTACTAATTAACTGCGACCCCTTGGCCCCTGGGTCCCTGTGGGGGCTTTGCAACGCCGCAATTGGGCTAAGTTTTTTGGGATAATTATATTCAGGTCCTATCAAAGAGAAAAGAATGAAAAATTGGTCTCATGGAGTTGTCAATTGGGCCCTTGGACTTGTCAATTCACGCTCCTATATTGTCAATAAGACCATTTTTTTCATTTTTTTTTCTCTTGAACGGGACCTGAATGTAATTCTTCCAAAATTTTTTGTTCTATCTTTCTCTTTGTGTTACTTAAAGTTACTTTTTTTATAGTACATGGTAAACTACAAAAACATCAAAGATTAACCTCCTGAGTCAAACAACATTCTCGACTCCTCTTTATCGAAAAATAATAAGCTCCTAATGCCTTCAAGAGGCGATTTAGTGATATGGATATCCATCGTCATGCTCCACCTTCTCTAGCTATAGCATCTGCAACTGTGTTAACTTCTCAAGCACACCATAACATGTTCACTTCCCAGTGTTGATTCAACAACGTACGAACCTCCTCAATAAGATGAAAATCAGGGTGTTTCAAAGACACCGTAGCTTGAATCCGCTCTATGACTTCCATATAATCACACTCAACCAAGATTCATTTGTATCTTCTATCTCATGCAAGCTTAAGCCCCCATAAAACACCCCAAGCTTCAACGGATACCACCGTCCCTTGTACAATCTGGTACATAAACCCCTGCAAGAATTCCCCTTTGTGGTCACGCTATACACCTCAACAAATACACATCTTAGAGTTGTCATTCCTAGACCTATTAGTGTTAATCTTCACCTATCCAATTGGAGGTGGATTCTATTAGCAGCTCCTTACCATCTCATTTTTATTTTTCAGTAGGTTCATATTTCCCCATGATAAGTATGCCCGGGTAAGGGCTAAAATGGTCACAGTACTCCAAGTAATGTTATTAAAGTAGCGATCATTTTGAGCTAATGATATATAAAGGCAAATGACCGTAAAATAAAGATGAAATTCGAATCCCTGTACTATATCCTTTTGTCCCAGACATCATGCAAACCAGTCATTCCTATCCATATCATGAAAAAATAGATTGCGCAATCTCAGTGGAAAAAATCATTCCAGAGCTTAGAAATCTCTGAACAATCTCAAATCAGGTAAAGTATTGACTCTCGAGAACTATGGCATGTTCCACAATAGCTCGTAGGATGGCTACCACTATGAAACCGTAATAAGTTCGTCATTAAGCTTCCATGAAAACATAGCCACAAAAAGGTATGGTATCTCTGAGGGACCTTCAACTTCCAGATACATCTCCACCGGTATGTATCATGATGTTGTAAAGCACCTAATAATTGCTTATAAGTAGAACTTAAGGAGAACTCTCCATCAGAAGACCATCTCCATGCTGGGATATCCTGCCCATGTAGTTGATGAATGTTAACTCTTCTGATAGCCTAACATACATGCCCTGGAAGTAAGTGTTCAAACCTACACATATCCCATTGTCTAGAAGGAGTGATGCAATCAACTACTCTCCATTCAGTAATGTTACTAGTTAAAGGCTGGGTTACTAGACTCTCTAGCTTGTCCAAATGTGGCACCCACGCATCCTTCCAGAAATAAATATTCTGGCCATTTTTGACTCCATGTTATACTTTCTGTGACCTTGTCCCAATTGTTACAAATACCTCTCCATACATTAGACTCCCCTCGGCGCTTCTCAACTTTAGGAATAATATCATTACCAGCTTTGTACTTTTCTCACATAAATTTAACCCAGATTGAGTCTCGTCTATTAATCATACCTCATCCAAGCTTCATCATGAATGCCTGGTTATGATAGCGAGTTTTCTTAAGGCCCAATCCACCATCTTCCTTACGTGTACACACCAAATCCCAGGAGACTAGATGAGGTTTTTTACTGGCTGAGCTACTTCCCTAAAGAAAGTTACGACATCGTTTGTCAATTTCATTACAAGTACTTAAAGGAAGAGGCACTGTCTGCATAGCATGAGATGTAATAGCCGATAGTATAGATGACACAAGAGTATGCTTAGTCGCCATCGAGAACATATTGGACTTCCAACTAGCCAGGCAAGTATCCATCTTGTTTAGGAGAAAGTTATATATTGCCCTTAAGCTTCGTTCATGTAAAATAGGCATTCCCAGATATTTATCCAAGTTTGATGTCAGAATAAAGTTTAAGAAATCACTGATTTCCTTGCATCTGATATGATTCAAATTCTGTGAGAAGTAAATTCTTGACTTAGCAGTATTCACTTTCTGACCTGAAATGTCAAAGAAATCATCCATGATGGCCTTCACAACCCCCGCTTGGTTTAGATTAGCCTTTACAAATAAAATAAGGTCATCAGTAAAAAACAAATGAGAGATAAGGGTACCTTGTTTGGAGAGCCTAAACGGTTGCCAGTCCCCATCTTCTACTGTTGTCTGGATGAGATGCCCTAATCTTTCCATCATGATAACAAAAAGGTAGGGCGATATAGGGTCACCTTGTCGAACCCCACGGGAAGGGTAAAACATATCAGTAGCCTCACCATTCCAAAACAACTGCATTTGAGACGTTGTCATATAAGCTTGGATAACTTTAAGAACATACTCAAGAATCTTAAGTTCTCTTAAACAGGTAATGATAAAACTCCATCTGATGCGGTCATACACCTTCTCCAAATCTATCTTGATGGCCATGAAATCTTTTTTCCTCTTTAATGCCTTCATAGAATGGATGATCTCCTGTACTAGGATAATATTGTTTGAGCTTTGACGTCCCTTTACAAAACTGCATTGATTTGGGGCTATCACTAAAGGCATGACGCCCTTGAGTCTATTAGTTATAACCTTCGTAACTATCTTGTACACAACATTACATAGACTTATAGGACGAAAGTCACGAAATGTCTCAAGGTGTTCCACTTTCAGTATAAGAACTATTTGAGTTCCATTGATTTGTCGAATAAGTGAAGGATCATTGAAAATCCTCTTAAATAGATCAAGCATTGACTTTCCCACCATATCCCATTGGTTCTGGTAAAAAAGAGGATTGAATCCATCAAGCCCTGGCGCTTTCAATGGCCCCATATCAAACAAAACACATTTGATCTCTTTATCCTCAACTGGTCTCCCTAGAATACGCAGATTCACATTATCAATCTCTGGATAAGTATACCCAAATACTAATGACCCAGTATACATATGAGTCTCCGTATATAAATTTTCAAAGAACTGGCTTCCCATTTTCATAATTTCCTTTACATCATATGTCCACTACCCATAATCAAGTTTTAACGCCTCAATTTTATTCTTTCTTCACCTCCCATTAGCCACTGAATGGAAATATTTGGTATTTTAATCACCATCCACATACTAGGTAGTTCTAGAGTACTACAACCACATGACTTCTTCCTGTACCAAGAGCTTTTCAAGCTCACTCCAAAGCTCTCATCGTAGCTTATCCAAGCTCTCTAAGATACCAATTGAAGCCAATTTTGCATTAATCCCATTTAAACGTCGATATAGTTTATCTTTCATATGGGAAATGTTACCAAAAACCTCCTTATTCCATAACCTCAAGTCTTCAGTAAAATGTTTCAAGGATCTGTACCAATCGTCTTTCACCCCCTATCGTGCCCGAACAAAACTCTTGAAATCATCATGCATAACCCATGGGGAAAAAATCTAAAAGCTCTTAGTTTCTTAGCAGAAAAAACATGAGAATCGGTATCAACCAGCACTGGACAGTGATCAAAGTTAAATTTAGGTAAGTGAATCATAGTGGGATTAGGATTTTTAGAAAGCCAACATTTATCTACCAATGCTTTATCTATTCTGCTCTGACTAGGAGAATTTTCCCATGTAAAATGAGGTCCATTAAAGCTAATGTCAAGAAGCTCGGTACTCAAGATCTAATTTTAGAAAGAATTATCAATGCTATAATTGTTCCTATGATTCTTACTCCAACGATCTTCTAGACAAGAAACATCATTGAAGTCACCAATTACTACCTAGCCTCCAACAGTCAAATGTTGAAGACCTTAGAGAATGGGCTATAATTAGCTTCTATTAACCATATTAGGGTGCCCATACACCACAGTAAGGGACCACTCATAACTTCTGCCTTTATTCACTATCCCATGAATAAATTGATCACTTGACCCAATCACAGAGAAATTTAACGTAGAATCCCAGAATAACCAAATACCTCCACTAAAGCCTCATGCTTCTATTACATGCATATATGTCCATCCCAGCTTCTTGGCAATGAGGTTGGCTTTCATCCCTATTTGTTTAGGTTCCAGTAGGGTAAAGAAATTAACACCATGTATAGCGACAATATCACCAAGTAACCTGTGAAAAGAGGCACCACCGGTACCCCGAGTATTCCAAGTCATAATAATCATTAAAAAATTAAAATTAATAAAGCAAAGGGAATGATCACAACTAAACCAGGTCTTATTGAGACATACGTCCCTACTGGTCATCCTCAACACCATGCATCGCCACATCATCAACATGTCCTAGAGAATTCATTTGAATAGTAATAGTCTCTCCTCCCTCCATGCCAGGATCAAGAGGGTTGGATGCTCATAGTCTAATAGTGGGAGGATTATGGTCTATGAGGTTATTTTTAATAACTGGCCCCACATGCTCACTAGAATTGCTATGAATATTCAACATATAGGAATCGACTTGTATTTTTGTTTGCTGTATTTTTGACCCTCTACTCAAAATTCCATTGGAAGTTCCCTCCTCAATCTCTTTCTTCTTAGATGCGTGAGTTCCACGTAATTTATCCAACTTATTTAACTGCCCAGCGTTATTTTTTCTGACATTTAGAATATCTGATCCACTATTCGCCTTTGATTTCCCCTTTGATATACGCAATCTCTCTCTTTACTTATAACTGACATAACTCTTCCCCTGATTTATACTATCAGCATAATCCCTATCATTTATTTCTATATTTTCAGCATTAAGAGCCTCAAAACGTGATCCTCCTCCCATATTCCTAGAACGTACGTCACACCTAGATTCACTCCCATAATTTCCATTACCTGTATTTGAGATCAGTTGCCCCCTTCTCCAACGTGGTGCCACCATCCATTCTCCATACATTTCTGTGTCTGTCTCAGAGCCTGTTAACATATGACTCTTATAAAACAAATAGTAATTTTATGGAAAATTAATGCTCAAATCCATATAATTTTATCTCATTTTCTATTAGGTTCTTGTAAGTTTTCTTCTTTTTTTATTGAGTGTTTATTGTTTCCTCAATTATAGGTATTTGTCTGATACTTATAATTTATTAATTTGGTTGAGAAAACATTGGTAGTTGGTGATGACATGCCTCACTGAGCATCATTTTTACAGGTGGCAAGATTTAAATAAATTTAAAATCAACTAAATTACATATTATATATAAATGTAAAGAGACTCTTATGAGCATATTAATTTTTTATTTTTATATTGATAATAAATAAATTTTATTCCACCATTTTCTTTTCTTACTGAAAAAAAAATCTTTTCTATTTTAGATTTTGCCACAACTTACATAGCAACCTAGTCAGCATCAAAGTCAATCCTAATTAATAGATTGTGACTATTAGAACTAATGCCTATAACTAAAAAAACTGTAAATACTTAATAAAGGGCCCGTTTGGTACACTGGAAATGATTTTGATAGATATGGATATGAATATGGAAATAGAAATGAGGTTTAAAAGTGTGTTTGGTATGTACATGGAATTCAAATATTATTTTTATTTAATATTTATATTTAAAATGTAAAATTACCAATATTTCAATTTAAGAAGGTAGGATGAGATAAAACTATTGTTATTAAACCCGGACTGGACCGGCCGGTCCAGCTTGGCAACCGGCCAGAAAACCAGTCCGGTCCGTTGACTGGTCAGGTTCCGGTTTTTTTATATAAAAAATTATTTTTATTTTTTTTAAAAAAATCATATTAATAAGCCTAAAATATTCAATTTCTCACCCGTTTTGCCCTGGTTTAACTCTGGTTTGAATCCGGTCTGACCACTAACCCTTGACCTAATACCTTGACTAGTTCAGTGACCAGTCTGGGTTTAATAACCTTGGATAAAACTATGCAAGTTGAAGGGCAAAAATGGATTTAGGTACATGGAATTGCAAATCTTTGTTTTTTGGGTGGAAGCCAATTTGATGGAATTGGGGAGATTTGAATTTCACATGGAATTACAAAAATTTCCAATTCCATAATACCAAACAAACTTAAGCATGGAATTGAAATCCAATTCCAATTCCATACCCCTCAATTCCATCGTACCAAACGTGCCCAAAAAGAAAAAAAATTACAATGGCTTGATTAAAAATCAAGTGAAGCTATAAGGACTATGAAATTAATTTCCCCTAATCTTAATATATTCCCAAAAATATATATTTACCCATCACATGCATGAAGTTTGAGTTATTTCTTCTTCTTCTTTTTTCCAGCGACGTTTGAGTTAGATCCATTGCCAAGCCAGTTGTCAACCAATTTATGTAAGGTACTATGAATTCTTATTCATACTATGAATGCGATATATCACCCACCTTATTAAATATTTACTAAAACAATACCGAGGTAGTTGTAGAATTTGTCGCAGCTAAAACAAGGTATTTGGTTTAAACCCAAATTCATATTTGAAATGGGCTAATAAAATCATATATATCTCACTGATAATTATTTTGGTCCTAACTAAAGAGTTGGCCTTACTTCATATAGTATGTGACCTATATTATACTAATTCACAACTAAAAAGAATTATGAAGTATTGTTTTTAGGGGTGGAATAGGTCAGGCCAGGTCAGGCTTCACCCTTAACAGGCCAGGCCTGTATTGTGACAATTCAGCCTGAGCCTTGCCTGTGGCCTATCACAGGTCCTTTTTTCAGCCTGAGCCTGAACTGTATAAAGGCCTAGCCTGGCCTAGAGCCTGTTAAGAAGCCTGATTTTTTTTAAAAAAGTTATAATCAGAATCTCATCACACATTTATCAATAGAAATTTCATTAAGAACCCAAGCATTAGAAAATTCCCTCTCCTCCCGTGAGAGACCTTCTTCCTACTCACCCCTTGGGGCGTTTAGTTAACCTTCTTGTGTTTTCCCTTTCTCTTATTGTCTGATTCTCTTTATTGTTTTCTCTTTGTTCTCGAAGCAGAACTTTTGTTCAAACAGAGGAGCTTTGGTATTATGACTTTTTGAAGCAAGCGAGTGCTAGTTTATGATTCCTACATCAACCACGAAATGGAGAGAGGTCAAAACAACAGTGGAAACAAGAAAAACAAGGAAGTGCAACTGAACCTGAGGACATCCATCAATGGCTAGAAAGGTAGGGCTCTGGTAAGCAGACTGGAAGCCAATAAATCACTGAACAAAGGTATTATAGTGTCTATGATTAAAAAAGGTTTGGACCTTGATAATGACATAGAGGTTCATTATATGCTTGGAAAAAATGCCTTCCTCTTCCTCTTTAATAAAGTTGAAGATTATAACCGTGTATTAAAAGGATGTTCGTGGTCAATACAGGGTACTTTGCTAAATATTCAACTCTGGGATGATTATATGGTTTTTAGTAAAGTAAATTTTGGTTGGTGCCCTTTCTGGATCTAATTTCATGGCCTCCCGCATATTGCCTTTGATTGTGAGAATGCCATCAAACTAGGAAGTACAATGGGGAAGGTTGTGATGTTTGAATCTCCAAAAGGACAAAATCGATTGACTATAACTTTTATAAGAACCAGGGTCCTTGTTAATATATTAAAACCTCTTGTCATGAGATTCTGGGTTCCTCACCTACAGTGCGATCCAACATGGGTGAAAGTCAGATACGAAAGGCTCCAAAATTTCTTTTATGACTGTGGTAGGATCTGACATAAAGCTAAGAATTGTCAGTTTTAGAAAGATCCTAACAATGGTCACGCTGAGGATATGGAATACAGTAATTGGCTGGGTACACCTCATGTCAAAACCATGGAAGAAGCTCTGGTAGTGTGTGATAAGGACTAGGATGAGGCGGAGCTTATGAAAGAAAGATCTATACTGGTGACGGGAAGCTGCCATAATGGTTGGAAGGAAGGAGACAATTCTAGTCAAGGAATTAGCAAGGCTTAGGGTGAAAAATCCACTATCTCGCTAATACGTGGCATTGATTCTAGTAACGGGAAAAATCACAATAATGAAGCAATAAAAGGACGAGAGTGTCAGGGGATCTTAATTCATAATTTAGAAGATCCAATCTCGGATAGCTCAAAGCTTCAGTAACGGGCAAATACTTTCCAGGAATCTGTTACAGGTGGGATTGAGCCATTTAATGTCAAAACCTTGGTCAATTAAGATCCGAAATTAGTGCAGAGCCCAGATGTAGATAAACAGTTAATTAACCCAAATTATTGGGTTAACTTTCTTGCGAAGGAACTAGAAATTCAGAATGCTATTGTCTCTTTCGCAGGATTGTCAACAATCTCTATGGTCACTAAAGGGCTGAACAGAATCTACCTGAAGAGACGCCAAGATCCATTAGGAGATGATCAGAATCCTAATCCACTCAAGAAGTGGAAACTCTTTAAAGAACTAGAAAGTGATAGCTCGTCTACCATCATAACTTCTACCATAGCTAGAACACAACATGTAAACTGCAGGAAGATAAAAAATTCAATTCGAGGTAGAAAAGGTAAGCTAGTCTTCATCAAGGCCAAAAGTGAAGAACAAAAACAAAAGAATGAGACAATACAGACTTCTTCATTAGAGCACCAAGCAGCTATAGGCACCTTAATTATCCAATCCACTCGAGCTACACTACAAACAGTTGATGGTTGCCACCAAGCAGCTATCGGTTAGCCATGAGTCTGTTATCCTGGAATTGTCAGGGGTTAGGGGCTCCCCTGGCAGTTAAAAATCTCAGGGAGATTTGCAATGCACAAAAACCCCAAATATTCTTCATTATGGAGACTAAGAAGAAACGCCAATATGTTAGCAAGATCAGATAGAGATGTGGTTATGATGAAGAATGGATTGTTGATCTTGTTGGGAGAAGCGGTGGCCTAGCATTATTCTGGGACAAAGACATTACTATGAACATCATTTCCTAGTCCATTAATATTATTCATACATCTGTATTTTCCTCAGAAGATAATTTTCCTCATTATATATCTTTTGTCTATGGACCTCTAATAGAAAAAGATAGACTTATTGTGTATGAAAATGTTACTAATTTTGCCAGCTGCATGGAAGAAAGTTAGATATCTTGGGTGACTTTAATGACATTACATCCCATCAAGAAAAACAGGGAGGGATTCCAGGAGTTATTAGGAAAATTATAAATTTTCATAAATTTATCTCAGACTGCTCTCTAATTGATTTGGGTTTCAATGGCTTGTGGTTCACCTGGCACAACTTTAGACAAGTCAACACAACTATCAGAGAGAGATTTGACTGAGCTGTGGGCAATGATATCTTTTATCATAATTTCCCTTTTGCTCAAGTTTTTCATATTGACCCATTAGGGTCTAACCATCATCTTTTGCATGTGAATTTTAATTATGTTTCTTCAAATAAAATAAAACTCTTCAAGTTTGAGGACTATTGGACATCTCACAATGATTTTATAAAGGTTGTTCATGAAAGTTAGGAAATGGGAGTGTTATATGATTATAATGCCATTAATTGCTTGGCTTTAAAATTGAATAATTTTAGAACAAAACTAATTAATTGGAGTAAACAAACCTTTCCCAATAGAAAAAAGATGATTGAGATTCTGAAAACCCGTTTAAGCTTTTGTCGATAGGGGTACCAAACAGAGGAGAGCAAAAGGGAAGAAGCAGACCTCTTGTGTTACATTGAAGACTTGATGGATCAAGAGGAAAACTATTGGTGGCAACGCTCCCGCATCTTATGGCTTAAATCATGTGATAAGAAATCAAAATTCTTTCACCTTTTTACCCTGATCAAGAGGAGAAGGAAATCGATATTAAGCATTAAGGATGTCAATGGCATGTGGACAAGTGACAAAGGTATAATCAATAATATGTTTATTGAATATTTCACTAATTTATTCTCTCCTTCAGGTTCGAGACAACTTTCACAAGCTATAAATTTAATTGAGGCAAAGATAGACGAAGTTTCAAATCAACTATTGCTCAGCCCCATAACTCAGGAGGAGGTCTGGAAAGCTGTTTTTGAACTAGGAGGATTTAAAGCCCCAGGTCCGGACGGTTTCTCAAGTAAATTCTACCAGTTTGCATGGGAAGAGGTGGGAGATACAATTTTCAATATGGCTAAAGATTTCTTTGATAAGGGAACTTCACTTGATGTCATTAAAGGAACCAATATCATACTCATCCCAAAGGTGGATAAACCTGAATCAGTTTCCCATTTTAGACCTATTGGCCTCTGCAATTTTTCATATAAAACGATTTCTAAAGTTTTGGCCAATAGGTTGAAACGTTGCCTGGATAAATGTATATCCCCTAATTAGGGTGCCTTTGTTCCTGGCCGGTTAATCCAAGATAATATTACTATAGCCCATGAAGTGTTTCACTATTTAAGATGAAAGAAAACTGGTACTAAGTTTGAATTCGCCTTAAAAATAGATATGAGTAAGGTCTATGATAGAGTCGAATGGGATTTTTTGAGACAAGTGTTGATAAAATTTGGATTCACCCAAAAATGGGTTAACCTTGTAATGAACTGTGTGGAAACTGTACATCTTAATTTATGTATTGTAGGGAAAAAAATTGTCTCAATTAGCCTGGGTAGAGGACTCCGTCACGGAATCCTTTATCCCCATATCTTTTTATTCTAGCCCTTAAAACCCTTTCTTGCATGATCAATAGTTATCAACGGCGGGGGCATTTATCAGGGATTAAATTTAGTAACTCTTGTCCTACAATAATCCAACTAAATACTCTTAAAATGATAGAAATTAGTGTATCAAAATATGGTCTTATTAGTGGTGCCTGCTTCAACCCTACTATTAAGAATAAGATGGATTAATTTTAACCACATTTTTTTATCTATATAATTCAGTTATTTGCATTTTATAAAAAGAATTATACCGAATATGTATTATGGCTTCTTTACAATTAGTTGCCTCTAAAATAGTAACCATTACTTTGATAGTTTGATAATATAATGTTGCGACAAGCAAGACAAGAAAAAAGGAAAAACCAGAATGATATAGATCATATTAAATGATTGACGTTATGCAAACTACTCCTATGAATTACGAAAGTTCCTATAATTAGTTGAGTGTACTGATTGCTTGATTCGGTATTAATTAATTAAAGAATCATACATTTCGTGTGTCAGTTGTCAATCTATAAGTGATCTAGTTTTTTCTTTTTTCTTTTTGGATAGATTATAAGTGATCTACTTATTACTGAAGAGATTATGACACATATGATCAAAATGTTTTCCTTCAAATGAATCCTAATTTTCTGTAGGTTGCATTGTTCTAATTAATTTAACAAAATTCAAATGCTACGTCATTTAGGTGTAGCCTCTGATCTGACATATATTAATCTCAGCAAATAAAGGGAAGTTCAATCTGAGAAGAAAATAAATGGGATTCCAAGTGAATGCTTCTTATATAAGTAACTTCAACTCTATCGTTTGGACTTTACAGAGCTATATTCATGGATATGCTAATAGTTGATATTATCTTGATTAGGTGAATGATTTGTTTTAAGAATCTAATAAATCTGGTTAGCCAAATGGATAAAAAGAGTGACAGCTAAAATTTTGTTCTTATGAAGAAAATTTTTTTTCTTTTGTTTTATAAAAAAAAAGTTTTAGTGAGTTGGTCCTAGGAGCTCACCAATATTAGGATATGCCTATAGGTTCAAAGAACGCTTATAGAGGTACTTACAGATTGTCTACCAACAAGGTCCTCATATCAGCAGAATTCAAACTCACAACCTTATGGTTATAAAGAAAATTTTAATTAACTTAATTTGAATAGTTTTTAGACTCTTAAGCATGCTTTGAAAAGCCGGATCGGACATTGAATCGGAAAAGGTAGTGGGTCATGGTTCAAACTATCCAAACCGTCGGACCAGTAGTATATTAATTAAATTAAAAATATAATATATATATATATATATATATATATATATATATATATATATATATATATAAGAAGTAACAACATCAAAATTTAAAAAACACTAATAATAATATCAGCTAAAAAACACTAATGATTTAATAAAGTGATATTCTATATTTTTGGCAAAGAAACAAAGTAATATTCTATAATTATAGTCACACAATAGATTGATTAGAAGTAAACAAACAAACGAATGAAATTAAATAAATAAAAATAATTTTAAAAGTACAATAAATCTTTAACATATGTTTAGTTGATGTAATTCTATCCTACAATTATTTTTAATATCTTTTTATGTCCAACAAAAAAAATTGCCTCTTAAAAGCTAACATTAAAAAAATAGATATAATTGTTGAAAAAAATCGATATAGTTTTTTCCACATTTAATTCAATTATCTCTCTTTTCAAAGATAAGATTTGAAAAAAGATATTATATTATTAACCTTTAAAATGGATTCTCCTCAGATTTTTTTTACAAAAGCATTTCTGATTATAAAAATATTTTTTAAGAAAGTTATTCATTATTTATTAATTAATTTGAATTTATTAAAACAGTACGTGTTCTAGACGCTTCTTCACAATTCACAGGCGTTCTTTTTGTTTTCTCCTTCCCATGACTGCCTCTGTCAATCGTCTATTGATTTGGTTTTTCTCCATGGCAAATCTGCAAGTATCCTCCCTGCCGATGAAGAATCAAAGATCGAAGATCTTATTTCATCTCCATAGAAGCCATAGATAAGAGTTTCATCTCCTATTCTTCAATGAGTATATTCCCTCTTTCAATCTTCATCTTTCCTCGCCTTCTTCATCATCTCTGACCTTCCTACTTTCTTTTGATCTTCATCTACATTATGTGTAAGACTCGCCCGATTTTTCAAGATCCGCTCCGGTTCACGGCTAGATCTCGGTTCACGGCTCAAAGGCTGGTTTTTGGCGGCCCAACAAGGCCTAATCCCTTAAACGATCTAATGATGAAAGCCGATCCGTTCCTCTTTCCAACTGACGGTCCGGCCAGTCCAACCGGCCGGTCCGGTCAAGCTCTAAAAACATTGCTCTTAAGTTTAACTATTCTATCTTGTCATGGCTATTTTGGGGGGGGGGGTATTCTCTCTTTTATTGACATATGGTTTTCTTTTCTCTTTTTTTCCCTCATTGTCTCTTATGTTGACACATGGTTTTCTTTTTTTCCCCACAAAAATAGCATTATTGCATGTATATTGAGGAATGACGAGAATATCTTAGAACTTTAAATGAAACGGAGAAATAATAGAGGAAATTGTTACATCAGAACTGTTAAAAAAATAATAGATTAGTGACAAATTTAATGGCGGATTACTAATTAACTGCGACCCCTTGGCCCCTGGGTCCCTGTGGGGGCTTTACAATGCCGCAATTGAGCTAAGTTTTTTGGGAGAATTATATTCAGGTCCCATCCAAGAGAAAAAATGAAAAATTGGTCCCATGGAGTTGTAAATCGGGCCCTTGGATTTGTCAATTCACGCCCCTATAGTTGTCAATAAGACCATTTTTTTTCATTTTTTTCTCTTGAACGAGACCTGAATGTAATTCTTCCAAATTTTTTTGTTCTATCTTTCTCTTTGCTTACTTAAAGTTACTTTTTTTTATAGTACATGGTAAACTACAAACACATCAAAGATTAACCTCCTGAGTCAAACAACATTCTCGACTCCTCTTTATCAAAAAATAATAAGCTCTTAATGCCTTCAGGAGGCGATTCAGTAATATGGATATCCATCGTCATGCTCCACGCTTCCCTAGCTATAGCATCTGCAACTGTGTTAACTTCTCGAGCACACCATAACATGTTCACTTCCCAGTGTTGATTCAACAATGTACGAACCTCCTCAATAAGATAAAAATCAGGGTGTTTCAAAGACACCATAGCTTGAATCCGCTCTATGACTTCCATATAATCACACTCAACCAAGATTCATTTCTATCTTCTATCCCATGCAAGTTTAAGCCCTCATAAAATACTCCAAGCTTCAGCGGATACCACCGTCCCTTGTCTAATCTGGTAGATAAACCCCTGCAAGAATTCCCCAATGTGGTCACGCTATACACCTCAACAAATACACATCTTAGAGTTGTCATTCCTAGACCTATTAGTGTTAATCTTCACCCATCCAGTTGGAGGTGGATTCTATTGGCAGCTCCTCACCATCTCATTTTTATTTTTGAGTAGGTTCATATTTCCCCATGATAAGTATGCCCGGGTAAGGGTTAAAATGGTCATAGTACTCCAAGTAATGTTATTAAAGCAGCGATCATTTCGAGCTAACCATATATAACGGTAAATGACCGTAAACCAAAGACAAAATTCAAATCCCTGTACTATATCCTTTTGTCCCAGACACCATGCAAACCAGTCATTCCTATCCATATTATGAAAAAATAGATTGCGCAATCTCGATGGCAGAAAATCATTCCAGAGCTTAGAAATCTCCGAACAATCTTAAATTAGGTAAAGTATTGACTCTCGAGAACTATGGCATGTTCCACAATAGCCCGTAGGATGGCTACCACGATGAAACCGTAATAAGTTCGTCATTAAGATTCCATGAAAACATAGCAACGAAAAGGTATGGTATCTCTGAGGGACCTTCAACTTCTAGATACATCTCCACCGGTATGTATCACGATGTTATGAAGTACCCAATAATTTCTTATAAGTAGAACTTAAGGAGAACTCTCCATCAGAAGACCATCTCCATGCTGGGAGATCCTGCCATGTAGCTGATAAATGTTAACTCGTTTGATAGCCTAACATACATGCCCTAGAAGTAAGTGTTCAAACCTGCACATATCCTACTGTCTGGAAGGAGTGATGCAATCAACTACTCTTCATTCAATAATGTTACTAGTCAAAGGCTGTGTTACTAGACTCTCTAGCTTGTCCAAATGTGGCACCCACGCATCCTTCCAGAAATAAATATTCTGGCCATTTGTGACTCTCCATGTTATATTGTCTGTAACCTTGTCCCAGTTGTTACGAATACTCTCCATACATTAGACTCCCCTCGGCGCTTCTCAACTTTAAGAATAATATCATTACTAGCTTTGTACTTTTCTCACATAAATTTAACCCAGATTGAGTCTCGTCTATTAATCATACCTCATCCAAGCTTCACCATGAATGCCTAGTTATGATAGTGAGTTTTCCTAAGGCCCAATCCACCATCTTCCTTACGTGTACACACCAAATCCCAGGAGACTAGATGAGGTTTTTTATTGGCTGAGCTACTTCCCTAAAGAAAGTTACGACATCATTTGTCAATTTGATTACAAGTACTTAAAGGAAGAGGCACTGTCTGCATAGCATGAGATGGCATAGCCGATAGTACAGATGACACAAGAGTATGCCTGGTCGCCATCGATAACATATTGAACTTCCAACTAGCCAGGCGAGTATCCATCTTGTTCAGGAGAAAGTTATATGTTGCCCTTGAGCTTCGTTCATGTAAAATAGGCATTCCCATATATTTACCCAGGTTTAACGTCGAAATAAAGTTTAAGAAATCACTGATTTCCTTGCATCTGATATGATTCACATTCTGTGAGAAGTAAATTCTTGACTTAGTAGTATTCACTTTTTGACATGAAATGTCAAAGAAATCGTCCATGATGGCCTTCACAACCCCCGCTTGGTCTAGATTAGCCTTTGCAAATAAAATGAGGTCATCAGTAAAAAATAAATGAGAGATAATGGTACCTTGTTTGGAGAGCCTAAATAGTTTCCAGTCCCCATCTTCTACTGTCGTCTGGATAAGATTCCCTAATCTTTCCATCATGATAACAAAAAGGTAGGGCGATATAGGGTTACCTTGTCGAACCCCACGGGAAGGGTAAAACCTATCAGTAGCCTTACCATTCCAAAGCAACAACATTTGAGGCATTGTCATACAAGCTTGGATAACTTTAAGAACATACTCAGGAATCTTAAGTTTTCTTAAACAGGTAATGATAAAACTCCATCTAACGCGGTCATACACCTTCTCCAAATCTATCTTGATAGCCATGAAATCTTTTTTCCTCTTTAATGCCTTCATAGAATGAATGATCTCCTGTACTAGGATAATATTGTTTAAGCTTTGACGTCCCTTTACAAAACTGCATTAATTTGGGGCTATCACTAAAGGCATGATGCCCTTGAGTCCATTAGTTATAACCTTTGTAACTATCTTGTACACAACATTACATAGACTTATAGGATGAAAGTCACGAAATGTCTCAAGGTGTTCCACTTTCGGTATAAGAACTATTTGAGTTCCATTGATTTGTCGAATTAGCGAAGGATCATTGAAAATCCTCTTAAATAGATCAAGCATCGAATTCCCACCATATCCCATTGGTTTTGGTAAAAAAGAGGATTGAATCCATCAGGCTCTAGAGCTTTCAGTGGTCCCATATCAAACAAAGCACCTTTGATCTCTTTATCCTCAACCGGTCTCCCTAGAATATGCAAATTCACATCATCAATCTCTGAATAAGTACACCCAAATACTAATGACCCAGTACACATATGAGTCTCCGTATATAAATTTTCAAAGAACTGGCTTCCCATTTTCATAATTTCCTTTGTATCATATGTCCACTACCCAGAATCAAGCTTTAACGCCTCAATTTTATTCTTTCTTCACCTCCCATTAGCCACTGAATGGAAATATTTGGTATTTTAATCACTATCCACATACTAGGTAGTTATAGAGTACTACAACCACATGACTTCCTGTACCAAGAGCTTTTCAAGCTCACTCCAAAGCTCTCCTCGTAGCTTATACAAGCTCTTTAAGATACCAATCGAAGCCAATTTTACATTAATCCCATCTAAACATCGATATAGTTTATCTTTCATATAGGAAATGTTACCAAAAACCTCCTTATTCCATAACCTCAAGTATTCAGTAAACTGTTTCATAGATCTGTACCAATCATCTTTCACCCCCTATCGTGCCCGAAAAAAACTCTTGAAATCATCATACATAACCCAGGGGAAAAAATCTAAAAGCTCTTAGTTTCTTAGCAGAAAAAACATGAGAATCGGTATCAACCAGCACTGGACAGTGATCATATTTAAATTTAGGTAAGTGAATCACAGTGGCATTAGGATTTTTAGAAAGCCAACATTTATCCACCAATGCTCTATCTATTCTGCTTTGACTAGGAGAATTGCCCCATGTAAAATGAGGTCCATTAAAGCTAATGTCAAGAAGCTCGCTACTCAAGATCTAATTTCAAAAAGACTTATCAATGCTAGAATTGTCCCTATGATTCTTAGTCCAATAATCTTCTGGACAAGAAACATCATTGAAGTCACCAATTGCTACCTAGCCTCCAACAGTCAAATGTTGAAGACCTTCAAGAATGGGCTATAATTAGCGTCTATTAACCATATTAGGGTGCCCATGCACCACAGTAAGGGACCACTCATCACTTCTGCCT
Source organism: Albizia julibrissin (assembly GCA_037074505.1). Taxonomy (NCBI): domain Eukaryota; kingdom Viridiplantae; phylum Streptophyta; class Magnoliopsida; order Fabales; family Fabaceae; genus Albizia; species Albizia julibrissin. The sequence continues at coordinate 21,054,375 of CM073480.1, read as the reverse complement.
TTATTCACTATCCCATGAATAAATTGACAACCTGACCCAATCACAGAGAAATTTAACGTAGAATCCCAGAATAATCAAATACCTCCGCTAAAGCCTCATGCTTCTATTACATGCATATACGTCCATCCCAGCTTCTTGGCAATGAGGTTGGTTTTCATCCCTATTTGTTTAGGTTCCAGTAGGGCAAAGAAATTAACACCATGTCTAGCGACAATATCACCAAGTAACCTGTGAAAAGAGGCACCACCGGCACCCCAAGTATTCCAAGTCATAATAATCATGGCCTCCCGCATATTGCCTTCGATTGTGAGAATGCCATCAAACTAAGAAGTGCAGTGGGGAAGGTTGTGATGTTTGAATCTCCAAAAGGACAAAATAGATGGACTAGAACTTTTATAAGAACCAGGGTCCTTGTTAATATATTAGAACCTCTTGTCATGAGATTCTATGTTCCTCACCCACAGCGCGATCCAACATGGGTGAAAGTCAGATACGAAAGGCTCTAAAATTTCTTTTATGACTGTGGTAGGATCGGACATAAAGCTAAGAATTGTCAGTTTTAGAAAGATCCTAACAATGGTCACGCTGAGGATATGGAATACGGTAATTGGCTGGGTACACCTCATGTCAAAACCATGGAAGAAGCTCTGGTAGTGTGTGATAAGGACTGGGATGAGGTGGAGCTTGTGAAAGAAAGGTCTATACCAGTGACGGGAAACTACCATAACGGTTGGAAGGAAGGAGATAATTATAGTAAAGGAATTAGCAAGGTTCAGGGTAAAAAATCCGCTATCTCGCTAATACGTGGCATTGATTCTAGTAACGGGAAAAATCATAATAATGAAGCAATAAAAGGACGAGATTGTCAGGGGATCTTAATTCATAATTTAGAAGATCCAATCCGGATAGCTCAAAGCTTCAGTAACGGGCAAATACTTTCCAGGAATCTGTTACAGGTGGGATTGAGCCATTTAATGTCAAAACCTTGGTCAATTAAGATCCGAAATTAGTGCAGAGCCCAGATGTAGATAAACCGTTAATTAACCCAAATTATTGGGTTAACTTTCTTGCGAAGGAACTAGAAATTCAGAATGCTATTGTCTCTTTCGCAGGATTGTCAACAATCTCTATGGTCACTAAAGGGCTGAACAGAATCTACCTGAAGAGACGCCAAGATCCATTAGGAGATGATCAGAATCCTAATCCACTCAAGAAGTGGAAACTCTTTAAAGAACTAGAAAGTGATAGCTCGTCTACCATCATAACTTCTACCATAGCTAGAACACAACATGTAAACTGCAGGAAGATAAAAAATTCAATTCGAGGTAGAAAAGGTAAGCGAGTCTTCATCAAGGCCAAAAGTGAAGAACAAAAACAAAAGAATGAGACAATACAGGCTTCTTTGTTGGAGCACCACGCAGCTATAGACACCTTAATTATCCAATCTACTCGAGCTACACTACAAACAGTCGATGGTTGTCACCAAGCAGCCATCGATTAGCCATGAGTCTGTTATCCTGGAATTCTCAGGGGTTAGGGGTTCCCCTGGTAGTTAAAAATCTCAGGGAGATTTGAAATGCACAAAAACCCCAAATATTCTTCATTATGGAGACTAAGAAGAAACGCCAGTATGTCAGCAAGATCAGATAGAGATGTGGTTATGATGAAGAATGGATAGTTGATCTTGTTGGGAGAAGCGGTGGCCTAGCATTATTCTGGGACAAAGACATTACTGTGAACATCATTTCCTAGTCCATTAATATTATTCATACATCTGTATTTTCCTCAGAAGATAATTTTCCTCATTATATATCTTTTGTCTATGGACCTCTAATAGAAAAAGATAGACTTATTGTGTATGAAAATGTTACTAATTTTGCCAGCTGCAAGGCAGAAAGTTAGATATCTTGGGTGACTTTAATGACATTACATCCCATCTGGAAAAACAAGGAGGGATTCCAGGAGTTATTAGGAAAATTATAAATTTTCAAAAATTTATCTCGGACTGTTTTTGAACTAGGAGGATTTAAAGCCCCAGGTCCGGACGGTTTCTCAGGTAAATTCTACCAGTTTGCATGGGAAGAGGTGGGAGATACAATTTTCAATATGGCTAAAGATTTCTTTGATAAGGGAACTTCACTTGATGTCATTAATAGAACCAATATCACACTCATCCCAAACGTGGATAAACCTGAATTAGTTTCCCATTTTAGACCTATTGGCCTCTGCAATTTTTCATATAAAATGATTTCTAAAGTTTTGGCCAATAGGATGAAACGTTGCCTAGATAAATGTATATCCCCTAATTAAGGTGCCTTTGTTCCTGGCCGGTTAATCCAAGATAATATTACTATAGCCCATGAAGTGTTTCACTATTTAAGATCAAAGAAAACTAGTACTAAGTTTGAATTCGCCTTAAAAATAGATATGAGTAAGGTCTATGATAGAGTCGAATGGGATTTTTTGAGACAAGTGTTGATAAAATTTGGATTCTCCCAACAATGGGTTAACCTTGTAATGAACTGTGTGGAAACTGTACATCTTAATTTATGTATTGCGGGGGAAAAAATTGTTTCAATTAGCCTGGGTAGAGGACTCCGTCAAGGAATCCTTTATCCCCTTATCTTTTTATTCTAGCCCTTAAAACCCTTTCTTGCATGATCAATAGTTATCAACGGCGGGGGCATTTATCAGGGATTAAATTTAGTAACTCTTGTCCTACAATAATCCAACTAAATACTCTTAAAATGATAGAAATTAGTATATCAAAATATGGTCTTATTAGTGGTGTCTGCTTCAACCCTACTATTAAGAATAAGATGGATTAATTTTAACCGCATTTTTTTATCTATATAATTCAGTTATTTGCATTTTATAAAAAGAATTATACCGAATATGTATTATGGCTTCTTTACAATTAGTTGCCTCTAAAATAGTAACCATTACTTTGATAGTTTGATAATATAATGTTGCGATAAGCAAGACAAGAAAAAAGGAAAAACCAGAATGATATAGACCATATTAAATGATTGACGTTATGCAAACTACTCCTATGAATTACGAAAGTTCCTATAATTAGTTGAGTGTACTGATTGCTTGATTCAGTATTAATTAATTAAAGAATCATACATTTCGTGTGTCAGTTGTCAATGTATAAGTGATCTAATTTTTTCTTTTTTTTCTTTTTGGATAGATTGTAGGAAAAATTCTAAAAAAATACTATTTAAACTTTAAAATTTTAAATAGGTGATTTAATAATAAAATATTTTATTAATTGTATTACCATTCTTATTAATTCCATTAACGACTTTGTCAACGGGATTTTGAAGTTTAAAAAGTATTTTTTTAGAATTTTCTCAAGATTATAAGTGATCTACTTATTGCTGAAGAGATTATGACACATATGATCAAAATGTTTTCCTTCAAATGAATCCTAATTTTCTGTAGGTTGCATTGTTCTAATTAATTTAACAAAATTCAAATGCTACGTCATTTAGGTGTAGCCTCTGATCTGACATATATTAATCTCAGCAAATAAAGGGAAGTTCAATCTGAGAAGAAAATAAATGTGATTCCAAGTGAATGCTTCTTATATAAGTAACTTCAACTCTATCGTTTGGACTTTACAGAGCTATATTCATGGATATGCTAATAGTTGATATTATATTGATTAGGTGAATGATTTGTTTCAAGAATCTAATAAATCTGGTTAGCCAAATGGATAAAAAGAGTGACAGCTAAAATTTTGTTCTTATCAAGAAAGTTTTTTTCCTTTTGTTTTATAACAAAAAATTTTGGTGAGTTGGGTTCCAAGAGCTCATAAGGGATATGATATGCCTCTAAGCTTAAAAAGCGCTTGAGAGATACTTACAGATTATCTACCAATAAGGTCCTCGTATCAACTGAATTCAAAATCACAACTTTATGGTTTTTTAAAAATTTTTAATTAACCTAATTTAAATAGTTTTTAGACTCTTAAATTTAACTATTCTGTCTTGTCATGTCCTTGGGAGGGGGGGGGGGAAGGATCCTCTCTTGTATTGACATATGGTCTTCTTTTCTTTTGCCCCTTGTTGCCTCTTATGTTGACACATGTTTTTTTTCTTTTTTTTAAAAATAGCATTAGTGTATGTATATTGAGGAATGAGGAGAATATCTTAGAACTTTAAATGAAACAGAAATAATAGAGGAAATTGTTACATCTGAAGTGTTAAAAAAATAGATTAGTGATAAATTTAATGGCGGATTACTAATTAACTGCGACCCCCCTGTCTCGGGCCCCCACGGGGGGCTTCGCAACGTCACAATTGAGTTAAGTTTTTTGGAAGAATTACAATCAGGTTGTGTTTAAGAGAAAAAATGAAAAATTAGTTCCATGAAGTTGTCAATCGGACCCCTGAACTTGTCAATTGACGCCCTTAGAATTGTCAATAAGACTATTTTTTTTATTTTTTTTCTCATGAACTTGCTGAATGTAATTCTCCCAAATTTTTTCTGTTCTATCTTTCTCTCTGGGTTACATAAAGTTACTTTAGGTTGGATATAACTCTGCGTGATTAACATATGACTCTTATAAAACAAATAGTAATTTTATGAAAAATTAATGTGCAAATCCATATAATTTTATCTCATTTTCTATTAGGTTCTTGTAAGTTTTCTTCTTTTTTTATTGATTGTTTACTGTTTCCTCAATTATAGGTATTTGTCTTATACTTATAATTTATTAATTTGGCAGAGAAAACATTAGTAGTTGGTGATGACATGCCTCACTGAGCATCATTTTGCCAGGTGGCCGGATTTAAATAAATTTAAAATAAACTAAATTACATATTATATATAAATGCAAAGAGACTCTTATGAGCATATTAATTTTTTATTTTTATATTGATAATAAATAAATTTTATTCCATCATTTTCTTTTCTTATTGAAAAAAAATCTTTTCTATTTTAGATTTTGCTACAACTTACATAGCAACCTAGTCAGCATCAAAGTCAATCATAATTAATAGATTATGACTATTAGAACTAATGCCTATAACTGAAAAAACTGTAAATACTCAATAAAAAGAAAAAAAATACAATGGCTTGATTAAAAATCAAGTGAAAAGCTATAAGGACTATGAAATTAATTTCCCCTAATCTTGATATATTCCCAAAAATATATTTTTTTCCATCACATGCATGAAGTTTGAATTATTTCTTCTTCTTCTTTTTTCCAACGAAGTTTGAGTTAGATCCATTGCCAAGCCAGTTGTCAACCAACTTATGTAAGGTACTATCATCGGTACAAAAAACACTTTTAAGACCAGTTAAAAATGATATTTTAGACCGGTTCTGGATCAGGTCTTGATACAGCCGGTCTAAAAAGTATTAAATTTTTTAGACCGGTTAATATGAACTTTTAAGACCGGTTCTTCAACAACCGGTCTTAAAGTTTAACTAGGAACAAGTAGAGAAATTTCAGCATAAAAAAATAATAATTTAAGACCGGTTCTCTTAATAACCGGTCTTAAATATATATTTAAGACCGGTTATTAAGAGAACCGGTCTTAAAATTTTGTTTTGTTTTTTTCGTTTTATTTGTTTCAATCTTATCCAGGCCAGTAAGCCATATTCAACAACATTCCCCCTGTCACATTACATACACATGCATATATGTATATATTGACAATCAGAAGCAGTGACAACAACATTTTTATTTTCAGAAACTACCAATACACAATCCTCGACTCTCAACAATCAAAGAATGAACATTATGAAAAAAATCATTGAAAACAAACACATTCAATTCCAATGACTACCAATAACACATGATCAACTTATTCAATTCTCAGAAACAGTACAATATTTCTCATTATATGGAAAAAATTCGTAAGCTTTACAGAGAAATGAAAAAAGTGGAGGAAAATTGACAATAGTGATCCTTGCCTGAATCAACAGCCAACTAGTATCGCCAATATCCAAGAATTTGTCCTAAAGAGAGATATAAACCAAGTTAGATATATATGAAAACCATAAGTATTATTAGAACAACATAAATCGGATTCAAAAAACTTACTAATCTTGTAAAAGCTCATAAATGAATTCAGCACAACAATTGCGGATGAAATCAATATCTTCTTCAGGAAAAGGGATCAACAAGATCAAACATCTGTATGTGTAACACCGAAGCCAAACAAAACATTAATTTACTAACTTAAAAACAATAAAGTAATAAAAAATATTTGAAATATACATTTATTACCTCATCGGTAAAGTCAGTCGTGTCTAGGCTGATAATATTGTAAATCTGCCTCAACATATAAAGACCACATAAGTTGGAGCCCGGTGGTTGACTACGGGTCTGAAAAAGAACATGATATCATCAAAGCAAGCATAAAAGCATAGCTTATGAAACGCATCTTAAAGAAAATAAATATGTACTAACCTTTGGCGTGATCCATGTAGGGTCTTTTAAGTCACGAACATGCCTACCACACTTAGCGTGTAGGAAAGTCCGCATAGCCCTATGATCAAAATCACAAAGATTACTTATTCTGCACACAAACTTTACACACAAAAGGTAATAAAGCAAGAAAACTTACGAGTTCATGGTCTTCTTCAAGTCAGTCCCCGGTTTGAAGTGGAGGGAGCAGAGGAGGATCACTGTGTAACTAGCCTTACACAGAATAACCAATTGCTAATAATCCCTGAAAAAAAGAGATGAATGTTAAGCAAATATAAAGCATTATATGTGATGTTTCGGAATATAAATTTGATGTTTCTTACCCATGCACATAAGGAACCAAGAAACAGTCAGTTTCTGTTTCACTGAGCCTCTGTGATAAATATCTATGTCTGATGGCAGCAGTGGTCCCTTTCTCCGTGGCATGAGCTGGGCACATGAATCTAAATTTAGCGCTCTGCCCAGAGGAAACCAACATACGATTCATGTACCTACAAAAATGGAAGCACACAAATTAAGGTTACAGAGCATAATTTTTAAGATATTTACTTCCAATTGAAGAAGATACTTACATCAAAAAAACCTGGACAATCGCAATCGTAAGATTTTGTCTAGGAGCGACCATGGACATTAAATCATCCCTCTCAAGATAGCATGCCGCCCCTGATGATCCAACAACTGAATCCAAAGGCCAATGTTTAGTCGGGAAAGATGTGTCAAATGCCATCAGAATTACTTGCTGCATCACATTCAGTGGTGGAGGCTGTGAAACTTCACGAGGGACGGGAGCTGGACTTGGGGCTCTGATCGGGGAATCCGCAGCTCCAATAGAAACAAGGTTCTTCGGCCATGATATGAAAGTACCCAAGACATCGGCCATAATCTTGAACTCCTCAGAAGGGATAGGGACAGGTGCGTCTGAGATAATAACCTCCTCAACTGACACCCTAACCTGATCATCTGTCATCTCGAGGTGGTGAACAATTGATCCTAGGTTGTGCACACTCCCCCGTGCAACTAACCGTCTCAGAGGATCCTCAACATATAAATCACAAGGCTCAGCATCGTCCTTTCCAGGACCCTCTGATGACTGTCCTACATTGCAACAACTCCCTTTGGTGCTCTGCTTATAGCGATCGAGCGATTGTGCGTGGACAGGAGCGATGTCCTGTCTTGTGCTCACCATGGCATATACCTCGTCCTTCATCTTGCTCAACCGGGTATCCAATAGTACATCAAATGATGCTTCTACCTCAGCCCTTGCTTTCGCCCTCGCAGTGGCCAACATACGCTCCAATTCGTCTCTCGTGACCACGTTGGAGGAGGAACTGCGTGAGGAGGATCCAAAGTAATCCTTTATACCCACCCCTCCTCCAAATCCCCTGACGCGGCCTGGATGCTCACGTTTTCCAGTAGCAACTGTGAGAATGTCATTCCTCCCCTCGGACTTGAAGGTTCCCTCGGCTTTCTTTTTTTAAAGTTCCTCCTGTGAGATATACAAAAAACACACATGAGTAATGAAAAATGTTTATTAAACAGTTAATAAGAACAACGATACTTACAATTTTTTCACCGACTATACGAGACTGGTCGCTCGTATAGGATCCACCATTCTTCCGGTGAGCATGCAACCACAACTCTTCACGCCGTATCGGAGATGGTGGAGATAGCAGAACAGAAGGATCGGATTGAGATGCTTCTTCCAATCTCCTCCGTTTGGCTGCCAACACGTCTTTCTCAGCCTTTGCGTATCCCCCACGAGACATTGTGTGGGGGCAATTATTCTTCCTACCGCTCGCTTGTGCCTTTTGCCTTCTTGCCTGTGAATAGGAAATGGGAAAAAAGGTTACAAACAGTAAAGACAAAATATAAGTACATAAAGTACAAAATAAGTTATCTCACCAAAGCCTCTGGAGTAGTCCGAAGCCTAAAAAACTCCTGCCATGTTGCTTCATCGATGTACGAGTACTTGCTGCAAGGAGTAGGACGTGGCTTACCAGCTGGCACCTCGATATGCACGTAATTGTTCGCCAGACTCGTCTTGAACTTCCTCCAGCACTCACAACAATATGTCATAGTCTTGTGATACAAGATCTCACTCTGAGGAACGTCGTAGGTGAGCTGTTATTCATGAATGAAAGGAGTTAGTGACAGTAATGAAACGAATTTGATAAAAGAAACATACAGAGGGAATTTTATACCTGAATAGTGTCCCAAATATGCTGCTTCACATTTTTGTCGACATTCCTCCACTCCTCTATCAATATGCTAGGCTTATCCCGTGCGAGGAGGCCGACAAAACTCCTAAAACGACTGGCATTCGGCCCGATCGGTTTCCAGTATTGATCGAAATGGATCGGTATCCTCTCCCCGGCAGACCAACTCAAGGAAACATCCCTCAACCGTGTGGCCGTCCTGCCCCTCCTTCTAGGCTGGTGACTTGGCTCACCCGATGACTGCCCCTGATTAACACTCTGAGGCTCGCTGTGCTGAGCAGTATGGTACACCTGATCCTCTGCTATAGGAGGCACCTGATCCTCGGCTGTAGGATGCACCTGATACCCGGCTGTAGGATGCACCGGACCCGTCATTGTACTGTTAAGACAAATTGTTGAGTTATTAAGTGACTTGCTGAGATTACGCAGGTGAAGGGGAATCACTCAAGTGAATTGCCTATCACTCGAGTGATCATCTAAGATCACTAAAGGATAAATATCTTCTGATTCAAGTTTCTTTCTAAATTCATTTCTTTTGTCTCAAACATACTTTAACAGTTTTTTTTTGCCAACAAATTAACTTCCATTCCAGGAAAAAGGAAGTCCAAGACAAGTATTATTCAACGAAATACAATCTCCATGAAACAAAAACAGCTTACAGGAAAATAAAAATACAAAAATCTAATACTCTAAGCCTGATTCAACATCAACATTACTATTATCATAATCCAAAATCTTTGGTAACTACATCGGAGGTCTTCAAACCCAATCATCCAGATAATACCCATTCAAAAAAGTTTTAGCAATCCAAACTGCTGCCAAATTCACTTCCCTACGAATCCAAACACAAGCATAGTTCCTCATTAGTTCTCTTGAGACATTATTATTCTCAAAGAGAGTCTCACATCTCCAATTAGGTGATGCTTCGATTATTGTTAATGTAGTTGATTAACACTTGGTTATCACAAACAAGATATCATGTAATTGATTGATGGAGGCATAAGAAATAGCATCAAGAAGGGCTAGCCCTTCAACCTTCAGCAAAAAGCACAGATTTCGCATGAACAATTCTAGAAGCACGGTCCAGAATCCAACCATTATTAATATCCCGAACGATGAAAGAAATTGCAGCCATTATATTAACAGAGTTTTACCTGTTTAACGTAACTTGAACCGTGGCTTGAGGCGCAGGAGGAGAGGGGCAGCAGTGGCTGGAAAACACGCCGGAGTAAGATAAAGGATGGAGAAATAAGATGCTCAGCCGCCCTTCACGATGGTACTCACGGTGACTTCTTCGCAGCAACGACAAGTATGAACGGAGAAGGAGGGAGTTTCAAATGCCGACAACAGAATATGGGAAAGAAGGTGGAAGCGGCGGCGGTGACTGGAAGGGTGGCAGGAGAATACGGCGGAATATCACCTATTGCGTTGGAAGTGAGCAGTTCGCGGCGGTGGAAACAGAGGCGGAAGTGAAACGTAAATGTGAAATGAACTTTTACGGCGGTTCTAGGTTTGAAAATCAGACTTTTAAGACCGGTTATTTAAATGACCGGTCTTAAAAGTACTTTTAAGACCGTCTATTTAAATAACCGGTCTTAATAATTACTTTTAAGATCGGTTATTTGTAATAACCGGTCTTAAATTATTGATCTTTAAGACCGGTTGTTAAAATAACCGGTCTTAATAATAAAGTGATTTTTTTATTCATTTTAAGAATTTGTTTTTAAGATCGGTTTTTTAAATAACCGGTCTTAAATTATTGACTTTTAAGACCGGTTATTTAGAAAACCGGTCTTAATAATATCGTGATTTTTTTATTCATTTTAAGAATTTGTTTTTAAGACCGGTTTTTTAAATAACCGGTCTTAAATTATTGACTTTTAAGAACGGTTATTTAGAAAATCGGTCTTAATAATATCGTGATTTTTTATTCATTTTAATAATTTGTTTTCAGACCGGTTGTTTAAATAACCGGTCTTAAATTATTGAATTTTAAGACCGGTTCTTTAAACAACCGGTCTTAATGTGTTTTTGAGATCGGTTGTTTGTATAAGCGGTCTAAATAAGATTTTTTTAGATCGGTTTTTTAGACAACCGGTCTAAAAATTGCTTTTAATTACGAAATTGCCACCGCGTGTTTCTTTTAGACCTTATCCGCAATAACCGGTCTAAATAATGCGGTCTAAAAATGCTATTTTGTACTAGTGTATGAATTCTTATTCATACTATGAATGCGATATATCACCCACCTTATTAACTATTTACTAAAACAATACCGAGGTAGTTGTAGAATTTGTCGCAACTAAAACAAGGTATTTGGTTTTAACCCAAATTCATATTTGAAATGGGCCAATAAAATAATATATATCTCACTAATAATTATTTTGGTCCTAACTAAAGAGTTGGCCTTACTTCATATAATATGTGACCTATATTATACTAATTCACAACTAAAAAGAATTATGAAGTATTGTTTTTAGGGGTGAAAACAGGTCATACTTCACCCTTAATAGGCCAGGCCTGTATTGTGACAGTTCAGTCTGGGCCTTGCCTTATAGACCTTTTTTTCAACCTGAGTCTGATCTGTATAGAGGCCTAGCTTGGCCTAGAGTCTGTTAAGAAGCCTGAATTTTTTTTAAAAAATTATATTCAGAATCTTATCACACATTTATGAATCAGAATTTCATCAAGAACACAAGCATTAGAAAACTTATTGAATCGGTAAAGAAGATAAACCTACTATTATATTTATTAATATCTAAATGAAAAATGTAACTCAAAGAAATCAAAACACTAATAGTATAATATTTGTTCTGTAAAGTTAAGAACCTTAGTCAGAGCAGCAGTTAATGTAATACTTCACTGATCTTGAGGATGCAATGGAAGTTAGTATTAAAAATAAACACACATTTCACATTGTTCATCAATATAGATGTCCATCAAGAAGCCTCTTTTTTTGCATCTTCATGAGATAATCGTTCTGTGATGTTGTCACCATCTACAGAAAAGAACAAAAAAAAAATCAAAGCAAGCATTAATCCATTCAGTCTTTGAAAATCAATTATGAAGGGAAGGAACTCCTAAGTAAGTAATTCAAGTTTATTACAGTAGTCACAATTTCAACTAGAACCAAGCGAACTACTAGCACAAGAGTGCTATTGTAGAGATAAGGACAAGAGCTAAAAAGAAGGATATAAAGGGATTAAATTACTTTACTATATAAACTTTACTTTGAGCAATATCATGGCCGTTAACCTTCTCATAAAAAAATTTAATTATTAAAGAGAATATACCACAAAAAGGTTAACATATTGTAATGAGATCAAGCAAATATCCAAACCTACGAATAATTTTTTTTCAAGCACAGAACAAAAAGGTTCATTTTGAACATTTATTCAAGTATAGAAAATCATACCCTCTTAATTCCTCTCATACTCTTCACCTTCTAATTCTCATTTTGGTTTAGCGGCTTTCAACGTAAACCTAAGAATGATTTTTTTTAGTTGGTTTTGGAAAGTGGTTAGGTTTCAATGTAGAGCAAGAAGGAACCCGACTTCCAACTATTTACACTAAAAAAATAACAATTTGTAGCGGTGCATTTGCAGTGGTTAAAAAACCATACAAATAGCATGGATTGTAGCGGTAAGCCTCGCGCCAAGTGACACGCTGGTAAGCCAAAATTTTTTGTAGCGATTAACCAACATAAACTACTAGAAATTTGGCACCAATTTCCAACCATAACTTGTAGCGTCTTATTTATAGTGGTTATGTCGTAGAAACCGCTACAAATATGGCTTCAGCTTGGCGCAACATTTATGGCGATTACTTTGTAACAGTTATCATGACATCAACCGCTACAGAATGCAAATGACCCCCTCTTTGTAGCGGTTATGTTTAACCGCTACAAAGGTTCTGTACAGAGAATGTCAATGGTTTGTATATTTGTAGCGATTTTGTTGTACAACAGCTATAGAATGTCAAAGGACTGTATATTTGTAGCGGTTTTTATGTATAATCACTACGGAGCTTTTAACCATTACAAATTTTTATGTTTCCCAAGTTACTTTGTAGTAGTTTATGTAGCGATTATTTCCAGAACTGCTACAAAATGCAGCGCTATTTAAACCCAGCACCCCTTCAGTTATCTCATTTTACCATTTTGTTTTCTAACACTTCTCTAAGAGCTTTCCTTTAAATCTGAGATTTCTATATGGCTTTAGGAGATAAGGGGAAGGGGAAGGAGGTTGGACTTCCCCCCAGATCGCTTATGTGTGGTAGCAGCAGCAAAGGAGGGGTTAGTAATAGGGGCAATGCAGAGGGAGGATGACCGGACCATAGCAGATGGCCCCACAGTAGCCATAGGAGGGGGCCATACCACAACCACAGCAGATGGCCCCACAGGAGAGGACTGCACCACATGTCCCTCCTGTTTTTAAGGGAAGGTGAGCTCAATCTGAGAAACTTCAACGAGAATGAGGAGTTCGACATCCACATTTTGATCAGCGACTTGCAGCGGTTCTTAGATGAGGAGGAGGCGAGGGACCAGAACCACCCATGATGGTCATCTTCCCAGTCGACTGGGTTTGAGGTGCAGGTCCAAGGTAAATATAACTTTTTTATTTAATAAATTAAATATTTAAATTTATTCTGTTAAATGTGAATTTAAATTTAACTAACATATATGGTAAATTGTATAGATAAGCAGGGGAATATTTCTACTAGGAGGCTGGATATGGCCGGTCTGAACAGCCTGGACCGGACACTATGAGTTATTGTTCCATGGAATGAGACCACAGACCAGCCCATCGACAATGGGGGTTACCTGTTCAACCATTACTTGAACGAGCTGGGCTCAAATTGGATGCGGTTCCCCATTCACTTTAGGACATAGAAGAACCTTCCGAAAGGGCTGAAGGATCTGGCGTGGGTTGAGGCGATGAAGGAAATTAATAATTGCACTTAATTATATTAAATGATTTATAATTAATTATTTGTTATTATTATTTATTAATTTTATGATTTGTAAATAATCATGTTTAAATATTTTTCATTTAATTGTATTACAGGATAGGTTTGCCATCCGGGACAACAGGAAGAGGTACACGCTGATGAAGATGGGCGATGGCTGGAAGAACAGGAGGAATCGTCTCTTCCACATCAAGAATAAGGATGGGATGATTCCTCTGCATCGGCTAATCGAGGACGTCCTAGACAGCGTTCTACCCAATAATTGGGCGAGTTTTGTCCAGTTCAGGAGGAGTCTAAAGGGACATGTATTTTTTTATATAACTATTATTTAAGTAATTTTTGTTGTTTTAATGTTTTTTCATAATTATTACTTGTTTCAATTTTTGGTAACTTCAAAGTTGTTTTTCTATTGTAGGCACTTTCTAAGAAAAACTCAAGGAGCCTAGGGCAGTAGAGGATCCACCACATGACTGGATCGAAGACATTTGCTGTGACTTATAGCGAATTGGTACTTTTTTGCAATTTCAGTTAATTTTACCTTAATGTTAATAATTTAATTTCAATTAAATGGTTATAATATGAATTTAATATTTTCATTATTTCAAGAGAGGAAGGCTCAGCAGGAGAACCTTCGGATGGACTACGGAGAGTTATTCTCGGTGACACAAAGGCACCGAGACGGGACTTTGACATCTCAGCAAGAGAGGAGGTTGTTGTAAGTATAATAATTTCAATTATTATTAATAAAATATTTATAACAATTAATTTAATAATAATAATAATAATAATAATAATAATAATAATAACTTACTTCATAAAATTGTAGGAACGGATTCGACAGTTCCAGGCTAAGCTGAGACAGACCCAGACCTAGGAGTCACAGGGGTATGTAGACTACACTGCACTATTGAAAGCTGGTCTGGGACTATTCGAGCACCCTAGGCACGTGAGGGGGATGGGGTTAGGCGCTAAACCCAGTATGGTTATGGGAGGAGCGGCGGCTCTGAGGCAGGAATCTCTCGAGCACAAACATCCAGGACCAGACATTCGAGGGAGGAGACTGTTAAAGAGATTCAATCAGAGGTTGTGATGGCATATGTCGAGATGTCACAACAGATGCAGGAGTAGGCTGATTTTCACTACAAGTAACAGATGCAGTGGTGAGAGATCACGAACTCCGTACTCCACAGGGCGTGGATTCGCCTGTTCCCTGATGAGGCGTTCCCAGAGGTCCCGCCATCCCTAGGTTCGTTGTGCAACTGCCTCCTCCTCGATCCAATAATGGTGCTATTGACTTTACTCAGGCTCATCATCTATCTGCCCCTGAGATAGGACCTGATGGCCAGTTCGGTGACGGTGCCCCCCTCAGACAAGACCTGTTGATCAAACTCCTGATAGTTAATTTAATTTATTTAGGATATTTTTTTTACATTTTTTAACAATTGTAAAAAATTTGTTAATTGTAATTTATATTTATTTTATGTTAATTACTTTTTTACATTTTATAGGTTAGTTAATTTATTTATTTTTTCATTTTATAAAGTTCTTTTATTTTATGTTAATTATGTTATTTAATTTTGTTTCAAACAACAATTTTGGAAAAAAAAATAGCTGATGTTAGTAGCAGTTCACATATATATAACCACTACAAATTTGATGTTTGTAGTGGTTTTAACAAACAAACCGCTACAAACTGTCGCACACTTGTAGCAGTTTATTAAATAAAACTGGTACAAAGAGTTAAGCGTTTGAATTTTGAATTTTTTATTCTCGCCAACGGTCATATTAATTTGTAGCATTTCTGGAACTGTAATTGTTACAAAGTGTTACACATTTGAATTTTGAATTTTGAATTTTGTCTTTTCCACCAACGGTCATGAACATTTGTAACGGTTACATCTATGCAACTGCTACAAAACTTCATGATAATTTATAGTGGTTTTATAATTGTAATTGCTAGTAATTATTAAACATTGGGATTTTGAATTTTTCATTCCCACCAACAATCATGAACATTTGTAGCGGTTATATTAGTGCAACCACTACAAAATGTTAATCATTTGAATTTTGAATCTGTTATTCCCACTAACGGTCATTAATATTTGTAGTGGTTTTGTTCTATAACCGCTACAAAAGATCAACGGTCATTAATTACATTTTGTAGCGGTGTGTGAAGCAAAAAAGGCTACAAAGTATGATGTAGTAGCGATTAAGGTAGCAGTTATATAACCGTTGTAATTGTTTGAACATTGGAAAACTTCAATTTAAGCTTCTTGTCCCACGTCATTCGCTTTTCACTTATCTTGTTTGCTAAATTTTTTCTATTAGCTATGGATAAATCATAGATCAAGTTGCCACGCAATTCTCTAGCTTATATATATGGATTAAACAACTTCGTGGATTTTGCTTACTTTCACGCTAGTTGTATTGGAAAGATCGTAAGTCCGTGTCGGAGATGCAAGTTCAAGAAGTGGCATACACGAGAAGTTAAGGAACATTTTCTTGTCAAGCTTTCCTGAAATAGTATACGTTCTAGGGAGTTCATGGTGAGAAGGCTGGTATGAGATACGATGATGCTCTTCATCGAAGTTCACAAGTGAGTTCAAGTAGATGAAGATGATCTTGTTAATGATGCTATACGTCATGCGTTTGGATTTCAGGACAACAACTTCAACGAAGAAGTGTAGGGTTCAGAGCCTATGTTCTTGAGGAATCAAGCAGCGTGGGATTTTTTCAACCTAATGGACGACACGGATCGTCTGATAACTCTCTATTTTTAGTATATTTAAAGTATATTTTGAAGATATTTGTAGAGTCATCTTAACAAATTTTGAAATATTTCTAAGAGATTTTAGAAGCAAATCAAATTGGTGAATCATTTTGGGGATTTTAGTTTAAATATTATGGTTTTAATATAAAATAGAAATAATTTAATTCAGGATAATAATGATAATAATGAGACACTGTTTTAAAAAAATTATTTTTAGGAATTCTGAATGAGCTCTAAAATATTTTAGAAATTTTCATTTAGTCCCTCCTGAAACATTTTATATATTTTTATTTAAGTCCCTTGGTCAAAACGCACGTTTTGATCAAGGGGTTTATTAGGTATTTAGAGGAGATTCACAGAGAAAAAAAAGAAAAGGCAAGGCTGAGACTGCAGGTTGAGCGGATAAAAAAACACAAAAAGAGAAAGACAGGAGGGGCGCTGCTGTTTTTAGGAAAGAATCAAAGAAGGGTGGTGGCTGAGAGTGGAAAGGAAAGAACAGAGACGAGAGATTAGCTGAGAGGAGGAAGCAAGATCATGGTGAACTCACAATCCTTCACCATTTCTCCATCACTACACTACCTCAGTGTCATCATCATCGTCATATCTTGAATCAGTGAGCTGAAAAAGGCTGGGTCTGATCTTCTACATCATCTCAGAGTCCGACGAGAAGCAGAGGAACTGCAGAGAGAGAGAGTGTAGTGGTGAGAAATAGTAGAGGGAGAGATATATTGTGACTTGAATAATATTATTGCCTTCTTCATTGCAATTCAATCAAAGGGCAATGATCGAATTTAAAGCAGGGGAGTCACCATAGCTGATTCTGTTGGGTTAATAAATACAGTTTGGTTTTCCTTCTCATTATGATTTTGGCTCTTAATTCTGATTTTATTGTTGCTGCTATGATGACTGAAATTAAAGTCATGTGTGGCTAATTATTCTTGAACCTAGAGTAGCTATGAACTAATTTGGGGATTTGAGCATGTATAAACCAATTAATTGTGCTTATTGTTACTTTGTTTACTTAATCTTGTATTGTTTTGTCTATTTAGTGCTTGATCACCACTAAATGTGAATTGGAGAATTTAGATTAGCCTTGAAAGAGGAATCTTAATTGGACCATTGAATTAAGTAATGTGGGATTAGAATTTATTATAATTTGCCAATATGTTAGAAATATACCTATTGGACTCTTATAATCATATTAGAGTGAAATTAGATATTTATTTCCTCTTGAGTAAATTAGTTATGAATAACAATTTTAACTTGAGAGAGGGGTATTAGTAATTAGAAGATACTTATATCCATTTAAACTCTAGATTAACAAACTTAACATTAAGTGCATTTAATTGGGTAAATACATGCTCTAACCTTGAAAAAGGGATTAGCCACTTTAGGTTGTTTTCCTCTACTGAAATTTAAAAAAATATATTAAATTTAGGACTCTTACTTTTGTTTAAATTGATTTTCAAATTAGTTTCCTTCTTTGATTTGCTCAACTTAAATGAAAATGAGAATTTTAATGCCTAATTATCTATTTCTTTGAATCTTTGTGGGATGACCTTGATTTGCTATTATACTATTTTCACGGCCCATAGACTTGTAGCGCTTATTTAAAATTCAGTAGCATCAAGTTTTTGGCCCGTTGCCGGGGATTCAAGAAAATTGGTGATTAGAATTAGAATTCCTTTAGTAATTTTAGTTTGAGTAATTTTATTTTATTTTTGTTAGTTCTTTGTGTTAGTGTGATACTCTTGAGATCTGTTTAGCTTTTCAGGTACTTTAGTATATTCTCGTAGATCCAAAGCTGCAAAGACACCACAGAAAATAAGGAGCGTCCAAGAACTTTTGGAAGGTACAAAACCTCATAATCGAACAAGGAAGGGTGTAAAAACTGATACTACAGTAATAGCTGATGATGAAAATGACTGTTTGGGTGTCAATGATTTCTTGGGAAGACAATCTCGTGGGTATCAATCAGGAATCAGAGTGCCTGAATTCCAAGCAAACAACTTTGAGATCAAGTAGACTATGCTGAAGATGCTAGAACTACATGGTCAGTTTGCCAGAAATGATTTAGAAGATCCAAATCGGCACTTGATTCAATTTCTTAATGTTTGTGACTCATTCAAGCAAAATGGAGTTCCTAATGATGTAATTCTCCTTAGGCTTTTTCCTTTTTCTCTACAAGGAAAAGCTAAAGAGTGGCTGAACAATTTATAAGAGGGTAGTGTCACTTCTTGGGCCATATTGGAAGACAAGTTCATATCTCGATTCTTTACACATAACAAGATGGTGGATGCAAGAGCTGCTCTTACTAATTTTTGTTAACAGTTTGGGGAATATCTATATGAAGCTTGGGAGAGATTCAAGTTTCTTGTTAGGCAAAGTCCTAGCCATAATTTTGAGAAGTAGATCTTACTTCAAATCTTTTGTACCCGGTTGACTCCTGAATCTAGATCAAAATTGAATGTTGTCACTAATGGAGGAATTACAAAGCAACTGGTGAATTATGTTTGGAGTTGCGTATATGACTTATTAGCTGACTTTATTTAGAGTAACAGTGAAAGAAGATCAGTGAAGTCAATTCAGAGAGTTAATGATAACACTTCATCACAATTGGTAGGAATGTTAAATGCTCTTAACAAGAGATTTGATCATTTGGAAGCTCGAGTACACCTATCCAATAGTGGACACATGGGAGTTAATGTTATACATGCTCCTTGTGATTATTATGGAAATGGACATGTTACTGAACAATGCCTCATATCTCAACAGATAGAGCCGATCAACTATGTAGGAAATTACCATGGCAATAACCAAGGCAATCAATACTCCAATACCTACAATTCTGGGTGGCGTAAGAATCCTAATCTCTCTTCGAAGCATGGTGCAACTCTTGATGAAGTATCTACTTCTAATACCAAGTCAGTGGCACCTCCTAGTTTGTATCACTTAGAAAAGGAAGTTAAGCCTATTCAAGAGCGCAAAATTGATCTTGAGGCAATGATATCTCAGCTCATGAGTTTTCAACTAAAGAGTACTCAAGATCAAGCTGTTACTAATGCAACATTGAGTTCCTCTATCAAGAATCTTGAGGTTCAAGTGGGACAACTTACAACTGCTGTGAATGAATTACAACAAGAGAGTTGCCAAGTAATACGGTGCCTAATCCTCGTAGAGATGGAAAAGCACAGTGTAAAGTTATTACCCTTAGAAGTGGGAAATAATTATCTGAGATACAATAGTCAACTGAGAAGCTTTCAAGTTCTAATGGCGATGACACTCTTGAAGTTATAAGAGAGAATGATGAAGAGTCTCCACATAAGGTTAATGGGGTATTTGAGGACAATGATGCCAAAAAGAAAGAAGTGAAGAAAAAGGAAACTCTTTCAGATAAATCAAAGTGGACACCATGTAATATCCCGAATTTTAGGACAAAAAGCTAGAGATTAAGCCTGGATCAAGTGGACTGCTAAGCCCAGGTTTAGCAAATGTCCCTATGAGGCATGTTTAAATTCCCCAAAATTCTTTTATATCCTTAGATATTAAAATGAATTATATTGGTGAGCTAAAGAGCTTAGGGAATAACAAAATTAAGTTATTGGAAGTCACACAAAATATAGTAAAGTGGAACACAAAGTAATTTTACTACCACTGAAACTCCCGGTATGACAGTGATGATTGTGTGATATGTTTCGATGGGTAAATGATAGTGAAATATAAAAATTTTCAGAATGAAAGTAGACTTATCAAGCTTTAATTTGATAGGTCATATAAGTCATTTGGAGTTGTACACAAAGAGAAATGAATTTTTGAAATTAGCCCAGTGAAATTAATTATTTTCTGGGATAGTATTCAAAAATTAACTTTTTGGGAAGAGTGAGCTTCCAATTGGCCAAATTTTATATTTTTCCTTAAAACTATACTCAATAAGGGTCATATAGCCTTTGGAACCATTCCAATTGGACATTTTTACAATTAGATATAAATTTTCAAAGTTTAATGAAAATTCTTCCAGATTATGTATTATGTGCAAAAATTGATTTTTGGACCAATCATAGGCTGACACGTGGCAAACCAATTTGACCACCCATTTAATGGATAATCCCTCATCTCCTTCCTCTTATTCTCGTGCAGAAAATCAGAATTAGAGAGAGAGAAGATTAAAACGAAAATGGAGGAGGATGAGAGAGGAAGTTCTAACCTCCGAAACACTGTCAAATCGGCGTCCTCTCTCGAAGTGCCCTTCATGAACGTTCCTCTACTCATCGAGAGCTTTATTCCTATGGTTTCAGATTCTCATTTGGAGGTGGTTGGCACCGTCTCACCAGCCGGAGTGTTGCCGAAATTCCGAACCATTTTCGGAAATGAGTAGAGGTAAGCGTAAGCTTCCTTTTTAACCGATTGGTTTGTCGTTTGGATGAGTATAGAGGAAGTTAGGTACTATTCATGTTGGTTTAAAATGGTGTTTTCAATGGCTAAACGATGTCTAATGGATGTCTAAATAGCTAATTATTTTATTAGAAGTAGAAAAGAAGTGATTAAGCCAAAGAAAACAAGTAAACAACATAGTTTTTCTGAGAACCCTAAATTGAGGTTTTGTGTGTGACATGGTGATGAACTTAGAATTTGATGATTTTTATGCTTCCATTGGCTTTAGAAGGAAAAATTGTGTAGGTATACAAGTGTTCATGATTTTTGGATGCTTGTGTATGAATTTGGGAATTTATGAAATAGGGTTGTTCATGTTGTTGATTCTGCCATGTTTGAATAGTGACGTTGTTCGAGCTATTTCATATGGTAAATCTTGTCCAAAAATTCTGAAATTTTCCAGACTTAAAATAGACATGTGTAGCTTTAATTTTATATATATTTTGGAATTTTTGGATAAGTATATTGGGAGATATGAATTGTTGAAGATATGCCCTGTTCTCTAGAAAGAATTTGTAACAGTGATGTTGTACGAAATATTTCATAGGGAAAACCTTATCCAAAAATTCTAAAACTTTCCAGAATTAAAGTAGAGACATATAGCTTTAATTTTACAGATATTTTATAATTTTTGGACAATTTTACTAAAAGATGTGAGTTTTCAAATGTATGCCCTGCTTCTGGAAGAACATCTGAAACAGTTGGTGTTTGGAAAAATTTTGGGAATGTTGTGGTGGTGGCGTTTAAACTTGAGTATTTTTATATAAATCTAAACTTAAAGGGATTAATATAGAGCTTTGAAGAACCTCAATTAGAGTTCTATAGAATTAATTATGATTTTTCAAAGTTTGGTGAAAAATCTATTAGAACTAATGTGGGCCATTGGGATATATGAATTGTTGTAGATATGCCATGTTCTCTAGAAGAATCTGTAACAGTGATGTTGTACGAAATATTTCATAGGGCAATGTGGGCCTATAGGGCTAATGTGGGTCCGAGAGGTAGTGAACTTACCTTTTATGCATGTATGTGATATGTATGTCTTGCATTGATTATGTGAATGCTTTGCCTATTTGTGTGGAACATGTATGATTGGTTGAAGCTCTGTTATATTTGTGCAATGGCCATATGTATGTCATAACATTGAGCATGCAGTATGTCATTATGTTGGCATGAAATAGTGTAGGCAAGCATGTCATGCATTCATATATATCTGGCATGCATAGTGGTAATGTTTGCTACTGAGATTCTCTCAAAAATCACTCCTCCCAACCAACCATTTAGACAGGTGAAGAGTGCAGGAAGATATGTATCGAAGGATATATGAAGGTGAAGTAAAGATCATAGTGTAAGGCACTGCTATTTGTATTTGATATAAGAGTGTGGTGGTTATGTGTAATTATACATTTGATGTATACGTGGCTATTGAAAATAAGGTATTACACACCACCTTTACCACTCCCCCAAAGATTCCAAAAGAAGGCTTTTGATGAGCAATACAAGAAATTCTTATATATCTTCAAACAATTACACATTAACATTCCTTTGATAGAGGCTTTGGAGAAAATACCCAAGTATGCTAAGTACTTGAAAGAGATGTTAAGTAAGAAGATGCACTTTACAGTGTTTGCAACTGTAGGATTGACTAAGGAGATCACTAGTGTCGTCAAGCCTAATGTGCCTCTAAAGTGTAAGGATCTTGGTTCTTTCACTATTCCATGTGTTATTGGTGAAAAATTTGAAGGACGTGCATTGCGTGATTTGGTATCTACAGTGATCTTATGTCTCTATCTCTTTTCAAGAAGCTTCAGTTAGGGGTGGCTAATCCTACAACTGTTACGCTTAAGCTCGTTGATCAAAGTTTCTCTTATCCATATGGCATCATTGAGGATGCATTAGAGAAAGTTGGCTCTTTCATCTATCATGCTGACTTTATTGTTCTTGATATTGAGGAGGATGAAGTGATTCCACTTATTATTGCGAGACCATTTCTAGCTACTGCAAGAGCATTAGTCGATGTTGAAGAAGGAGAGATAATTCTACGAGTGGGTGAAGAGCAAATCAAGTTTAAGAGGGACAAATCTATGGAGTTTCAAATTGAATCAAAGCAATGTGCAAGAGTTATTGTGGTAGATGACCTATATCAAGCTAACTTGGATTCATTTTCTATGAAAGAGCCTCTTAGAACTCTTCTTGCTGAGAAACATGGTGTGGTGAATGATTATAACTATAGTAAGCAAGTTGTGAATACTTCTACATCATTTCCTGGGATACATTGGCACTACTTGTTTCAACCTCCCTGAGTTTTTAACATAGTCTGGCTGAGGACTATAAACCAAGCGCTTCTTGAGAGGCAACTTAAGGTTTTGGTAATTCACTTTCTTTTGATTTCCTTTAGTTTAGTTGTTTTGAGGTTTGTTGATTTTGTAGGACTTTTGGTAGCCCCTGATGATGCATTCCACATTGGTAGCTACAAGCTAGAGCATTCAAAAGCACAAGACAAGGATTGAGAAGGGAGTATTCTTCTACTTTTCTTTGTTTTGTTCGAATTAATTGTTGACAACATGTTCTGGGATATGAGTGCTGGTGATAGTCTAATTTTGCATGTGATTGATAATTGTTGTTGACTACTGAGTTGAGTAGTGGCATTTGTGAATTGTGCTTAATTGATGACCAATTGAAATATTTGAAACTTTTGCTATTCCTACACTTGGATTTGGTTATATCTTCACTTTCATTACTTAAATGTTACTTGTTCACATTGAGGACAATGTGACATTTAAGTGTGGGGGTAAGAAGTACCATTGATTTTATATTACTTGTCCTCAATTTTGGAAAATAAAATTTTTGACAAATTGTGAAAAAAAAAATTTAATTTTTCATGGAAGTTTGGATTTTACTTGTGCACATTGGCAAAGTTGGGTTGATTCGAATTTGAAAAGAGTTGAGTTTTGTTAGAATTATGTTTTATCTTCTTGGAATGTTAGTAAATAGGCAAATAATTTGGCTTAGGTAAATGACTTTAGGATGTCAAATACCGGTGAGAATTTTTAGCCTAAATATTCATTTCTTTCAAGAAGGAGTACACTTATTATGATTTCATCTCTAGAACTTGTCTTGAATCTCTTTTGAAGCTTAAAAACCTTTTGCATTCACAAAGATGATTTAGGCATTCATTTTATAGTTAGTTAGGCCAAATGACCATCCTTGTCATATAAAAATCCTTTGCTTTACCCCATTTGAGCCTCAACTTGTTTCTAAAAGAAAATTGCATAGAGTAAATAGCCCTTTGTTTCAGAAATACAATTTTTATATCTTTTCCTTTCCATTCATTTGTTACTTTAGTTAGTGCTAAGTAAAGCAATTTTAGAACAAGAATGAAGTGATTAGGAAGTCTATGTTATTTGAATTGATGTGGATACTTAAAAAAAAGAAAAAGAAAAAGTGAAATAGAAAATAAAGATTGAAAATAAAGATGTGTATAAAAAAAATACAAAAGAAAAGAAATAGAATGAAGAAAAAAATAATATAGAAAAAAAATTGTGAGGTTTAATGAATAAATATTGTGTATAGTGGAAGTGAGTTTGTTTTCTTTAAGTGGATAGTCTTTCATTTTTCATGAATTTTATTGAATTGCTTAACATTAATTAAAGTATTCCTCCATGTCATTTGACCACTTTCATTTCATTATCCTACCCTATTCATTACAACCCTTGGAAAAGTCCTTTTGATTTGAGTATGCAATGGGATAATGTAGTGGAGATTGAGATGATAAACAAGCCTATGGTAGATAGATTTAATAGGTGGAATTGAGTGAAACACAAGCTATTTATTATTTTGAGAGAAGAGTGCAACCACATACCTTGCGAGGGGCATTCTATTGTGATTTATCTTTGTCAAATTAGTTTCCTTGCTACTTGCATTTTTAGAAGATGAAAAAGAGTTCTAATAAAGCTTTATTCTTGAAATTTTAAATTGATTCTAATTTTATATTACTTGCTTTAAAGTCTTGCTTCAATGAGCTTCTTTGGTTGTTTTAAACTTAAAATCTTGAGGACAAGATTTGATGCAAGTGTGGGGGTGTGATAAATCTCCATTTTTAGTATATTTAAAGTGTATTTTGAAGATATTTGGAGAGTTATCTTAACAAATTTTGAAAGATTTCTAAGAAATTTTAGAAGCAAATCAATTTGGTGAATCATTTTGGGGATTTTAGTTTAAATATTATGATTTTAATATAAAATAGAAATAATTTAATTCAGGATAATAATGATAATGATGATGAGTCACTGTTTTGAAAAAAAAATTATTTTTAGGAATTCTGAATGAACTCTAAAATATTTCAGAAATTTTCATTTTAGTGCCTCCTCAAAGATTTTATATATTTTCATTTAAGTCCCTTAGTCAAAATGCACGCTTTGACAAAGGGGTTCATTAAGTATTCAGAGGAGATTCACAGAGAAAAAAAGAAAAGGCGAGGCTGAGACTGCAGGTTGAGCGGATAAAAAAACACAAAAAGAGAAAGACAAGAGGGGCGCTGCTGTTTTTAAGAAAGAATCAAAGAAGGGCGGTGGCTGAGAGTGGAAAGGAAACAACAGAGATGAGAGAGTAGCTGCGAAGAGGAAGCAAGATCATGGTGAACTCACAATCCTTCACCATTTCTCCATCACTGCACCACCTCAGTGTCATCATCATCGTCATATCTTGAATTAGTGAGCTGAAAAAGGCTGGGTCTGATCTTCTACATCATCGCAAAGTCCGACGAGAAGTAGAGGAACTGCAGAGAGAGAGAGAGCAATGGTAAGAAATAGTAGAGGGAGAGATATACTGTGACTTGAATAATATTATTTCCTTCTTCATTGCAATTCAATCAAAGGGCAATGATCGAATTTGAAGCAGGGGAGTCACCGTAGCTGATTCTGTTGGGTTAATAAACACAGTTTGGTTTTCCTTCTCATTATGATTTTGGCTCTTAATTCTGATTTTATTGTTGCTGCTATGATGACTAAAATTAAAGTCATGTGTGGCTAATTATTCTTGAACCTATAGTAGCTATGAACTAATTTGGGGATTTGAGCATGTATAAACCAATTAATTATGCTTATTGTTATTTTGTTTACTTAATCTTGTATTGTTTTGTCTATTTAGTACTTGATCACCACTAAATATGAATTGGGGAATTTAGATTAGCCTTGAAAGAGGGATCTTAATTGGACCATTGGATTAAGTAATGTGGGATTAGAATTTATTCTAATTTGCCAATAGGATAGAAATATACCTATTGGACCCATATAATCATATTAGAGTGAAATTGGACATTTATTGCCTCTTGAGTAAATTAGTTATGAATAACAATTTTAACTTGAGAGATGAGTATTAGTAATTATAAGATACTTATAGGGAGAATACCAAAAAAATACCTTTTAAACTTCAAAATCCCGTCGAAAAATTTATTAATGGGATTAACAAGAATAGTAATGCAATTAACAAATCATTTTATTGTTAAATCACCTATTTGGAATTTTGAAGTTTAAATGGTATTTTTTTAGAATTCTCCCATACTTATATCCATTTAAACTCTAAATTAACA
This sequence comes from Albizia julibrissin, assembly GCA_037074505.1. Classification (NCBI taxonomy): domain Eukaryota; kingdom Viridiplantae; phylum Streptophyta; class Magnoliopsida; order Fabales; family Fabaceae; genus Albizia; species Albizia julibrissin. The sequence goes on along the minus strand of CM073480.1, from coordinate 21,027,955 downwards.
AACTTAACATTAAGTGCATTTAATTGGGTAAATACATGCTCTAACCTTAAAAAAGGGATTAGCCACTTTAGTTGTTTTCCTCTACTGAAATTTAAAAAAATATATTAAACTTAGGACTCTTACTTTTGTTTAAATTGATTTTCAAATTAGTTTCCTTCTTTGATTTGCTCAACTTAAATGAAAATGGGAATTTTATTGCCTAATTATCTATTTCTTTGAATCTCTGTGGGATGACCTTGATTTCCTATTATACTATTTTCACGGTCCGTACACTTACGGTGCTTATTTAAAATTCAGTAGCATCATCATCCTTTATACCAAGGTTGACGAAAATACTCAAAATTATCTTTCTTGATCAAATTGTATCATATGAAGTGCTTGTGTGGAATCAAAAATATGGTAATGTCAATGTTACTGGAATTATTGCAAGATGTGTTCCCCAATACAGAGATTCCTACATCGTTCTATGAGACCAAGAAGATTATTAACAAATTGGGCTTGAACTACTAGAAAATTGATGCAGGCCCTAACGATTATATGTTGTATTGGAGAGATGACCAGCAGGGAGACTTGCAAGCGATGTCACACATCGAGGTATAAGACAATTCGAAAGGGGAAAAAGGAGAAGAAGAAACCTTCAAAGATTCTCAAGTACGTTCCTTTGAAGCCATGATGTTGATAAGAATGTAGATGGTAAATTAAGACATTCACGGGATGTAGAAGCCTGGAAAGCATTCGACTCTGAATTTCCATCTTTCATGGCTTACCTTAGAAATGTTCAGCTTGCTTTAGCGACCGAAGGTTTTAATCCCTTCAGGAATTTTAGTACAAGTTACAGTATTTGGAAGGTAATCTTAATTCCCTACAACTTAACCCTTGGATGTGTATGAAATAAAGCTCATTTATTTTGTCTATAATCATCCCAGGAAAAAAGGCATAGGGTAATGACATCAATATGTATCTCCAACCGCTTATTGTGGAATTGCTGGACTTGTTGTAGGTCGGCATCGAGATATATGATGCGTACGAGAAGTCACTGTTCAACTTGTATGCAGCCTTGATGTGGACCATAAGTGACTTCCCTAGGCTTGGAACATTATCCGGTGGAATGTGTATACTGGGACGGTATGTCCAGTTTGCAATTTTGACTCTGATTCAGTACGCCTTCCCCACATTCAAAAGTGGTGCTTCATGGGTCATCAAAGGTTTCTTGATGGTAAGCACAAGTTTAGATTATAATGGGATCACTTTAATGGGAAAACGGAAAAAAAAGGACCTCTTCAGACTTTAATCGGTGTAGACATCTTACAGCAGTTTCAGGACGTTGAATTCGAGTTTGGAAAAAGCGACAATTTAGCAACAGCAGGGTGAAAGAGTAGGAGGACTAATTTGACTTCCGCACCTCAGCAATTGTGAAAGATAAGCATTTTCTTCACTCTTCCATATTGGAAATCTAATTTACTTCGACACAGTCTTGATGTCATGCACATTGAAAAAAATGTATGCAACAATGTGCTATACATGCTACTTAATGATCCCGACAAGTCAAAAGATCATCTTCAAGCAAGATTTATGGGCCATGTGAGTTCATGAAGATGTGTGGCCAGATGAGCATGATAAATTTCAACTGGCAAAGTTCACCCTCACAAAACTGAATAAGGAAGTCTTCCTAGTGACGTTGAAGAAAATAAAAGTTCCTGATGGCTATTCAAGCAACATTTCATGATATATTGACATGCAGGCTCGAAAGATTGCTGGCCTAAAAAGTCATGACTTACATGTTCTTATGCAACAGTTACTTCCATTGGCTATAAAGAATGCACTTCCTCCCAATGTGTCCATCACTTAGGTGGAGTTGTGCTCTTTCTTTTGAAAGTTGTGTTATAAGGTTTTAATCGTTGAGGAGCTCGATCAGCTGCAGTCTAAAATCATTCTTACACTCTGTCATTTGGAGATGATCTTTCCTCCCTCCTTTTTAACTGTGATGGTTCACCTGATAGTCCACCTTGTTCATGAAATAAAGCTCGTTGACCCAGTTCAATATTGATAGATGTATCATATTGAGGTACTCATTTTACTTATGTGCGTCATCATTACTTTCTAAATTTACTAGTCGCCCATTTCACTATTTAGTATCATTTTTCCCTCTTTACTTTATAGGTTTCTTGGCAAATTGAAATCTTACGTAAGGAATAAGCGTGGCCAGAAGGTTTTATAGCTGAAGGTTATATAAAGGATGAGGTCTTATATTTCTGCTCAATATACTTTGATGACATTGATATGGCTTTCAACCAACCACTTTGTGTAAACGATTGTCCTGAACTTGAGCCAACATCAACAAAGTTGTTAATCCCTCGTGTTAGTAAACCAGTTGGAAGAAGTAATAACTTCAACCTAACAACACTGAGAAGTTGCAAGCACATAGACATGTCTTGATTAATTGCACTCAAGTTAAACCCTTCCTTCAATAAGAATTGTACATTCATATGTTGTTCTACAACTATCCTTACATTTTTTATTTACATTTCATGATCGTCTTCCCATGATTAATTGCAGGGAATTCAGAAGTTATGTGAAGCATTAACTCAGGATCCAAATACAAACATCCTCTGAGGTTGACAAAAAGATCTATAGAGAATTCTCAAATTGGTTTGCTTGCAGAATATTAAATGACCACAACCCACACTTACTAGATTTCAGAGCCCTCGCAATCGGCCTTTTTGACCATGCAAAAAGGTTTACAGTATACAATGTCAATGGTTTCAAGTTTTTCACGGTATCACGAGATCAATGATTGCAAACTCAAAATTTGGGTGTTTTTGGCACCTTTGGGACAAGGAGTTATGCGAGTAACAGTGACGGAAAAATATAGTTCGAAGGTGTCCCTTACTATGGAAAGCTTCTTGATGTTATTAAACTAAATTACCAAGGTTGTTTCACTGTTACGTTGTTCAAGTGTTTGTGGGCAAATACGACAACTTCTCAGGGACTTACAACTGACGATTTAGGCATCACATCAGTAAATTTCTCCCGTCAAATTCACACTGGTCAATCTAACAATGATAAGCCCTATATTCTTGCCTCAGAGGCACACCAGGTTTATTATGTTGAGGATTAGAGGCACAGGGATTGGAACATGGTCATTCACTTAAAGCCTCGAGACCTTTACGACATGGGTAATGGTGACAACATCACCTATGAGAGTTAGCCATTCTATCCCGCCAATTTTGAAAACTTCTTCCCTAAAGGTGATGACAATTTACCTATAGTTTGGTGAGTTTTTATAAGTTTACATCATTTAAATTAAATTTTTCTTCACAATAATACCATACTAACATTTCCTCCACAAAATTTTTGTAGGAATGGCGACGAAGAATTATTAAGTTGAAGCATGCTTTTATTCTTGTAAATTTTAATTTATATTTAAAAAAAAATCCGACCAATATTTGTAGAGGTTAAAAAACCACTACAAATGCAAAAAAAAAAACCCTACAAAATTTTAGCCACTACAAACAATGGCACCTAAACCACTACAAAAACCATAACATTAATCGCTACAAAAGTCACACAAATCCCTATAAATACCCCTACCCCAACTCTTTTCATACACTTTTCCATTTCTTTGCTCCCTTCTTCTCTCTCATTTTTTCTCATTTAGGAATTTTTTTTTCAAGAGCCTAAAATCTAAGTAAGGTGATCAAACATGGTAAATTTTTTATCAATTCTTTCATTTCAATATTTTTTTCCTACTTATAATATTCATACTATTTTTTTTCATAAATTAACGAACTGTTCCTCAACATTTTTAATGTTCCTTCCATAATGATCAACATCTAGGAGACAACAAAATAAGTACTTATTACCTATAGATGCACAATATTACCTACAATTTATCAATATTATATATAAAAATTTATATTTATCTAACTCAATTTAATCATTCTTCTCAAATAATAACTACTATCTGTCCAGTTATTTAAATAATAAACTTGTTAAAACGATATTATAACAACTGAATTAAGTTATTGGATAATTTTTTTTTCTCAAACATTTGTAACGGTTATGAGAACTGCTACAAAGTTCAAAGTGAAATTGAATCACAGATTAAATTTTTGGCCCCACTTTTGAAATTTTATCCTAAATTAGTAGTGGTTCTCTAACCGTTACAAATGTCTTGGTCAAAATTTCATATTTCAACTTAGTAGTGGTTTTAAAACCACTAGAAATCGAAGCCAAAATTTTCATTTTTCATTTTCGTACCATGGGAAATTATCAGCTCAACATTTGTAGCGATCTTAGAATAACTACAATATTATCAGATAATGTGTTGTCTTTATCAAACTATTGTAGAGTTCTGTACAAAGCGCTACTAATTCAGTAGCCACTGTTCTACTTGCATAGCGGTTTTACAGAATCTCTACAAAATCATTTGCAACAGTATATTTTGTAGTGGTTTTTATAATCACTACTAATGTTGTTTGTAGCGGTTAAAACGGCTACAAATACACCTTTTTAACCGCTACTAAATGACAGTTTTTTATAGTGTTACCATCTTACACTCATAGTACCAAGATCTGAGACAAAGATGTTGGAAATACAACATATACCCAAATGAGAAGGTTTAGGGATTTAGAATCTAGATTAAATGAGATTTCAAAAGTTAGCATTTTTCTTTTCCAGATCGAGCTTCTCAATAGCACAAAGTGGATAGAGCTAAAGGAAAGAGAAAGACATACCTACGGTGAGTGAGAGTCCGACCAGTCGACCATGACCCATAAGTCACAAGATGAGAGGGGGAGACCGGAGAGGGGAAGACCCATGATGAGTCGACCATGGGATCACCAGTGACATGCTGAGAAAGAGAAGAGAGTGGCCAGTCGTCGTCTGTTGAGAAGGAGAGCTAGAGGAAGTCAAGTGATGAGCAGGCGTGAGTGACGATGAGGTTTTTTTTTACTTGAAGACTTAAGAGGGTTAGGATTTGTAAGAGATGGAGAGAGACTAGCGAAGGTGAGAGACAAAATAGAGAAGCGGCGTTGATGGATTGAAGGTGAAAGAGTGAAGAGGTAAGGGGTAAGGGTTTGTAATTTTTTTAATATATAAGTAGATAACATGCTCAGGCCGCCTGACAGGCCTAATAGGCTTTTTCATGAGCTGGGCCTGGCCTGTTTAGTGAAACAGGATTTTAAATAGGCCTTAGCCTAGCCTTTTTAACTAACAGGCCAAGCTTGACCAGGCAAGGCTACAAGCCCCTGAAAGGCCGCCTAGCCTGTTTCCACCCCTAATTGTTTTCCTAAAGTTTTTAAAGTGCTCTATTTTTAGACACACATTTAATTATTGTGGCTGTTTAAAAACTAAAAGAACGCTTTCAATTAGAGAATTTAGGAAGTTTTAGCAAAATCACTCAAAGAATTGTTATTCACATTAAATATTTTATTTGTTAAATGTAGAAAGTGCACTAATAGTTATTTTGAATCATGAAAGTTTAGAGGGTTCTACAACTGAAAAATAATTAGAGCGCTGAATTTTATTTAATATTATTTTTTAAAAGTATTAAAATGTGGAGTAACAATTTTAATTGTAACTTAATTAAATCCAATAATTTTAACAACAAATAAAAGAACAAAAGTTAACATTTGAGTCATGTAAATCATTTTTTGTCGAATAGGGATATTTTTTTTACACATAAGAGATATAATAGTTTAAACTTTTTCTGGAATTATTTTTATTTATTTGACATTCACGCTTTGTTGAAATGGAAATATTATATAATTAAATAAATAAGAACAAAATTTTGCAAAAGCCTAATGAAATGTGTGAAGAAAGAATGAAAATACACTACTACAAAAGATGATTTTAGTGGCACACCTCTAATGACACTTTTCAAAAAAGCGACATAGATAATTGTTTCTTTTTAAAAAAAATTAGAAGCTACGACGCTTCCTATTATAAGCGTCATAGCTTAGTGTTAGCCTTGTATAGCACTTTTTTTATTAAAAAAAATGCCATACAAGACTTTGTTTTTTTGGAAAAAAAAATTAAGAGCCAGTTATGACGCTATGTAGCAAAGTGCCATAGTTAGTATTAAACCTTGGATGACGCTGTCCCAAGGAAGCGCCTTCCAAGGTTTAAACATTATTTTTTAAAAAATCTTAGTTACATTATGTATATTTAATTTATTGGTCACATTTAAGTTTTTGTCTTCTTTTTAGTCACATCACTTTATCTTTAGCCTCATCTATTTATTCTCAAATTTTGCATTATTTCATAATACATTACCAATAAGTCATTTTTGAGTCAAATTTTAATGTTTCAAATTATGATATGATGCAACAACAAAAAACCATATTGATTTTGGATTGGTTATATCTGATAATTATCTTCAAATATATAATTTGAAATTAACTTTTAATTATGAAGTAAAATTAAACAAAGTAAAAATCAAAAAGTATATTAAGTATATATAAATCTAAATCTCAACTTTTTTATATATGGTTTTATAATGTTTGAAGAGATGTAAACAAACAGTTTATCTAAAAAACACAACAAAATTTTTATCCTTAAAACCAAATTAATTGGACTTATGAGGAAATCTAGAGTGATGAAACACTAAAAAAAGCATATTTGGTTGTTTTTGGAAAAACGCATTAAAAAAAGAAAATATTTGAATTTGGGCGGTGCTTTAATATAAAGCGCCGGCCAAGGTAAACCTTAGGCGGCGCTTTATGTTAAAGCGCCGCTTAAGGTTTAATAGGACATAAAGCACCGTGCAAAAAGCTTAGGGGGCGCTTTACGTTTAAGCGCCGCTTAAGGTTTAATAGAGAAACCTTAGGTGGTGCTTTATGTTGAAGTGTCGTCCATGGTTAAATCTTTTTTATTTTTTTAATCCACTTTTTTTAAAAGCAACCGAACATGCTTTTTTTAATGGTTCATCTCTCTAAAATTCAAGGTGCCTTTTCACTTTTTTTTATTTTTTAAAAATTAATCTTTCCCCCTACTTGTAGTCATACACTGCCCTTTTTAAAAAAAAAGCATGGCCTTATATGGCGCTTGCTTGTTATAAATTCATTTGGAGACGCGGGAGAGCCATTTTTTTATTTTTTTTTTCATCTTCTCCCACGCCCTCCATCTTCTTATTTCACAGAGCTCTTCTTTAGTCCCTTCGATTGATCCACCACCTTTTCTTACAGATTGTCCCCATTCTATTTGACGGTGGCAAGCAAAAGCTTCCTTGATCCCCTACTTTTTGTTTATTCTTGTCTCCTCCTCTACACATTTCTTCAACATTTAGCCACCATTTTGGTTGCAGTATAAAGCTTCATGTCCTACATGTTGTTTTCTACTTGTGTCTCCTCCTACAGAAGCATCCTTGCTTGTAAGTGGTTTTTTTTCCTAACATTTGGTCCACCTTTTTTTTTACTTAAAATTTGTCCTAAATCTAAATCTTATATATGTAAAATGTGTATGGCTCATGTTTGAGCAACTTAAGTGCTAGGGTTCTTATGAATGGTATTTAATAAGGTGCTGGAGTTCTTGATTAAATGGTAAATTTGAAGAAGCAATAAAAAAAGGGTAAGATATGAGTGTATGAGGAAGCAAAAGGTAAAGGGAAAGAAAATGAAATCCTTCTAGTGACGATATAATAATACAGAGTCAAAGAAAGTAAGAAAAGCCCTAAGATGTGAGTAGTTTAAAAGAGTATGTGAGTTACACAGAGAGAGAGAGAGAGAAAGCATACTAACCTCGCTGCAACAACCATGGAGAGAGAGTGAAGAGATAATGTTGAGATTGAAGCAGACAAAGAAATTAATGTTAAGGATATGATACATATAATTGCTTTTAGTTGTACATACAATTACGTTGTAATTAGATACATATAGTAATCATTTTATGAACTAGTTATGTGTTATTTAATTCTGATTTGGTTTTCTTTTTTACTGTCGATTATATTGTAAATTGTTGTAGATTTGAATTGGCATGGGTTTAGAAAAAGGATATAATTACGGAAAACAAAATAACAAAAAATTATCACCTCTTATGCCGCTTCTATAGGGAAGGGGCATAGGAGGTATATAGACCTCCTACGACGCTTCAATTGGAAGTGCCATAGGAGGTCTATAACCTCCAATTGTTAGATATGATTAGTTTTGATGATGTCAAATATAGATATAAGATATTAAGAGCAAAAAGTTTGCTTAATAATTTATCTCCAATATTGACTAACTACTATATTTAATGTTGCATATCTTATAGATTAGTCAAGCAAAGAAAGAGAGAGATTGGAGAAACAAGCACTTCAAGGAATTAATGGGAATATCAAGATTCAAGCTCCTAGGAGATATATCATATGTGTCTATGCTCATAAAGGAATTAAGAAGTTACTATAACATTTCACTATAGCAGTCAGATACTGTAGCATGCAAGCACTGTAGCGCTCGAGTTGGTACTATAGCAACTCGAGTTCTGGGCACTGTAGCACTCGAGTTCAGGAAGTTCTCCATGAGAGTTTTGCTCAGAAACGATCTCCGAATGTATCCCAAGTTGTGCACTCGAGTTAGTCTTGATAAACTCGAGTTGGTACTGTTCATAGCTACAGAAATGGGCTAGAACTCGAGTTCAGGGATTAGAACTCGAGTTTTATATGAACAAAAGTGTACTTTGTTCATCCCTGTTTTACGTTCAGTTTGGGCGAGCTTCAGTAATTCAATCATATCTCCCAAACCACAACTCTGATTGATATGAAACCAGTGGAATATGAAACGAGACTCCCAATGCATCATTTTTGACACTAGAACCAACATCAAAGGAGCTCAGATGAGGCAGATATGGATGTTTGAATTTGAAATTCAAATTACTGTCATATTCAGGAACAATTTTTGTATGTTAGACATATCTCTCAAACTACAGATCTAAATGAGTTCAAACTGATGCCATTTGAAAGTAGACTCAATAATCTTTCCATGCATATATAATATGTCAAATTTGGAGTCATATTAAATACAGTATAGCTTCTGGAAGTTGATGCTTAGATATACATACGTTGTCTACACTCATTGGATCATATCTTGGAGAATACAATGAGTTTGGAGCTGATTCCTTTTGCATTGGAATATAGATGATGAGAGCTTTATAATGATCAATCATTTATCATACTTGGAGTCTAAAATGAATGGATCATATTTTAAGTCCACTGTTCACACTCCCGCAAGCTTTGACGCAGAAGCTAAAGTTTATCACCACACTCGAGTTTGAACTGACATACTTGAGTCCTCAAAAGATATGCACTCGAGTGATGGAAGTTCTAGAATGAGAGTTTATTCCAGAGATTTCATGAGAATCAGCTTATATGAAGTGCACTCAAGTTTGAGGAGGACAACTCGAGCTCTATGAAGCAACACACTCGAGTTATGAGAGTGTGGCCATGAAAGTTCGTACCCGAGAGATTTGCAACCGTGAAGAAAAGGAAGTGCACTCGAGTTCTCCGTATTATACTCGAGTTCTCCAATACACTGTACTCGAGTCCTGTAAGTTTTATGGAAAGAGTTTGAACTCGAGATTTTTGCAACTGTGAAGAAAACGTGGTGCACTCGAGTCCTTGTGGTTGCACTCGAGTTCGTATGTATTTGTACTTAAGTTATTGATTTGTATTGCACTCGAGTTGAGAGAGTGTTGGCATGCGAATTTGTTCCAGAAAAGTTTGAAAAGTCAGAATAACATAAAGCACTCGAGTCCAGCCAAGCATACTCAAGTTCTATGGAGATTTACACTTAAGCTCAATTATGCTCTTCCGAGAATTCACATCTAAAAATCTTGCAGAAACTAGAAAAAGTTGATGCACTCGAGTCTAGTCATGAGCACTCGAGTTCGTATGGATTTCGCACTCGAGTTGGTATTCTACATTCTTGCGAGTTCATGGCTGAGACTACCTGGAGGTGCTAAAACAGCTATGTGCACTCGAGTTTCATAATAAGAACTCGAGTTAGGCAGACGCAGAAGCAAAGTGAATTACAGTGACGAATCCGAATATGCCTAAATGTTATCTAATCATTATGTTTATGCTTGTTATCAATCTTAAACATCATTCAATGTTTGTTCCAAGTATGAAACATATTAACATTGAAGAGATCATGGGAAGAGATGAAAAGTCGAGCGTGTAACGGCTAGTTTTTCTAAAGTAAAAATCTGTCAGAACAAGCAGTGCGAATCTAACGGGTATGTTGAACGAATTATGGGCAGCAAGAGTATTCAAAAAACAGACCAATAAATATAGAAATAGTCAGCAATACTAAAGCATGTGTCAAAACACCACGATAATTGGGCAACGGTATGTAACCGTTGAATTATTTGTCGCACGATTAGATTCCAACAGGAAGAATGTTTGAATGCTTCCAAACGGCTTTCAACCATCTTCTATATAAACCAAAGCATTCAAGAAGAACATATATAGACTCAGTGTATAGAAGAACAAAAAAACAGAGTGACTGGAACTTAACTATGCCAATATGTTGTTATCATAAGTCTTCCGCCTCACATACTCTCTGTTCTTATCAGTTTACAATATCATGTGTAATTGAGAGTGAGATTATTTGTCTTGTACTTTAGTGAGAATTTATCTACTCTGTGAGAGAGTCTATAAACACTACAAATATACTTTTGTATTGATCTCAATGTAGAGGGACCTTGAGAAGGGTTGATTACCTTACGGGGAAGCTGTAGGGAGTATTCCTCTGCTCGTAAGACTTGCCGTAAGGGGGAGTGAACCTTACAGTTTGTGAGGGAGAGTAACTTTGTAGTAGGCTACACAAGTGCCCGGTTAAACTTGTGGGTTGTAGCGGCTTTTCTTGTGCCCGGATAAACAAGAAGATAGTAGATTGTAAATCTCAGGAGGAGCCTAGGAACTGGACGTAGGTCATCGTGGATTGGACCGAATCAGGATAAATAACAGTTTGCATCTTCTCTTCCCTAAGCTTTTATATTTCCAGCATATATGATCTATATATCTGCATATGATTTTATAGTTCCATATGTATTGATTTGATAAGTTGAGGAAAGATTTTAAAAGATTAGACTTTATTATCGTACACCCAATTCACCCCCCTCTTGGATGTCAGCCAGGTCTAACACTAATGACACTTCCTTGGGGAAGCGTCATAGGAAGTCCATACTTCCTATGGCGCTTCCCTACAAAAGTGTCTTAGGAGGTATATTTAAAACAAAAATAAAATAAAAAACACCAGCACTTTCAGAAATTCAAGAAATGTCATAGGTTTCTTTTATGGTGCTAAAAGCTGTGACGCTTCCCAAATACCAAAATATTTATAAAAATAAGCGTCATTTATAGTGTTTTTTGTAGTAGTAATACAAATTTCAAAAGAAAATTGCATTAATGAGCTTAAATAGAGTTACATGTTCACCAACAAGTTACTAGTTGAAGTAGTAATTAGTAAGCAACCTCACCCCTTAAGGAGGAGAACATAAGTTTGAATGTACATTTGCTAGAAGAGACAAAAACCCTTTACGCTCTAAGCTTTTAAAGGATTATACCCTTGATTAAATATTTTTTTTGTAAAAAAAAGAGTGATGTGTCCATACATGCTTATGATATAGTTTGTGAATAGTATAATTCTATAGAGTTTATCATATAACTCTATAAATTTGTAGACAAAATTTGCAACAAAATAGTGATATCACAAATTTGCTAATTTTTTTGGTAATGCACATACTTTATTTAAAAAAAATAAGGTTGATAGATGTCTTTGGAAGAGCTAGCTACTTCTAATATGACTCTAACTAATACTCAAATATGACTCAATATGATAATTATATAAAAAGTACATTTCGGACAAAGAATTATAGGGGGAGTACGTAGAAACCAAGCCCAATAATAATAATGGGATGGCAGAGAGGATAACAGAAGGCAGAGTCGATATTTTATAGTGATATTAATGAGCCGGGTTTTACTTGTGATGAATAAAGTCTACAGTACATATATACACGATATATATATATACATAGGTATGTATGTATATATGTATATATATGTGTATATACATATATACATACATACCTATGTATATACACATATATATATATATACATACGTATACGTATGTGTGTGTATATACACATACGTATGTATGTATGTATGTATGTATGTATAGATACATACATACACACACACACATATATATGTGTGTGTGTGTGTGTGTGTGTGTAGAGAGGATAGAAGAAGGTAGAGTCGATATTTTATAGTGATATTAATGAGTCAGACTTTACTTGTGATGAATAAAGTCTACAGTACATATATACACGATATGTGTGTGTGTGTGTGTGTACGTGTACATACATACATAGATATATCTTTGTATGTACATACACATACATACATACATACATAAAAAGATATATGTATGTATGTATGTATGTATGTATGTGTGTGTGTGTGTGTGTGTTATACACACACACGCACATATATGTATATATATGCATATGTGTATGTATATATATGCATATGTGTATGTATAGATATGCATATATATACATGTGTGTGTGTGTGTGTGTGAAAGGGAAATTATAAGAGAGAAGAGACTTGTGTTCCGAGCCAGATCCATGTTTGAATGTGGATCAATGCTCCAATGTTCTATAACTCAAACCAAACAATGCTCACGCAATTATTAGACTACTAAAGCCTAATTAGGATTGGCACATCAAATCACCAAAATAAGAAAGATGGTAGGATAGAAGAGAGATTGCTAGATAGCTCTATGGTAGGGGTAAGGTTCAACTGAGAGAGGCACATCTTATTTATAGAAGTCTATAGAGACCACTAATTAGGAAGTTATATACATTTCTATTTACCTTCTAAGTAATAATAAGGAAATTAATTCTTGATTAAGTTCCTAATATACAATTACATGTTTCTCAATTAACAAATCTATAATTAATGCTAATTTATTTCTTATTTGATAAGGCTACTTGTTTCCTAATCAAATAGTCTGGTCGATCAACAGTGAACCTGGACCCAAAGTCCAACATCTCCCACTCGCACTTGGTAGGCCTCCTATCGTGTGTCTATTTCTCTTTCCTAGTTCATAATTGGCATCTACCATGACTGCGTGGGTAAAATATTTTCAAAATTTAGTGCTTGTGATGCTATAAATCTTTCATATTGGATCAGCATCCAAGGACACCCTTTATTTATTTATGAGCCATTTTTTTCTTTGCCTCAGATGCCTCAGATTCTCCCATAGACATTACCCATGTCATATCTAATCCCTTTCAAGTTAATTTATTGATGAACTCAGATTGCCTTCCATATGCATAGTATCCATACTTACAAGCTACATAAAGAACTAGTAATGGGTCGACTACGAATACTAGCATAGCTTATGTATCTAGAAGTAAATCTTCCTTTTTGACTAAAAATCAGTCTATCTTTACTTGGTCGCTTTCTTAGTTTTCACTCATTTGACCAAATCATTGTTATCATAGAGCTTTAACTAAAGTAGTTGTCACTAAACCAAGCTTTTATGATGCCACTTAAGTCTTAAAGGCATTGTGGAAGGATTTTTCTTCCTAGAACTCATACCGTAGTGAACCAGGGATCTTTCACCTACATCTCATATTGCAGTCTAACTTTCAAGCACATGCAGTATGAATTGCATGCTACAGTAATCGATTTATAGTGTACGTCAATTTCTTTTTTTTTCACTGTACAGACATAAGTTCCAAAATGTACTCAATATTTGAACTAAAACATTTTTCACGATAACTCTTTTGCAATATCATTTATGAGAAAAGAGTTATTTGCCTAGCTACAAGTTTATATTCATGCTTCTATCCATTTTCTATGTATATAAGTATATATGGATCTCATCTTAGTTCAACTAAGGCACTCAAATGAAAAGATTCTTCTTAACCATATCATGGTGATTATTTGCTCGTCTTACCCACACATACCTTTGCGAAATATGGAAAGACGGTTGTTCGTATGAATGAACCAACCGTTTCTGACTTATACGACATACATAATTGTATACCTTGCATATATTTACTCATAACATATATACTATTTCTTTTACATTCAAATAAAAGATGTTCAAGACCTTATATTCTACTTGTGGTCTAAGATCTTCACTAACTCAATGAATATCAAGTTGCGGGATTTATAAGGGGATCTACTAACATCATATTAGCATAAGGTCATTGAACAGTTGTTTTCCTTCTCTGAAAGCATATCTCTCATAGAGATATATCAAATATAGTTTCGCAATATTGTGATACTTAAGATCCACATCATAAGATATTATTATTTAGATCCTTCTATCTACCATTCTGTTAGTGTCAACTTTCACCCAAGAAGGGGGTGAATTAGGTGAAATACAAAAAATTTAAACTAAATCAGATTTGATTAAGTAAAGCTATAGAAAATGAAAGTATGAGGGATATCATCGTAGAATGCACAATGATGTATATTGGTTCGGTCTTAACTCAGTTACCTACATCCAGTTCTTAAAGCATCTCTAAGTTCTCACTATCCTTCCAAGATTATACGGGTTCTTGGTACCTCAGTAAAACGTATCAAGCAATGAATGATCCTCTCTGGACTCACTCCCCCTTACACGTTGTAATCCAATTACCACACTCAAGGTCCCACTACCTTGAGATTTTATAGAGTTTAAAGACGTATCAAATAAAGACTCTCTCTCATAGCAGATCAATAATCACTGAAGAGCTAATGAATTAACAGTGGATTTTAGAGAGAACTAATAAATGAAATTTTGATGTTAGTTGGCTTAGTTAGTTTTTCTGTATTGAATGCTTGAGTATTTGTAAGTGAGCTTCATTAATGACCATTATGAGCATTCGTACTATCCGTTAGATTGGCTTTCTAGCCATTGAAGGATTTTGGCGTTAAGTTCCTTTTGCCTCTGCTGCAATAAATTCTGCAGACGTAATCCTCCTGTTATTCTTCTGTGTTTTATGGTTGAGCATTAAATGCTTCTAACACCCACCAGAAATTTTGAATTTTCCTCGTGGTTCAAGCTTCTAAAACTTATACTCAAGTATGATTAGTAATATTAAAACAATATATAAGTGATAATCAATTATTAATAAACCTAATAGAGTGATTCAGAGATAAAGAAAATGTTGATAATGAAGTAGACTATGAGACTTCATTCGAGTGAGTGATATTTCACTTGAATAGAAGCTTATTCACTTGGGTGAATGTGTATCACTTGAGTGGAAACTATAATGCACTCTTAAGTTTCCTGGAGGTAACTTGCATAATATCACGAGTTGCAAGTTATCACTTGAGTGGCATCTGTTCACTTGGGTGATCTTTATCTTTAACTTCTTGAACTATCGTGAGTCACTTGGAAACATATGGAGAGTGAGTGTTTGTCACTCAAGTGAATGCTTGTCACTCGAGTAAATTCCTTATGTAACTTGCTCATCTGCTGTGAGAGACTTCGAAAATATCTACTAGTGACACACTTTACTCGAGTAATCACTCACTCACTCAAGTAACTGTTCTTCATAACCTTCAGAGATCCGTGAGTGACTTCCTCACACCTGCAAGTGATGACTCTCCACTCGAGTAAACACTTGTAACTCGAGTGAGCTTTCTCATAACTTTTGAAAAACTAGTGAGTGACTTTTGAAAAACCTGTGAGTGAGCTTATGTCACTCGACTAAGCTCTTACCACTCAAGTGAATTTCCATATGACTTCCATGCTACTTGCGAGTGACTTACAGAGGCCTTTGTAGGTAATCTTTTGTCACTCGAATGGCTACTTATCCACTCAAGTGACCCCTCTTCTCAACTCTCAGTAACCTAGAGAGTGACTTGCTGAGATTATGCAAGTGAAGGGGAATCACTCGACTGAAAACTTAGCCACTTGAGTGATTTTTCCTCACTTCCCAATTTTCAATGAGTGACTTGTAAAACCACTGAAAGTTGAAGATCATTACTCGAGTGAATTGCCTATCACTCAAGTGATCATATGAGATCACTGAAAGATGAATGTTTATTGATTCAAGTTTCTTTTCAAAATATTTTTTTATATCAAACAGTCTTTAAACAACCACAAACTTACTTAATTGGCTTGAATCAAGAAGTACTCATTGTTTATCAAGATTTGTTATCATCAAAACATATTTGAGAACTAACATTCTCCCCCTTTTTGATGATGACAAAACTTGATATGTTTAGAAGCCTTAAATTGTTTTTAAAGGATGGATTTGAAAGCAATTGAAGTCACCAAGAAACACATATTAGCACGAACTGCAAATATATTAGTCGATAATCAAATAAATGAATACATGAAGCAATTTAAACAAAGTTGATAAGCCAATAATCTGAATATAAAAACAAACATAAACATAACTTAGATAGAGCATACATCAGCCAACATATCAACAACGCTTCTCCCCCTTTGTCATCAGGAAAAAGGAAAGGGAAACTGAAAGAAAAAGAGGGAGGAGTATAATAACTATGGCAGTCATAGGGTCAAAAGAAGGAGATGAAGTATCTGAGGAAGAACTGGAGGATGCTGAGGAGTGAAAGTTGGTTCTGGTTCAACATAAACAGCCTTAGTGGAACTGGAGGAAGAATGGTGAGCAAGCACAACAGTGGTGGGAGTGGCAAAAGTAAGGACAAGGTCAATAGGTATAGTGGTGGTGGGAATGGTGGAGGTGATGGGAATGGAAGGTGTGGCCAGAGGTGGTGAAGAAGGACCAAAAGGTTAAGGGATGCCCAAATGAGTGCTCAAAATAGTCCCCACCCTTTACAACCTTGAAGCTTGACCCTTAAGTTCTTTAGAGAGAATGTTGTAATTGTAGTTTAGGCCCTCAACTACAAGCTTAATCTGATAATCAATATTGTTCACCAAGTCCTTATTAAAATTTTGGATCCTCTAAAGAAATAGTTCCTGAGACTTGTCTACTTTGCTGAGCAGGGAGTCATTAGAGGATTGAATGGCAGTCTGGATAACCTCTTGAAACTGTGCTTGTATAACAGCCTTGAAGAAGGAAGGAGCAGCAGCAGGTGACCCTGCCTGAGATGACTGAGCCTTATCTGCTCTAGAAGGTGAGGGTTCCATTTTCTTTACCTTTTGTGGCTTCGACTGTCCAGTAGCCTCCTTAAATGATATCTTCATTATAGCCAAGTGAACTTTCCTAAATCTCTCGATAGCCACTGGTTTCTCCCCCAGAACCAAATACTAGACATTATGCAAAAAGAGGATATATGAAACTAAGGATGGAAAGGGAATAGTAGAGGTTACATTAGAATGAAACTTGAACAGCCGCATCTCATCAAGAATCCATGCTTCTATATTCCTAGGTTCCTTGGAGAGAATGGAAGTCACAAGCAAAAAATCCTTGCTAGTAAAATGAGAAAAGTTCTTCCCTTTGTTAACCAGGCTCCGGGAATAGATGTACCAAACCAAATCAAACTCATCTCTTATAGACCCTGGAGAAAACGTGAGAGAAGCCACTTCTTCTTCGGGCTTCAGGGTGCTAAATATTTCTGCCTCATTGTATTCCTTAAAGGGACTGGAAGGAGCATTCACAATGCCTAAGTATGTGTTAATTAGATCAGCTGTAAGACGAATAGACTTCCCTCTCACAGTAAATGTAAGAACATCCACAAAAACCTTACCATCCTTACCCTTTTCATTGGCAATTTTCATATTGAATAAAAGACTTTAATAATGGTAAGAGAATAGACAGTTCTAATTTTTAATAAAGGAGAAAACTAAGCTAAGTATTGAGACAGATCAACATTAGAATCAAAGTTCAATTTTTCTAAATCCACATAAACAGTGGGGTAAAATGATCTGTTGCCATAGTCATTTTTTAAAGAAGTCGTATTAGATACCTTGAGTTCTTTGATAATAAAGTTTGGAGGAGGCACAGATGATTGAGCTTCCTTGACCAACTTATAGGGGGTAGTACTTGTTGAACCAGAAGCAATAGGATTACCCTGACTAGCACAAGCTTCTTGAGAAGCATACCGTGATTTGCGAGGGACCTCTAACTTGTTAGAACTGGCTGACACCCAAGAGGGGGGTGAATTGGGTGTATGATAATAAAGTATGATCTTTTAAAATCTTTTCGCAGCATATCAAATTAATATATATATATATATGTATATATATATGTATATGTATATGGAAGTATAAAATCATAAGCAGTTATGTAAATCTTATATGCTGGAAATGTAAAAGCTTAGGGAAGAGAATATGCAAACTATGATTTATCCTGATTCGGTCTAATCCACGATGACCTACGTCCAGTCCCCAGGCTCCTCCTGAGACTTCCAATCTACTATCTTCTTGTTTAATCGGACACAAGAAAAGCCACTACAACCTCTTACGAAGTTACTCCCCATTACACACTGTAAGGTTTACACCCTCTTACGGTAAGTTGAGCAAAACAATCCTAAAGACCTTTCTCTCCTGCTTACCTGTGCAAGTCTTACGAGCAGCAACGTTCTCTCCTGCTTACACCATTGTAAGTCTTACGAGCAGCAACGTTCTCTACTGCTTCCACCTTGTAAGTCTTACGAGCAGAAAGTACTACTAGCAATTCTCTCTACAACTTTCCTGTAAGGTAATCAACTCTCTCAAGGCCCCTCTACCTTGAGATCAATACAGAAGTATAGATGAAATGTTTACAGACTCTCTCACAGAGTAGATAAATCCTCACTGAAGTACAATACAAATATTCACTCTCAAATGTACATGACAATGAAAACATATATTAACAGAGAGTGTGAGAGATGAAGATTTATGACAGTAGCATGTTGACAGTTGGGTTCTTGTTACTTCATCATTTCTGTTCGCTATAGTATTTCTCTATAAATCTCTCTATCTTCTTCTTGAATGCTTCGGCTTATATAAGATAGGTTGAGAGCCGTTGGAGTATTCAAGTATTTTCCCGTTGTAAGCTGATCATGTGCTCAGACAGAAAGTTCAACGGTTATTCCCATTGATCGTGGTGCTCTGACAGATGCTTCAACATTTCCTATTGATCTCTTACAAATGTTTCAGCGTTGTTTTCTTTCTGTTTTGGACGTTAGTTGAATCGTTTATTGAATAGTCATGTTGCCCATGATTTGTTGTCGCTCAATATTGATTCGTGTATGCCATGTGATCGGTAATGCATAACACCTGTAAATCCACTCAGAGAAATAGCCGTTAGAAAACATCACTCGGGTGATTACAGACTTTACTGGTAGTGATTTCTAAAAACTGGAGAATTACTGGAAGTGGACTTGATTTCACTGGAGGTGATTCTCATAAAATAATATTCCATTGGTAGTGATCAATATCCCTCGAGTGTACCATGAAATCATTTGAGTTGTTTTCTTGTTTCTGTCATACTTCTGGAAGTGATTTACAGAAGCATTTCACTGGCAGTGGCTTTGTAAGAGTAAGCATATCATTGACTGGATGATAATGATCCCTTGAGTAATTTCCATGATTCTGTGAAGTTTCTGAAGGTGATTCTGATAAGCTGCCACTGAAACTGATTCGGACTCAGTGAAGAGTATGCTGAGTAATCACTGGGAGGTATTTAATTCACTGGAAGTGTATTGGGAGTGATATACCAAAATAAACATATCACTTGAGGCATATTGACTTTCACTTGGAGGTGTATTTAGGTTCACTGGGAGTGATCTCATCTTCACAGGAAGTGATTCTGATTCATACTGATATACTGGCAGTGATTTGATGTCAACCGGAAGTGATACTGAGAAAATAGCTAATCACTCAAGTGAATTCAGCTGCACTGGGAGTGATTTTCAGAATAGTGAAATTTTCTTCCAGTGATTTTAGAGCCACTGGAAGTGATACTGAAAATGTCATATATCACTCGAGTGATTTGGAGATCACTGGAAGTGAATTTCGAAACAGTGATTTTTTTCTTGCAGTGATTTTTGATTCACTGGAAGTGATTTAAGAAAGAGTGAAATTCACTGGAAGTGATCTTCGAAAACAACATAATCACTCGAGTGATTTTGGCATCACTGGAAGTGATTTTGCAAACAGTGAATTTTTCTTGCAGTGATTTCAGGCGCACTGGAAGTAATTCTGAAAAATCTCATATCACTCGAGTGATTTTGACATCACTGGAAGTGAAATCCAGAACAGTGAAAAATTCTTGCAGTGATTCTGGCGCCATTGGAAGTAATTTTCCATATCACTCGAGTGAATTCTGAAATCACTCGAGTGATCTGTTCTTCAGATCACTTTTACTTCGTTATTGAGTTTCCAGTTCTTTAGTAAATAGAGGTAAACTTTCAGATAACATAACTCTTCGAATATGGATCCAAAATTCCTTTATTATATATCAATGGAAAGATATGGAAGTCTAGTTTCATATGGAACTGGTTTCAGCTCAATAGGATCAATGGTTTGAAAGTCATAGCCAAAATACCAAACCTGTTCCAGAAAGTGACGCTGATATGAATACCAAATTCTAACAATTATATCTCCAACATATGAGCTCTTTTGATGTTTCTTCTAGTTTCAAAATGACGCATTGGGAGTCTATTTTCATATGCAACTGGTTTCGTCTCAATTGGAGTTGTATTTTTGGAGATATGATCAAATAACCAAACCTCGCTCAGCTGGACGAACAACAGAGCATGAAACGCTGAACATCACTCGAGTGAATTAGTGAATCACTCGAGTGATTTTTACTTTTTCCAGAATCACTCGAGTTATTCTAAAAATCACTCGAGTGATTATTAAATCACTTGATGCTACAGTTCCAAACAGTTCCCATTAGTTCCTTGAAGCTCTTCTTTCTCCAATCTCTTTGACTAATCTATAAAATATACAACATTAAATATAGTAGTTAGTCAATATAAGAGATAAGTATATTATGCAAACTTTTGCTCTCATAATATTTGATATCTATATTTGTCATCATCAAAACTAATCACATCTGACATAACTGACTTTGCTCTTGGCTTTGAGACACAAACCTTTGATATGCCATATTGAGACTCTCCATAAACTATCTGGCCTGAATATCGGCATCTCAAAGAACCTCTTTTGCTTTCCCTTTGCCGGAGTACACGGGCTTGGGAGTCAGTTGAGAGACGACTGGTTCCTTAATCACAAATTTCTTCTCTTTTGGTCTGGGCTCGGAAGATTGAACCTTTAGCCAAAACTTCAGATCAAAGGAGGATTTAGATACCCTAACTTTCTTCGATTGAGGAGGAGAAGATGAGTCCTTACTCACTTCAGGTCTCTTTGTCCTTGCCATTCTCATTGAGGCTAAGGATTCTAGAGTAATTTTAAAGAAGATTGAGGAGAGTTGTTGCTAGGGCTTGCGATAGTGAAGGCGGAAGGATTTTAAAGAATGATGGGAGTATTGGAGAGAAGATGAAATGGTGGAAATGATGTTTTAGAAGCAATGAAGCAATTGAAAACGGTCTAACGATTACCAAGTAAATGAGAAGTTGAGAGATTTTGAAAGGAATTTGAAAAGGTGTGAGAGAAAGTGAGCAGTCGCGAATGATATATTGATGATATTGTTAGATATAATTAGTTTTGATGATGTCAAATCTAGATGCCAAATATTAAAAGCGAAAAGTTTGTATAATATATTTATCTCATACCTTGACTGACTGCTATATTTAATGTAAATTAGAAGATATCAAACTGAATTATGGAGAATGATAAAGAAGAAAATTAAGAAAGAAGTTATTAAGTTGGATTGATAAAGAGGAAGAAGAAGAAAAAGATTGAAGACATTAGTCAAAAAAGCAAGAAGTCATCAAAAGATTTTCGAAGAATAACCAAGAAGAGAAGAGATTAAAGAAAGAAGAATGTGGAAAATATAATGGGAGTATCAATATTCAAGTTCTTAGATTTGATTTTGGAAGTCTCTATGATCAAATGGAAGTTGGAATGGCTTAATTCGGAGTTAAAATGAGCGATTTCAAGTTTTACGATGAATAGTGATTTTTTATGCTACAGGAAATCACTCTCGGGCTTCAAACACGTCACTTGAGTGAGTTTTACGAGTGATAACACTATTTACTCGGGTAGAACTTGAGTGAGTTTTACGAGTGATAACACTGTTTACTCGAGTGGAACATGTATTTTCAGCTGCTCTGTCCAACTCTGTTCTTCGTTTAGCATAGATGACATTCGATAATTTGACTATATCTCTCAAACCACAACTTTAATTGAGATGAAACTAGTGGCCTATAAAACTAGACTTCTAATGCGTCATTTTGAAATCAAGATCAAGCTGAAAGGAGCTTAGATAAAGAAAATATGAATTTTTGAAGTTGACCTTCAAATCACCATTACTTTCCTATACAGATTTGCTAAGTTAGACATAACTCCCATACTAAAAATCTAATTTAGCTGAAACTAGTGCCATATGAAACAAGACTTAAATATATTTCCATAAATATATAATATGTCAAATTTGAAGTTATATTCAAAGTGGTATGGCTTCTGGAAGTTGATGCTCGAAAATACATACTCTATCTACACTCTTTGAATCATAACTTGCTAAATACAATGAGTTTGGAGCTGATTCTTTTTGGATTGGAATATAAATGACAAGAGCTTTCTAATGATAAATTATTTTCTAAATTTGGAGTTATATTCAAAGACCTTAGTATTTATAGATTTGCAGATGGATTAGAAGTGATGTCTCAGTGTAGTGAATGATAATTCTGGCAAAGATCACTTGCAGGAATCTCACAAAGTCACTCATCTCTAAAAAAGCTATACCTCTCCAATCGAGTTAATTAGTTCTCACTTGAGTGATCATTCCTCACTTGCAAGGATTCTGCAAGTCACTCGAGTGATAAGAGACCACTCATCTCTAAAAAAGCTATACTTTCTGAAAGTTATGATTAAAGCTCACTCGAGTGATAAGAGACCACTCGAGTGATAAGAGACCACTCGAGTGAAAAGAGGTCACTCCCCAGTTTTCAAAAGTCACTCGCTGATCTTGCTGAGAGTTACATGAAAAGTTTACTCGAGTGAATAAGTGTCCACTCGAGTGGAAAGACATCACTTGTAAATTTCAGAAAGTCACTAGCGGGATCTCTAAAGGTTATGAAAAGGAGCCACTCAAGTGAAGTATGTCACTTGAAGATATTCTTCAAGTTACTCGTGGGAGATAAGCAAGTTACACCTAGAGTTCACTTGAGTGACCAACATCCACTCGAGTGACAAAGTTCCACTCTTCAGCTGTGTGCAAGTAACTCAAGATAACACAACAAGTTAAAGGTAAAGATCACTCGAGTTAACATATGACACTTGAGTGATATCTTGCAACTCGCGACATTACAGCAAGTCACCTTCTGATTTGATCAAGAATGCAGTGTATTTCAATAGAATATCACTCAAGTTATATTTCATGCACTCAAGTGATACTGATCACAGATTCTCTTAATCACCGTCTCGGATTTCTCCATAATCTTACAAACTCATTTAAACCTTAATTATGTTGCTTCTAATCATTCATAATCATCACTAATCAAGTTTACATAAGGATTATAGGTGATTGAACATGGATTAGAGCTCAACAACTAAAAAGCATTTTGTGTCAGAAACTCCAACAGTCATATTTTTCTAAAGTGACAAAATCAGAACGGAGCCTAACGGATACTTCAACGATCATCAGAGCTACATCAACTATAAATAGAGAAGCATTCAAAATCAAAGACACGAGTTTGCACCTACGCTGTCAAGACGTTCATCTCATTTGCTCTCTGTTTTCTCAGTGATCGTATAATTTATCATAGAGAGTGAGATTATTTATAATGTACTTAAGTGTTCATCTTATTTACTTCTAAGAGAGAAGATTGATTGTAATCCTTCATTATAAAAGTTGTATCCTTACAGTGAGTAAGGGGGAGTATCTCGGTGAGAGATTTGTAAACGGCTTCACAAGTGCCCGGCTAAACTTATGGGATTGTAGAGGCTTTTGTTGTGCTCAGTTAAACAAGAAGATAGTAGATTGGAAATCTCAGAAGGAGCCTAGGAACTAGATGTAGGTCATTATGGATTGGACCGAACCAGGATTAAACACAGTTTACACCTTCTCTTTCTTAAACTCTTATATTTCCAGCATATGAGATTTAACTAACTGATTATAGTTTCATAATTCATTTCCTTAGAACTTATTGATTTTATAAAATGCAAAAAGAATATCAAAGTTCTTAAGTTTTTATCGTACACCCAATTCACTCCCTTTTGGATGTCAATCAGTTCTAAAATTTGGTATCAGAGCCGGACTCTTGTTTAAAGGACATTATTGTCTCAAGAGTTATCAATGGCTGATTTTGGGTGTTTTATGCTTTCAGAAGGTTGTGATTATGCAATTCCACCTTTTTTAAAAGATATTGATTTCTAGTTTTGGAAAGCCAAAATGACATGTTTTATAAAAGCATTTGATTATGATATGTGGAATGTTGTTACAAATGTTTTAAATTTCAAACAAAGAAAGGATTGTACAAAAGAAGAGAAGAAAATGTTTTCTTTGAATATTAGAGCAATGAAAATTTTGTATAGTACTTTAACTGAAAGTGATTTTAAGAAAATTAAAGCTTGCTTTACTGCCAAAGATATTTGGGATATTCTCAAATATAATTATGTTTCTAACAATTGCGATAAAGTTAAAAGTGTTGACAGTTCATCAGAAACTATAAGCTGCATATCTACGAGTGATGAACAAATAGAAGTTGAGATTAAAGAAGGAGTCACAGAATGCTTCCTTGAGTCAGTCAACACAAAAGAAAAGGAAGAGGATTCCCAAGAAGAGTTCATCATGGACGAATGTGATGAATCACTATCAAGAACTCTGGATGCATTTATGGTAAAAAGTTCCAATTCTTCTTCTGCATTTAAGAAAAATGATTTTGAAAGTTTGCATAAAATTATTTTCCAACCAACTTTTTATTCTATTAAGAAAAGTAAAAAAATTTTCAAACACACTGGAAATTTATGCGTGACGAAGGAACTTAGGCAAACTGAAGATTTGAGAATGCTTTCTCTCAAGCAACCCAATACCTGTATAAGAACTCATAATATATATCATCATGTTATATACAATTATTGTGGTAAATCGGGTTATATTTCTCACACATGCTATATTAGAAGAAATTCTAATATGAGAAATAAATATGTTTGGGTTCCAAAAAGGCAAATGGATTCAAATGCTAATGTTGAAGGACCCAAAGCCAAGTAGGTACCCAAATGTCCATCTGATGTTTCATGTGTGCAGATTAATTCTAGACAGAATAGACATAAGGGTAAAAAGAAAATAAAAAAGATTCCAAGAGTTCCTAATACACTTGAAAAGAGATTCACATCAGTTAAGAGAACTCGTGGAGAAGCCATTGCTACAACTTCATTGTTAAATCAAAAGAAGCAATGGATAAAAGTAAGAGCAGTACATTTCACCTCAAGAATTGACTATCACAGAGTATCATTCAACTATCTTGAGAAGAACAAGACAAGGAGGATCTCTTATACACAAAGGAAAATACTTTCACAATCTACATCATATGAGAGAGCATTGCTTGAACCCAAGGCTAAATATTAAAAGACAAAGTACCAAAAAAAGATGTATTGGGTAAGAAAAGTCAATCCTCCAAGTACCTAAGGCAAAGCTATATAATGGTAAAACCTCCTGCACTATTATCTTTAGTATTTATTGAGGTCTATATCTTGTTACCTTATGAATGAACATTGCAAACTATCTTGAAAATATGATATTTCATATCTCTTAGAAAAACTGATTTTGTAAATTTATATTCAAAGGGATTGCAATGTTTAATAGCTTATTTCTTTAAGCATACATGTATGTTTAAAAAAATGTCTCTTTTATGCATAAAGCCATCAATTGATCCATTATGCTCAATTGTTTTGATTTGATTATATTCTTAGAGCATGAGAATTTTATTTTGATTCCTACAACCTAATAATGAATGGATCCAAGTAAGGTTGGATACCAAGGAAGAAAAAGATTTATATGGTTTTGTAGGAATACAAAAACTCTGGAATTTTTTTTTCTAATGTAATCAAGAATATTATATCAGTGTAATGTACTATTTATGCTTGTCCATTGAACTGCATGTGTAGACTCTGATAAATGTCAAAATAATGAGGGGTTTGACACTTAGTCCTTGAATGTTGTACAGGATTCTTGGCAAAGCTAATTGTACTGGTATTATCGCAGTAGGTAGGAATCTCCTTGTTAAAGATACCAAGATCTCTTAATTGCTGCTTTAGCCATAACACTTGAGCACAACAGCCTAAAACTGCTATGTATTCTACTTTTGTTGAGGATAATGATACAATAGTTTATTTCTTGCTGAACTAATAAACCGCACCTCCTCCTAGGAATTGACATTGTCCACTTGTACTCTTTCTATCTATCTTGTATCTACCATGATCAGAGTATGAGTAAGCATATAGATACTCATTACCTTCTTTAGGATACCAAATCCCCAATTCTATTGTGTCTATGAGATATCGGAAGATTCTTTTTACTTTCTTGGCATGAGATTCCTTAGGACATGATTGAAATCGAGCACACATGCCAACACTAAATTGGATGTCGGGTCTACTTGCAGTAAGGTAGAGCAATGATCCAATCATTCCTTTATATCTGGTTATATCAAATGGCTTTCCTGTTTCATCTACATTCAGTAAGGTTTTTGAACTCATCGGGGGTGTCAACTTTATTAGCTTTATCCATTCCATATTTCTTTAGCAGCTCTTTGAGATATTTAGTTTGAGAGATGAATATTTCATTCTTCCTTTGTTTGATTTGCTAGCCAAGGAAGAATGTTAATTCACCTATCATAGACATCTCAAATTCTTCCTTTATAAGATCAGAAAATTCCTTACACAAATAATCATTAGTAGAGCCAAAAATAATGTCATCAACATATATCTGTACAACTAATAAATCGTTTTCTTTTCATTTTAGAAACAAAGTTGTATCTACCCTTCCTCTGTCAAACCCATGATCACCGACAAAATTGCTTAGCCTTTCATACCAAGCTCTTGGAGCTTGTTTTAAACCATAAAGAGCTTTTCTTAATTTGTAGACGTAATCAATTTAGAAAAATCTTTGAAATCAGGAGGTTTTTCAACATAAACTTCCTCTTATATATAGCCATTGAGAAAAGCACTTTTTACATCCATTTAATAGAGTTTAAATCCCTTGATGCAAGCAAAGGCTAAGAGAACACGTATGGCTTCCAATCTAGCCACTGGAGCAAACGTTTCCTCATAATCAATTCATTCTTCCTAATTATAGCCTTTGGCCACCAATATTTCCTTGTTTCTAACAATGATTGTGGATTTGTCAAGTTTGTTCTTAAATACCCATTTAGTGCCAATGACCGTTTGATTTTTAGGCTGGGGTACTAAGTCTCAAACTTGATTTCTTTCAAATTGATTAAGCTCTTCCTGCATTGCTATAACCCAATCATTATCTGATAGGGCTTTGTCAATATTAGAATGTTCTAGATGAGAGATAAAAGCCACGAAGCTTACCTCATTAAGAATACTCTTTCTAGTTTTTACTCCTTCCTTAATAATGCCTATGACTTGGCCTATTAGATGATTTCTAATGAATTTCCCAGCTTTAGGTTGATCAAAAGAAGTTGGTTGACAAGTGTTTTCATTATGGTCAAAAGACACGTGAGAAGATTTTGAAACAACTTGATTTGATTCAAAACTAATCAACTTTGACCCATCATCAATGGTTTTGACAAAGGAATCAATTTCAAAAAATACGACATGAATAGATTCTTCAACAACACAAGTTCATTTATTAAAAAATGTATAACCTTTACTTCTATTTGAGTATCCTAAGAAAATACCCTCATCAGCTTTGGGATCAAATTTACCAAGATTATCCTTACCATTATTATGAATAAAGCACTTACAGCCAAAGATATGCAAATGACTGATGTTGGGCTTTCTTCCCTTATAGAGCTCGTATGGAGTTTTTCCCAATTTTGATATGATATAAGCTCTATTGGAGATATAGCTGGAAATACTCATTGTGTCTGCCCAGAATACTTATGAAACGTCCTTTTCATTTTGCATTGCCCTCATCATTTCGGTGATGTTAGAGCAAGCTTTTCACCCAAGAGGGGGGTGAATTGGGTGATTACCAAATAATCAGAAATTTAAATACAATTTATAAAACTTTAAGGCACAGTAATAAAAAGGAAGAGATATCACCAAGGTTCACACAGGGGTTTATACTGGTTCGGTCTCAACCACTTGACCTACGTCAAGTCCTCAGAAATCCTTCTGAGCCTTTCACTATATCTTCCAAGATTCAGTGGGTTCTTGGCACCACAGTACAATCAACAAGTTCCTCTGGACACTCGCTCCCCCTTACACAAGGTAATCTTAAATCTCAACTTAAGGTTCCTCAACCTTAAGTTATCACTATTGGAAATAAATGCGTATGGCTGACAAATCTCTCTCACAGAGTGTATAGATAAAAACTAAAATACGAATGAAGATTTGAAGCACTTGTAAAAGTATTGTTTGCAATGTATTAAAGCGTTTTTCTTTGTACTTTTATTTTTCGAATGGCTGGACATATATATTAGATGCTTTGAAGACCGTTGTAAATTTGTCCGTTGATTCAAAGATGCTTCTGACAAATGTAACAGCATTTGTCTTCCGTTACTTATGAATTTTGCTGCCGCCCATAAATAGTTATCGTTTGAATGGAGAGTTCAGTTACTTGTCATGTGCGTGATGGTGGAGTACAGCTGTAATATACTTTGAGAATATTACCGTTAGAAAATATTCGAATATCATCATAGTAATATGATTTACTGGAAGTGTTTTCTGAAAATTAAGAAAACCATCGGGAGTTATCTTGCTTTCACTAGAGATGAATTTCAGCAACTGAGTATCGAAATAATATGTCATATGATTTTGACAGTAATCTGGAGTAATTAGTAATAATTATCAATAACAAAGATTAACTAACAAAATCTGTTGATTTCCATGAGAGTAGTTTGCAAGTGGATCATAGTGATTGTTTGAGAGTGTTACTAGCATTAGGAAACATTACTGGAGTGAATATGATGTCACTGGAAGTGATTTGGAAAACATTAAAAACTTCTGTCAGTGATTACAGACTCACTGGAAGTGAACATTAAATTTTCATATTCCACTCGAGTGAATTTGGAATCACTGGAAGTGATTTTGTAAATAGTGATTTCTTCTTGCAGTGATTTTCAATCCACTGGAAGTGATTCAGCGAAAATACTATATCACTCAAGTGATTCAACATCACTGGAAGTGATTTGGAAAATAGTAAAATATTCTTGCAGTGATTTGTATTCCACTGGACGTGATTTGGCAATTTTCAGGTATCACTCGAGTGATCTGGCATTCACTGGAAGTGATTTCCAAAACAGTAAAATCTTCTTCCAGTGTTTTCAGATTCACTGGAAGTGATTTGGCAAATATAACATATCACTCGAGTGATTAAGGATCACTGGGAGTGAAATCTATAACAGTGATATTTTCTTGCAGTGATTTCTCAATCATTGGGAGTGATCTGGCGTATCACTCGAGTGATTACACACATCACTCAAATGATCTGGTTATTTACCATATCACTCGAGTGATTGTAAAGATCACTCGAGTGATCTTGCTCAGTTCACTTTTATCACTTCCTTTGCTGATATAAAATCCATGGACTTCCAAAACATGATTTGTTATCATCAAAACATGAAATCTAACAGGTGAGAACTCTGTTCTTCCTTTCTACAACACCATTTTGTTGAGGAGTTCTTGGTGCGGAGAAGTTATGATCAATGACATATGTGTCACAGAATGTTTCAAACGCTTGGTTGTCAAATTCTCCTTCGTGATCTGTTCTTATTTTTGTAAGTGACATACCTTTCTTATTTTGTACTTTCTTAGTAAAGATAGTGAATTCATTAGAAGTTTCATATTTTGATGATAAAAAGATAGTCTATGTAAATCGTGAAAAATCATAAACAATAACTAAAGTATATAGGTTTCCCCCAAGACTCTTTACTCTTGCTGGTCCAACCAAATCCATGTGAAGCAACTGTAAAGGTCTTTTTGTTGATATTTCATTTTTGGTTTTGAAAGACTATTTAGTTTGTTTTCCCTTTTGACATGAGTCGCATACTAAATCATTTTTGAAATGAAGTTTAGGTAAACCTATCATTAAATCCTTTTTGTTAAGTTTGTCTAACTTATGCATGTTTACATGGGCTAATCTTTTGTGTCAAAGCCAACTTTCATCATTGTTGCTCATAAAACAATTTTTAAACACATCATTATTAATATCAATAGTGTAGCAATTACCTTCTCTTCTGGCTTTGATATTTACCTTCAATTCATCCTTTTTGATTGGCATATCCTTTTTGCTCACTATAAGGCATTCCTTAGAGTCAAATATAATCCAATTGTCATTGTCAGTACTTTGACTAACACTTAAAAGATTATGCATTAATCCTTCCATATAGTAGACATCCTTGATTTGTATTCCATTTTCAACTCCAACTTCACCAATCCCTACATTTTTTCCAAACTGATCTCCATTAAATTTGACTTTCCCTCCTTCTCTTTGAATTATGGAAGCAAACCTTTCTATGTCCCCAGTCATGTGTCGAGAGCACCTACTAACAATGTACCATTTGTTGGTTTTTTATGCTCTCAAACATGTCTACAGATAGAAATAATCAAGATTTAGGTACCCATCTTTTCTTGGGTCCTTTATGGTTAGTACAGAACATAGGGGGAATATATGATCCTTTCGTAACTCATTTATAAGTGCCTATAGGCTTTATTTTCTGTGAAAGGATGAGGAAGTATTATGTCCTTTTATATTGCAACAGTTACAATGATCAAAGGGATTAGATGAGTGAACAGACTTTTGAAAATAATTCAAATATGATTTACCTCCTATTTTCTTTTTCCCTTTCTTTTTGTCCAGGTCTGGATTATAACCAATACCAGATCTGTCACTTGTGAATTTCTGAGCCTTTAGAATAACTTTGAGCATTTCACTACCTTTCATGAATTTCTCAAGGGTTCTGTTGAGATCAGAATTCTTCTTTTCTAAAATAGGGCACAATTCACATGTTTTTATTTATTTTAACTGAAGTTTAAAAGCTTTAACCTTTTTCTCTGTAGCAACTAATTCTTTAACTATTTTTTTCAAATTCAGAATGTAAAGCATTGTATTCAGATAATAGTTCATCATAAGAAGGTTAAGATTCGTTTACCTCTTCGCTTTCAGATTCATCTGAGCTACGAGGAAAATGTTAGCCACTTCTTCTTCATCACTCTCTTCATCTGACGAGCTGTCTCCCCAGATAGCAGACACATAAGTTTTCTTCTTCAAGTAGTTGCTTTTCTTTTTCTCTGTATTCTTCAACTGAGGACATTCAAACTTGATATGTCCTGGATTTTCGCATTCATAACTATGATTTGATCTCTTCATTCCTTCCTACTACTTGGGCCTACTTTATGAAACCTTCGGAATCCTTGATCCTTTTTGTAGAATTTTCTGAATCTATGAACAATCATTCTGAGCTCATCTTTTTTTGTCTTAAGTTTCATTCATTTCTTTAACTTCTTTTTCTTTGACTGCATTGAGTGCTACGCTTTTCTTCTTGTTGTCATCACTTTCATTTAATTCTCGTTTGAATTTCATTTTTCCCTCGTATTCAGATAGACTTCCAAATAGTGCAGCTATAGACTTCATTGATTCTCCTCTAGCTTCTTCTATAGTGGTGACCTTAGCCTCCCATTCTTTCATGGGAATATTTAAGATCTTTCTCACTTAGGTATTTTATTCGTAAGTTTTACCCAAAGCAACTAATTGATTTATCAGATACATATATCTGAGTTCAAACTCATTTATACTTTCACCAGGCTTCATTTGGAATAAGTCATATTCAGTTACCAGAGTGTTGACTCTATTTTCTTTGATTCCAGAGGATCCTTTATAGGAAATCTCCAATGCTTCCCATATTTCTTTTTCAGTTGAGAGATTGCAAATCCAAAAATACTCATTTTGACTGAGAGCACTCTGAATCATTAAGATAGCTTTGCTATTCAGAGTTACTAGTTTTTTGTCATCCTCATTAAACTCTGCAGGAGGTTTTTTAACTGTTCGTTCTTCTACCTTCTTCATCGGGACGTAATTCTCATCTTCAATAACTTGCCATAGCCCGTATTCTATCGCCATGATGAATACTTTGAATTTTTCTTTCCAAAATGAAAAGTGTTCCCCATTAAAGCCAAGAGGTCTTGTAATATATGCACCATCAAGGAATATTCCTTCCATGGATTCTTCTTAAGAAATTAATCATGAAAAGAGAAGATGTGGCTCTAATACCAGATGTTAGTGTCAACTTTCACTTAAGAGGGGGTGAATTGGGTAAATACAAAAAATTTAAACTGAATCAGACTTGATTAAGTAAAGCTATAGAAAATGAAAGTATGAGGGATATCACCGTAGAATGCACAACGATGTATACTGGTTCGTTCTTAACTCAATGATCTATGTCCAGTTCTCAGAACATCTCTGAGTTCTCACATCCTTCTAAGATTCTACGAGTTCTTGGTACCTCAGTACAATGTATCAAGCAATGAATGATCCTCTGCAGACTCACTCCCCCTTACAAGTTGTAATCCAATTACCACACTTAAGGTCCCACTACCTTGAGATTTTACATAGTTTAAAGACGTATCAGATAAAGACTCTCTCTCATAGCAAATCAATAATCATGGAAGAGCTAATGAATTAACAGTGGATTTTACAGAGAACTAATAAATGAAGTTTCGATGTTAGTTGGTTTAGTTAGTTTTTTCTCTATTGAATGCTTGAGTATTTGTAGGTGAGCTTTATTAATGACTGTTGTGAGCATTCTTACTATGCGTTAGATTGGATTTCTAGCCGTTAAAGGATTTCGGCGTTAAGTTTCTTTTGCCTCTACTGCAATAAATTCCGCAGACGTAATTCTCTTACTGTTCTTCTGTGTTTTATGGTTGAGCATTTAATGCTTCTGACACCCACCAAGAATTTTGAATTTGCTTTATGGTTCAAGCTTCTGAAACTTATACTCAAGTATGCTTAGTAATATTAAAACAATTTACAAGTGATAATCAATTATTAATAAACTTAATAGAGTGATTCAAAGATGAAGAAGAAGTTAATTATGAAGTAGACGATGAGACTTCATTCAAGTAAGTGATGATTCACTTGAATAGAAGCTTATTCACTTGGGTGAATGTGTATCACTTGAGTGGAAACTATAATGCACTCTTGAGTTTCTTGGAGGTGACTTTCAAAATATCACGAGTTGCAAGTTATCACTTGAGTGGCATCTGTTTACTTGGATGATCTTTATCTTTAACTTCCTGAACTACAGGGAGTCACTTGGAAACAGATGGAGAGTAAGTGCTTGTTACTCGAGTGAATTCCTTGTGTAACTTGCACATCTTCCACAAGTGTCTTGGGAAATATCTGCGAGTGACACACTTTACTCGAGTGGTCACTTACTCACTCGAGTGACTGTTCTTCATAACCTTCAGAGATCCATGAGTGACTTCCTCACACCTGCAAGTGATGACGTTCCACTCAAGTGGACACTTGTCACTAGAGTAAGCTTTCTCATAACTTTTGAAAAACCAATGAGTGACTTTTGAAAAACTTGCAAGTGAGCTTATGTCACTCGAGTGAGCTCTTTCCACTCGAGTGAATTTTCACATAACTTAAATGCTACTTGCGAGTGACTTACAGAGGCCTTTGCAGGTGATCTTTTGTCACTCGAGTGGCCACTTATCCACTAAAGTCACCTCTCTTCTCAACTCTCAGTAACCTAGCGAGTGACTTGCTGAGATTGTGCAAGTGAAGGGGAATCACTCGAGTGAAAACTTAGCCACTTGAGTGATTTTGCCTCACTTCCCAATTTTCAATAAGTGACTTGCAAAACCACTGAAAGTTGGAGATTATCACTCGAGTGAATTTCCTATCACTCGAGTGATCATATGAGATCACTGAAAGATGAATGTTTCCTTATTCAAGTTTCTTTTCAAAATATTTTTTTATATCAAACAGTCTTTAAACAACCACAAACTTACTTAATTGTCTTGAATCAAGAAGTACTCATTGTTTATCAAGATTTGTTATCATCAAAACATATTTGAGAACTAATACATTTATTCCTAATTACTCATAAGAACTTCTCTAGCAATACGACCCCTTGAATGATGGCAGAACACGCTCTATGTTCTGATTCCATAAATGACAGAGATACACTATCGTTTTCTTTACTCCATTATCATTTGCTTAGGTCTTATAGTGGAATATCCTTTTAAATGTGAGTTGTTGTCTTGACTATTGGAAATTGTGCCCTAGGGGTCAATCATTGTACTTTGAATATTATTATTCAATGAATTTCTTCATTTTGTTATCATATTATTTTCATGTTCACTGTGATAACTATATCCTTGGATAAATCATAATGATTATTCTAAATATCTCTGGTCGGTCATCTCGGCAGGATCAAAGATGAAATAAGACCAATATGACTTTGTAAAGGTATAGAGATACGAATCAAAGTCCTAGGCACTTATAAAAGTACAAGGTACTGGACCGAACCGCTATGAGAAAGCTTCATGGATCAAGTCATAAGCTTGTCTCATGTATAACCACATCACTATGCCTTTTGACCTGAGATCATCATAGATTCCTACATGAGAGTTGCTCAGCTTTGACCTAGTCAAAAGTCACCTTTGACCAGGTGATGATAAAAGCTACATTTGGGCTTAGTGGTTTTCATGTAGAGGAATGTGAATGGTTAAGATAGAATTTGTCCCTCACATTAGTAGAGAAATATTATCGGGCCCCTCGATGAGTAAGTCTAAGAAATGTATGGCCATACTACGATGGAAAGGAGTTTCCATTTCTATAGTCAGACTACTCAAGGATCGAGAAAGTAATGGTCAGGAATAGGAGGATGACATTCTCCATGACTCATCCTTGACCAAAATATTGTGTGATAAAAGGGACGTGATATGGTTGTATGACAAGTTGTATCGGTTTATCGATCCTCATATGAACTGGGTAGTCATAATGTCTTGCTAGAGGCCACTTACAACTTATAGGTTAGTATAGTCATGGGCCCACAGCCAACTTCATATGGGCCTACAGGGTTAAACACAAAAATAGCCTAACATGAGCTATAATGTCCAAATTCATTAAATCTAAAATGTGTCTAGATTCAATTAGTGTAATGGTTAATCTAAGGTGAATGAATTTTACACACACACACACACATATAAAATATAAAAAAATTCGGAAGTGAAAATTAATAATATTATATATACATATATGTATTTTTAAAATACATATTATGTGTGTGTGTGTGTATTATGTATATGTGTGTGTGTGTGTGTGTGTGTGTGTGATAATATTATTATATCGTGTTAGTTTTAAATTTAGTTTTATCTGATATGTGTGTGTGTAAAATATAAAAAAAATTGAAAGAGAAAATTAATAATATTATATATACATATATGCATTTTTGAAATACATATATATTTATATTATATATATATGATAATATTATTATATTGTGTTAGTTTAAATTTAGTTTTAATTGATATATTAAATTTAATTGATAACATGATAAAGATATAATATCCCATATGTAATTTATAAAGATAAATTAAATCTATTTCCATTAGCTCTTTATTTAGATTAAATAAATAGGTTAAATTAAAACTGTTGAACTTTCGGAAAAAAAATTGTGGACAGATTTAATTAGACCGTATTTATTTAATTTACTTATCAAAACAATTAAGTGTTAATTGATATGATATGATATAGACTTCGAAATTAATTAAGATTAATTTTAAAAATCCAATATTCATCATAAAATAGAAAACTCTAACTAGTTATTTAAGTGAGAGCTAGGGTTTTTCTATGGATAAGGAAAATAGATAGAGAGCCGTGAGAAAAAGACTATAGAGGGACATTGGTAGCGCTAGTACGCTATCTGCGTTGGATTCCTATTCGTGTGGATATCGGTAGAGGGAGCTAATACGAGTTGTTAACTCCTTAATATCGAAATGAAAGAATAAACACATAAGAAATGTATGTTTTTCTACTATTCGATTTAATGCCGTTGACAAATTCACAGTAGGGATTGAAAAATTTTTGAATTTTAATTTTCCATTGTGCTTACCAATCTTAACATTGACAACTCAATCCATGGTTCCTCTCATAATCTTTTTCACAGCTGAACCAAAAATAGCTTTCACGTCTAACCAAATGAATTTGGTCTTATATACGCAAATATGTACATTCATATTACTAAATATATTCTTACTATGGGACTCTATCCACATTTTATGTGTTGGATTCCATATAGGACGTGTAATCTCTCTAAGGTTGAGCCCTTGACTTTAGGGGTGTCCATAGGTTTACAGTTTAGCACACTAAGTATCTGTTTAGATATCATGTTAAAAGCACTTTTTTAGTTAAAACCATGGTTTGGGATAAATTTATCCAAACACATGAAAAATTTCCAAAAGCACTTTTTTATAAAAAACCATGGTTTGAGGCACCATGGTTTTGACAAAATCTATTTTTTTCAACTTCCCACTTCCCAGACTGCAAGCTCATTGTCATGTCTCTGAAATTTCTCTTTCTTCCATTTCTCATTCTTCCTTCCCAGACCGTTGGCTTTAACACTCGTCTTTTTTTTACAGTTGAACAATTTTTTGATATTATATATATGTATGTATGTATGTATGATCTATTTTTTTATATTAAATAAGTGACTAATGTTATAATTTTCATTTAATAGACAAATTTATTTCATTTTTAATATTTATTATAAATTTTAAGGTGAAATAATACATAAAATACAATATTATCCTTTTATATGTAATTATCACAAAAGTTAATGTTAGTAATTTGACCATTAAAAAGGTGTTTCTCAACACAACACCTAAACACTCTCATTTTATTAAAATCATTTTTTCTCATAATCTATTCTTCTCATAATATATTAAAAAAATTATTTTTTTCACTTTTATCCAAACACACCCTAAGATGCTTAAGGATCACACTTGTACATGTCTTAAGTAGCAACGAATGTACCCTCCTTGTGCAATTTCCATTTATATGGTCATTCAAGATATATTCAGTTCTACCCATGATCTTTTAACTCATAATTCCACGATAACTTTGATCTTTTATTCTTTTAACTCCCTTAACACTCATTTTTGGCTAAACATATGTCATGACACAAAGGATGACTTTATAAAGAATCATCTTAAGATTGTTTGACACTCATGTAGTGTTCTTCAATTATCTCAAAGTTAGCAAGGCTTTCACTTTGTGAAACCTTATATACTACTACATTGATGATTGTTTCTATGAAGCCCTTAAGCTACTTCATGTAGAGTTCACCATCAAATTTCCAAATTGGAAAGAAATTTTAACATCATCTTGATGTAATTTCAAGGTTAAACTTATTGTTACAGCCAGAATTGGTCATTCAATGTTAAAGTACACAACGAGAATGTTCGAATTGTAGTACTCTTTAGCCATTAAGTGTCTTAGGTTTGAGAACCTATTTGTTGCCAATCGCCTTTCGGCTAGGTGACAAATCGCCTAAAATGCACATAGCTAGTTTTAAAAAGAACCTATATCCTCTTACATGATAATTTATAACTCTTCTAAGCAGGTCATTTAAGTGTCTTTCAGACACTTCTAGGTAATCATCGTCACTTTTTAAATGATGAAAAGAGCATTCAATCTATTAGGGAATCTATCCTCTTTTCGTCATATGTTAAATGAAAATTTACTTCGAGGTAGATTTCACATGATTCTCTTTCGTTATATGGGTAAGGTGTTCTTCTTGTAACTCACCTCTTACCTCTTTTATCTTGGGAAAATGATCTCAATCCTCCCACTTGGATTAGTGAACTGAGGAATACTCACTTATTCCTTATCGCTATTAATCCTATAAAGGGGTGTGGATTTGGTATAATCAATGCTTATTTCCTGCTTAAAAACATGGTTTTCTATGAACGTTGTGTTTTTTGGTTCTCTCTCAGTCATTGAGCCGTCATCATTTTTACTACTAAAGACATATCTTTTTAAATTATCAGGTCATCTCGTGAAGACACACCTTTTGTAACTTAGCCCCAATCTTTCATACTTGTGGGAAGAATTGTGGATATAATCTAAAGACCCTTATGGTCTTAAGATGCTTGAGCCTGGTTTAAAGGCTTACCCATAACTCATAGGATATAGTTGTGATTGATTTGGAGGGCATTTGGTTGAGTATAAAGATAATAGCTTTTCATTTATCTGCCAACACATGGTTGATAGCTTCACTTATACTATCATTTACTTAACCATGTAAAAGAGAGGTATATCTCTCTATTTCAACAACCCTATTATATTAAAGGGTTATGGGGATTGATAGTTTCCTAACAATCCCTTACTTGTCCACAAAGTATCTTGAACTAAATCATATGGGTGTTCTTAACCCTTATTAGTTTAAAAGGTCTTATCTTTTTAGTTCAAGTAAATTATGACTAGATTTAGCCTTTATCTAACATCTTTACACTTGCCCAAAATCAGGTAAACATTATAGCATTTTGAGTAAAAGTCTATAACGTGAATGAAACACTAGGCTCCATGTTCTGCCCTCATGTTTATTAGTTAAAAAACATCATAGTCTGCTAATTATAGAGTATGCTTTCTCAAAATATTTCCTTGTCTTTCTTTCCAGTTAGACTAAGTTTTCAACTACTCACAAAAATATTCATCCTTTAGCTCTCATTTTTTAGCAAATTCTCTTTTGCTATTTTGATCATTTCGTTTGACTAATGTGTAGATGTGGCAAGAAATAGAATTGTTATTCCCAAAAAGAAACATCACATCCAACATAGGATCTAAGAGTCATAGTCCCATCGATCTTTAACTAAAGGGATAATAAAGATGTAATTTTGTTGGTTGCATATTGCATAGAGTGAATCAGCGTGATTTATCTATACAAAGTTAACGTGCAAGTTTCAATCATTTGATTCTTTCTCTTACTCTTCGTTCGATACAAAACCATATGCTTATGTGAAACATCCACTACTCATGTGGTTTATCTCTTCTATAACCCTTAAAGAATTATCAATGTAGCTTTTTGTCTTTATAGAAACCATTCTTGACCTCTTCTAGATCAATTTTACCTCATAGGTTTCTTGCCCTTAGACTTAGAAGATGAATCATCACACTCTTTAGCTAAGTTCGTCTAATTAATGGATCCCAGATCCTTTAGTCTTTTATACTTAAGTTCAATGTGGCGAACCACATTGCTAAATATCACAATATGCTTATCATAAGTAATGTTTGCTTTCGCATACTCCCACTCACTGGGAGACGAAGCTTACTCTCACTCACTAGGAGACATCTCAGCACAACATACACTTGTTGTTTGTTAGAAAGAACTTGGCATGTTTGTCTCAACTTCTTAGTTTGACATTTGCTTGCTTAAATGACATTTTAACACTTCGTACACTATTAAAACTTAACTTGGTTTAACTTCAAGGAAGAAAAATGCCAATTCCATCTTCTAAAGCTATCCACACAACCTGGATAGAGATATATTGCTCATATTGGCATGCCTTCATAAATCTGAGCAATCTTATTATTTCTATGCTCGGTAGCATAAACTTTCTATTTCCTTTAGAGTGTTTCAGCCTCTGGATGCTAAAGACTATTTGGTATGATGTCTCTGACATTTCATTCTTCTCGAATGCAAGAGATTTTGTGGTTTCTAACTCCAATAAATATCTCTATTGAGCTTGTCATCATGAGCTCAGTCAAATGGAATTGGTCATAATTTAGTCTTTTAGATGAATATGGTATACAAATCATATTTGTTTTTTTACATAAAACATAGGACAATTAGATAATAATTTCACTAGTTTTGTTTCATGAGACAACTATGTTGACCTACTTCCCACTCATGCTAGTTAGCTTACCACCCTTTTAATTGTAGTCTTTATTGAACACACTCCCCTAAGGATTTCTGGACAAGTTCCAAACGCTGCCACTCAATCAAAGTAGCTATAACATTATGATAATAACATAACATCATCTAAATAATAGCATGAATGTTCATCAAAGAAGAAAATATACTCAATTCAATGTTAAAATCAAAGAATTTAAACATAAATTCAATGAAAAAGAACATTCAAAATATATAAAAATTTGCCTCATTTTGATGTCTTTTAATTAGATTCCTCCTCTCATAAGCCCTTCTGACCATATAAACCCATACAGCATCTTGTTACAATGCTTAGCTTCTCTTAGCCATGTTTACATCCACTCACTTGGATGTATTTGTTACATACCTCCCACTGATTGAGATGATTCATACATCTCTCCCTATCTCATCCTTTGTCACAACATTTGTGGAAAAAACATTGACTTACAAGTGACTACTTCAACTCCAATAAATTCAATGTGGTTGAAAGCTAGGAGGACTTATTATTATTAGTTAATAAGTTTAAGTCGCTTTAAATTTCAGGTTTTATCTCTAATAGTTTGAGTAAAGATTGGATAAAATCTCTTATTCAAAAACTCATTTGAATAACTTCCCATCAAAAATAATATTTGAACATTAACCATATGATGCTACTGAAATCTTCTTAGTGGTTATACCAATTTACTCTAAAACCAAAAAAATTAATTCTCGATTCAATTTGAAGGATTTCAGGAATCTCCAAGTGTGGAATAACACTTTCTTGACCCAAACAAGATCTAAACTTACTTCAAACATATGTGAATTACATATCAAACTAAAGCTCTCGAATTTAGGGATTTTAAAGAACAAATAGTGTCTCAATCGGAGGTTCCACACACTCACACACACACCTAGAAGTATTTGGATTGAAAAATCCTGAAAAGTTGAAAATTATAGTGACGTCCACTCTCGGCCATGGCACATGTACACCACGTCATATAAAAAATTATGCTTTAACACACACACATATATTCGAAAAACAAATAATATAAAGCATATTAACAATTCTTATTTCATGCTTACTCATAAAGCAACAAAAATACAGCGGAAAAAATGGATGGAGATATAAGAAAATTATATCATATGGTTATTCAAAAGAATAATCATAACCTCAGATCATCCGACTCCAATGCCAATAAAAGAAAAATTATGAGAGAAGAGACTTGTGTACCAGGACAGATCCATGTTTGGATCTGGGTTAAATCTCCAATGCTCTATAACTCGAACAAAACAATGCTCATGCAATTATTAGATTACTAGAGCCTAATTATGATGGGCAGAGAAGATCACCAAACAAGAAATATGGTAGAAGATAAGAGAAATTACTAAGTATCTCAACTGAAAAAGGCACATCCTATTTATAAAGGTCTATGGAGGCCACTAATTAGGAAGTTATATGCACTCCTACTTGCCCTCTAAATAATAATCAAGAAATTAATTCTTACTTTCCTAATATACAATAACACGTTTCACAATTAACAAATCCATAATTAATGCTGATTTGTTTTTTATTTAATAAGGTTACTTGTTTTCTAATCAAATAGTCTGATCCATCAAGGATGGATCTGGACCCAAAGTCCAACAATTTATATCTTATGTCCTGGAAACTTTAGTAACATTCCACGCCCCCATATGAACTGAGTTCATTTATTCTTAGCAGTGGCTGAGGAACATGATGATGAGAACCTGTGAAGATTGGCATGTTTTGCTTTCTCTTATAGTGAAACTCCTCATTGCTTGGCTGCATCTACAATGTATGTTGACGAAATTAGTTTTCAAGCGACAAGAATAATGTGTCGGCGTCAGACGCAGGTTTTTACGTATTTGGAGACTCCACAGTTGACCCAGGAAAAAACAACTACATCATCTCCAACACTCCTTTAAAGAGCAATTTCCCTCCATATGGTTGTGACTGCCCGACCATGTTCCCTCTGGAAGATTCACCAATGCCAAACTTGCCACTGATTACATTGGTATATATATCCAACTTTTCATTGCATTGCCTGGTACATGTTACTACAGAAATGTCTAACATGAGAGGAAGTGCCTTCTCTCCTTTTCTTTTCCTATTCGTTCCCATCCTTTATCCAAAACTATGTAGTTTTGGGGTAAATAAAGTAAGGGGAGATCCTTTTTTAAAAAAAAAAAAAAAAAAGAGCATATGGTACCCAAAATATTTTTTCAGTAACATCCAGTATCTTAAATTAACTTTTAATACCCTAAAATAGGGGTGCAACATAATTATTGCTAATTAAGCTGGCCATTTTTTGGGCTATGATGATTAGAAGCAAAGAATACACCTCGCGTTAACAAGGATTTACTTTTCCCTTCTCCAAATAATGTTTCAGCTTAGGTATTAGATATATGCATTAAATGAATTTGACTTTACTGGTTAAATAAATTTGGAGGATTCTATCAGCTAAATCTTACTCTCTTCTTGCCAACTGTAACATTTGTTTTATGGTTAATATGCAAATTTTTCCTAACGTTTTCGTTGAAGGTCAATGCTGCCCCGAAAGTTTTTGCAGGTTCAATATCACGCTAGAAGTTTCAAAATATAGCAATATTGTCTAATACAATTAAAAAACTAACGTTGACTATTAAAAAATTAACCTTAACCATTAACTTTTTAATAATAAGGGGCAATATTACTTCATTTTAACAATTCAGAGCAACATTGAACCTAAAAGAACTTTCAGGGTAATATTTCTTCTCAAGAA
The DNA here is from genome assembly GCA_037074505.1 of Albizia julibrissin. NCBI lineage: Eukaryota > Viridiplantae > Streptophyta > Magnoliopsida > Fabales > Fabaceae > Albizia > Albizia julibrissin. The sequence goes on along the minus strand of CM073480.1, from coordinate 20,985,103 downwards.
AATCTTCCTGGGTCAAATTTACACATTAACCCTTCATTTTATTACCTATACACGTAGCATATTATTTGCACATCTAATCATAGGGATCCCAAGTCCAATCAACGTAAAATCTAAGGAATCCGCCCATTTTGTTTTATCCATGTCAAATAAACGTGAAAAATTCAAAGACCGCACCTCAAGCATAAGTAACCAAGTATCTAATAGTTCATAAAAGGAGAAAATTAAAAAAAGAAAAATTGAAAGAGAGGGAAGATACAATAAGGATAATTTAGTGATGGGAGCATATAAGAATAATGGGATGATAACCCTTAGCATTGCATATAAGGAAGTTAACGGTAGTTCTTCAAAGGCAATCTCAAAACATGGACACTTTTCATTTGAGAGAAAATTCAAGAATGACGTGATGCATTGTGGTACCTGTATATATGTTTCAACCCTGCTATTAAGAATAAGATGGATTAATTTTAACCAACTTTTTTTTACCTACATAATTCAGTTATTTTCATTTTGTAAAAAGAATTATACCGAATATGTATTATGGCTTCTTTACAATTAATTGCCTCTAAAATAGTAGTACCATTACTTTGATAGTTTGATAATATAATGTTGTGACAAGCAAGACAAGAAAAAAGGAAAAACCAGAATGATATAGACCATATTAAATGCTTGACGTTATGCAAACTACTCTTATTAATTACGAAATTCCTATAATTAGTCGAGTATTAATTTCTTCATTCAGTATTAATTAATTAATCAATCAAAGAATCATACATTTCGTGCGTATGTTGTCAATCTATAAGTCTACTTATTGGTTGTCCCAAAAATATAAGTCTACTTACTGAAGAGATTGTGACACATATGATCAAAATGTTTTCCTTCAAAGGAATCCTAATTTTCTGTAGGTTGTTGCTCTAATTAATTTAACAAAATTCAAATGCTACGTTATATTTAGGTGTAGCCTTTTACATATATTAATTTCAACAAAGGGAAGTTCAATCTGGGAAGAAAATAAGTGTGATTCCTAGCGAATGCTTCTTATATAAGTAACTTCGATCAACTCTATGGTTTGGAATTTACGGAGCTATATATTATTCATGCAAATGCAATTGTTGATATTATCTTGATTAGGTGAATGATTTTTTTTAATAATATAATAAATCTGGTTAGCCAAATTGATAAAAGAGTGACAGCTAAAATTTTATTCTTATGATGAAAGTTTCAAGTTAACTAATTTGAATAGTTTTTAGACTCTTAAGTTTAACTATTGTGTCTTGTCATGTATTTGGGAAAAAAAAAAACTTCTTATTCTCTCTTATATTTTCACATGGTTTTCTTTTTAAAAAAATAGCATTAGCATATGTATATTGGGGAATGGGGGAAAATATCCTACAGCTTTAAATGAGACAGAAATAAAAGAGGAAATTATTGTTACATCAGAATTGCTATATAATAACATAAAATAAAATAAAATAAAAAATTGGATTAATAACAAAATTTAGTGACGGATCACTAATTAACTGTTTTTTTTTTAATTGGGCTAAGTTTTTTTCCGTTCTATCTTTCTCTTTGCATTACTTGAAGTTATTGTAGGTTCGGTATGAACTCTGCATGATTAACATAAGGCTCTCTCATAAAACAAATAATAATTTTATGGAAAATTAATGTGCAAATCCCTATAGTTTTATCTCATTTTCAATTAGGTTATTGTAAGTTTTCTTTTTTTATTGGGTCTTATAGTTTCCTCAGTTATAGGTATTTGTCTGATCCTTGTAATTTGTTAACTTGGTAGAGAAAACTTAGTACGTAGTTGATGATGATGTGGCTCACTCGACATACGCCTAAATTAATTGTCAAGTGGATTTGAATAAAGTTAAAATCAACCAAATTATAGATTGTATATAAATGCAAAGAGACGCTTATGAATATGATATTTTTTTTATTCTTATGTTGATAATAAATAAATTTTATTCCATAATTTTCTTTTTTTTTAACTCTTTTCTATTTTGTATTTTGCTACAACTTACATAGAAACTTAGTCAGCTTCGACATCAATCATAATTAATAGATTATAAATATAGGAACTAATGCCTATAACTGAAAAAACTGTAAATACTCAATAAAAAAAATTACAATAGCTTGATCAAAAATCAAGTGAAGCTATAAGGACTGTGAAATTAATTTTCCCCTAATCATAATATATTCCCAAAAATATATATTTGTCCATCACATGCATAATGATGAAGTTTGAGTTAGATCCATTTCCACGACATTTGTTAACTAAGTTGTGTAAGATAGTTTCCTATTCATACTATGAATGTGATATTTCACCCACCTTATTAAATATTTACTAAAACAATACCGAGGTAGTTGTTGAATTTGTCGCAAGTAAAAGAAGATATTTAGTTTAACCTAAATTCATATTTGAAATGGACCAATAATAAAATCATATATATATCACTCTTAATTATTTTGGTCCTGATTAAAAAGCTGACCTTACTTAAAAAGAATTATGAAGTAATCTTGTTTTCCTAAAGTTCTTTAAGTGTTCTATTTTTAGAAACAGATTAATTGTTTCAGCTGTTTAAAAACTAAAAGAATGCTATTAATTTGAGACTTTAGTAAATTTTAGGAAAATCACACTCATAAAAATGTTATTCACATTATACATTTATTTATTAAATGCAGAAAGCGCATTCATATTATTTTGAATCATGAAAGTTTAGAGGGTTCTACAACTGAAAAATAATTAGAGGGCTGGATTTTATTTAATATTCTTTGTTTTGAAAGTATCAAAATGTAACAATTTTAATTTTCAACTTAATTAAAAGAAATAATTTTATCAACAAATAAAAGAACAAAAGTTAACATTTGGATTGTACCCAAAAAAAAAGTTAACATTTTTTTCTTTCCATATAAGATATAATAATTTAAAATTTTTCTGAAAATATATTCATTTATTTGACATTCATGCTTTGTTGAAATAGAAATATTAAATAAATAAGAACAAAATTTCACAAAAACCTAATGAAATGTGTGAAGAAATATTGAAAATACAAATTTAAAAAGAAAACTGCACTAATGAGCCTAAAAAGAGTCATGTGTTCACCAACAGGCTATTAGTTGATATAATAACTAGTAAACGGCCTCAACCATTAAAAATAAGGAACACAAGTTTAAATCTCAAAAAATATAACTATTAGAACAGGCAAAAAGCCTTTACTCTATAAGCTTTATAAGGGATTATACCCTTGATTAAATTTAAAAAAAAAAACTAGAGTGATGTGGTCACACATGATTATGATATGTGATTTGTGAATAGTATAACTCTATAGAACTTTTATCAATCCGCAACTCTATAAATTTGCAGACAAAATTTGCAACAAAATAGTGATAACCCAAATTTGCTTTTTTTTTTAATGCGTGCACTTTTTTTAAAAAAAAAAAGTAAGGTTGAGAGATGCCTTTAGAAGAGCTAGCTACCCTTAAATTGACTCTGATAATATTTGAATATGACCCATTGAGATAATCATATTAAAAAAAAAACGTTTCAGACAAAGAATTAAAGGGGGTGAGAGACAAATCAAGCCCAATAATAATGGGATGGCAGAGAGGACAGAAGCCAAAGTCGATATTTCGTAGTGATATTAATGAGCCGGACTTTACTTGTGAACTGTGATGAATAAAGTCCACAGTACACTTAAAGTCCTGAAAACTTTAGTAACATTGTCGTTTTATAAAGCATTCAGACGCACCCATGTGAACTGAGTGCATTTATTCTTAGCAGTTGCTGAGGAACACAACAACAACAACAACATATTGAGAGAACCATGATGAGAACCTGTGAAGATTCTCATGATTTGCTTTCTCTTATAGAGAAACTTGCCATTGTTTGCCTGCAGCTATGTTTGATGGCGAAATTAGTCTCAAGCAACAAGAATAATGTATCGGCGTCAGACGCAGGTTTTTACGTATTTGGAGACTCCACAGTTGACCCAGGAAACAACAACTACATCTCCAACACTCCTTTAAAGAGCAATTTCCCTCCTTATGGTCGTGACATGCCCGACCATGTTCCCTCTGGAAGATTCACCAATGCCAAACTTGCCACTGATTACATTGGTATATATATACAACTTTTCATATATATATATATATATATCACTATTTGCCTTCTCTCTCTCTCTCTCTCTCTGTCTGGTACATGTTACTACAGGAATGTCTGAAATGAGAGTGAATCATCTCTCTCTGTGTGATTATTTGTTATGGAATCGAGTGTCTGCTGCCCCATGTCAGCTGCCCAATTCTGAGCCGCTGACTGCAAATCTAGATACTGGAATTGATGGAGCGTTAATTATAATTTGTTGCCACTATTTTGTTCAACATATTGTTTAATGTCCACCTGGTAGTAGAATTCCATCTGCTGGATTTGTAATCAACGGCTTAGAACAAGGGCAGTTGGGGCAGCAAACACCCCAATTCCATTTTTGGTATTACCTCCGGCTTTAAATATAAAATCTAGTTGATTTTTTTTTAAGAGATTAAGGAAATTAAATAAGTTATTTAATCACATCATTTATTGTATATAATTAAATTATGTATCAATTTATAAGTGAAATAAATTAGTAAGGAGAAAAAAGGACAATATAAATACTTTATAGTAATTAATTTAATTAGCCTTTTTAATCTTCAAAAAAAATTAATTAGGTCTTATATTTAGAATCAGATGTATACAAGGTTCAAACTTAAGATCTTAATTAGTTTGAGATAGATTATGTGGTCTTTGAGAGTTGTGTGGTATTCAAGGTTCAAACTTAAGAGCTTATTTGGTTTGAGATAGATTATGTGGTCCTTGGGAGTTGTGTGTGTGTGTGTGTGTAATTGGGGATGTGTGTTGTGCAGCTTCTTATGCAGGGTTGAAGAAAGAGTTTGTGCCACCTTACTTGGACCCAAAGCTTGATATGGAGGAGCTTTTGAGTGGAGTTAGTTTTGCTTCTGCTGGTTCTGGTTTTGACCCTCAAACACCAGCTCTCTCTGTATTTTCCCTCTCTCTCTCTCTCTCTCTCACAATTTCTCTTCCTCTCCTCATATCTTGGAATATCTTTTCATGATACTGACAGCGAGATCACTCTTGCATATATAAAAATACATGTATCAAATTAAATAACATAACTACACTAATTATTTTCCATAGAATACAAAATGAACGTTGGCTTAGTTAGTTAATATATTCCAATCATAAGAGTTATTAGTATTTCTAAATTTAATACATCGATCTACTTTATCTTTTAAATTTATAATTTTTTCATAACTATAACTATTAATTATATATATTAAGGAGGTTTCTTTATTTTAGAATAATTTTTAATGTAAATAATTAAAAGAGATATTTCGAGAAAACTAATACTCTTATTTTTTTATAAATAATTAACTTAACTAATTAATATTCTTAATATTTATAAATTAGTTATCTCACTGAGATTTAAAATTGGGGAGGGTATATAGTTAATAAAAGACTGATATCCCACAATAGCAAGTGCAATTAAATTTCGTTAAAAGTATTGTTAGTTAATAATTTTTAAGTATCTTTATAAATGTTTAAGCTATGAGGCCTATTCTAACCCCAATAAGTACGTACCAGACAGATTATTTTGACATAAAAGTGACATGTGTGAATAACTTTTTATTTTTCTGCTGTTAATTATTTCAGAATGTAATCTCAATGCCAAAGCAACTGCAATATTTCGGAGAATACAAGAAGAGATTAGAGGGCGTGGTTGGAAGAGAAAGAAGAGAAAATCACATTCATAAGTCAGCATTTCTGATCAGCGCAGCAACAAATGATTTCATTTTTTATTTTTTGGACCCAATCCGAAGAAAACGCTTCACTACCTTCACCTACCAGCAATTCCTGATTCAACAACTCAAAACCTTCGTACAGGTTTGGTCCCCACACACATGCTCTCTCTCTCTCTCTCTCTATATATATATATATATATATATATATATTTGTGTAGGTCCATGAATTATGATCATTAGGTTTCATGTGATTGAAGGAGATTCTTATTGTTTGTTTACAATACCCAACGGAATCTTTAAAACCAGTTTTTTAATCGTGATTTATGATATGTGAGGGAAGTATATGAGAGAAGTTTTATCTCGATTTACGTAAAAAATTGTTTGATTCAATTGGACTTATGTATAAGCCCGATTCACATAAATCGAGATAAACCTCCTCCACATATTTACTTCGTAGACCGTAAAATTACCTCGTAGACTGGAAATCACGATTGAAAAACACTTATGAAGGCTATCTAACATGCTAGTTGAAAAGAACTTATGAAAAACTATTCCAAACATAGTATTAATTTCCAAATAGCAGATGAAACAGGTAAATGGAAAAAGATTTAATAAGGTTCATGAGAAAAAGAGAGAAAGTCATGAGAAGTCCCTGTGATCTAAGTTTAATTAATTATGTAGAAAGAATCATCTAACTCTTGTGATATTTGCACTGGGTGTGTTTCATTTCGATTTTAAGTCAGTTTTTCAAAAGATGATGAGGTAAGAATCAAACAAGATGCTAGTTAATTATTATTATTATAAGAACTTTTTTATTAGATTAATTAGCAGGGTATAAAAACTGAAATATTTATAATGATTTAATAGAAAATTATACTTTTAATCCTTCTAATTATTTTTTAATTCAGTATTGTAATTAAAAATTTTAAAATTAATTCTTTGTAATCTAAATAATTCTTAATGTAGTCATGATAATTTAGTATATTTTTGTCATATTTATCATGTGTAACAAATATTCAAAAACATTTTTCAAAAAATGAATAAATTAAAAAATCCATAAATTTCAAGGATTTAATTCTAAAGTTTTAAATTATAGAGAAAAATAAAAAAATAGTATAATAATAAAAAATAGTATTATTTTATTTAAATCAGCTCAGAAATTTTTCTTGGTATCCTATGCTATATATTTTCTTGGTCCTTCTTGACAAGGCATTGTCATTCCTTATAGGGAAAACATCTTTTAGAATGCTTCTCATATACAACCATAATGAAAACCCCATAATGAATTCTTAATTTATAAGATTATTTAAGATACCAAATAAGAAAACAATAAACAAATAAATCAATAAATAGTGTGAGCAACATTATAATATAGGAAGGGGACTAACACATAAGGACATACATACGTTTTGTCATTGTCGGTATGGACTGTAAAGTAAGCTCATTGTGCTGCCCAAAAAAAAATAAAAGGAGTAAAGTAAGCTCATTGAAGACCCTACACACCCCAACCATTAATGTTGGCGCTTAAAGACTGCAATTTATATGTGCCGACACACGTACACACAAAGGGGGAGATAGCAATATTTTTCCTATTATTTCACTCAATTTTTATATCTTTTGTATAAATATTTCAAATATCCGTGACCATTATAGTGTCTGCCACTATGTACACACTGTGTAGCCACATATCCTTCCATACTGCACACATCTTATAATAAAATATATGTCCCTACCACCAAACATTTAGTTTAACCGGTAAGAGGTTGTACCAACTTAATTATAGGTCTCGAGTTCAGATTCTAAGAACGTAACGGTGTTAAATACTTGATAGTAAAGTTTTGTCTTCCTTATATATGGTCCTACTGGGATGGATCCAGATTAGTCTAGACTCCGATAAATCCTCAGAGTTAAAAGGAGGTAGATCCAGGAAAATAAATGCTCCATGCAAAAATAAATAAATAAATAAATAATTGTTGTCATTTCCTATAATGGACTTTGTTATTATATGCTCCTCAGTTGTTACCAGACTTTTTTATAATTAAATCTCTTCCTTGAGATTTTATTTTAATTCCCCAATATTTTAACTTATCATGTTTAATCTCTGTGCAAATATACAAAACCACCTAGTTACTTAGTATAAATTATATATTAAGAGATGTTTAGATAAAATATGATATTTAATTTCATACTAATTAAAATTGCACAATCAGTGTCAAGCACCCACTGATCTTTCAATTGTTCTTGCATATTTGATCATTATTTGTTTTCCTATATATTAAGAGATGTTTAGATAAAATATGATATTTAATTTCATACTAATTAAAATTGCACAATCACCCACTGATGATCTTTCAAATGTTCTTGCATATTTGATCATTATTTGTTTTCCTTGGATTATATGCTAGCTTCATACATCATATCTATATGCACTTGTATAGTGAACAATATTTATAAGTAATTTTTTCTCTTTTGGAGTTCGTCCTTAATATAATCAATTTTTTCTGTCACAAACTTTAAACTATTTTTTTCCTTTTTCTACCCCTTTTAAATACATATCGTTATACTCTCTAGTTATTATTATAAAACACCAACTATCAATTCAAGTAAACCAATAAAATCAGTTAAAAGAATTAAAGTTGTCCAAAAATTCAAGTGATTTCCAATATTACCCTTACTAATAATTACATTAAACTCAAATACCATATTAATTATTAGTCTCTCTCTCTTATTATCCTTATTAAATATGGGTAGACATGGAAAAATAAATTAAATACTTCTTAAAAACTTGCAAATGCCTTGTAAAAATGACCAAGAATACTTATTAGTTGGTTCTTTATAATAAAGATGAGAGAGAGTATTAATGAACCACCAATTCTCTTTCATTCAACTATTTATGACACATTCTCTCTCATTTTTTTATCCATTCTCTCTTCTATGCTCTTTTATAAATAGGGATATGTTTGAAAAAAATGACATTTTTAATATATTTATTGTTTTTAACTAATATTAACTATTAGTTCATTTTGTACAATAAAAAAATTATTTATTAAAAAGACAAGAGGGAGTAAATCTTTTCTTTACATCGTGACATGCCGTTGAGTTAATTTGACTGCCTTAAACAAAGTTTTAAATGAGGTGTAGTGGTTATTTAGATTGTCTTATTTTAACCGATTTTGCTTCATACGGTTGGAAAAATTAGTTTGTGAAGTACAAAAACACTTCATTTAAGTGCTCTACAAACACTCACGTACTATTTATATTTATATAAATGTCATTATTTATAGTTTTAAAACATTATGATGTGTTGGATATGTACTTCCTCTGATCCATTTTATAAAAGTCTAAAATTTAAATTGTCTTGATTCTTTTTATAGGGGTTCAATAAAAGTTATATCAACATTTAATGAGTTTTTTTCATTTTAGCCCCCCATCTTTTTCTCATATTACATTCCCTTTCCTACTTTCTATCATTATTATTATATTTCTCTCTCTTAATTGATCTCTTATAAATAAGGGCACACTTGGAGAAAAAAATTTATTTAATGCATATTTATTATTTTTAACTAATTTTGTAACATTTTTCTTAAATCACGTAATTTGATTATCGGACTCTTATAAATAGAAATAAAGGAGTATTTTATATTAAATGATATTGATGATATTATGTAGGAATTATGGGAAGAGGGAGCTAGAGAAATAGCAGTGGTTGGGCTTCCTCCAGTGGGATGCTTGCCAGTTATGATCACTTTGAACGGCTTCGACGTGGAAAGAGGCTGCATTGATGAGTATTCATCAGTTGCAAGAGATTACAACCAAATGCTGCAACATGAATTACAATTAATGCAACACCGTTTCTCTAATTCTTCAGCTAATTTCTACTACGTTGACATTTATGGCCCTTTGGCTGATATGATCAAAGCCCCTCAAAAATATGGTTAGTACTCCTTTTGCTCTTTGCCTTTTCACACTATTGCGGGTGTTACTATCTTGATTCCTAATCTATTTGTGGTAAATAACTCCATTTGATCATAACAAAAAGAAAAATTAGTTATGTTACTCCCTCCAGTCCCATGCATAGGACATCTTCTAGGTGTTCTTAATCTTTTTTTAAGGCATTTGATAGTTGCGAGTATTAAATATTTTTTTTTTCATATATCTTTAATAAAAGTAGTGAAAGAGTATAAATTAATATGATGCTAAAGTTTAGTGTACTTAGTAATTATAATATTGAAAAATGCTTGAATTTTATGATAAATTTAATATTTTAACTATTTTATGTGTACATATGAACTAGTTACAAATGACTTATATTTAGGACTAGAGGAAATAATCATTTGTAAATAATGGATGATGGATTTCCTAAATTACTTGTGTTTGAAAACTATCATATTGATTGCACACATTATTATCTGCAATCAATAGGAATACTTTAAGAAAAATAACAAACATGAGAAATGAAGAGCATCGTAGTCTAGCATATAGAACCAAAACAACCCCTCAACTAGCTCTCACAATATAATGATTTAATTATAAAATTTAAAGGGTTAATATAATCTTCTTTTTTGGCCAAAATAGAAATAAGCAAAAAACTATTACAAACACCAATAGCCGAAGCAGGGTTAATATAATATTTAGTTCCATAAGTTTGTCCTCATTTTAATTTTGATCCCTTAGGTTTCAAATCATAAGTTTTAGTCTCTCAAATTTCATTTTGTTTAAAACATTAGTCCCTATAACTCAATAAAAACCTAAACCATTTTGCCTATACAGGTACCAAAACCAAAGATTTGAAACTTGAGGGGTTAACCAAAATGAAGGCAGACTTAACCAAAAAGGGTATTAACCCAAATTTAAAATATAACAAGTAATTTAAATGATGAATATAAATAACATAATTCATATTTCAAATTCTGTTTATAACAAACCACTAACACATAGTTTTATAAACAAGTCATTGATTTTGGTGTTTTTGTTGAGGGTACATGAACAGGTTTTGATGAGGTGAATGATGGGTGTTGTGGGAGTGGTTACATTGAAACAGCGTTCTTGTGTAATGAGAACTCGCCTGTGTGTTCTGATGCTTCAAAGTATGTGTTCTGGGATTCTCTACACCCCACAGATAAGGCCTATCACTACATCTTCTTGGCTGCTCAATCCACCGTTGATTTCATCATCCAACGCATCCTACAACGACATTAACTACTTCCATTCCCTTCCCCTTCTGTTCTTGTTGCTTTTTACTATGGCCATGTAATTATTGGGTTATATATCATATCCTGATGGGAAGTGGTTTGGTTGTTATTTTGGGACTGTTTGTGATAGCTTTTTTGAATCGGGCTTATCATATAAGCCCGATTCACGTAAATCGAGATAAATCTCCTCTACATATTTATCTCGTAGACCGTGAAAGCACTTCGTAGACCGTAAAAGCACCTCGTAGACCGTAAAAGTTATCTCGTAGACCGTAAATTATAATTCATAAGCACTTATAAAATTTTCATAAGCTATTCCAAACAGCCTCTTTATAAAGATTATAAGAGAAAAATATGCACTTTCTATTGACGGAAAAAAGAGTTTGTACTTCATTACTAGTTGAGTTGTGCAAGTTTTTGGTGGTGTTAAGGATTTTGTTCCGCCATACACAGGGATTTTAGTGCAAAAACTCTGATTGATGAGGGATTGGAGTATTGAAAATAGTTATGGCGCAAATGTATTCATGAAGTATTCACGAATATGCACTTAGCAGCATAAACTTTACTGTGGAGCAAAAATACACAAACTTTTTCAAATGTTAACACCGTTAATTTAGCCTAACATCCATTGCCTTTCCAAATGGAGAATACTGTAAACCCGACACCAAAAAAGTAACAAATGTTGGGTCGATTTGAAAGAGTTCGTACATATTTTTGCTCCTAAATAAAGTTTATAATATTGGGTGCATACTCAATGGGTAGATCTGTACTTTGACCCTATTAAAGAAGTGAGCAAAATGATTTAGGATTGTGCAAAGAAGAGAAACCACCATGTAAAATTAGTTGGATTAATAACATTAATTATGATATAGTGACTTGGGAGCTAGGAAACACAATAACTCAAAAGGCAGTGATCAGGCTAAACCCTGGACTTATAATTATATATTAATATGTAGAAGGGGATAACAAATAAAAAGTTTGTCAATAATGATTTGTCTAAAGCTGAAGTTCTAATTAGAACTTCAACCAATGTCTTATTCTGTTGTTCAGGAGTAACTAAGGATACAGCTACAACAAGCAGATTTCTCATCAGAGTCTTCCGAATTCTGTGTGCGCACAACACAGCACCATTGGAACATGACTCCATATTAATGCCAGAAGATGGTATAGCCAAAACCAAGAGATCTACCAGGGAAAAGAAAGAAAAGCCGTAATGCTCTTCTTTGCAATGAGAAAGAAATATTAGTTTTCAAAAAGGGATCCAATTTCTACCTTCATAGTGCAAAGGTCAAAATTCATACCTTTTTTCATTAAGGCAGGCCAACCACTACATCAAGATTCTGCTGCATCAACTGAATTCCTGAATGTGATGGAATTGTTAATGAAGTCATTATTTTTACAGTCCCAGACGCAAACAATTTTAGCCAAGATTGAACTCACTTTGGAGATTGTGAATCAAGCTGCATTGTAACTGGTCCATCATTAACCAAACTGACCTTCTCATCAGACGTACGAGGATAGTTAACATATGTAGCTATTAAACATTAAAACCCAACAAGTGCATCATTACAGAGAAATTGAATGACATAAGCATACCTTCATCATCACTCCAAAAACTCCATCTGCAAGAATTTGAAGCATCTTAAAGGAAGAATATGACATAACATTAAGTTCCAACAGATTTTGCAAGATGCACGCAAGGAAAAGGGACACAAATACAACATCAAGACTCCTTAAAGAGAATTCAATTTAAATAGATAGAAGCAAGTTTTCCATGTAAATCGAATTATAGGACACAAGAACAGAATTGACTAGTCATCATGATAATCAGCAGGCTCACTGTTTGTTTCTTTATAATTAGACAAGTGACAAGTTGAATTATGCTCGTTTCGAATAGCAATTGAAGCTTTCAAAAGTAGCTTTTCAATCACAATTTATGGTATACGAGGTAAGTACGTGAGAAGAGTTGTGTCTCGATTTACATGAATAAACACTTTTTAAGGTCTCAAATATGATCCCAAACGTCTATGGTTAATACTGGACCTAAAGACAACGGAAATAGGAACAAATTTTTAATTAACAATAGCTTATTTGCTGGAGACCAAGAAAAAATTTAGTTGCCATTACTTAAGATGCTTTCTAGAAGCCACAAAAAAATGATATTGATGGGGAAGGATTAATGAATTAAACTAACAAGTGTCGTGGAACTATGTGCATAGTAATCAGTAAATTAAATAGTGAATGAACAATAGTTAATAATTGGGAACATCATTGTATTTTAAAAAAATAGAATTAGTTGGGTTTGCACTTTGAGTTGTCATACATGAATATTAACTACAGTAAAGATTAATATCATTCGTGAAAATTCTGTTATCCCTCCAAATCTCTCTCCCGATTTCCAACCTGCATCAGACAGATTCTTTCATTTTTGTTGGTGCTAGTTGGCTAGGCTGGAGATAAAATCCTCTGTAGTGAGTGGAAAAGAAGGAAAAGTGAAATAATACTGCATCAGTTTTCTTAAAAATGGGACTGCTAACTATGTAGTGGGATTCATGTTGGCTATATTAAGCTATGCTAATCTCCACCACTAGCAGAATTCTGTGAATGCAATGTGTAATGACGGGAATATCAATTGTTTGAGCGATAGAAGGACCCCATGTTCTACATCAGAAAAGGGATAGAGACTTGTGGTTCCACACATGGCAATTTTACGCTCCTTAAGCATCGGATCACGACCCAAGTTGGTTTTTTCATTGAATTATAACAAATAGATATTAGGCATAAGCTATAAATGTGTTCAATCTTATAGAATGTGCCCAGTACCCAATCCATGAATCATCATACTCAATATGTAAAATTAACTAATGAACATGGCGTTTGTTCAAGTCAACAAGGGTAAATGCTGAAGTGCTATTTCTTTACCAAAGAAACAAAACAAAATTACCTCTCTGCTATCCTTTATCATTTCAGAAATAGATACCTTCAGCTGATAAATGAAACAAAACTGACGCTTACCTTTTATTGCATCATTGTTATAGGCGTTCCTGAATCTATCAACCAAAGAAGCATAAAACGGCTTCGCTTTATGAGGCGGCATTGCAACGTGAAAATCTGGCTTGTTGCCCTTCAGGAATCCATACAAGGTAAATTGACTCACTGTCACAAAACCAAAATTATTCGTTAAGTAAAATAACAACTAAAGCCCTTCCTACTTCCTTCCTCACTCATAATTAAGAAAATCGAACTAACAAGCATAATTCAAATACCTAATAAAACTTGATAATTCCTCTGCATTACCTGCAAATTAAGAGAAGCCCAATCACCCAAACTGCCAAAAGATTAAAAGCAATATCCTCAATCGATACCTAAAATTTGACAAGGAATTGAATTACACTTTGGTCCCATCCTTTGCCTGTACTTTCACTGGGGAACAATCTCATGTTCAAGACTTTACGACATCTGAAAATAGAACAGGAAAAATAAAATAAAAAAGTGACAACCGAAACCATAAATTATAAACTCAGCTTGAAAATCAAATAAAGAGTAGAGCAGTACATGTAGTCGGCGTCGGCGTCAGAATCGGAATCGTGGAGGCCGACAAGAACGAGAAGTCCCGGTCCAATCTCGGACACAACTCGGCCTTCGACCTGGAAGAGTGCTACGATTCGCCGGTGATATAGGATAAGAGAATAAGAGAGAGAAGGTGAAGAAGTTTGACATTTTGAGTTGAAAGAAACTAACCTCGACGCTTGCAGAGGCGACGCGCTGAACGACAGCTCTCATGGCTGTGATTGGCTTCGGTTTCTTCTTGGTGACTTTGGCAGAGAAGCTTGAACTTCTGTGCTTGGTGCGTGGATCTGTAGGGATGATGGCTGCTAAAGAAGAAGACACATAGAGGGAATACATTTTTTATTATTATTGGATATTGGATTATTTTCAAATGCTTCTGTTCGCTGAAGGCCATTCGGCCTTCAATGAAAACAGGAAATTAAACATTTTTTTTGTTTTGGGCCTCTAACGTATTGTTGAACCGTTGACGTGATAGGTCATGGGCTTCAATGGGCTCATGCTTGATAACTAGTACTTCTTACAACAATAAGGTTACCTACAAATCACACTAAACACCAAATAAAATCTTTATATTGGCGGTAGGATTCGAACTTATAATTTTATAAGTTAACTCTTAGCCACCAAATTTTTTTATTTGATCAAAAGTATAATCTCTTTTAAGGGTTACAACATAGAGGAATTTTCGTCTCTTAATAAATGTGTTTCCTGAAAATTAAATTTATTTTCTTTTTCTTATAGGATAAGGCCATTTAACACATCATCCATTAGTTTGAGTTGGCATATACATATTATTTTATTAACTTTATTTTATAGAGAAAGTCATTGAGCGCACGATAATGACATTTTAGGCTCATATAATTTTAAAATTGTTTTTCATGCCCATAAAATTGAAGTGAAAATATATTTTGATGTAAGAAGTTTAAGATATGCCTTAATCCCTTATGCAAATATATGTTGTTCTATAACTTATAACTAGGTGCTCAGATATTAACAACAATGTGTCCAAATTATGGAAAGTAACTTTCTTCTTGGTCATTATTTACTAAACTACATGTTGACCTAAGAAATTAAAAAGTAAAAATTATACAATTGACAATAACGTATTTAGATTTGACAAGTTAATCCTTCATCACCACATATGATATTTTTAAAATAAAATTCTAAGTTACCTCAAAAAGTTAACAAGTAAAAATTTATGAAATTAACCATATATGTGATTTTTGACAAGTCAATCTTTAGTTATCATAGGTTGTATTTTTAAAATAAATTTTGGAGTTGTCCTAAAATATCAACAAGTTAGAATCATGTAATTGAAAACAACATACGAGTATTAACCATTATGCAGATTCTGAGTAAATGACTACACGGAAATAAAAAGTTACTTGTGAAAATTAACCATTATAAAGAACCATAAATACTACAATCTCTCCTCTTCTCTCCATGCTTTTTCCCTCTCTTCACACCCATTAAACTCATTCTCTCCATTGCACTTGCAAAAGCTTGAAAAAACTTGCCTTTATCCTTCGCCATAGCTTCGACCACCGGCTTTGTTCTCGGATCCGAATACAAAGCCTGATCCGAAGCCAACAAACCCATCTTTTTCTGCAAGTTCCCATAGTAAGCATTGTCAAACAAGAATGGAGTAGTGGCATCAAAAGGAACCGCAACATCTGACCCTCCATAACTAGGGCAATACATTCTCAATGCATACATGAGTTTTGGGTCCATATTCGGGTCGGGCTTGTAGAGCCGGGCCACAAAGTGGTTGCAATGGGCGAACCCAATCGTGTGGGCACCCGAAAGAGCAACCATGTCTTCTAGGGTTAGGCCTTTAGAGGCGAAGAGCTTGATAAGTTGATCAATGGTGGAATTTGCATGAGGAAGATTGTTTCCAACCCTTGAAGCCATTGATACTTTTCCATCCCATCGGCCCTTTTTTACTTGGTAATATGGCCCTCCTGCCTGTAATCACATTAATTATGAAAATAGGCATTAATTTAATTTTCTGGGTATTTTTGTGTTTGTCCTGAAATATCTGTGGGTAATCACTAATTTAAAATGTAATTTTTATGATTCGATGTTTACATGAAATCATTAGCATTACTAGGTGAAAGAAGGGGAAAAGGGAGTGTTGGGATCAGGGCATCAGGCAATGCTTAATGTCAAAGTACTTAAAATTAGACGAATTATTGAATTGGGGTAATTACGGATAAAATAATATACTTTAATTATAATAGGATGCTATTGTTTAACTCAAAACAAAGTCATTTTAGACCCAGCAATAGGAAAAATATAAAATTCAACTTGATCAAACTGTTCAAAACTTTTGATTGAGTTAATTAAAGGATTGATCCAGCAGTTCACTGGTCTAACCCGGCAACCTATATTGAATTTTGATAATATAATTAATGAATGGCATTGTTCTTATTTTTTAAAGGAAAAAATAGACTTTATGTACATTATATTATATGAAATTTGAGAAATAGATTATATTATTTATATTTAAAGCTCTTAAATCTTGTGACTCCTGATAAATTTTGTATAATAATGTATAAACATATTAATTATGAATGTTCTTGTATATTTAATATTATATAAAGTCTTAAAAATTCAAAAAAAAATCACCAAGCCCCTCAAAAATAAAGTAGCCTCATCTCTCATGCCCAAAGTAACTTGTGGTACCCTTGATAACTCACTAAAAAAAAATTTTATATTTAATTAAGGGTATTATCTCTTTCAAGACTTAGAACACAAAGGACAAAATGAAGATAAATATTTGATTATTGGTGCCAAAATAATCCAAAAGTAAAACAAGAGTTAGGCTATATTATCTTGGAGCAAACTTCAGCTCAGACATCAATTAATCATTATTTACAGTAATACGTAATGGACAACAATAATAAAATATAATATTAGTATTATTGCTGGCAAAAAAAAATATTAGTAGTATTATTTTCTGAAACTATCCAGTATCCACTCCTCTTGACTGCTACAAACTGTAGTTTAATAGTATATTAATTACTAATAACTAAACTAAAGATAAATTTCCTTTTAATATGAAGTTAATTAATCAGATTATTTAGAGAGGCATGTAATTAGTTAATTAATTTATGACCTATTGACTCGAATTGGGGTTGCTAAGTGATTTTGATTTTTTTTTTTTAACAAACTAGAATCACGACCAACTTTGACAGTTTTGACAAATTTGGACCACATTATCTTTTGTGTGTCACTTTCCCCCCAAACAACTAACTAGCGCAATTGCACATGGAATGATTAAATAAATAATAACTAACTGTTTTTTAGTTATTTGTCTTCGTTTAACTACAAATTTTTGGTTGTCTCTGATTATATTTTCACATTAACTTCTAGAACTATCCATCAAATAATAAAATAAAAAATAAAAAAAAATTCTTCATACAAATTAAAATTTTCATATCGATACGTTTTAATTAGGCTAATAATTTGAAAGAATAGTTAGTTATTATATAAAATTCTATTAAATTTCATTTTTACCTTTTTTTTCATCATTTTCTTTCTCTTTAAAGTATTATATACAATTGTTGCGTTGAAGGAGTGACCACTGAAATCATGCATATTGTTAAATAAAATTTTCTCTATATATATTGTTGTCAATAGTATGTGATGTGAAAAAGGTCACCTAATCATAAGGTAGGTTATAAGATTAATATATAACAGAAACAACAGCAAAGTAAGAGAAAGAAGCCAATTATCAACAAGTATTTATTCCCAAGCATCCTCTAGGCAGAGGGCTTTAATTTTGTAAGGCTCTATACCTTGTTTTATGCCTTTTGTAATGTCTTATTCAAGATATTAAAAATCAGACCAGTTAATAACCGGGTTGAGATAATGATTCAAAATTATTAATAGTTCAAATTGGAGTTAACTAGAGATCAAATTGATCATAATTAAAATAAATTTTAAATAAAAAGGTATTAATTCATAAGTATTTAAAACAATAATGTATAAACCACATGATCTACAAATTTGATCATGGACAACTATTGAAATGCAAAAAGATACATTTCATACATAATAGGGGAAAAAAATAAAATCTAACCAGGTGGGATTGAACACAGGATTGGTTCAGCAATTTGCTGGTTTAACCGCATTTGGGTTAAGTTTTAATACCATGATAGTATAAAATTGCTTTTTTAGTATTAGATTATACATAAAATCAAAAGCATTTTAATATCCTACCATGACAAAAAGAAATGCATTTTTACAATTTTTTATGAATTTTTTAAATTAAAAATGCATAAACTTTAGGTATTTCTGTCTTATTTAAGAAATACAAAATTATGTTGTCCTGGTTTGTCCAATGTTTTGAAGACCAAACTGGATCGGCCACTCAAACAGGCCAACTGTTGGTCCAACAGCCTGTTTCAGTAGGTTGGATTGAGTTGACTGGCTTAACATTTTTAAAAATTAAAAATTAAATTAATTCATTTTTTAAAATTTTATTCATAATTTTATATAAATAATCCTGGAATTTTCATTTCTTCACTGGTCTAACTCCGGTTTAACTCCGATCTAATCCATTAATTCCTGACCCACTATTCCGACCAATTTAATAACCGATCCGGGTTTCAAAACCTTAATTTTATCTTAAAATATTAAAATGTTGATCATTGAAAAAATAAATAATTGAGAGATTGGAAAGAATAAGACAGTAGAAGAGCCCAGACCAAGCTATACAGGCTTAACATCAATTCATCTAAATTTTTTAATTTTTTTAAAAAAAATGAAGCAAAGAAAAGGAAAAAAAAATTAAGGAATGAGAAATTACTGACCAAGTGGACAAAATCTCTGGCAGCAATAGCAAGAATATCAGCACAAGACACAACGTTTGGGCACTTGCTCTCCACTAATTCCTTGGCCTTCCTCACTATCTCAAACCCTTGTTCCCTCAGCTCTCTGTTCTGCTCCGCCTCCCTCTCCGCCTTCCCTCCGCCCTTCGACGCCACCAATATCGACGCATCACAACCCTACACCACAACCCCACATTTAACAATCCCTTCCCTTCTTCATCATTGAATCCCACAGTACCAACACCATCAATCAAAATTACATCAATGTTTCTATTTCCTTCACGTAGTAAATATAAGCCCCGATAGATTCTTAAAGATTAAGGAAACTAAATAAATTAATTATTGCTTGTTTGTAATAGTTTTTGGGACTCCTAAAAGAACTTATCTACGTAAATCGAGATAAAACCCATCTTACATACTTATCTCGTATACCGTAAATCATGATTGAAAAATTATTTTTGAAGATTCCAATCACTGTTACAAATAAACACTTAATCATATGTCATGTGTGTATATTAGTTTATTTATAACAAAGATAAGTTAGTTTAAAAAAAATAATAGATATAAATATTTTAAATTAATTTAATTAGTTTCATTAATTTTTTTAAAAAAGTCAGCTGGGTAGTAATTAGTTTATTACCTCAACGAAGCAGTCATGGAAGAAGAGGTTGATAGTGGCCGGAGCAGAGACTGGAGTGAGCTTGAACTGCTGAGAGGTGACGGCGCCGACGAGGCGTTCAATATCAGGGCAGGACTTGGAGTAGTAGTCCACTGAGAGCTGGCGGTGATGAAGAAGATGACGACGGCGGGTATGGCCGGAGGAGGAGGAATTGGGGAGTAATTGGGCGGAGCAGAGAGGTTGTGTGAAATTGGAGAGAAGAACCAGACAAGTGAACAGAAGAAACGAAGAAGAAGAAGGAAGAGAGAGAAACATGGGTTTTGGATTGTGATATTGATGTGTGTGGGTTAGTGAGAATGTTGAAGAAGAAGACGAGCTTGAGACTGAGTTGTGAATGTTTGTTTGTTAAGGGATGGGGTTACTAATATATATATATATAAGAAAATATTGGAGGGAAACGAGACCCGTGAGCGTCTGATAACAGAAATAAGAATAAAGAATTCAGTAAAAGGAAAAAAGAAGAGTGGTTTTATTTTATTTATTATTTTTTTGTATGGAAGTATTAAAGTGGCTTTGAAGTTCGTGGACATTTCAATTAGACATAACAGAGGAGTGCATCCACCTGAAGGCTGAGCCCTGAGGCAGATCTCTGACTTATTTTTGTTCATGAATCAGACAGATTATTTGTTTATTGACCTTTTGGCTGCTCCCTCTTCGGACTTGTACTGTTGTAAGGGGAAAAAACCTAATTTATAACACAAATCAAAAGAATAACTATTTTCAGCAAATATATACATTCTTTTTTTCAATCTAATGATAATCAAAATATACAACTTCCTAATTTTCTCTTCATCAATCTGGTCTTATATTCAAGTGTGAGAATAGCTCGATTGCCTAAGAGATTCAAAATCTCTTGAAATGATTTTAGATGAGATGAAAAGAAATTAGATTTGTAAAAACATACCACTCTAATCTTATTTATAAATCTAGTTTAAAAAAATAATTTGATCCTTATTATAAATTCACTTTCAAAATAATAAATGAGAGTGTTAAATTTTATCTCTATTAAAAGTAAAAAGAAGAAAGAATCACAAGTAGAAAAATGACTTTTTAGACTGGGTAAAAATAACTTTTTAGACCGGTTTCAGATAAGGTCTTGATACATCCGGTCTAAAAAGTATGACTTTTTAGACCGGTTATCCACATAATCAGTTTTAAAAATCTTTTTTAGATCGGTTATTCAAATAACCGTCTAAAATATTTTTTTTTTGCTAGTTCATTGATTACGTTAGTATACTCAATCTGTACATATCCTAAAAGCATGCTTCCAAAGCCATACTTATAATTATTTATCACGAATATATCCTGGTGGAGTCATACCTGAAGAACCCAATAAACGCAGCTCAAGAATGTTGCAACACCCAGTGCAAATATATAATGAGCTGTGAATCGCTCAACAATTAAAATAATATTAGGAAATGAGTTAGAAAAGAAAGTAATTAAATCACAAGTTGAAAGATAATTTTTAGTTAAGAAATTTTGTCAGAGAATAAATATTTAGAAACAGGGAAAATGTCAGAAGAACACGCTAACATCGGCCCCTAGTGAAGAATCCAATTTGTAAACTCTCTCAGATGTCGCAATCGTAAGCCTGAAGCAAATATGGGTATAAAATTTTGCAATAAAAATTGATCTGAAATATATGACGATAGCTAGTCTGAAGTATGTATAAAACTAACTAAGTAGAGCGCTTACCTTAAACCAATTGAAGGGAAGAAAAGCCGAGCCTTATGATAATGGATTCCACCATACCTCTGCGTTGACGGCGGAGATGATTAATGATGGATGAGCGATGTGAGAAGGAGGAGCTACCGCATCACGAGGGAGGGGTTTACAAGAAGCTTGATGAGTATTAAATTTCAAAGTTGAAATTAGGCGCGAGCTAAGGCTGCGAGAGAGGATTTTAAATATTAGGGTGGACTTTTAAGACTGGTTATTTGACACAATCGGTCTTAAAAAGTTCATTTTAAACCGGTTATAACTAATAACCGGTCTTAAAAATAAAAAATATTTAATTTTTTAATTTCGCATCTTTTAGACATGTTATCATCAACAACCGGTCTAAAAAATTTTATCTTTTAAACCGGTTATTAGTGACAACTGGTTTAAAAAGTCTTAAAAATTTTCAATTTTCAATTAATTTTATATTTTTAGACTGATTGTTTGGATAACCGGTCTAAATAATATCTTTTAGACCGGTTATTTTAAGAACCGGTCTAAAAAATTATTTATAATTACGAAACTGCCACCGATTATATTTTTTAGACCTTATCCGCAACAATCGGTCTAAATGATGCGGTCTAAAAATGTTATTTTGCACTAGTGAATTAAAAAATAGTCATTTAAAAATGAGGGCAAAATTAAAAAAATTTATTAATTTAGTCCATATTTATTGAGTTAACTAACTTTTTTTATTAGTAAGAATTAAATAATTTAGTCTTATAAATAGGAGTAGAATAATATGTACATATTAGGATTGGATAAGAAAATTTTAGAAGTTAGTAGGATTGAAGCTCGCAATCAAAACTCATGAAAAGATAAGCTACTGAACTATATATAATAAGGCGATTGTCTTTTTCATGTACTTTTATTCATGCCTTTTTTGCACACATGCACCCTCATAAGCATATATGATTGTTTCAATATTTAATCTTAGAATAATACTAATAATATATGAATAATTGCCATCTAATCTCTATTTTTTATGGTAAGATATGATATCACAAGCAAGAGTGTTCAGTGGTCCTAATCTCAAGAGTAGTGTTAATTAAGTTGTGATCAAATCACCCAAAGCCAAGTCTTCTAAGTTCTAATTAGAGTTAATCTTTAATTTTCCAATAAAATAATATACCCCCTTAATATATACGATTTTTGAATAAAGAGAACAATTCAATTTTTTGTAACAAGTATTGTTTGCTCTTCAGTGTCTTGAATTAAATACCCTGTAACACTTTGAATTATTTTTATAATGCTATCGTGAAATTTTGTTGAATGTTAATATGGTGTGGTGCCAACGAGTAAAGAGGTTTTTGCTTCTCAGATTAAATTAAACCTCGTTAGATGTAAACAATTAAATTAGTTCGTTATTAGTTTTTTTTTTTTTTTTGTGAAATGCAAATAAAGGAGGAGAAGGGTAGACTCTAATAATGCAATCGGCGCTAAAAATGAAATTGTATTGATTATGGGAATCATTCACATGGGTTTACGTAATCTTCTAGTACATATACGATTATATTCCTTCTTATGCACTGTACTATTGAAATTGATTAATGAGTCTTTTTTTTTTCGCCAGTGATTAATAAGTCTCTCTATGAACAAACATATCATAATTAATATAATTCTCATTATATATTGGAGTTTATCATAAATGCAGTTTTGGTTTTAGAAGAATAAGGTTGTCAATAATATATCACCATGTACCTAATTATAAGTCGCTTGTATCACATTTTTGTAAATAAAAAAACATTAAATGAATAATTTTTTTCATATTTATTCATATTTATGAAATGGTACACATTTTCTCTCACATCCTTTTATTTCTATGTATTTAAACCCCCCTCTCTCTTCTCATTCCTTTTCCTCATCTTCCTTGATTAAGAAAATATTGATAAATATTAAAAATTTATTTTATATTTAAAATCAATATCAATTTTTTAAATATTACTTATATTAAGAATGAAAGGAGTTTCAGTTTTGATATGATACTCCTTCCTTATTTGTTGCGCATAAATCAAGGTGGCTATCACCATAAAAGAAGAATTATTGAAAATCCTAACTCCGAAAATTAAAAACTCCCAAGTCAGACGACCTCTTCTCTGACCTAAACTGGAGAGAGAAAGGTGTTGGAAAGCCAAAGCACGAATGCAAAAAAACTCACGAGTGAAAAAAATCTCCCATTGATAGAGAGAAAAAGAGCAAATTCTTGGCTCTAGCTTCTTCTAGTTTTTAATTTAAAAAATTAAATTGAATCCAATATGTAATTTATATGGAGTGCATAAAATATACATGTATGTAAGTTATAATATTTTATTAGTTGTAAATAATGCATTGAATCTATATTTTTTAGATTTTTAATGTTGAGTAGCGTTGGGTTAATTCATTTATGAATGCCCATGTGGTAAATAAAGTTGTGTTGAATTTGCTATTTTCAGTAAATGTAACTCTTTTTCAGTGTAACTTGTCATTAATTATGTGTAAAATGAAAAGACATTTGTAAATGTAGTTGAAGATATATTGCATATAACTAAAGAAGAGGTACATGTCCATAAGTATCTCTGGACAATAAATTTTATAATTGGAGATTTTTTAACAATTTTTTTAAAAAAATTATATAATATATAGTTTTCTAGACTAGGCGTAGCCTGACTGCATATATTGGCCAACACAATCATATGTTTCAAAGTGCACTTTCCTTTTTTACCCAACTTAGCCCAACTAAAGCTGGTTGGTGTAGAAAAAATCTTAAAGAGTTGTGCTGAGGATTCATGTCCCTTTCTTACTAAGGATTATAATTAAGATATATGTTTCAAAATTATTATTGCATTTTTGAAATTTCATTAAATATTAAATATTGTTAATACATCATATGAATTTTTAAATACCATTTTTTAAAATAAAAAAATTACTTTCTCTAATTTGAAACTTAGGAATTTAATAACTAATTTTTAAAGATTAAGAAATTAGTTATTTATGAAAAAATATACATTAATTTTCTTAAAATGCTCCTTTTAATTATTTGCGGTGGAAACTTGGCTGAGCAACGTTGTGTCGATGCCTGATAATCCAATAGAAGTAGGTTGAAATTTTACATTTGGAAACAAAAACAAAATTCTCTAATAGCTAATATTTAGAGCCAGTGTCCTTATAATTTAGTGGCATAAAACCTGTTTTACAAGTAAGAAGTGGTCAGTACAGTCACGCCTGTAATAATTTCATGAAGTTAGTGTTTACTCTATAATTTATTTAGGGTTATGGGATAATTTTGTCGTGAAAATTTTTTGAAAGGTAATTTTTTCTTGATCGTTATCTTAGTTAATTTTAACAATTAGTTAACTAAATATGCTGAGATGATAGTCCACATGCCATCCACGTTATTTTTGTTAAGGTTCAAATTTATTGCAAAATTTTTATATCTAATTTTTTTAAAAAAATGATGAAGTAAATGACATATGAATTTCCGACATAAATTTAAATATTAATAAAAATGACATATATGATATATAGACTATTAACTCAACATATTTAATTAACAGTTAAAATTAACAAAAATAAAAGTTAGATAAAGCCCGAGAAAAAATTACCCCCATCCATTTATTTAAAAGAAAAAGAAAGAGACAAAAGAGTAGGCCCCACATAGTGAATAGAGCCAGGCCTCTTGCATGAGCAGTTAAATGCAGTGCATGTGCAGCAAAATAAAGAGAACCCACCAGCTATAAATACGTAAATAAATGAGAGTCCCTTTATTGGCCCCAAATCTGGACGTACCACTTATGATTTCTTTGTCATCCTCGTGTTTACTTGGAAGCAAATATTACTAGTCGCTTTTCAGGTCATTGAATCTGTGAAATTTGGGTGAAGCTTCTTTTGTTGTGAGGGTCTGAGGAGGGATGGGAAGGAGCATTAAAATTGTGGAGGACCCACCTCTGGTCCCAATCATTCATTCTCCTCTCATTAAGCGCCTTGGCTGCTTGCTTTTCATTAAGAGTGGAAATATGTCATGTCTGTGATGGGCTTCTTAACCTATATAAAACTTAATTTAATTTATTTAGTTAATAGGTTAAGTTTAGATTTAGATCTATTGTTAGATCTATTTAAATAAATAGGTTAGATATATTTTTATAAGGCCTAACCTATAAGTTTATAGGTTTAGTTTATTTAATTTTTTTTAATTTATACTATTATATAATTATATATAATATCATGTAAATAATTTAATAAATTCTTTATCAATTTATCAATTAGCCTTAATCCTAAATTTCATATTTCATCGTTATTCACTCACACCCAACCTTTACATTCACATCAATCTTTCACCTCTATCTCTCTTTTTTTCAATCGCTTGAGATGGTAACGCTAAATCACTATATCTCCCCTAATTTGTGTCGTTCACTAAAACATAATAATTGCTATGATTTTATTTTAGTGTTAAATGAAATACTATAATCCCAATAGAAGGAGTTTGTCCCAATTTATATGAGAAAAGTAAAAGATGTAAAATCCGATTTTACATACTGCTTGTTATACTTTGTCAATTTTAGAAAATTCATTTTATTAGTTAACAAACGATTAGTTTTTTTCTTATTCTCACTTGCTTAGTCAACTATTGTCACTTGGCATTTTTTTCTTTTCCTTACCAAGCCCTTATATCATGACGAGAATAGATGTTAGGTTTTTAATATATAATATAAGATTGTAAATAGATTTAAATGGTTATTTATGAATTTGGAGGTATTTACTTTAAAAGCTATTTAAAGGCCTACATATTAAATAGGTTTTAAACAGACTTCATGCCTTTTGAAGCCCTAGGCTTAGGCCTAAAAAAGGCTTCTATATAGGCTCAAACCCATATTTAGACTTTAAATCTTACATGCCCAAACTTATTTAAGTAAAAGCCTACCCTAACCTATCATTCAGTAAAGTTAAAGCAACACTCATGCAGACTGTGAGTTTGGTATTTCTCCTTTTTATTTTTCTTAGAGATAATTAATATGTAACCGCCCGTTTGATACATTAGAATTGATTTTGATGGATATTGATATGAATATAGATATAGATATGGATATGAAAATGAGGTTTAAAATTGTGTTTGGTATGTACATGGAATTCATATATTATTTTTATTTAATATTTGTATTTAAAATGAGAAATTACTAATATGCCCTTATAAAAAACCTAACCAATACCTCAAACATCCAAACCATTTTTTTTATTTTAATTAATTTTTTTATATCCTCTTCTCTTTTTATTTCAAAAATTACCTATTAATTTCATTTTTTTCTATTTTTTAAATAATTATTTTCAAATTATAATTATATTGTAGAAATAAAACTAAGGATGTTACAGTTGTCGCTGGAGTGGGGAGAGGTCGCCATTGTTACTGGAAGGAAGAGGGTAATTGATGGAAATGTGAATGTGAAATTACAAATCTTAGCTTTTGAGATTGAATTCATTTTGATGGAATTGGCTTATTTGGCTTCCACATGAAATTAGAATTGAGAGCCAATTCCATTGTACCAAACACACCTCCTCATGGAATTGAGACCCAATTCCATTTCCACCCTCTGTAATTCCAGTATACCAAACGGGCTATAAGTCTTTATAGTTTTATCTAATTTTTAACCAGGTCTTTTTAGAGATAACTATATTTGGTTCTATTTTCGCACCACCACCACTTTCTTAGGTCAAGATACCTAAGTATATATGAGTGGACCTACTTAAACATCCTAATAGTCTCTCTCAAGTGTGAATCTATTAGCATTCTATATGGAACATTTCATATAATATTAGGCTTAAAAAATGTACTCTTTTTCATATTAGCATTCTACTTAATAAATTTAGCTCAGTTGGAGGTTGTTCCCAGCTTCTTCTTATGAGAAAAATGTACTATTTTTCATATTAGGCTGACTTCAAATCTTTTTCTAAATTGATTTGTATGGTTGACATTATTAGATATTTTATTATTTATGATTACATATTTTATTATTTAATATAGATTATATCTAAACATTATCTTATCACTGTTTTGAATAAAATACTCTTGATTATGGCCCGCTCGTGATTTAGATAGAGATTTGGTTTTGGGTTACTTGCCTGACCGGTAATCTATTACAAGCCTTAATAGGAGGTTATAAATAATATAAGTCGAGTCTTAGAGTAGTAACGTGAAAAAACCACTTACCTACTCCTTGAGGGTTCCCTGACAGGTGGCAGCTATTCCCCCATCTTCCCGTTAGAAGAAGCCTTAAACTATTCTTTTATATTATCTTCTAATTCTAACTTTTTCTTGTTCTCTATAGTTTTTAGATTGTGAGATGTTATATGCAGAATTGCTATAGTTGGAGGTATTTCATCAAGTTTTTTCATTATTACTCTTTCTTGTAGAATTATGCAATATATTTGGGATAATTATTATTATATTATTCCAACAGACACGTGATTCTTAAAAATTGACGAGATATTTATAATTTTTGTGTGATGGATTTTGATTGTAAATCCTATAAATTATGATTTAAGTGGTGCGTATTGGTGTTTTTGAATGGTCTAAATTATTATTTTAGAGTTTGAAACTTGAATTATGAATTTTATAAGATTCATATATATTTTTATTTAAAAAATAAAATAAATATGTAATGACTAATTGACTATAAAGGGATGGTTCTTAATCTTAAGCACAAGTGTTGTGCTGGACCTAATAAAGTTTGACCATTTTGTATAAAAACAAAGTCTTCGGCTCAGCCCTCGTATAGTCCTTACAATAGGCTTTTGGGCCTGACTTTACAGATCAACTTAACTTGAGGGCCTTCATTTAAGCTTGACAAATAGGGAAAATTACAATCAAGTCACATGAAAGGAAAACTATGAAAAATTGGTATCATAAAATGACAAAATTATAGTGAAGTCCCATGGGACCATTTTGTAATAAATTGGAAATGGTAAAAGTATGAAATACCCCTGTCAGATAAATAGAGAGAGGGAAGGGAAAAATCTGTCAAACTCACGCAATACCTCTGGTAATTCGCGCAAAAAACTCAATAAATGTTTGATCATCAGCCAATGTTGACAAGTAAGATATGGAATTGATGACAACACCTCTCTTATCTTCATTATTCCATTTTATTCATATTTTATGTTGAGTAGGTAAACAGATTTTGAGATTTTCTTGATTCATCTTCGTTTTATTAAAAAAAAAAGGGGAAAATGTCATCTTTTGTGGGTATTGTCCTCTATTATACTTGTAAACTATAAAAGCATATGTAGGTAAATGTAATGGATATGCTTTTGACTATGGTTTCAATGTGTTTGGGTATAGTTTAGTATGCTCTGTTTTCGTTGTGAGTATGCTCTGTTTTCAAGTTTGTTGTGCTGTGTTTCTGTAAAAGAAGGGCTAAGGAATGAAGATGAGAGTAAAATATTTTTGGTTATATAACCTGGTGTGTGAAGAAAAAAAGGTACTGTTAATAGATGCATCGCTAGTTGTCAATATGTGTGCTGAACTTGTTAATGACAACTATATGTAATATGTAATATGTAAATGTTTTATCTTTGTTTTGGTTGAAAAAAGGGAAAAAATTGTTATCTTTTGTGGGTATTGTCCTCTATTATACTTATAAACTATAAAGGGGAGATCTAGGTAAATGTAATGGATATGCTTTGGCTGTGGTTTCAATGTGTTTGGGTATAATTTAGTATGCTCTATTTTCGCTATGAGTATGCTTTGTTTTCGGGTTTGTTGTACTGTATTTATGTAAAAGAAGGGCTAAGGAATGAACATAAGAGTGAAATTTTTGCGGTTATATAACCTTGTGTGCGAAGGAAAAAATGTGTTGTTAATATGTGCAATGATAGTTGTCAATATGTGTGTTGAACTTGTTAATAATAACTATAGGTAATATTTAAATGTTTTACTTGTAGTGTAATGATGTTTGGCAAGTGTTTGAAAAGTTTGCTATGTTTTTTGGTATTTTGAGTTGTTTTTACTCATTAAAAGTGAGAGGTAATGAATATGGTGTGAAAGTTCTGTGGCTGGAAGTCCTGATGTACGAAGTTAGAATGTCTTGTTAATAATAACAGTGATAGTTGTTAATATATGTGGTAAACTTGTTAATAACAACTGTATTGTACATGTGGACAGCGGTGATGGCTAGCACGTGCAGCAAGAATCTACTATGTTTCTTTCATATAGAGGAAATGTTTGTTGTAACGCCTCAAACTAAACTAATAGATACTTAACCAAAGTATTTCAAATATTGACAATAATGATGTTCAATATCTAAATAATCAAAATACAAAAAAATCAGTTCAAATAAAGCCCACATCATATCATTAAATCAAGTTCTCAAAATATTCAGCAAAACAAAATAAAATGCGGAAGTTTAGGGTCATGGCAAATAATAAAAACATATCATGTGCTCTAGGAGCACAAGAGAGCCTCCAAGGCTCACTCCGTAGGTGCCTTCCCTTGCTCCCTACTAGAACAATCACATGAAAAATGTTAATATAAGGGATGAGATTCCACGTCTCAGTAACTACTGAAAAATTCTACCGTATAAAAGCAAACCACATATTGTAACATCCCAAAATTTATTTTGCGAATTAAATGCCTATTTTCCTGAAAAATCGAGGAACAACAATTAATAGTCATAAATTGGCTTGGAAATTTTTAAGAAATTATTTTAAGGCCAAGGATTAATTTATGGGAGTTAGATAATAAGCTAAATTATAGAATCTATAAAATCTAAGGAAATCTTAAATTAGACAAAATCAAGGCTTAGTGTGTATTATTAATAGGATAAAAATATACCTATATAAATATATTGTTAAAAACACACCCACACTTCCCATGCTTTCCATGCCATCCATGCTTCCCATGCCACCCATGCTTCACATGCCACCCATGCTTCACATGCTCTTCACACATCACTCATGGCACACACTTCCCACACTACACACACAACCATTAAAATAAACACCTCATGGCACACACACACATTTATTTAATAAACAAATACATATCCTTCCACTATAAATACAAGGTAACATACACACACTTCTCATTTCCCATTCCATTCGGTCAAGTCACATAGAAGACTAGAGAAGTAGAAAATATATAGAGAGAGAGAGAGAGACGTAAGAGAGAAGGAAGACTAAGGTGAGAATAATTGCCGGAGAAGTGGAAGAAGGAGAAGTCAGTCACCATAGGCAAGCCTTGAATATTATTTAGGTAAGTCTTTTATATCTTTTTCTATTGTTATACAGTTGGTTTGGGTTGTTTATGAGGATTTATAGTTGTTGGAAGTTGAGTGATTTTGAAATTAAGTTGCTATTATTTATGGTCAGAATAAAGTGTAGATATACAAGGAGTAAGAATTTGATAAATTTTATATCACCAATAGATTCTACATGAAAAATTGTGTGAGAGTACATGTGGTTGTAATTTTTGGATGATTATGTATAAATCAGGAATTTTTAGAAATTAAGAGGAGATGTTGTTCGGTTAGTTTTCTGGAATCATTTTGGTTATAAAATTCATTTCGTTAGTTAAAACTGGTCCAAAAATTATGAACCTTTACAGACATAACATAGACATAAGGAGCTTTAATTTGATATATAATATGTACCATTTGGATTAGTATATTGTAAGAAATGAATTTGTGAAGCTTAAGCACTGAATCTGGAACAAATTCTGGCATAGTTGTATTAATTGTAAATTCTGGAACTTTAGGCATGTAATCTCTAATAGTATGTATTTTTTCCTTAATTTATACTTAAATATGGTCACACAGAATTTTGAACCACTCTATTTGGAATTTTGTGGATTTAGTTATGAAATTTTGAATTTAAGTACTACCAAATTATGTTTCTAGAAGGAAGATTAGATGTGGCGAAATTTTGGAAAACCAACACATTACCAAAAATTATGAAAATTTTCAGATTTACAGTATACATTAAGATATTTAATTTCATAGGTGGATCACAATTTTTGAGCTTGTACATTAGAAGATATGAATTTTCAAAGTTGAGTTTATTTCTGGAAGAAAATTTGGAATAGGGGAGGTTTGGCGAATTTCTGGGAATATTGTGTTATCATCGATCAGATATAAGTATTTTTATATTAAAATAAATTTAAATATCTTCACATAGGCTTTGAAACCAATCAATTTGAAATTTTCTAGATTTAATTCTGATTTTTCAAAGTTGACTGAAAAATCTGCCAGTTTTATGAAAAATAGTAAAAGTTGTATTGTGGAGAATTATACGATGCAGAAATCACTGAAACTGAGATAACCACTAGAATATGGTTAAAGCAGTAGTAATGCAAGTAATAACCAATTACTTGTTAACTTTAATTTATAGGAATTGGTAATAGCCCGAGCCGGTTAAAAGTTTTGGATAAGAATCGGACTGAAAAAGGACTCAGGTAGTAACTCTTTCTTTCATACACTATGTGATTATTTATATGTTGTGTATTCCATTTTCTGTAATATGAGCACAGTGTCTGGGACACGCATATTAGCTTAGTTGTGGTCTGGGACCCAACGGAGGTGCAGAGTTAAGCTGGGGTTGCAAACAGTCGTTTGGCCTCGGACAGTGTACACACAACATTTTCATCTTACATAACATGGTGCATTGCATATTTATTTTCACATTTTATATGTCGGATTGTATGTTACTACTGAGATTCATTTGAATCTCACCCTTTTTCAATATTTAAAAATATTCCAGCAGAAGGTAGCGGCTCTAAGGGCAAAACAATAATTACCGGTGATTGAAGGTCCGGTTCTAACGGAGTACAGTTGGTTATCTTTAGTTGTAATATTTATTTCTTTGGATTTTGTTTGTATTTTTAAAACCCTATGGGAATTGTCTGTAATATAAACAAGCACTTATTATCAGTATATTTCCGCTATTTCTGTGTGCCCTCTGAACTATGCATTTATTACTCTGCAAATAGCAAAGTGTTAAGGGGTTTGACACATATGATAAAAACAAGGAACTAATTATGTATATATTTGTATGTATCATAATCCTCATACAAGACAATTACTAATTTAATCATCATTATATAAATATGTATTTTCATCACCATAAGTAATATATATATGCAATATGTAAGATGCAACCTCCCTTATATCACCGTCCATCCTTATTCCGCTGACTGGAGCCATAGGCTAACACATAGTCCGACAGAAACTCATCCATTTGACTGGATTGTCCCAAGCTCACCAGTTCTTAAAATACACCGGGCCAAAGGTGTAGAGCTTAAGTCTGGACTATGGCTCCCCTCCTTAAAAGAACACAACTAAGGAGGTGTTACGTGTCCCACAACTCCGATACAATCCCGGTCAAAGGAAAACATGGAAGAAGGGGCCCTGACAAGTGTCATCCACTATGCACCGAGTGATGGCATACCACGTGGTAAAAGATTTGAACATACAAAATCCCTCCTTACTCCAACCCATCACAAATGCTACCACCATGACAATTATATTTAATAATCAATAAATATAAATAAAGACAATGTACATTAAATCATATTTCTATTCATATTAAATATTATCAATATTCAAACATGCCTAAAATGAATCAATAATTCAACAATACATTAATTATAATCAAATTATTAACCATAAAAAAAAGTTATAAAGAAATTTGATTTTAACATTATTTATTTGAGAATTTATAATACCTACACTTATACACATAATTCAGTCCATTTTTAATTAACAAAAATATTTATTCACAATCATAGACAATTTACAAGTATATGAGAGAATATTCAGAGTTATCTGTTACTCCTTAGCATACAGGTAATCACACAAATGTTACTCTAAAGCTCTCAATGAGAGTTTACAAAATCACCACATAAATTTCCATCAATATACTGCGTAAAACTATCCTAAAGTCACTCAAATACTACTCTAAAATTACTCTAAAGTCTCAAACAACCCTCTAAGAATTAATATTATATAGATACATATTTACTAATTACCACATATCAACTTTTATATTAAGAGATGTTATATTAGTTAGAATTTTGGAGATAAAAATTACCTATAGTACAGAAGCTTTAACAAACACACACACATATATATATAAAATCTTTGAAATGACAAACGCACCAGATGCATTTAAAAGAAAAAAAAAGGTCACTGCACAAATGGTTACAATTGTATTAAATGAAGAAAAGGAAAGACATGGTACTACTATAACATTATGTTGGTCTTAAAAAGAGAGAAGCCCAACTTGTCAAAATGCTAAGGAAAGAAAAGAAAAATCTGGGACGCTTGTGAGAGTATAATGAAATGTATTTAATATATATATAGACACACATATACGCAGAGCTATGGGGATTCTGAAAGATAACATTACTCACACACGTATGATATACCAGATGGAAAGATGGCTCTTCTTTTTTCAAAACAAATCAAAATAATATAATATGCTTGTATATCCATGAATAACGTAAAAAATGAAGAAGAAATGAGTCAAAAAGAAACATGTATTAAAGGGCCTTTCATATCCATAAGTACAATGGAGTAATGGGTCAAGAAGCATTTTTTAAAATTCATCTCTACAGTAGCAATGTGATGGCTGGATGTAAGAAAAAAAAAAGTGAAGACAAGACAAAAGCTTAAAACATGGAAAGAAGGAAAGCAGAAGCAGTAAAAAAAATTTAGAATGATGGAGACATAGACGAACGCTGGAGACATAGACGGACGCATAAGTAGAGTTAGAGAGAAAAAGCGATACCTGAGAGCCTATTATAGGAGAGATATTAGGGTTAGGGTTTTTTTTCCTCCTACTATTTTTTTAAAGAAAATAGAATAATAATATTAGTAATATTATGACAACATTTTTTTAATATTATTTTCTGATAATAAGGTAAGTCTACACACACATGCTCCTATGTTAAAAAAATAATTATTTTAATGAGGTATTTTACTTTGTACTATTATTATTATTATAAAAAAAAGTATTTAGAACTTGACACTTATTTTAAAGTATTAATTTATTTTATATTCTCTGCCTAAATAAAATATAACTACAACTAATTCTAAGTCCTAAAAATCTTGGATGTTACATTTGTAGTTAGTGGAGACGGTGATATAACATATGTTGGGGGAAGGGTCAGATCAAGAACCATTAAGGAAAGCACAAGTTTTGAAGAGTTTAAAATAATGATATCTTCCATTTGAGAAAAAGAGAGTGGCGAACTTGTTATGAAGTTCACATTGTACTTTATACATGTATTTTCAGATGTAAATTAATGTTGGATATACTATGGTTTTGTATCTCACTTTCATTTATGAAAATTTGTAATCTGATGTAAATTCAGTTGTTAATGTATGGACATGAAGTAGTCAGTGGATACCCATTGACTTGTCAATGGAAGCCTATGCAATTGTTAATATATATATATATATATATACAGTTATGTTCACACATTTGTATTCCTTTCATTTATGGAAATTTGTAGTATGATGTCAATTCAGTTGTCAATGTATGCGCATGAAGTAGTCAATGGACGCCCATTCAGTCGTTATTATATCTCCTAGTTATGATCACTTTGAAATATTTTATTTTATGTGCATAGATTTATAGATTACCTCTGTTATTGTTATTCAACATTAATTAGGTGGGCATATTATATCACTTGTCAATGGACGATATTGGACTTGTCAATGGAAGCTCATTGACTTGTCAGTGTCGGCTGAATGACTTGTCAATAGAGGCTCCTCGACTTGTCAATGGAGGCCCTGGACTTGTCAATGGAGGCTCCAAGACTTGTCAATGGACTCCTATTGAGTTCCTTGTAATTATCAATGGAGGCCCTATAACTTATC
This sequence comes from Albizia julibrissin, assembly GCA_037074505.1. Taxonomy (NCBI): domain Eukaryota; kingdom Viridiplantae; phylum Streptophyta; class Magnoliopsida; order Fabales; family Fabaceae; genus Albizia; species Albizia julibrissin. The sequence continues at coordinate 20,949,471 of CM073480.1, read as the reverse complement.
AATGGAGGCTTCTCAACTTGTCAATGGACGCCTATTGACTTGTCATTACAGTCTCATGCAATTGTTACTGGAGTAAAACAATGTGAAAGAAAGAGCAATATATGTGCATTATATAACTTTAACACTAACGTTAAGTCATGACAATAACTCTGTAATTCATAATTACAACAAACATCTTAAGTACAATAAGTTTGAACTCCATCATAACAAAAAACATCACACCTATACATTGCTACTGCGCTTGATCATTTCCAAAAAGTTAGCACAAATACAATGTGTATACGTGATCATTACAATCCCATAATATGTTATCCATACAATTAACGTATACTATATCGAAGTTAACCACTACTAGAATGTATAATCCAAGTCAGCATCCTAATTGGTTCTCTTCTTCTTATGTATGTCTTGAACCAAAGACATAACTTTTTCTGCATGTTTGTTGTGAGGATGAGTAACTAGCCACCACAAGACCCCAACCTTAATTTTACGGAGTTCTTCTATGGAATAGTAAGGAAACATAGTACATTCTTGTCATACGTGTTAGCCATCACCGCCATCTACCTGCACCATACAGTTGTCATTACTATCTATATTAACAACTATCATGCCCCTATTAACAATACATTCTAACTTCGTACCATTAGGACTTCTAGCCACACAAATTTTACTCCTTGTTCATTACCTCTCACTTTTAATGAGTAAAAACAACTCAAAATACCAAAAAACATAGCAAACTTTTCAAACCTTTGCCAAACATCATTACACCACAAGTAAAACATTTAAACATTACATATAGTTGTCATTAACAAATTCAGCACATATATTGACAATTATCGCTATATCTATTAACAACACCTTTTTTCCTTCGCACACCAGGTTATATAACCACAAATCTTTTACCCTTATCTTTATTCCTTAACCCTTCTTTTACATAAACATATCACAACAAACCCGAAAACAGAGTGTACTCAGCAAAAATAGAGCATACTCAACCATACCCAAATACATTGAAACCATAGCCAAATCATATCTATTGCATTTACCTACGTATGCCTTTATAGTTTACAAGTATAATAGAGGATAATACCCACAAAAGATGTCAGTGTTTTCCCTTTTTTCCGACCAAAACGAATATGAATTAAAAAAACCTCAAAATCTGTTTACTTACTCAACATAAAACATGAATCAAATTGAATAATGAAGATAAGAGAGGTGTTTGCATCAATTCCATACTTTACTCTTCAACCTTGGCTGATGATTAGACCTTCATTAAGTTTTTTGCACTAATTACCAGATGTGTTGCGTGAATTTGACAGATTTTTCCCTTCCCTCTCTCTATTTTTTTGACAGAGGTATTTCATAGTTTTACCATTTTTAATTTATTACAAAATAGTCTCATGGGACTTCACTGTAATTTTGTCATTTCCTGAGACTAATTCTTCGTACGTTTCCTTCCCTGAGACTTGATTGCAATTTTCCCTAAAAAATAAGTAATTTTTATAGAATTTAAAAGCTTTATGAGAAATAATTTATCGAGTAAGGATTTCATTAAAAAATAAATTATTTTTGTATTTAGTTAAAATCATAATAGTGATTGTTATTCAGTGTCTTTCATATTTTATGATATATTTACGCTTCTTCAATAATAAAGAATAATTTATTATATAATTATATCCTTTTCCAAATTTTGGCATTACCTTTAATTTTGAATTTAAAAATTCAAATTATATTTTCACACTCATCTTCTTTCATTCCATTGGTCTGCTTTAAAGCACACATTTTCCCCTCTTCGCCCAACATCTTAATCCTGTATTGATAAGTATATATGCACGATTAGTTCTTTGTCATGATCAAACAACATCTCTCACAATTTAAACTTTCAAGTCCCACTCACTCTTCTCAAAATTTAAATATTGAATTTGGATATTCGTCTTAATTTTGAATAAGTGACGGATAACAAGGTAATTACCATTCATATACAAAAAACTTAATTAGTTGCTCACAAATAAGGTAATTAAACCGGGACTCGCTATTGAATTGGTCGGGGTATTTGATCAAGGGTCAGTAGGTTAGACCAGAGTCAAATTGGAGCTAACATGTGACTAAACTGGTGAGAAATTAAAGATTTTAGGATTATTAATATAAAATTCAAAAGAATTTTTAAAAAAAAAAGTGATTTTTTTAAAAACCCAGATTGGATCGGGTCACTGGACTGAACCAGACCGATCTACTGGCCGGTTTCCGATTCGGACCAGCCGATCCGATCCAAGTCTAAGAACCTGGCTCACAAACATGAGGAATATTTGTTTTCAAGCATTGGTCTCTGATCAACTGATAGCCATCTATGTGTTTCAATATGACACCATAGAGAACCAAGTCAAGAGAATTACGTTTGTCTCTTAAGACATTTAGTGTCCGTTTGGATTAGTGGTGACAGAAGTGTTTTTTTTTTTACAATTTGATTTTTGTAAAAGTCAAATAGGATAAAAGTCAGATTGTAAATGTGATTTATATTTGAATTGATGGTGGTAGAAGTGACTTTTTTTCAAACTTAAATTTGTTTGGATGATTATTTGAAAAGTAAGTTTAAATAAAAAATGACTAAAAAGGCATGAATCTTATTAAATAATACATATAAGATTTTTGTAATGTAATTTATACTTGTTATATTTTAATTAAAAATGTTAGTATTAATAACTTTGATTTCGATTAGTCAAAGATAAAAATTAAATTGAAAATAAAATATTGCTACAGTTATTAATTACAAATAATAGTGACTTATTAATTGTAAATAATAGTGACTTACTGATTTCCTCTACCTCCATAATAAATAAATGAATAATCATTGTCTCCATTTAATGTGAAAAGAATAATGACACTGTGACAGAAAAGATGTGCATACAGGAACTTTTAATCCCAATTATACTGCAACATTGAAAAAAAGCAACAAGAAGTTGGTTCTCACCTCCAATGGCTTCTCAGAAGATAAAAGTATAGTGTGTTGTATTGCTAACCCAAATGCTCCTGTAATATCAAAAGTAGCTTTTTAAGGTGGAAAAATGATTTTTTTCCCTTCCACGCACCGTGATCCCAAACATATCCTTAGGTAAAAGCAACAGTGACACTAATAGTGATTCGATAAAAAAGGTGGTGGAAGATGTGTTAATCAAGTCTTGGGTAATATTTTCAATGCCCACTGAGAGGACCTTCAAACCCTAAGGGAAAATTTACCAAAGAAATTGTGATTGCTCTATCTTAGCGAATCTACACACCTTGTTAAGAAGATATATGAAAATTGATATGCAAATATAATTTAAAAGTTTAAATTCAAAATTAAAGTTAATGCAAAATTTGAAAAAGGATGAATCTAATGCAAGTTTTGAAAGTAGATGGTGACATGGGTGATTGTGGTTAGAGAATGTATATGACACAAATAATAATTATTAAAAATGATGACATTAGTGATATTAATAGGTGTGTTTGGAATTAGCTTTTGAGAATAACTTATGGAGAAAAAGTGAAAAAAGTGATTTTTGAGAATAGATTCTGGCAGAATAGATTATGAGAAAAAAATGATTTTGATAAAATGAGAGTGTTTGTATATTATGATCAGAATAGCTTTTTTTCATGGTCAAATTACTGAGAATGACATTAACTTTTGTGATAATTACATAGAAATGATAATATTATATTTTATGTATTATATAGTAGTAAATTTCATAATAAATACAAAAAATGAAAAAATTATCTGAAAAATTTATAATTAATGTGTGTGTGTGTATTATATAATAAATTGTAAAAAATAATTTATAATAATTAGATATAAAATATTAGATTATATTTTAGGTATTATTTAACATAAAATTGAACAATAAATATCAAAAAATTTTTATATTTGTCCGAAAAAATTATAAATTATGACAAAAAAAATGAATTGTACATACATACATACATATAAATATATATATATATATATTAATAAATTATACATTAAAAGTTCATAATTCAATTGTTAACATCTAAAAATAATATAAGGAGTCTCTTTTTCAGTGCAGTTAATACAATCTGTTTTTGCCTTTCTCCTTTATATTGTATTTCTTTTACTAACAAGTGATATATTAGTCGTAACAACATGTTTAGAAACCTCAAATTCATCATGAAACAAATACATTAACATTTAATAGTTTGTCAATAATTCAGAACATCGAAATAAATTATGAGAAGAATAGATTATGGGAAAAATGTTGCTAGTCATTTTCTTAAAACTACACCGTTTTGGTGTTGTTTTAAGGAGCTGAACTTTTTTTTTTGTCTAAAAAAAAATGGTATATAATATTTTGAAATATTTTCTTGGACATATGTAGTATCAAAAAATATTTTTTAAGTAACATGCAGTATTTTAAAATAATTTTTAGTGCTTTTAACTCTTTAAAATATTTTTTCAGTTGTATCCAATATATTTGCAGACTAATTGTAATTTTATCCTTAATTTATTTTTTCAGCTTCAAAAATTACTTTAAAATATTAGGTGCTCCTGAAAAAATATTTTAGAGTGGATGACACTAGGTACAACTAAAAAAATACTTTAAAGTAATTTTTAGAGCTGAAAAAATAAAGTAAGGGTAAAATTGCAATCAGTCTGCAAACATACTGGGTACAACTGAAAAAATATTTTAAAGGATTAAAAGCACTAAAAATAATTTTAGGATACTACATGCTACTTAAAAAATATTTTTGGACATTTTTTAAAACAAAAAAAGCCTGATTTTGGATAAAAAGCAACAAAAAGAAGCTTTTCCCAAAACCATGATTTTGGACATCAAAACCATGATTTTGGGATAAAACCATGGTTTCCAAAAAAAGAGAGTATTTGACTAATTTTTCTCAAAACCATGGTTTTGATGCCAAATCATGATTTTAAGAATTTTCCAAACACATTATAAGTGTCCTAATTAAATTGCGACTAGGAAATTTAGAAAAAAAAAGCTGATTCATTGATTGGTTGATAGATTGCAGGATATTTTTTTTAAAAAAAAAAATTGCAGGACCATCTCAAGTAAAATTGTAGTAGGCAGGATTCTGGCAAGGGGATATATATATACACGTATATAGAGTAGGCACGAAAATTTAATTTTCCCCTTATTTTTCTTGCGATCCACGTTCCTCGTTTCCAGTTTAGGGGAAGTCTGCCTTATTCATGTTTTGAACTTTTGATCAGTCAATCTTCGAATTCCTTCGTCATCCTTCTTCATATCCCCTACGAACTTCAAGCCCTTCAGGTAATCCCTTTGCCGCACTCCGTTTTCTTCTGCCGATTCATTTTTAACCACTCATAGTCAGTAGAGTTCCAGCACCCTACTTCACTCCACGTAGAAACTCCCTGTAAAAGCCCCTTTTAATTTCATCTTTATACGATGATTTTATACTTAACTTTATTCAGTTTCAATCAGCTGTTGATCCCCCAATGGATGAGCCTTCTGACGAGGCTGCTTTAATCGAGAAGCTCTATGAGTATGGCGAGCAACTCAACAATGCCAAGGACAAGTCTCAGGTCATCGATTTTTTTTAGACGCCCTTGAATTCAATCATTTGAGGATTTTTCTTATCTGTTCTAGGGTTATCGTTTGTGAATCGATTTTTTATTTTAGATTTTCTTTTGGGATTTCATAGTTTAGTGGGATTTTACAGAATGTGAAGCACTACCAGGGAATTATTGATGCAGCCAAGACTAGTGTTAAGGCGAAGCAGCTGGCTGCTCAATTCATTCCCAGGTTCTTCAAGTTCTTCCCTGACCTTTCTGGCCCTGCCCTTGATGCCCATATTGATTTGGTTGAGGAAGAACAAGAGCTTGGGGTAAGTACTCTACTGGCACGAAGCACAAGCATATGTTATAGTAAGCTTTATAGCCTCCTATTTGGCAGTTAAGAAGCATTATACTGAAGGAATGAAATCAAGTTACCCTTTGGTAAAGCAGCTTGTTTTACTAGTTTTGTCATGTCATGACATCATTACTTTTATGCCACTTAATAAATATCAGCCCGGGGCCTTTTCTCTCTCTAAATAATTGAAGAGGGTGTATATTTGTAGGTTTTCTAATCACAAGCTGAAAAAAAATTGACTCTTCAAGATTCATGCATTAGCAATTTTCTTCTCCCTGTGGATTATTGGTCAATTCAGTGTCTGCTGTTACTTTTTTTTCTTTCTTTTACATTCTTTTCCTCGTATACAGGTCCGGGTGCAAGCAATAAGAGGATTGCCCCTTTTCTGCTCTGATACACCAGAAAATATAGGGACTATTATTGATAATCTTGTGCAAATTCTTGGATCGGGTAATTGATGGTTGATGAAGTTTTTCGTTCATGAGAACTTGATCATCTGCTATATTCTGATCTTTTTCATTTGGTGCTTTCAGAGGAATTTGTGGAGCGGGATGCTGCACATAAGGCTCTTATGTCTTTACTGAGGCAGCATGTTAAAGGTATTTTGAGATTCTTCTATGTTAAGAAAGAATACTCTTAATAGAATAATGTAGTGGTTAGAATTGAAGCTAATCTTAGACGTATCATTACAGCCAGGATTTTATGGTTAGGATCACACGAACTTTTCTGACTTGGTAATCATCTCTTGGTTTAAATTTCTGAAGGCCTTTTACTTATTGATGCTGAATTAGTATTATCACACTATCATCATTAGTCATTTCGTAAATAAATCAGCTTGTAGGTTCTCCATAAAAAAATCTCTGGAATACACGGGTTTCAGATTTTTGCTTGTTTGTTTGCAATACCTGGTTGTTAGATGTTTACATCAAATCATAAGCCAGTTATACCTTAATCAATTAGTTAGAACATTACAGACTAGTACAGATGCACAATACACTTTTTACACATGCATAAATAATAAAGAGTTTATAAGATAAATATGAGAGCTATTATGCATTAACTTACCAATCTGATGGTAAGGTCCGTTCATCACCGTCAATACTTAGTTATGTAATGTGTCATTTGTAACATTTCTACAAAAAATAAACGAATACTTAATATTTTTTTATCATCAAAAGTTGCTTCATGTTTTTAATGACTCTGAACACGTGATTACACCGGGACCTTTAGCTGTCTCATGGAATAGTTGGTCATGCAGCTTCCTTGGCAGCCTTGTTTAAGCACGTTGGGGTCATTGAAGAGCTAAGTGCAGATATTGGTATTCGTGAAAAAGTTGTAAACTTTATTAGAGATAAGGTGAGTAGCTAAATGGTTGATTCTAGTGGATCCTTTTTTATTTCATCTTTTGAGTAGAAAGGATACTAATTATCATCATTTCAGGTTTTTCCTATTAAATCTGAACTCTTGAAGCCCCAAGAGGAAATGGAAAGATACATAACTGATCTGATAAAAAAGGTATCCGTTTTTGGCTGACTGAATACTGTTAACAGTATAGTCCTGTCTATAATATATCATATCAAATTAATAAAATGTTGCTCTATTTGTAACCATGGACAGTATAACTCACCTTAGATTTTGCACAAAACATGGGCCTACACAGTCTTATTAATTAATATATATTTTTTAAATATTATAGAAAGTTCATTATTGTTGTTGTTGGATTCTATTGTAGAGTTTAGAAGATGTAACTGGTAAAGAATTTTGGATGTTCATGGATTTTTTGAAGAGTTTGAACCTCTTTGGAGATAAAGCTCCGCCTGAGCGAATGAAAGAACTCATTGGAATTATTGAAGGGCAAGCTGATCTAGATGCACAATTCAATGTGAGTGCCCCCTTCTGTTAAACATGCTCATTTTATATGTAAAATAAATTGCTGGGGAGTTGTTTCCATTTTAGGGTTTTAACCATTGCAATAGGCAAAGTGGATTTGTTATACTATTGTAATAAGTAATGACAGAGAAAGAGGGAGAAACAGATCGAAATGAGAAGAGAAGGACAGAGAAGGGAGACAAAGAGAGATTAAGAGGGAAGAATAGGGAGGAGTCGAGAGAATATGATATGTAAATGTAATAAAGATTTAAAAGTTAGGTAATGTCAGTTAGTTAGAGCTAGCCCTAATTCCCAATTCTATAAACATTCATATTACAAACCTTTATCAGAATACAACTAAATAGTGTAGTCATTTATTCATATTCATATATATATATATATATGCACCTATTTATAGACTGAGACCCTCCATAGCTAATACTTGTATAACTTCTTTTTTTAATCTTGTTTTGCTAATTACCTGACTAACTTCTCTTGGTTATTACACTATCATATCAGTTTAGCATTTTATTTTCATTTTTGAGTGTTTTTATTGTGTGTATTATTTTAGAATTGCAATCACAATGCTACTTCTTGAAATACTAGTTTGACTTACTCTGGTTTTGGTAGAGTTGTCAATACGGGCCAGCTCGACCCTAAAGGATTGGCCCTTAATGGGCTCGGGCCTAAAAGGGCCAGGCTTGAAAAGCCTGCTTACTCTAAAACCCTTCTCTTATTGAAGCTCGGCCTTTGGTAAAGTCCGCTTGTAATGGTTACTGTATTTTTCTCTTTGGTATTGGGTAAATTTATTTTCCATCAGGTGTCATTTCTCTTTAGACCCTTACTTGTTTGACCTAATCTTAGAGGAAAAATGTTTCTTGATGATTTTATTCTCTAGGTTACATGGGTATTTGTACATGGAACTTTTTATAAGACTAATAAATGCGAGAAAATTAACTTTTAACCGCTAACTTACAACTAATTCTAACACTAACTACTAATTACATATGTTAACATGGAAATATAATCATAGCACAAAGAAGTTCTCCCCATGCAACTAGCATGTATTTGTCTCATATTCTTATGTTTCCTTTATGAACAATTGCAGGTTTCAGATGCTCATAATATTGACAGATTGATAACATGCCTTCACATGGCACTTCCATTTGTTGTGGTAAGGACCGTTTCATGTTCATCTTACCTGGTTTTTCCCCCTTCAAAATTTTCTAAAAATAGCTGAAAATTTTGCTCAGAGGGGTGCGCCTAGCAGCAAATTTCTCACCTATATAAACAAGTTCATCATTCCTGTTTTTGACCAGGTAACACCTTTGAACTTATAGTTTCAAAGAATAAACATGTAATTTGGTGTATTGTTTCTGGGACCAATATATAAGAGGAGGGGGATTGACATTGGTGCAAGAACTGAAATACATGTACCATTGAATATATTATTGTAGGAAGTGCTTTCCGTTGATCCAACCATGGAATTACAAGCTATTATAATGTTCACATTGAATATTAAACTTAAAAAAAAAATAATAAACTGAAAAATAGATAACCTAAATGTGTAATTAGATAGGTCCATAGTACAAGACTAATCAATAAAATCTACCAATTGCTGAGATATTACAGTCTATCATAAATTTTATATACACCTAACATTTACACTGATCATGGAATGCTAACCTCAACACTAGTGATGTGGAGCTAGGTGGTCGTCATATGTGGTGATTTCACTTGAGCTCTCACCTTTCTATATTCGGCAGCATGCTTTATTCCTGGAACAGAGAATCCTGCAACATGTTTTAGCGCCAGAGAACCCTGTTTCTTTTGCTATTATTTTTTTCTTATGATTAAATTTTTTTACTATAATGTTATGATATTGGACAATTTGCAAATGCTTATATGTTGCATACTACATGTTTTGGCCATCGTGTTGGATTAAAACGTATATTTGTAATCACTTACATGTTTTTGGGTGCTTGTGTCTAGTGAAATATATGTGATACGTAATTTCAATGCACGGAGCTGGTGCTTATGCTTGGATGTTTTAAAGGACATGTCCCCTGGGGTTGCTTTCTTAGTTATATTTGATACTACAGATATAATATCTGGTATTCAGGAAATGGGCACAAAGGAAAATGAGAAAACAAATCGTTTGATTTTGACACATGACTTAGTGACTTGTAGCACCTAGATTTTTTGTTTTTAATTATTACATTCAAGACCTTCAAAAACATTTTAACTGCTCTTTGGTTTAATATATAAAGGAATGCATGGGATATTTTACTCCTTGTAGGTTAAGAAATATTTTTTTCTACTTATATTGCATTAACCTTTTGATTGTTAACTTTCTTTTAACTAAATGTACTGTTACTGTTTACCAACCTTGAAGCAACTCCACTCATCCTCATGCTAAAGTTGTTGTCAAATTGATGGGAATTGTAAATATCTTGATTTCTTTACGTGGAGAAAGATTGTTCATAAAACTTTGTCCCTTCTGAACTTAATTGGTCGTCATAATATTTTATTTCAAAAGAGTTGTCAGCTTTGGGAGTTTTTGTTGCTTGCTTTATTCTGGTAAAGATTATAATGAGAAAATATATTTTGATATTTTAACTTGGCAGCTTACCAAATGTTATAGCAGTTTTGGGTTGGTTGATACTGGTTCTTAAATTAGTAGTGAAACCTGAGTGGTATTCTTTTTTGGGAATCTTTCAATTGAGATTTTTCCTTCCATATGGGGAAACATTCATAATGATTTCTTTATTCTCATTTCAGCTTCCTGAAGAACGAAAAGGAGATCTACTTAAAGTCCTTGCAGAATTTTCACCGTACACTATACCACAAGATTCACGTCAAATTCTTCCTTCTATTGTTCAGTTGCTAAAAGTATGTTGAAATGTTATATCGATATAAAGTGTATCTGATTTAATGTACTGCATCTTAACCATGTTTCCTGCTAAAATTATTGTTATGTTTTCTTTGTTTTAGCTTTTGTTTTGCTAAATATCCAAGCACATTATAACCTGCTAAAAGAGATGGCTAGCTTAAGTTTCACACAACCTTCATATTCTTTCATGAAATGACTTATATTGGGGCTCAAAACTAACATGTTTCCCTCATTTGGATTTTTCCATAGCGCACTGTTGTATCTGATTTTTTTTTAGATGTGCAGTCTCTTGGTATAAAACCAGGGGTAAAGAGAAAAATAGAGAGAAATATAAGATAAGGGGAGGAAAGGAGAGGGAGTAACAGAGAGAAAGGGAAGTCAGGAACTAGAGGGAGCTTGGGAGAAATGGAAAGGGTGGAAGGTAGAAAGAATAAGAAAGAGAAAATGAGAGAGTAAGAGAGAGAAATGATAAACTGATAGTATTATTCCGTTGCTAAAACTATGTGAAAAGTCTGCAATCAAGGATTGATAAAGAAAAAGAAACACATGCTTAAAAACAATAAAGGAGATGATAATAAAATTATATCCCTAATTGATGCCTCAGGTGATGGCTTAGTTACTGTTATAGAAATTATTACCCATATCATTGATCATATTGCTACACATATTCGTTTTCCATTCGTCATCAATCTCCCTTAATTGTAGAAAGCCTGACCTCATGTTTGATGTTGGAAGCAATAGAAAAATCCAACTTGAATGACTTTGGGCGGTGATTTAAAAGATTATAACTCCAACACGTTGAGAATTATGAATTTGGCATCGCATGGCACTTTAGTTTGTTAAACCTGAATATGAAAGCTGGCAACTTGGGGTTTCGGCTCCACCAACCTCACCTTTATCTCTCCCACATGCCAACTTCTTTCTGTGCACTACCTTTAAAATTCCAATATTACTTCCAAATGCTGGTTAAGATCTACCATGTCAGCGTTGAGATGGACAGTCTAGGGATTCCACCATTATGACATCAATGGTTTCTTCTTCGACAACTTACTCTATTGCTTCATAATCTTGATGATATTTATTCTTTAAATTTTTGAAGCGTACTGATCATGATTCTAATATTCATTAAATAGTCCACCATATTTTTGAGCCTCTCCCCAAACTTGTCCCAGGTTGTTCTTTCAAAGCTAGAATTTCTCATGTGGAATGGTTGTCTCTAAAATATCTTTGCCTAAGAAAATGCTAAAATTGAGCTCTCAATATTAGATTCAACCCCATAATACCTTCAGAGGTGCTGCCAAGAGGTTGTAAAATATAGTGAAGGGTTTTGTTGAGAAGGAACCAAGTGTGGAGGTTTGCCTTGCAACTTCGAACACTTAACTATAACATGACCAACCTTCTTGCCATGCTCACAGATTTGTTTGTCACCTTTCTTGCCTCTCAAATCAGATCCATCAGAATCTTTGGCTATCATAGCTCAGGCCTCCGGAAGAGGCTGAGAAGGTTGAGCATACTTTGAAACTAATTGCCTTTTGCATTCCTCCCATTCACAAACTTCATCCAAGGAAGGTAGAGGACATGTGGACATTACTCTCCCCCTTACCTCATCATAGCTAGGATCAACACCAACCTCACCTTCATATGTCCCATTTATAAGATCTTATCAATTGGTCTTTAATGCATGACTCCTTATGAAATTTAGTGAAATATTTGTGACTTATTGCACACAAATGTTTTTGTCACTTTCTCTTTTAACCTAAATAATGGTTTCCATCCCCTCTCTCTTCTCCCAATGAACTATACCAATCAAAGGGTAATTTTGGGAAGTTGTAAAAGCTTTTAACATTTAACTAATTTTCATGATCTCATTAAAGTAGTTAACAGGGTCTTATAAAAAGGAATGGAGGGAGTAAAAATCAGCAGCTTCTCAACAGGTTCAAACATTTACTGCTGCTGAAACAAAGACTGGAGCATGTGGTCATGCACCAGGAAGTTGGCTGCTTTGTGGAGGCACTTTTGACTTATAGTTATGGGGCTGTCGCCAGGGTTAGAGTAGTCTGGTGGTGGCTCCTCTTGTGATATGGCTAATTTTTGGCATTTGGGATTTTGGGTGTGGCAGTTTCAGAAACAATTTAGACAGTGATGCTGGTTATTTTCATTCTAATTGGAGTTTGGTTGTGACGCCACTTGATTTAGAACCAGCGGGGAAGGGTGAGAAATAGAGGAAAAAGGGAAGGGTGGGAGAGACAGGAATGAACAGGAAAGAAAGAGGGAGGGGAACAATATACTAATACTTCCATTCCGTTGGTGAAATTCAATGTAAAGTATGCAATAAGGGGTTTATAAAAGAAATTATAATACATGCTTTAAAACCACAACGGAAATATTTATAAAGAGGACACCGAATTTAGGTGTTAATTGATGGCTTAATTCTTGATCTTCACGATATTCCAGATAATTTGACTGTGTCACTCCAAATATTCTTTTCCCATTCTTAATCAGTTCTTTTGCATAGGTATTTGGTCTATTATATTGTTCAGCTGTACTTTTTTGTGAGCCATTGACCCCATCACTCCAAATACTCTGTTCCCATTCTTCCTCAGTTCTATTGCATAGGTATTTTATCTCTTTATTGTATTATACTTGTACAGTTCTACTTTTTTGGGGGACCATTCTATCATATAAATTTAAAGCGATAACTTTATCGTTTTTAAGTTTATTTATAATCTTGATAGTTGTCTGTTCCAGCTTACTATTTTCAACATCATAATCATTTATGGTGATTTAACATTTCCTGTTTCCTTGACCTCTTCATCATCTAAAACTGGTTTTCTTTCCTTCTGTCAGAAATACATATCATGGAGGAAGACTGGAGAAGAGATGAATTTCACTTATGTTGAGTGCTTGTTATACACATTTCACCATCTAGCTCACAAGGTAATTGTATCAGCCTTGCAGAAAGATTACACTGTTGAGTAAGTTACTTCTGGCTATTGTTTGATTTTGGCTGTTATTTAGGTTCCTAATGCCACAAATAGTTTATGTGGTTACAAGATTGTTACTGGCCAGCCATCTGATAGGCTTGGAGAGGACTTTTCAGCGCATTATCAGGATTTTACTGAGAGGTATCATCTTTCTTCTACCAATCTGTATATATTAAATAACTAAGTTATCTTTTAATTTTGCATTATGAAAATCATTCAGTTTTTATTTACATGTGCAAGTGTAGATTTTTTTATTAACATTATTTTTGTGGAGCCAAGCATAGTGAAGAATTTCTGTTAATTAGTTGTGTTGTGAAGCGGTTGAAAGTAGGTAAATGATTCATACTTTGATGTAGCTTCATATTGCCAATATGAAAGGGATTTGAAGGAGCTCATACTCCATTGATCAAGAAGTACAATATATACACAATATGCATTTGTTCACCAAACCGGATCAAGTCTCGAAATAGGAAAATAAAATAAAATCCTATCTTTTGACTATTTTACAGAGAATAGAAGGGAAATAACTAAGGCCTATCAATGCTCATTAATATTGTGATTTCCTTATTTCCTCTGTCCCTATTTATAAGAGGATTGCTAGACTCTTATTTTGTCCCAAAATGTAAGAAAATTGGAGGAAGTTAGTGGCATAATTAATGCACCTTTCTCATTTTGTCCTTAATTATCATGGATTTATTGAGGTGTGACTCCACTTAATGACCTTAAAAGGGGCTTTTTTTTTATAAAAAAAAAATTTGTGGCTTGTTTTAATCATTTAACCAACAAACTTAAATTTTTCTTAGTATTGAGAAAAGTAGTTATTTGTTTTATTATATCCTGGGATGGAGGGAGTATATCTAGAAGGCGGCTAGCCAAAATAATGCTTGTGGATATATGCCGCATAGCTTACTTTAGATTACATTTGTGGGAAGCATGCATGATATATAAATAAAAATCAATTTGAAAAGTTGGCAAGTTGGTCTTTGACTCTTTGTCAGATCCCAAGAAGAGATTATCCTTAGGTAGAAGTTTGGAATCTTAAAAGGTAATTATTTTATTTTATTATTATATTTCTCCAGAAAATATGGAGGGAATGGCTGGATGGGAACAACATGAAAAACATGCTGTAAAAAGTAAGTCTTGATATTGATCTTAAAGCTGACAAAAAGGTCTCAGTGCTTGGGTGTGTGACTGTTTAAGAAAGAGTAGAATACCCCTTGGCCAATTAAGAATTTACTAGACTTTTTTAGTGGTTTTACCCGGTTCACATAATGTCATGGTAAAGTAGGCTCAAAATGAAGGTTACTCCAATAAAATCCTGCTAGTAATCTGTATTGGTGGAAATTCACAGGTAAATTCCCTTTTTTCCTGCTCTATTTATTCTTGTGCTTCCCTAGAGTTTGGGTTCTCATCAGGTGATTGCTAGGTGTCTCACTGGCTACTTCAAGAGGATGCTCAGCAGAGGATGTGTGTGCTCTGGGAGTGAGCTTGTTAGAGAATATTGACAAGTGTTTTTTGTTGGTGTCAATCAGGTTGTCAGGCTGCCAGGGGGTGCTTGAGGGTACCTTGGGTAGGTTGGAAGTTCTATGATGTGGGCACTTGTTTGGAATATCTTTGGTGGGACAATTCTATAACCTCACTCTTAGCAATAAAGTCTAACGGAAAGCACTTTTTCCTCTGGCAAACTTTCCTAGTCATCAAGACATACAGATTTGATGTAAGAATATAATAACATGGACTTAGCTACCACCTCAAACGAACTTGGCTTCATAAGAATCTGATTGCACTCAGAAATTGGCTGCTTGTGTTCTTGTCAGTGTCAGTCATGATTCGAGTTTGAATAGTTATCTTGTCCTTCATCTTGTTGCAAACTTGCAATAACTTCGGAAAAGTGAAAATACTGAATAGTTTCAACTAAGCAATTCTATTGTTAACTTATCTATTTATTTATTTTATTTCAAAAATCCATGCCTTCAGTACATTCTTCCTGTGGGGTTGTTGTGTTGTATTCTTAGTTCTGGTCATTTTTTTCTTAGCTTAAAGAACATTGAGGAGTTTACCCGGGCTACCATGAAGAAGCTAAACCAGGTTATGGCTGTGCACAACAAATCAATGGCAGCTGCTAAAACACAGGAAGTAAAGGAAAAAATTGTGAGTTTAGTCTTATTGTTTGATAGTTATCTGTCTTCACTCACGTTGTGCACCATGCTTACATTTTTCACACCATGTTGTAGAAACCACAAAAGCAGAACACTACAACTGGGTTGCGCACCTGCAATAACATACTGGCAATGATAAAGGTAAGATGGATGCAACCTTTAGCAGGGCCAGCTTATACATAAAGTATTTTAGTCGCTGATATTCTATTCTGCCTTTTTTTCCATTCAAATTTGCATGGTCAGCCATTACACTCTAAGGCACCTTCTTTTATTGGAGATAAGAGCATCAACCTTTCTTGGAAAGAAGCAATAAAAACTGCATCTTCTTCAGCAAAGGCAGCTGGGTATGATTTTTTTATTTGGTAAATATAACATTTGATGGGTGACTTTTCTCCTCATCTTTTGTGACTACTATGACTCTTAAGTTCTTTTTACTTGCAAAATCAGATGGACTAAACTTTTGTACTAATTTAGGTATTTGCTATTATATTTTTCAATAAAAATATGGCAAGTAAACATTTTTTTGTTGCTTAGTGCCCCAATTGAATGTTTTTAAAAATTTTACATTTGTCTTCTGTTTATTGGAGAACTTGACTGTAAACACCGCTGAAACTTTATATGATCAGTCAGGCTTATTAAAGATCTCATACGGATGTGAACAATGTAAGTGATTGAAATTGAGCAATTATATGTTATTTTCCATCCATCTTGCAGAGCAAAACGGCCTGCTACTCTGACTAACAGATCCAATAATGTTACACCAAAGAAGGGTCGGGGTGGTGGTGGTTTACAAAATCAACTTGGTAATAGAGCACTGCAAGGATTACCTAGTGGTGGGAGAAGTGGCGGTTCTCGGGGCAGGGGCTTGGGTGGAAGAGGAAGAGGAAGAGGAAGAGGATATTGGTAAATTTGATTCATTTGCTTGGTTGTTCATCATACAAGTAGATGTTGATATATTGGAATTCTTTTGTTAGAGGAAGTTTTTTATTTATTACATTTGTCAGAGGAAGTATCGATATCAAACTATCATGAGATTTTGTAGTCATTGTGGACCAAGTTCGCTGTTACACTTTCTCCCTGAATAAAGAAAATTGCAAAGTAGATCTAAGGTATGATGAATTTCCTCTAGGCTCTACACATATAATTCTTAAGGTTTCCTAACCTGTAAGGAAGCTTTTCCCAAACTAAACCTGATGCTCTCAGTCTCACTGACTAATTACGGGCAAGTCACTCCCCAATCCAGGGAAATTTAAAAAAGGACAATGGAAGTAATTTTTTCGATGAATATTGGCAGTAATATAAAAGTATATAAATAAACAGAAGATTTGATGTAATAATAAGAACTGTGATCCGAGTTTAAAATTCCAACAGTTGTTTTCCACAATCAAGAAGAGCAAAAGGAGATTTAGCAGCTGCTCATGGATGTCATTAAATTCATAACTGTACAAATACAAGGTTCTTTCGGATTTATGTACACATATCCTAATTGGGCATTTCAAGAAGAGACTAGTCATTGAAGAAGTCACTGGGAGATCACAAAAATAAGCATGCTAGTGAACTTAATATGGGAATCACAGACATCAAAACTTCTGACCCCAGGACCAAAAATCATACCTATTCACACCTTAAAACAAATGCATTCCTATGATAGGATCATGAACTTGAACTCTAATAGTTAGATGTACTTCCCTTCTTGTAAGTTATCTATTATCCAGGGTTACCATTTCTGTCTCTGGTGGTGGTGAAGAAACCACAATGACTGTTGATGCTGGGGATGCAGTATCTTGTTGATGCATAGGAAAATCAGTGGTGCTGACATAGTCCCATCTGGAAGAACACTCAGTTACAACTTGTTATGTCCCAATATTAGGCCCGTACAAATCAGTTTCCTGAGTAAGTTTTTTGCTATAAATCCGCTTAGCTAATTCAAGTGTTCTTATCCAAGCTGTCATATTACTTGTGAGTCCATTGCCTTCTTGAGTCATATTTTGAGTTAGCTGACAAAATCCTTGCGACTGAATGATAGAAAATAGTAAACAGATAGTAGATGTGACCCCAGAAATGACAAAGAGAACCCAGAAACTTTCAAGCTTCAGACTTTGTTTATCGTTGGAGCTTGAGTTGTTGGTGCACTCGTTTGAGTGATATAACGATTGTGCTTCCAAGTTGGTTAGTTCTCCCTTCTCTGAAAGCTGCAATATTGCTTTAGAAAAATCTCTGGCCATTGGGGAGCCTTTTTGGAACATCTGCATAATGTGATTGATAAGGAAAATCCAAGTTAAATGTTTAACCATGTAAAAGTAGATGAATATTCTTTGTTAGTACATGGCAGAGGACATATTGTGCCCAATTTTTGTTCCTAATTTTGAGGAGGACAAGGAAAGTTAGATATGGAATGCCATTTTTACTTACAAAGCCTAGGCCTCCAAATCTGGTGGTTGGTGTGGAGCCAGAATATCCCTTGCAGTAAGTACTTAGGTATGCTTTTTCATAAGGGAGTTCGAGAAAAGCTGCTGTTATTGACTTGTTTTTGAATACACCATCATAATTGTATTCACTATTTATGTTGATGATGTTTTCTGGCTTGAACTTTTCGACTTTCTCTAGGTATGTCCTAACAAATGAGTCACCATCACAACCAATTTTCATGTTGTTCATCTTCAGCCAGTCGATGCTTGTGACGTTTGGCTGCAGTTGTTGAACTGTTAGCATTGAAGAAAGGCTAGCTGTGTAGCTTGAACTCAGAACCATAACTAGAAGAAGCCACACTGCCATCACCACACGAGACAAGTTGCTCTGCACTTGCTCCCCTGTAAGATTAATCAAAACAACGAGTCAAGTTCCTAATAAGCATTGATATTGACACATAATACTGACTATGAGGCTTGACAAAATTGGTAATGGATCCTATGTAGTATTGCTCAACGACTTTTGACAGAATTAAAGAAAGGGATTGGGACTTAGATAGAGGCCCTGTACACTTGGATCCAAACCTTTCAAAAAATTTCCCTGTAATTTTACATGCTTGACACCACACAATTAAGCTTGTTCAGTGCAGCAAAGAATGCTATTCATTGAAGTTTAGCAACAATGCTTACTATGTGCAAAGAATAGGGAGGAGAAGGTAAACCAAAGAGCAGTGCTGAATTGTCTCTTCCAATTGCCTTGAAACTCTGGATTGGGTACTCGTTCAAGGTACCAAACTACTAACACAGTGTAAATCATGATTGCACCAATTACTGCCCACATTTGCCTGGTGAATGGCTTTAGAAACATCCATTTTGACTCTTGAGACTTCACTGGAACTACCATGGACAATCCTGATTCTGCATATGGCACAGTAAAATCTACATATTGCAGTCTCTCTGCTAGTAGGGTCATGTCACCAACCACTGCATCATAAGTCTTCCACCACCATTATTATACCACAACAACCAAAAGAACAAAAAGGAAGCAATTTAGTTCAGTGGGGTAGGACCAAAATGGTACATAAAATTCAAAGTCTGTATCACAAATTGAAGATTGTCTTTGCCAAATATATTTAGGAAGTATACGCGTACATAGGCACCCATGTGCATGCTTAGGTGTAAAGACAGAAATGATTTGGGAAAAAGTGTTCGAGTGGTGGCTACATTGAGAGAATTATACTTTAGAATGCAAAATTAAGATGTTTGTTATCTTCGAAATAGAAAGAATAATGGAATCTAAGGTATAGTAAAATGCAGTCGTTCCCTTTAATGAAAAAGAATTACGAGGCAGGAAAAGGAGCACCCACATTTGGCTGCTTAAAATTCACGAACAGTTTTTCTTAACAGAACTCTAATAAATGATGTATGATATAACTTTACTTTTCTTTTTCCAAGGGAAAGAGAAAAAGTTTAATGAAAAAGAATTGCTACCTTGTTATACACGAGTTGAACCAGATCAGGATAAGTTACGTTGAGGGGATGAAGCTCATAGGGTAGATCATATCCCAAAAGCTCAAGCACCTTGTTGAATACCTCGATACAGAATCCTTTATATTGATTCTGATCTGGACTTTTTCCATATTCAACCTTGACAAACTTTGAAAATGAAGTTCTTCCTGGAACTGCAATTTTCATTGGGTTTCGCTTAACAGGCATATTCCAACCTTTAGGAGTTCTCTCTAAATTTCCTGGCCATTGTACTACACCAACCAAACTTTGTGTGTTAGCAGTAACATTTTCTTCACTTTTTCCTGTAGGCAGGCTCATGGTGAATCCATTTTCTTGAGTCCAAAAGTCTATTTCTTTATAACTCTTGCCAACTACATTAACCATCCTAAGGATAGGATTCTGCAAGAGCTGACCTGCTTGAAAATGGATTTCGCCACTCAAACCATTGAAACTGCTAGACAATATTTCTCTTAGCAAAGCTTGTGGGCTGCTACTTGTGTCCCTTGCCATTCTTTCTACTGCTTGAATGACAACTTTGATGCTATCATATGCTTGCAAAGCATAAAATCCTGGGTTGCTATTGTCTTCCTCAGGATTCTTTGCACGAAATTTTTTCCGGAACTGAGCTTGAAAATCTTGATACTCACTGCTTTTTTCTGAGTAATGCATCTTGATTCCTAAAGACCCTTCCATATAGGAGGAAATGACAGACTTATCCACAGAGTCAAGCAAATTAGTTATGCTCTCTGAGATTATCCAAGCTGAATCTTTAGCCACAAGTCCCATCTTTGAACCTTCTCTGAACAAATGGGTCACCATTTCTAAGGATGAGTGCAAAACAATGAAAACACGAGATTGAGTTTTGTTTACCAACTTCTTTAGCTCTTCATTAATTATCTCTCCTGGATTCGGCAGAAAAGAAATTGATGGAAGCGCTAAACGGTGTTCAATTAGTGAACCAAAGTCTTGAAGAGCCTCAGAAAGGAGAGAGAGCATCCCATAGTCTCCACCAACATAGCCATCTTCTTCATAAACTACTACTACTCTTTGCCAACTAAAAGCATTCACTATATCTGCAATGCATTTTACATGTGCAGTGACATTGTTAGCTAGTCTAACCAGATAAGGCCAGCGTTTTTGTGTCAAAGGTGGGGTTATTGCTGGTGATACAAAGGATATGATTGGAACTTGAGCTTGGCTTCCAACTTCAGCCACTAGAGCTGCTTCTTGCCATGTACGCATCCCTATAATGACTTCTACTTTCTGCATTTCAATCAACTCTTCAGCTGCAACCAGGTTTAGCAAAATTAGGAGGGAACTGTACAAACTAAACCAGAAGGCTATAGAGAAGTTCAAATCCATTCAGTTTGGTCTTCCCACATTTAAAAAAAATAGTCATTCAATCATTACACTGTAGTAGTGTTTACCTGATATCTTATAATTGTTCAAAATTTGATGGCCAATGTTATGATATTCCGTTGACTTGGATTCTAAAGTTAAGGTGTGAGTTTACAGTAATGGGTAACCCAATAACACCAAGGTCAGATAAACCTATTAGATTCAGCTTTAAATTTGGGTAGAAATTACAAGCACTTTAATTATTGAGGAACCAAATCATTAGATATGAATCAAAAGATACTTTAAAAGTTGACCTATTTATCGGGGGTTTTTACCCCCCCGAATAATTTTATTTGCAAATGCTAGAGATTGCTTACCAAGAGAGACGACTCTGGAGGCTTCCTCAGAGGCGTTCCTGAAATAAAAAGCCAGCTTGTGAGTCTTTGATGTGTTGTTATATTTTTGAGCTCCAATTTCCATGGCTATTTTCTGTTCTTTACCGATACGAGAGTTAACATCAATAATTGCGCCAATGCGTACAACTTTGGTGTAATTATCTCCATAGGAATGAAAGAAAAAAGAAGAGATGAGCAGAAGAAAGAATAGCCAAAATCGTGAAAGTGCTTCAGGAATAGTCATTTGGGATTCTGAATTTGTGGCTACCGATCTGAAAATAACGTTTGAGATTGTTATGTTGTGTACAAGATTTGTACAAACTAATTACATGCAGAGCAAGAAACCAACGATTCTAGAGCGGGCATTGAACTTGGAGTTTTGACTCTGTCAAATGATGAAGTTGTTGACTTTACAGTTATTGACAAAGATGCTACGTTACCAATTATTTGCAGAGAACTCTGAGTTGAACAAGGATGATGGGGAAGGAAGAGCGAGCAGGAATGCCGTTATTCTAGACTTGGAGGAAAGTTGGTATGTATATTGATTTTTGATTAAGTCTTACATGTAGGTAATTTATATGGTGCGCATAAAAAGTTTAGTTGTTATAAGGATGACGCAAGCCTATGTTCTGGGAGGAGGATACTCTCATGATCTTTTTTTTTTTCCTTTCAAAATCTCATCTCCATCTTTAAATAAAAAAATGAATAGTTTATATTTAATATTTTTAAAAATAATTATTATAGTATTTTATAATTTAATTTCTTAAAATTTTGTTTGCATCGTAGTTATAAATTGTGCAGATAAGATTTTAACATTTTAAATTTATTTATTTATATTTAAAATAGTACTTTTATAAAATATAAATTTAAACCATCTATTTTTTTTAAGTTGACGGTCGAAATAGGATTCTAAAAAGAAAAGGAGACATATAATTATATGAGAATGAAACCCTATATTACCTATTTGGAATTGAAGCAAGTCAATGAAAGAAAGAGAATTATGTGGTGAAGGAAAGATGGAGTTTAAACTTGAATGGGTCAAAGATTCTATTAATGATTAAATTTCATTAATTATTTATTTGATCTGTCTTCTTTTCAATGTCATGCCATTGATTACGCGGTTTGTAAGCTTGCGAGAAACTTACTAGCAACTTATACTGACGAAGAAATTCTTATAGGGTTTATCATGTTATTTGTGTTTGATCAATTAAAATATAATAATTTATAGGCTGATTTAACATCTTTTAAATATTAACTAGCATATTAATAAAATTAAAAGATTTCACAATATTTGGATTTTCATTACTTATAAAATCTTAATTAAGGGATTCACCTTTTTAACAAAAATAAAAATATAAAATACATGAGCAGCCAATTAAGATTAATATTTTGTTAAATTATTATATTTTAATTAGTTAGACTGTAAATGATGTGATAAACTAGGATAAAAACTCTAGAAATATCAATGGTTTACATTTAAAGTGGCTAATTTTGTAGTATTTTCAAAGATTCTGTTTTCTATGGTCGGTCTGTAGAATTGGCGTGGGACCACTGAATTTAAAATTGAATGGGTCTAAAACTAATATTGGCTACAAATATTGCGAGTTTTGGTTTGCTCAAACGTTCTCTCTCTTCACTGGTTCTAAGAAGAAAAAAAATGAAAAATTATAAAGCAAGAGAGCATTATAATCCGAAGCATTCATAAGCTACAACAATAATATGATAGGTCAATTTTATTTGAATACTTTGTGATGCTCTGTTTCTCACTATGCAATTACTACTTTAGGTAACTAAGGGCTTGTTTGGTACGAGATGAGGTAGGGAAAGTGAGAGGAGGAAATTTTTTTTTTTGAGTTAGATTTTAAAAAAATTAAACAAGTGGGGTTAAAAAGTTTCAATTAATTTTTTGAGAGAATTGCTAAAAACTACCTTACAAGCAAATTAATTGCTAATTGCTACCATTGCACATAGTGGGTGATAAGTTGTACATGGGTGGATGATATTTTGCACACGAGGGATGATGTTTGCACATTCGCAGGGATGAATTTTGCACATGTGGATGATGCTTGCACATAAGGGGTGCTTGTTTGCACCCGTGGTACCAATCAGCAAATAATTTCCTTATAAGGTATTTTTGAGCCATTTTCCCTAATTTTTTAGGAAAATTCTAGTCAAAAAAATTTAAAAATGATAAAAGACAAAAAAGTGTTTCGAACATTCATAATACTAGATAAGCGTTAGTTCAAATTTATTATTTTTTAAATTAAAATAAAATGACAAAAATGCCCTTACACATTTTTTTTAAAAAAAGTATTAACCCCCACTAGTGACCTGCCGGCAGCAAATACTCTGGCAGCAGCCAGTGGGACTGAAGCTCTGATGGGAATAAATATTCTCAAAGTGGCAAACCTCACTACTTTGTTTGCTTATTGGTGAGAATGCCAACACACACACACATAAAACTCCCTTTAACCCAAGTAGGCTAAACTCATCAATAAGTTTAGTTAAGGAATTCACAACATTTTATAAGGTTTTAACAATTTTCGTTCATCCAATAAAAAAATTGCACTATTAGCTCGTTCACAAATCTTGATAAAAAATTCACAATATTACATTAGGTTTTAACAATTTTCGTTCGCTCAACAAAAAAATGTATCCTATCAAGTCGTTGGTAAGTTTTTTTAAGGAATTCAGCCAACTTCAGCCACTAGAGCTGCTTCTTGCCATGTATGCATCCCTGTAATGACTTCTACTTTCTGCATTTCAATCAACTCTTCAGCTCCAACCAGGTTTAGCAAAATTAGGAGGGAACTGTACAAACTAAACCAGAAGGCTAAAGAGAAGTTCAAATCCATTCAGTGTGGTTTTCCCACATTTAAAAAAATAAGTCATTCAATCATTACACTGTAGTAGTGTTTACCTGATATCTTATAATTGTTCAAAATTTGATGGCCAATGTTATGATATTCTGTTGACTTGGATTCTAAAGTTAAGTTGCCTTGGATTCAAAATTTAAGGTGTGAGTTTACAGTAATGGGTAACCAAATAACACCAAGGTCAGATTCAGCTTTAAAATTTGGGTAGAAATTACAAGCAAGGAACCAAATTATTAGAAAGGGATAATGTGTAAATTTAGCAATAAAGTTTTATTTAAGGGATGTCCAGCACAAATAAATTTTACATGGGGTAAAAATAACCATGAACATCAATTAAAAAAAGTGTAAATTTAACAAAACCATTAAATTTAACTTAACGCCTTTAGATGTTTTCTTCTCTTATAATTTAATTCCGTTAGATCAAATTTAACGGTTTTGTTAAATTTGTACCATTTTTAATTATTTATTGTTATTTTTGCCCCTTCCAAAATTTATTTATGCTCCCCATAGGTAAAACTTTATTAGTAAATTTACATCTTACCCCTATTAGAAATGAAGTTGACCTATTTATCAGTTTTATTTTTCTTTTCGAATAATTTTCTTTGCAAATGCTAGAGATTGCTTACCAAGAGAGACGACTCTGAAGGCTTCCTCAGAGGCGTTCCTGAAATAAAGAGCCAGCTTGTGAGTCTTTGATGTGTTGTTATATTTTTGAGCTCCAATTTCCATGGCTATTTTCTGTTCTTTACCAATACGAGAGTTAACATCAATAATTGCGCCAATGCGTATAACTTGAAAGTGCTTCAGGAATAGTCATTTGGGGTTCTGAATTTTTGGCTACTGATCTGAAAATTAACGTCTGAGATTGTACAAGATTTGTACTATTATAGCATGCATAAAATAATTACATGTAGAGCAAGACACCAACGATTCTAGAGCGGGCATTGAACTTGGAGTTTTGACTTTGTCAAATGACGAAGTTGTTGACTTTACAGTTATTTATTGACAAAGCTGCTAGCTTACAAATTATTTGCACAAATTTGTCAGAAGTTCAAACAAAGATTTTTGAAGACCTAAGAATTCTGAGTTGAACAAGGATGATGAGGAAGGGCGGGCGAGCGGGAATGCCGTTTTTCTAGAATTGGAGAAAAGGTGGTATGAATATTGATTATTGATTCAGACTTACATGTAGGTAATTTATATGGTGCACATAAAAAGTTCGTGTGTTATATAGAGATTGTGTTTGATTCTAAAATATTTTTGGAGACTTTGAATGATTAAGTACTTGTTTGAGTTGGTATTTGAAAAGCACGTTCACACAAATGGAGATAAAACTTCTCTAATATATTTATCTCGTATACTGTAAATTACGTTGTAAAAGCAGTTTTTACCGCTAACCCAAACGGGTATCAAGTTGAATAAGGATGACACAAGCCTATATTCTGTGGTCTATTTGGAATTGAAGCAAATTGATGAAAGAGAGAGAATTTTGAGGTGAAGGAAGGATGTATTATATAGGCTTGAGATCAGTGTATTTAAACTTGAACGGGTTAAAGATTGTATTCATTATTAAATTTAATTAGGTTAAAATGACAAAAATGTCTCGGTAAGTTTTTATTCAGGAGTATTGAGTGTCTGAAAGTTTTCGAATGATTAATTTTGCTCTAAAAATTTTAAAAATAGGCAATTTTGATCTTGCCCTAACAGACAAAGAGTCAAGTAACATTTGACCAAATATGTTGGTTGGGCTCAACCACATAGGATATTATAATGCCATGCATTATCCCACATAACACGCCACATCATAAAAAAAATTATGAAATACCTAACTTGCCCTTAGCCTCACCCGAGCATGGAGACTGGTAATGGTGAACCAAGAAATCACAAAGGCCAAACCCCTAGATCGTTCGATTTCCTCTGACGGCCAAACTCCCAAGATAGACAAATCGCAAGCGGAAGTCGGCGATGTTATCGTGCAGTATGTGCAGTATTGGGCGATGACAAATCATCATCTTTGTCTTTTGGGTAATGAGTTGCAATTCTCTTTAAATTTAGGATCTTCTCATTCGTTAACCTAATTGTAGAGAAAGAAAGAATGTAGAAGTTTGCTTTTGTCGTGGGCTGGTAGCGACCTACAGAGCTGGAAGCTCATTGTGGTATTAATGTTATGTCGACAACGATGATTTCTACTGCAATAAAAGAAAGCAAGAAATAACAAGATTTTCATTTGTGGGTCAATGGGTACAAAAAGCAAGATGCAGGGGGAGTTGGAGAAACTTGTATGTTTTCTTAGAGGAGTTACTCTGGGATTGTGGTTTCTTGCAATTACCTGTGAGCGGTGATTTTCGCAGAAGCAAGGGGCAGTGAGGAAAGGAAGACCTACCCCCTGCTTGGATGGAAGGAAAATCGGAGGGGAAAGAAAACTAAGAAAGAAAACATGGGAAAAGATAAGTTTTTTCTTGCTTGGATGAAAGAGAAAAAGTGGGAGGAAGAAAAAGTATATGGGACTCACCCATTTTCTCCCCAAAATTTCTCTCCAAATGTAGAGAGATTTTAGGAGAAAAATTTTATTCCTCCACTACCCCTTCCCTGGCTTCACCGTCATCATTGCGCCTCTCTCTCTCTCTACTGTCTTCATCTTCCAATCTCCCTCTTGCCTTCACTCCGTTTTCATCACCTGTCTTCCTTTACATGGTGCGCATGCGTCCACAACTGGAGTAAGCTTTGGAAATTAGAAAATTAAAGGGTTATGGGGCAAAAATACCCATGTGTTTTTCTTAGAAGGGCACCCAGAATCAAATTCTTTTACTGGGAGCATAAATGCCCATCAACTTTCAAAAAAAGGGCTAAATTATCATGTCTGTCAGAAGATCCATGATGACCGTTAAGTTCAAGGATTTTGACTTAAAAAAAAGAGGTGGACGCTGAGTTGGCAATGGAAGGGAGGCATATGTCATATGAGTCCTGAGATGGGTATTTTTTTTGGTCAAAATCATCTGAGATGAGTATAGTGACTGATGAGTTGGCAATGGAAGGGATGGCATGCGAAAAAGTCCCCTCCCCCCAACATCGTCAAGTTTAGCAAATTTAGGGCAAATCAACCATAGTCATCCGGCGGCCAATTGATGAGAGTGTCCTTAAATGTCATCTGAATCTTCGAATCCTTCTCACAAGGGCAAATCGACCGTAGTTATTCGGCTCCCAACCGAATTCTTGAACTGCTCAAGGGTAGAGACGCTGTTACCATTACTTGGTCCCTGTGCTCGATTCAATTGAAAGACGAAGGGAAGAGATTGAAATAACCCGAGGTCACGTTGATTCTTGTGTTTGATTCAATTTCTTGCTTCCTCATAACCTTTTAGAAAGGATCATAGCAGATTTAGCAGTGTCTTAATTGCTTGTATGTTTCGAGTAGGACCCAAAATTTAAGCTTTTGCGGTTGGTACTGTGAAATCCCATTGTGGCCGTTTGTTTAATGTGGTTTGATTTAAATTTGTTTGAGATGTTTCGGGTATAGTAAATATGCTTTGAAATCACTAGTATGGTTTAGTTGGGTTGATGGTACAATAAGCTTGCTTATAATGTTTTGGTGATATCTGTTTCAGATCAATGGGAGGAAACGATGAGGATAGCACTATGAACGAAGAGGGAAATATGGACGAAACTTTGGAAACAAAGCATGCTAGGCAATTGAAAAAGGTAAGCGAAATTTCTGTTGTGGCAAGAAATTCTTGGGCGCATATTAAATCAACATTACATGAGGGACATAATAGTAATATAGATGGTAGTGGAGGTGTCTGTGAGGGAGGGGGAAATGAAATGGACAAAGAGGTTGGCCATAATGAACTAATTGATGCCGAGGGGAACATGAGGGTTGATGATAGAGTTGGAGTTGAATGTATTGCGATAGTTGAACATGAGGTTATTGATGAAATAGAAGTGTTAGATGGATATGAGGATGATTCAAATAGTGAGGGTGAAAGTGAAAGTACTGACATAGATGAGAGTGTTGAATTAGATTTTAAAGTGGCGGATGATGAGGGAAGTGACCATGATGATGATGAGATGGTCCCCTACTTAGTTGATGGACCAATGGAAGAAGTTAGAGGGGGTGAAAAGTTAGTGAGCTCAGCTGCAAGTCCATTCTTTATGTCGGGTATGAGCTTTGAGAGCAAGGAGGAGCTGAAGAAGGCCTTGAACAAGTATGCAATAACACATGGGGTTAAGCTAAGAGTTGCAAAAAGTGATAAAAAGTTGATGAAAGTTGTATGTCAAGAGGGCTGCCCATTTAAGCTGTATGCTTCAACGTATGGGGTCCAAGTAGATTTCATGATTAAGACTGTATTGGAAAAACATAGATGTGTAAGGGTCTTTAAGAACCCTAGAGCTTCTGTGAAGTGGCTGTCTGAACAATTTAAGGTCAAAGTTCAAAAGACACCTCAATTTAAAATTAGTGAGATGAAAAATGAGGTGGAGCGTGATCTGAAGGTTAATGTCAGCATACACAAATGCAAGAGGACGAAAAGAAAGATCATACAAGACATGGAAGGGAGCTTCAAAGATGAGTTTACAAAGTTGGAGGCATACTGCAATGAATTATGTGTTTCAAATCCTGGTTCGGATGTTAGTATAGAGTTAAGAAATGATGCATAGGAGCAAGGAGTAAGAGTCTTTCGAAGGATGTATGCTTGTTTTAATGCAGCAAATGTATGTTTCAAATAGCCATATTTGATTTCGTTTAGTATTGATTTGAGTATTAATTCTTTAACTACTGTTTTGATGTAAGTTAGCTGGAAAGAGGGTTGTAGACCTTTTATTGGAGTAGATGAGACTTTCTTGAAAGGTAGAGCGAAAGGGGTTTTGTTGACTGTTGTGGGTGTAGATGCCAATGACTCATTGTACCCTTTGGTATTTGGTTTGACCCAAAAAGAAAATAGTGTCCAATGGGGTTGGTTCCTTAAGTGGCTTCGGAGCTCACTAGATCTCAGTTCTGGTGCCATGGTGACCTTAATGTCGAACATGCAGAAGGTAAATAAAGTATATGTTTTGTTTTCACTTAGGTTGTTATAACTTATAAGAAACTGACTAACTAATATGACCTTAATAGGGTTTGGGTTATGCTGTCACCGAGGTTCTTCCATATGCAGAGCATCGGTTTTGTGCACGACATATCTATGCAAATTGGAGCAAAGCTTGAAGGGGTAATGTACTAAAAAAGAATTTTTTTTCCTATGCATGGAGCATGTTCCAAGAAGAATTCATAGACAACATGAAGAGTCTCGCATCTCTTAGTTCTACAGCAGCTGAGGCAGCAACTACTTACAATAAAGAAACATGGGTAAGAGCCTACTTTACAACTAGAAGCAAGTCTTGGGCTATAGATAACAACATTAGTGAAAGTTTGAACTATTGGATAGATGAGTATAGGTATCTTCCAGTAATTAGAATGTTTGATGGTATACGGTTGAAGATGATGGCTAAGTGAGCAGCTAGTGAGAACAACATAAATAGTTGGAAATGTAACTATAGCCTAAGATGCATGGATTTGTTTAAGGCCAACAAAGAGTTAGCTGTGAGTTGTAGAGTTTACTTCAATGGGGATCAGGGATATGAGGTGTGTGAAGGACAAGATAGACATAATGTTAGCTTAATTAGTAATATGTGTACTTGTAGGGCATGGGATCTAACTGGAATCCCATGCCAATATGCAATCTGTGCTATGTACCATGTTAATATAGATCCCATGACAAAGATCTCTCATTACTACCACAAGCACACATATATTGCTAGCTATGGGATGAAGTTTCAACCTGTGTGAGGGAAGCAATTTTGGAACATAGATAAATTCCTTCCAATGCAACCTCCCCTAGAGTGTACGTTACCTAGAAGGTCGAGGAAGAAAAGAATTAGGACTGAAGAATCTAAAAGGAGGAAGAGGAAAGGTGTAGCTGTTCAGAATAGGGGACAACTTGAACAAGTCGAACCACCTCAACAAGACAAATTGACTAGAAAAGGTGCCATTCATCGATGCATATACTGCAAAAAGGAGGGTCATAATCGAACTATATGTAAAGAGGTAATAAATTGTGACATTCTAATTTATTTTTGTCACATTAACATGAATGCTAACATGATAAGTATTTGACAATTAGGTACAATCTTCAAGTACCCAGACAACTGTAAGGAAAAAGAGTAACAAACAAAGTGGCAATAAATCTTGTTCACCATAAGTATAATCTCAATCATATCTAAATCAGCCACCATTTACATCTCACTGTACTCCAAATCCACCACAAGTACCATCTTAATCATCTGTACATCAGCCAACATTTCCCTCTCAATTGTCATCGAATCCACCACAACTTCCCTCCCAAACAAGTCTCACACATCCATCACTTCTAAAGGATGGTTCAACTAGAACCACTCGCGCTCATATCCCTAACACTAAAGGAGGGACAACATGTATTTATAAGTCTAAAGTTGTGTCCGGAATGAGTATTACGATAGATGACAGTACATGAAGGATTGTGTACAATGTCAGTTTTTTTGACAATTTATTTCTCTTTCAATGTCATACTTTAAATGACAGTGTACAAATAACATGTTTGTGTTTATGTGTGCAACCTGGAATAACATCACAGGTGACTATTCAAGTAGGTAACGCTCAAGAATATATGACAAATTATGCTGACTAGGAAAAGAATTTTCCAATACCAAATGAGAAGCAATTTAGAAAGTTAAAGAGTGCATGTTCAACTTCAAGTGTACAAGAGGGTTCAAGACATATTCAATTCAACACACAGCCTTGTCAACTTCTTGTTAAGCCACCTGGTCTTAAGTGGAAAGGAAAACCGTGTGTTACCACTTCACAACTGCTAGCACAAAGACAAAGCATGATTTCAAAGACCAAGGCCACCTCCAAGACTACTTGAAATATATAGGCCGTACTGCTGCATTATTGTCTAGGAATTAATATTTATGACTTGTGAGTTTATGTATGCCATGAGCTTATGAATTGTTGTATTGATATATAGGCTGTACTGCACCAAAAACCGTGTATTTATGCATGCCATGAACTATTGTACACATCCTTAATTTCATAATATGTCTTTGGCCAAAAATAATAATAATAATAATAATGTGTTTTATGTATGCCTTATTTTAGTTCCTATTATTTAATATCAAGCAATTATCACTCAGGTTAGTAATGTTCTTAGGTTAATATATGCCAAAAAATTATTTAATGGCCAGCTC
Organism: Albizia julibrissin; assembly: GCA_037074505.1. Classification (NCBI taxonomy): domain Eukaryota; kingdom Viridiplantae; phylum Streptophyta; class Magnoliopsida; order Fabales; family Fabaceae; genus Albizia; species Albizia julibrissin. The sequence goes on along the minus strand of CM073480.1, from coordinate 20,917,904 downwards.
CAAAAAAAAAAAATTAATGGAGGTATGTGTCTCATTAGTTTTAATGGAGGAAGAGAAGTGTACTTCTCAACACTCAAGATTTGTCCACCTGGACAATAAAGTGGGCCCCATGTCTGCGTGTTAATTCCACCTAGATAATAAAAGTGGGCCACATGTCGTTAATAACAGTCGTTATTGGAATCTGACGGAAGTTGTATTTCAACCCTATTTTTGAAAGTTAATGGACATTTATGCTCCCAATAAAATAATTTGGTGTTGGATGTCCTTTTAAGAAAAGCACATAGGCATTTTTACCTCATAACCCAAAATTAAAATATACCCATACACAAAACCAATCACTGCATCGTCCTTGTTGATAGCTTTCGTAATTATGAAAATATGAAAATATATAGGTATTTAAGAAGGAGGAAGCAAATGAGAGAAGCTGTTAATTATTTATCTATTGAAAAAAAAAATACTAATGTTCCATTTTTAAAAGCTATTATATTTTATTGTACAACCTTTTTATTATGATTTTAAATAAAAAATAGAAAAATATAATTTCATCAAATTATTTTATCTTAAAATAGAAAAATATGAAAATATATTTTCATGAAATAATTTGATTTTAAAATATTTTAATGGTGGTGTTAATTTTACTAAGGTTATTGCCTTCAGTTTATTTTAATAGACACAATAACATAATATATCCTTTTAAAAGAAAATGATATTATTGTCATTATATCATTTACTTACTTTCCCTGTTCTGTATTTTTCTCTGTCCATCCAAGCATGATGAGAGATAAAATTATCTCCTCTCTCTATTTTCTTTCTTTCTATTTTCTCTCCTCTTAACTTTCCCCCTCACCCAAGCAGAAATATATGGAGATGGAGTGAGCTGGGAAGGGATTGTGGATTTTGGATAATGCAGTGGCATGTAAGAATGCCATGTACACATATTCGTAAGTTTAACGGTCAAAATTAAAATTACCGAAAGGGCAATAAATATTACCCTGCTTTTTAAATTTTTAGGATAAAATTATTTTTTAAAAACTTTCAGACACTCTGTTTGTGTTTAAGAAAGCTTTTAAAGAGTTTATAAATGTTGATGCACATAAGTCGAAATAACAATTTTCTCACATATTTACCTCCTATATCATTAGCCATTTTTGCCTTTTAACCCAATTTAATTTATAAAAGTATCGTTTTAGGGCGTGACCAACGGTAATTGCTCGACACGTACGCCATTTTTGCCAGTTGATGTGTAAAGTTATCCTCCCTCTAATTTTTAACGAGTTACTACTTTACTGATTTTGAAAAATGAAATAAATGGGTTAAATTAAACAAATGTGATATCAGCTTCTTAAAATATCCTTACATGACATTATATTATATGGGGTTAAGCTATAAATCTGCTCATAAAGTATTTTACCATATGCACCTAACAGTATAAACTTTTCTTAGATAAAAAAGTATATATGAAGTTTTCAAATGATACAAAAATGATGTTGCCATTAGAAATTTTATGTTTTTTTTTGGCATAATTTTATTAAGTGAATTGTTTGTTATATGGTCAGCATTAATTAACTTGACAACTATGATATTCTTGCAGCATTTTGAAAATTTTGTGTGCATTTTTTACATTTAAGAAAAGTTTATGATACCAACGTGGGTTGATGCAAGTGGTAAGAAGCTTACATTTCTTTAAGCGCTCTTATCCTAAGTTCGATTCTTGGGATGACGCGTATGGAGAAAATTCATTTGGGAGGGACGCTCCCATCTTGGGCCCGACAGTACCTGATAGATTAGTCATTGGGCTCGCTCCGGTGAATACCCGCGTAGCAAAAGAAAAAGGTTTATGGTGTCCGATGCCCATGACAAAATACTTTATAGGTAGATTTACATCTTAATCCTATCATATACTCCTTCCATTACTTTTAATAGAGGTTGTTTCTATTTTTTTTAAACTCCTCATTTTACCTTCACTTAATTAAAAAATTACTTTTACCACTATTGTATTTAATTTCCATTCTTGATTAAAGCACTCAATAATATTCTCTCTCTTCCGCATAAATGATAGCATTTTTTTAGAGAACAAAATTCATTTTTACATGTTTACTATGCCTAACTCATTTTTAGAACAACGTAATTCAGTTAATTCTATCCCATAAAAAATGAAATATCAATTTATAAAAATAATAAATAAAAAAGATAAAATTAATTGAGATATTCTATGTATGATAAAATCCAAACCCCCGACTAATTTTTATATTCGGGGTTGGAGGGAGTACCATACTTGAGTTAAGGATATTAGTAGCATGGAGTAATTTATGAATATTTTTGTATTTCAATATTATTTATTAACAACATGTGGAATCTTGTGTCCCTATACGCGTTTATTTATCTAGTTATTTATTTTGTCTGTCTTCTTTTCAATGTCATGTTATTGTTTACGCATTTTGTAAGCTTGAGAGTAATTTACTAGCAACTTACAGACGTGGGTCAACATTATGGGCTTGTTTGGTATGAGTTGAGGGAAGGAATTTTTTTTTTATTTGAATTTTTAAAAAAATTAAACAAGTGAGATTAAACAATTTTAATTTATTTTCACATTTTTATCTTACATCTTCTGTAACCTCACTTTTCCATTTTTTTAAAAATCCAACTCACAAAAATTTCTCCTCCCCTCCAATTCCCTCATACCAAACAGACCCTATATATGGCAAGGAAATTAAAGACAAGTTTATGGTACAAAGGAGAGTGTGGAAGACACACAAAACTCTTGGATTCTCGAAGCAGGGGCTCGGGTGGAAGAGGAAGAGGATATTGGTGAATTTGATTCATTTGCTTGGTTGTTCATCATACAAGTAGATGTTGATGTATTGGAATTCTATTGTTAGAGGAAGTTTTTTATTTATTACATTTGTCAGAGGAAGTTTCGATTTCAAACTATCATGAGATTTTATAATCATTGTGGACCAAGTCCGCTGTTACACTTTCTCCCTGACTAAATAAAATTGCAAAGTAGATCTAAGGTATGATGAATTTCCTCTAGGCTCTACAATTATAATTCTTAAGGTTTCCTAACCTGTAAGGAAGCTTTTCCCAAACTAAACCTGATGCTCTCAGTCTCACTGACTAATTACGGGCAAGTCACTCCCCAAACCAGGGAAATTTAATAAAGGACAATGGAAGTAATTTTTTTGGATGAATATTGGCAGTAATATAAAAATATATAAATAAACAGAGGATTTGATGTAATAATAAGAACTGTGATCCGAGTTTAAAATTCCAACAGTTGTTTTCCACAATCAGCAAGAGCAAAAGGAGATTTAGCAGCTGCTCATGGATGTCATTAAATTCATAACTGTACAAACACAAGGTTCTTTCGGATTTATGTACACATATCCTAATTGGGCATTTCAAAAAGAGACTAGTCATTGAAGAAGTCACTGGGAGCTCACAAAAACAAGCATGCCAGTGAACTTAAAATGCAATTGCATTCCTATGATAGGATCATGAAATTGAACTCTAATAGTTAGATGTACCTCCCTTCTTGTAAGTTATCTATTATCCAGGGTTACCATTTCTGTCTCTGGTGGTGGTGAAGAAACCACAATGACTGTTGATGCTGGGGATGCAGTATCTTGTTGATGCATAGGAGAATCAGTGGTGCTGACATAGTCCCATCTGGAAGAACAGTCAGTTACATCTTGTTGTGTCCCAATATTAGGCCCGTACAAATCAGTTTCCTGAGTAAGTTTTTTGCTATAAATCCGCTTAGCTAATTCAAGTGTTCTTATCCAAGCTGTCATATCACTTGTGAGTCCATTGCCTTCTTGAGTCATATTTTGAGTTAGCTGACAAAATCCTTGCGACTGAATGATAGAAAATAGTAAACAGATAGTAGATGTGACCCCAGAAATGACAAAGAGAACCCAGAAACTTTCAAGCTTCAGACTTTGTGTATCGTTGGAGCTTGAGTTGTTGGTGCACTCGTTTGAGTGATATAACCACTGAGCTTCCAAGTTGGTTAGTTCTCCCTTCTCTGAAAGCTGCAATATTGCTTTAGAAAAATCTCTGGCCATTGGGGAGCCTTTTTGGAACATCTGCAAAATGTGATTGATAAGGAAAATCCAAGTTAAATGTTTAACCATGTAAAAGTAGACGAATATTCTTTGTTAGTACATGGCAGAGGACATATTGTGCCCAATTTTTGTTCCTAATTTTGAGGAGGACAAGGAAAGTTAGATATGGAATGCCATTTTTACTTACAAAGCCTAGGCCTCCAAATCTGGTGGTTGGTGTGGAGCCAGAATATCCATTGCAGTAAGTACTTAGGTATACTTTTTCATAAGGGAGTTCGAGAAAAGCTGCTGTTATTGACTTGTTTTGGAATACACCATCATAATTGTATTCACTACTTATGTTGATGATGTTTTCTGGCTTGAACTTTTCGACTTTCTCGAGGTATGTCCTAACAAATGAGTCACCATCACAACCAATTTTCATGTTGTTCATCTTCAGCCACTCGATGCTTGTGACGTTTGGCTGCAGTTGTTGAACTGTTAGCATTGAAGAAAGGCTAGCTGTGTAGCTTGAACTCAGAACCATAACTAGAAGAAGCCACACTGCCATCACCACACGAGACAAGTTGCTCTGCACTTGCTCCCCTGTAAGATTAATCAAAACAACGAGTCAAGTTCCTAATAAGCATTGATATTGACACATAATACTGACTATGAGGCATGACAAAATTGGTAATGGATCCTATGTAGTATTGCTCAACGACTTTTGACAGAATTAAAGAAAGGGATTGGGACTTAGATAGAGGCCCTGTACACTTGGATCCAAACCTTTCAAAAATTTTCCCTGTAATTTTACATGCTTGACACCACACAATTAAGCTTGTTCAGTGCAGCAAAGAATGCTATTCATTGAAGTTTAGCAACAATGCTTACTATGTGCAAAGAATAGGGAGGAGAAGGTAAACCAAAGAGCAGTGCTGAATTGTCTCTTCCAATTGCCTTGAAACTCTGGATTGGGTACTCGTTCAAGGTACCAAACTACGAACACAGTGTAAATCATGATTGCACCAATTACTGCCCACATTTGCCTGGTGAATGGCTTTAGAAACATCCATTTTGACTCTTGAGACTTCACTGGAACTACCATGGACAATCCTGATTCTGCATATGGCACAGTAAAATCTACATATTGCAGTCTCTCTGCTAGTAGGGTCATGTCACCAACCACTGCATCATAAGTCTTCCACCACCATTATTATACCACAACAACCAAAAGAACAAAAAGGAAGCAATTTAGTTCAGTGGGGTAGGACCAAAATGGTACATAAAATTCAAAATCTGTATCACAAATTGAAGATTGTCTTTGCCAAATATATTTAGGAAGCACACACGTACACACGCACCCATGTGCATGCTTAGGTGTAAAGACAGAAATGATTGGGGAAAAAGTGTTCGAGTGGTGGCTACATTGAGAGAATTATACTTTAGAATGCAAAATTAAGATGTTTGTTATCTTAGAAATAGAAAGAATAATGGAATCTAAGGTATAGTAAAATGCAGTCGTTCCCTTTAATGAAAAAGAATTACGAGGCAGGAAAAGGAGCGCCCACATTTGGCTGCTTAAAATTCACGAACAATGATGTATATTTTTCTTAACAGAACTCTAATAAATGATGTATGATATAACTTTACTTTTCTTTTTCTAAGGGAAAGAGAATAAGTTTAATGAAAAAGAATTGCTACCTTGTTATACACGAGTTGAACCAGATCAGGATAAGTTACGTTGAGGGGATGAAACTCATAGGGTAGATCATATCCCAAAAGCTCAAGCACCTTGTTGAAAACCTCAATACAGAATCCTTTATATTGATTCTGATCTGGACTTTTTCCATATTCAACCTTGACAAACTTTGAAAATGAAGTTCTTCCTGGAACTGCAATTTTCATTGGGTTTTTCTTAACAGGCATATTCCAACCTTTAGGAGTTCTCTCTAAATTTCCTGGCCATTGTACTACACCAACCAAACTTTGTGTGTTAGTAGTAGCATTTTCTTCACTTTTTCCTGTAGGCAGGCTTGTGGTGAATCCATTTTCTTGAGTCCAAAAGTCTATTTCTTTATAACTCTTGCCAACTACATTAACCATCCTAAGGATAGGATTCTGCAAGAGCTGACCTGCTTGAAAACGGATTTCGCCACTCAAACCATTGAAACTGCTAGACAATATTTCTCTTAGCAAAGCTTGTGGGCTGCTACTTGTGTCCCTTGCCATTCTTTCTACTGCTTGAATGACAACTTTGATGCTATCATATGCTTGCAAAGCATAAAATCCTGGGTTGCTATTGTCTTCCTCAGGATTCTTTGCACGAAATTTTTTCCGGAACTGAGCTTGAAAATCTTGATACTCACTGCTTTTTTCTGAGTAATGCATCTTGATTCCTAAAGACCCTTCCATATAGGAGGAAATGACAGACTTATCCACAGAGTCAAGCAAATTAGTTATGCTCTCTGAGATTATCCAAGCTGAATCTTTACCCACAAGTCCCATCTTTGAACCTTCTCTGAACAAATGGGTCACCATTTCTAAGGATGAGTGCAAAACAATGAAAACACGAGATTGAGTTTTGTTTACCAACTTCTTTAGCTCTTCATTAATTATCTCTCCTGGGTTCGGCAGAAAAGAAATTGATGGAAGCGCTAAACGGTGTTCAATTAGTGAACCAAAGTCTTGAAGAGCCTCAGAAAGGAGAGAGAGCATCCCATAGTCTCCACCAACATAGCCATCTTCTTCATAAACTACTACTACTCTTTGCCAACTAAAAGTATTCACTATATCTGCAATGCATTTTACATGTGCAGTGACATTGTTAGCTAGTCTAACCAGATAAGGCCAGCGTTTTTGTGTCAAAGGTGGGGTTATTGCTGGTGATACAAAGGATATGATTGGAACTTGAGCTTGGCTTCCAACTTCAGCCACTAGAGCTGCTTCTTGCCATGTACGCATCCCTATAATGACTTCTACTTTCTGCATTTCAATCAACTCTTCAGCTGCAACCAGATTTAGCAAAATTAGGAGGGAACTGTACAAACTAAACCAGAAGGCTATAGAGAAGTCCCAATCCATTCAGTTTGGTCTTTCCACCAATCATTTAAAAAAAATAGTCATTCAATCATTACATTGTAGCAGTATTTCCCTTCTATCTTATAATTGTTCAAAATTTGATGGCCAATGTTTTAATATTCTGTTGACTTGGATTCTAAAGTTAAGGTGTGAGTTTACAGTAATGGGTAACCCAATAACACCAAGGGCATGTAAACCTATTAGATTCAGCTTTAAAATTTGGTAGAAATTACAAGCACTTCAATGATTGAGGAACCAAATTATTAGAAATGATACTTTAAAAGTTGACCTATTTATCAGGGTTTTTTTCCGAATAATTTTCTGTGCAAATGCTAGAGATTGCTTACCAAGAGAGACGGCTCTGAAGGCTTCCTCAGAGGCGTTCCTGAAATAAAGAGCCAGCTTGTGAGTCTTTGATATGTTGTTATATTTTTGAGCTCCAATTTCCATGGCTATTTTCTGTTCTTTACCAATACGAGAGTTAACATCAATAATTGCGCCAATGCTTATAACTTTGGTGTAACCATCTCCATAGGAATGAAAGAAAAAAGAAGAGATGAGCAGAAGAAAGAAGAGCCAAAATCGTGAAAGTGCTTCAGGAATAGGCATTTGGGATTCTGAATTTTTGGCTACTGATCTGAAAATTAACGTTTGAGATTGTTGTGTTGTGTACAAGCTTTGTACTATTATAGCTAATTACATGCAGAGCAAGAAACCAACGATTCTAGAGCGGGCATTGAACTTGGAGTTTTGACTTTGTCAAATGATGAAGTTGTTGACTTTACAGTCACTGACAAAGCTGCTAGCTTACAAATTATTTGCACAAATTTGACACAAGTTCAAAGATTTTTGAAGACCTAAGAATTCTGAGTGGAACAACGATGATGAGGGCGGGCGAGCAGGAATGCCGTTTTTCTAGAATTGGAGAGAAGTTGGTATGAACATTGATTATCGATTCAGTCTGACATGTAGGTAATTTATATGGTGCACATCAAAAGTTTGGGTGTTATATAGAGATCCTGTTTGATTCTAAAACATCTTGAGATTTTTTTTTTTAATAAAAAAAGATTTTGAGACTTTGAATGATCAAGTTGAATAAGAATGACGCAGGCCTACATGTTCTGGTCTAGTTGGAATTGAAGCAAGTTGATGAAAGAAAGAGAATTATATGGTGAAGGAAAGATGGAGGGTGGGCTTAGGACCAGTGTATTTAAACATGAATGGGTCAAAGATGGTATTCATTATTAAATAAATTTAATTTGGTTAAAAGGCAAAAATATCTTCGGAAGTTTTACTAGCATTGAGTGTCTGAAAATTTTACCCAAAAATTTTAAAAATAAGCAATTTCGACCTCACCCTAACAGTCTTAAACAATCACAGTCCTAAACAATCAACTAACATTGTTGGCTCTGCCATATAGGATATTATAATTCCATGTATTATCTCAAATAGGACGCCACATCATCAAAAAAAAATTTAAAAAATTATGAAATACCTAACTTGCCCTCAGCCTCATCCGAGCGATGGTGAACCAAGAAATAACGAAGGCCAAACCCCTAGATCGTTCGATTTCCTCAGACGGCCAAACTCCCAAGATAGACAAGTCGCAAGCGGAAGTCGGCGATGTTATCGTGCAGTATGTGCAGTATTGGGCGATGAAAAATCGTCATCTTTGTCTTTTGGGTAATGAGTTGCAATTCTCTTTAAATTTAGGATCTTCTCATTCGTTAACCTAACTGCAGAGAAAGAAAGAATGTAGAAGTTTGCTTTTGTGGTGGGCTGGTAGCGACCGACAGAACTGGAAGCTCATTGTGGCATTAACGTTATGTCGACAACAATGATTTCTACTGCAATAAAAGAAAGCAAGAAATAACAAGATTTTCATTTGTGGGTCAATGGGTTCAAAAAGCAAGATGCAGGGGGTGTTGGAGAAACTAGTATGTTTTCTTGGAGGAGTTACTCTCAGATTGTGGTTTCTTGCAATTACCAGTGAGCGGTGATTTTCGCAGAAGCAAGGGGCAGTGAAGAAAGGAAGAGTTAATATATGGAGATGGAGTGAGCTGGAAAGGGATTGTGGATTTTGGATAATGTAGCAGCCATGTACACAGATGCGTTAAGTTTAACCGTCAAAATTAATGGAGGGGCGCCTTTTTAACTTTTATGGTAAGATTACCCCGTGAAAACTTTCAACACTTAATGCTACTTAATGCTTTTTAGTAAAAACTTTTTAAAACATTTTTACTGTTTAACCTAATTTAATTTGTAAAAGTATAATTTTAAGACGTGACCAACAGTAATTACTCAACACGGTATGCCATTTTTGCTCGTTGATGTGTAAAGCTATCCTGCCTCTAATTTTTAATGAGTTACTACTTTACTGATTTTGAAAATTGAAATAAATGGGTTAAATTAAATAAATATGACATGATATTCTTAAAATATCTTTACATAACATTATATTATATCAGGTTAAGCTATAAATCTGCTCATAAAGTATTTTACCATGTGCACCTAACATTATAAATTTTTCTTAGATAAAAAAGTATATATGAAGTTTTCAAATGATATAAGAATGATGTTGCCATTAGAAATTTTGTGTGTGTATATGTGTGTGTGTGTGTGTTTTTTTTTTTTTTTTGCATCATTTTATTAAGTGAAATGTTTGTTACATGGTCAGCATTAATTAACTTGACAACTATGATATTCTTGCAGCATTTTGAAAATTTTTGTATATTTTTTACATCTAAAAAATTTACGGTGTTCGATGCCCATGACAAAATATTTTATAGGTAGATTTACATCATAATCCTATCATATACTCCCTCCATTCTTTTTAATAGAGGTTGTTTCTAATTTTTTTTAAACTCCTCATTTTACCTTCACTTAATTAAAAAATTATGTTTACCACTATTGTATTTAATTTTCATACTTGATTAAAGCACTCAATAACATTCTCTCTCTTCCACATGTTTGCTACATCTAACTCATTTTTGGAACAGTGAAATTCAGTTAATTCTATCTTATAAAAAATGAAACATCAATTTATAAAAATAATAAATATGAGAGATAAAATTAATTGAGAAATTATATTTATGATAAAATCAAAACCCCCCAATTAATTTTTATATTATGGACTGGAGGGAGTACCATGCTTGAGTTAAGGATACTAGTAGCATGGAGTACTTTATGAATATTTTTTGTATTTCAATATTATTTAGGGAGAATTACTAAAAAAAAATCTTGCAAGCAAATTAATTGCTTATTGCTACCATTGCACACTGTGGGTGGTATATTGCACATGGGCGGATGATATGTTACACATGAAGGATGATATTTTGCACACAAGGGATGATGTTTGCACTGTTGCAGGGATATTTTTTACATATATGGATGCTGATTGCACATGATGGATGCTTGCTTGCACATTGGTACCATTTAGCAATTAATTAACTTAAAATGTATTATTTATTATTTATTAACAACATGTGGAATCTTGTGTCCCTATACGCGTTTATTTATCTAGTTATTTATTTTGTCTGTCTGCTTTTCAATATCATGTTCTTGTTTACGCGTTTTGTAAGCTTGAGAGTAATTTACTAGCAACTTACAGATGTGGGTCAACGTTATATATTGCAAGGAAATTAAAGACAAGTTTATGGTATAAAGGAGAGTGTGGAAGACACACAAACTCTTGGAATCTCAAGGGTTTTACACTTAAATGGCTAATTTTAGAGTATTTTCAAAGATTCTGTTTCTTTATGGTCGGTTTGTAGAACATACGTGGGACCACTGTGTTTAAAATTAAATGGGTCTAAAACCAATAATGTGTTCACCTTTAAATGTACAAATATTGCAAGTTTTGGTTAGTTCAAAAATTGAAAAATTATAAAGCAAGAAAGCATTATAATCCAAAGCATTCATAAGCCACAACAATAATATAATTGGTCAATTTTGTTTGAATACTTTGTGATGCTCTCTTTCTCACTATGCAATTACTAGTTTGGGTAACCAAGGGCTTGTTTGGTATAAGGTAAGGGAAGGGATTTTTTTTTTGAGTTGAATTTTTTTAAAAAAATTAAACAGGTGGGATTAAAAAATTTTAATTCATTTTTCACTCTTTTATCTTACATCTTCTCTAACCTCACTTTTCCATTTTTTTAAAATCCAACTCACAAAAATTTCTCCTCCCCTCCAATTCCCTTATACCAAACAAACCCTTAATGATACATGATCATAGACATGCTACTTGACAAAAAAGCCAAATGAATCTTTAAGGCATATGATTAACAATAAGTCTCGAAAAGAAATATGATAATAACTTTAGAATTCACTTATTCTCACCATACATTTAGAAGAAATAACACAACACTCCATTAACATGTGCACACTAGATGCTTTCTTGCCAAATATCTTGTATACAAACTTCAACGTTAACAATAAATAACACAACTTGAATCAAACAATCACCACAGTCACAATAATAATGGTTCTATATCCATTATTTTTTACTATTAGCCGAATATACTCAAGAATTGAGATTTTGTTCATAAAGCATTTTGAGGACCTGAGTTCTCTTTCCATCGGCTAGAGAGAATTTCATCATCAGTGCTTGTGTATAAAACTTTGAATAGCCAGTTAATTGCGTTAAATTTTCACAATATGTTCATATGATAATTCATGTCTGTTTTTGTTATTGCAATTGCACTTTTTGATTTGGTTGACTATGTATTTTCCTAACATTATTTATGAAATGAACTGAAGAATTTTCTCAAGATATATGGAATCGTTTTTTTTAATGTTTTTTATTTTGTTTTATTAGACAGGATTGGTAATGAGTAAATCTATTATATCGGTTCATTCTGCTTAGCATTCTTTTTATTCTCCTTTATAATTCCAAAACCTTTAAAACCAAAAGACTATAGTGTGTTTTATTTATTTTTTCCCTAAAAGGATTGAACTTACAATTGCAGGTTCAGAAGGATCACTATCTTGATGTAAATGAATGAACACTTGCAAATGCACCAGGAATCATGGGAATTTCTCATTCTTGCAAGACCTGGAAAAACTTACTTTGTAAGTGTTGCTTCTGTTCTCTTGTTACTTGCATTTGGATTTACAAATGCAAGTTCTTTTTATGGTTGAAATGATGACTTTGGCATTACTCTTCTATTCTTCATAATAACAACCATCTAGCAAGAGATAAAAGTCTAAGGTATATTCATTAGTATAATGGAATATTCATTTCAAGGTTCCCTCAGAAAATAAGTTTACTTAGCTCATAATCTTAGTGATGATCTGAGGACACATTTTGGCCTTCTGTTTCTTAATACTTGGGATGTTTTCATCATAGTTGTATATATGAATTATATGCGGTATTTAAGTGATAAAAAGGCTGCAGGAGCTTCAAGACAAGGCAAATGAGTTTTTTCTTCCCCACTCTATATTACTCTGACTGGTATAAAGTTGTTATATGATTGTACCTTTTGTGAGTCTGCGTAGAGAGAAACTTTTGGGAAATTTCATTATTGCATTGTGTTGAATTTATTTATTAATAAATTTTAGGCAAAATTGTCTATAATTATTTAAACATTTATATTTAAAATAATTGTACAAGTAAAAAAATAATTCCAACAGATATAATTTCAAAATTTATAATTTTATAAAATTTATTAATTTTGATTATATTATGAAATTATTTTTTCCATATATTATGAAATTATTATTTTTATTTTTTTCATCACATTTATTGAAACTTATTTATTTAGATTTCCTTTAAATGTCTAATATCATATTCTTTTTTATACTTTTAACTGATCTTCAACTTCGGGGTTCGTGGCTTCCTCCTTCCAATACAAATATCTCCTGTAGGACTCGAACTCGAGATCTAGAGGAATCTAATGGAGCCTTACACTGTTAGACCAACTCTATGTTGATCTAAAAATCAAATTTCAAACACTTTTATTCCTCATATAGTATAAATGTGTGTTTGAGAGATTATATCAATCATTAAAATTTATAATTCAAAACTTTTAAACGAATTTTTGCTTCCAGCGTTTCTGAATACACTCAATCAAGCATATTTATTATTTGTAATGGAAAGTAGTATATTGAAAAAATAATTATATTCTTAGTCATTTTTTTGTCTCTGTTATATAAATTAATTAAATTTCTATCTCCATATAATAAAAATACTAAACAAAAACATATTTTCAAAATAAAAAATAAAATTAAGAAAAAGAAAAATCATAAATTAAGGGTAAATTTTGAATAAGCAAAACGGATAGCCCCTCATGTTGTATGGCCGTTAAATTAAGGAAAAATTATATTCAGGTCTAAGATAAGAGAAAATATAAAAAAAATAGTCATTTAAAATCTTAAAATTATATTGAGTCCCTTAGAACTTTTTTGCAATAAATTCCAATTCTGCTAATAAGTCTATGGGCGTCCGTTGATAAGTCCATGAGCGCATCGTTGAGAAATTTATGGACGTACGTTGATAAGTTCAAGGGCGTCCATTAGCAAGTCCATGAGCGTTCATTAACAAGTCCATAGGTATTTGACAATTGAAATTTATTGCAAAAAAATCTCATGGACTTAAATTCAATTTTGAGGTTTTAAGGCACTATTTTTTTATATTTTTTTTATTTGGGACCTAAATACAATCTTTCCTTAAATTAATGCAAAAGTCCCATGCGTTGAAAATGCAATATTATATAATATTTAACTTTGAATCCCTTCAAACCCTCACAATAAAAATTCATTAGAACAAACTTTTTTAGACCAAAATTAAATTAGTTAATTTTTTTATCAAATTAAATTAGTTAATAAAAATCTTTCTTATTAGACTCCTTTTGCATAAAAATTTCATACCAATGAAAAATAAGAAATATTGCAACCAGGTTCCTTGATATCACCAAATTGCAGTGAAGTTTCAAAAGACTTAGGTGCTATTAATTTCATACGTGAAAATATAGTTTTGCCTCTTTTTTTTTTTATTGACAACTAAATAAGGAACATTAACAACTCTAGAACACTACATTGATGACATGTTTTGAAATCGCATAACATAAGTTATAAACACATAAAGATTTTTCCTTTCCATTTACCCCAGTCCAAACATATGGAAACATAGCACAATCTTCACAACAGAAATTCACACTATCTGACACACTCAATGAAACAACAACATAAATAATAAATGCATCATGCAAATAATAATCTTCCCTAGCAAGATATCCTATATGCCTAAAAACCATAATCCAATCAGTTTCATACCTGAATATAAACTTTTCATATTGTTCAATTAAAAGGGATGAATAAAGTTGTTATTGGCAACTATACGAATTTCATTAACAACTATTGAGCATGTATTGATGACACGTATTGAAATCACATAACAGATATTATAAATACATGAAGTTTTATCCTTTTACATTCACCTATGTCTAAGCAAGCAAAAACATAGCGTATTCTCACAAAAAATAGAGCAGAAATCTAAACCCTCTCCACACTCAATGAAACAACAATATAAATTATAAAGACATCATACAAATAACAATCTTCTTATAACAAGATATCATCTATGCCCCAAAACCCTAATCCAATCAATTTCATACTAAAATATAAACATTTTATATTGTCCAGTAAAAAATGATGAACAAAGTTGTTATTGACAACTTTAAATATGAGATATTATTATATTAGATTATAAGGTTAGTCAATTAGGTTACGGTTTGCCTGTATAAAAACTTATTTGTACTCTCTTTCATTTCAAGATTCAAGGATTCAAAATATTTTAGAGGCTCTTATTTCCTCCCCACTATAATCCTTAAAATTCTAACAAATATTATTAATATTGTCTTGATCACGTTTCTCATGATGAAGGTAAGTGTTGAACAGAGCAATGATCAAGAAGATTGCGGAAGTGAGACCACTTATCACACTGAGACGCAAAAGTCACTGATGGATAGGCTTTCAGTTTCAGAAGAAAACGATGTAGAACTGCTAGCGAAGTTACTGGAAGGGGTCAACCATTTCTCAGGGGTCAATCATTTGTCTTTCAAACTCTTTAGGGTCTATTTGGTTTGAGAGGAGGAGAGGGGAATGAGGGGGAGGGCCCTCTCCTTAATTGGTAAGATTAAAAATTTAGAAAGGGAAAGAAATTTTTTTAAAATTTTCCCCTCCCTACCCTCATAACCCTCCCCCTCCAAATTGGGGGATTTGGAGGGGATGAATAATATTTTACCTCAATGATTATTTTGCCTATGAAAGTTTTTGGTTATCTCATTTGTTATCCCCTCCACTTTTGTTTTAAAATTTTTTATTGTGTACATATATACTATAATTATAATATTTTACTTATTTTTGTATATATATGGTAAGTAAAACCATGGAATATATTTTTGGATATTTATTAGTATAATCATAGTTATATTTATTTAATTTTTATAATTATTAAATTATAATTTTATATTTATAATATATTTTATTAAACATTATATAGATTTTTTAAAAAAATTAAATAAAAGGGTAAAATTGTCTAGATTAAAATAATTTTCCTCCCTTCCTTTCTCAAACCAAATAAGGTAAGATTAAAATTCCTCCATTTCTCTCTCATTAATTCAAACGAGGTAATATAAAAATCCCTCTTTTCCCTCCGCTCCATTAAAATCCCTCTCATCCTCTTCATCAAACCAAACATACCGTTAGAGTTCCATTCTCTACTAACCTTAAAATACCTTCATAAAAGTCTTTCACCAACGGAGAGTTTCTTTGGGATACCTACTTGGTTATATTTGTCAATGGGGTTAGAGACTTGTAGAGTAATAAAAAAGTTGAAGGGATTTTTCCCCCCAATCTTTTTGGTTTTTTATCATGAGAGGTGGCAGTGCTATAGATCAAGAATCATTACTGAACATGCATATAGAATGAACCATAAACAACCAGGCTCTCAATGTGTTTTTTGGGAGAGCGTTATATCTAGATTCTGACGCCAGCTCAAATGTTCTTTTTCTTCAATGTTTAATATGGTTATGAGAAGAAAAATTGAGAAATTATAAGCAAGAACACATTATTAATTTTCCAAGACACTGGTCAATGTTCTTTGAATACTATGAGATGTTTTGTTCACACTTTGCAATTACTAATTTAGGTAACTAAATGATAAATAAATATAGACATCCTACTTGAAAACGCAGCAAAATCATTCTTAAAGGCATATGGATAACAAGTCTTGAAAAGAAATATAAAAACAGCATAAAAATTCACTTAGTCTAACCATAAATTTAGAAGAAACCACACACACAGCACTCTAACAACAGTTGCGCACACAAACTTGAACATTAACAATAAATAACACTGCTTGAATCAAATCAAGCGATTGCAGCTCCATTTAAATACCGCCCTCACGCCGTACTACTGCTGCTCGGAGCAAACCTTCCCCTACATGTCTCCATGCCACAATATTATGAGAAATTGAATGAAGTAATCAAATTAAATGCAGCGGATAAAAAAGTTTGAAAATAAAAAATTGCTATATCTATATTCAATTTTGTTTATTATAATATACATATGCACACAAGGATATAGATTCTGAAGCATACCAGGGACGGAGGACAAGGTATGGCTGAAGGAGAAGCTTAGCTTGGGGTTGGTCCCACTGTAGTGATTCCCACCATTGTTCATCACATGTTATTCGTTTAAGACTAGCTGCTGTTGACATTTGCTCACCTGCCTCTATTCCAAACAGACCAAGAGGCAATTTATTTAGAGCATTGCAGCCAAAGACTTTAATGGTGCGAAGAGAATCACATTGAATGTCCCCATTATTGTATATGCTTTTCAGGCTCTGTAATTCAATCAATTTTAACCTTTGCAATTTTGGAAGCATCACTTTGATTGCATGGCTGCTGTCTTCAGTGTTTGTATTGCTCTCTCCTGCAATAATTTCTTCCATTCTGAGGCAATAAACGATGGTAATTTCTTCAAGATTTTTAAGTTCAAGCATGAGCTGCCTTGGGAACAGACATCTCAATGAGTCACATCTCTCCGCATGAATACTCTTCAGGTTCATTAGAGTATGTGGTTTCACAAGTTTGTCGCAAATCATCCTCAATTCTGGCAAATAATCTAGATTCATTCTCTCTAGCTGCGACATATTGTTCTCCTCAGATTCCAGAATGCATTCCATCCCCAAACAACTTCTTATACTGCAAGTCTTCAAGCAATTTGCATCCGATAAGTGTAAAGATAGGCGTTTGATCTTATCACTACAATCTCGAATTACTAACTGCACAACATTTCTTGGAATTAATTCAGTAATCTCCGCTTCTGAAAGCTTCTCTGCTCCATACATATCTATTGCTAAACTAGTTTTCTCAAATAATTCTGGAATGATGTTATGTTCAAACCCAACGACAAGTTTGAACTCCTTCAATTGAGAAAACATGAGAAACTTGAGAATTTTCTTATAAGCTACAATGCCACGTAGTTGCATGTGTACAAGAGACAACTTATGACAAGATATGATATCTTCAACTCTAACTGGAAAAGGGCAATGTTTTGTATCCTTAGATGATACTACAATCATAGGCGAGCCCAGAATCAACAACTCATCCAGAAGAGTAAATTTGGATAGGACTCCATCTTTTAAGTTTTGGATCAATGTGAAGGAGAAATCCAGGTGTCTCAATTTAGTCAATTGTTCCATCCCTTCTGGAAGTTCTGTTAAACGTCTAGAGAATGAAAAATCTAAATACTCTAATTGAGTGAGCCTTGCTAAAGATGGAATTTCAACAAGATTCCAGCAGTGGCTCAACATTAAGGCACTTAGATTCTTCAAATTGGAAAAAGACACGGGCAGAGCACTAATCCCCGAATAGGAGAGATCAAGAACTTTTAGCACTGGCATGTTTTCAAAGAAGTGATCAACTATATTGTTTTCAAACGAGTTATATCGAAGAAGCAAAGAAGTGAGTCTGGGACACATTGGACTGAAGCCTATGGATTTCACATCATTTCTCATCAATGATACCCATTTAACATCTTCTTTCCATTCGTGAGGCGGTGGTGGTTTTACTTATCCTATGCCAGCATTCACAATGCATCTAGGCTCTGTACTCATGATTGTGACGGCCATATCTCTCAATAAGTCATGCATTTTGACACATCTCACCCCATTCTCAATTTTCGATTCCAACAAGGAAGCAAGTATTAATTCGTCTATAATCATTTGCCCCTTTCATTTCATCGCAGGCATGCTTGCACCACCCAATAACTCTTCCCACGCCCAATAATTAATCAATTCATTCTCATCAGTTAGATGACCTTTTGGGTATAAGGAACAAAATAGAAAGCAAGATCGCCTTGTGTCATCCTTTAGTTTTGAATAGCTTAACTTCAAACGTGAACTTACTATTTCATCAATGTTGTGAAGACCAGTACTTGAAGTTCTCAACTCTTCTAGTGCATTCTCCCACTCTCTTACATTAGTTGTGTTTCTCAATGCACGTCCAACTACAAAAACAGCTAGAGGCAAACCGCCACATTCTTTTGCCACGTCCATTGCAATTGATTGTACATTTGGATCTGCTAGCACACGTTAACCAACTTTATCCTTGAAGAGATTCCATGCTTCATCCTCTTCAAGAACTTTCACTTCAATGTCCTTGTCTGTTTCCTTCACTCTGCACACCTTAAGGCTTCGTGTGATTATTGTTGTTCCCGAGTACTTATAAAGTAGAAAATTCAATAAGAATCTGTATAACTAAGATGGCGTAATTTATAAACACAGAACAATTATGTATACTGTATAAGAACTTACAAAACTGCCGAAAATAATAATAATAATGAACTTTAGAAAAATCCGAGCCCAACGTACGTTGTCTCCTTAAGACAATTTGTTCCCTCTATACGGATGCCCAAGGTTCTCGAACAATTGTCTCCCAGGATAGAACGGATTGCGTCTTCAGGATGATGGCACTATCAGTCTGAAGCCCGGACGAACACAATGATATTGCTTAAAGAACCGCACAGGTAGAGATGATTGCAGAATGCACTATGCAGTATATGAGAAGAGAGGAGTGTTTCGAGATTGAGAGTGATTTTTCCTGTCACTATCACGTCCTATTTATAGTTGAAGGAAATTGATCAGATGGACTTGTCTCTTGAGGCGAACCAGTGCGTCGTGCGAATAGACATACCGGAACGAAGTGAGAAGAAGCGAAAGGTGACTCTTTGTTGGCGAACCGGTGTGTCGTACGAACAGACACATCAGAACATAGCAACCGGACGCTCCAGAAGACGCACCGGAATGGGTACGCTGGTTCGGTTATTCGGTCACACATATTCGCACTATAAACACTATAAATCACGAAGGAATTAAACACGATTATTCGGACAAATTAAAAAGTAATTTAATAAAAAATTATTTTTAAATCTCACACGCGCGCGGCCGAGCCGAGCCGGACGGCGGCGGTGCGCGTGTGTGGTGGACCAAGGTTCATGTATGTCCTCACTCCTCCACAAAAGTGGATTGGCCCAAGGGCCCATTTTAGAGGTGAGAATTTGAGCCTTATATACACTCTTAATTCTCTTCATTTGTCCAATGTGGGACTTTTATCCACACACTATTTTCTCCTTCCTTTTCCCTCTTTTCTTCCAACCTACTTCTTATTCATAACTCATGGAATTATTGTTTCTAAATTCCAACAATTATCACTAATTTACAACCATTCTCTAATGTTGGCACAGGAATTCCAACTTCTTCAATGGAGAATGGTTCCCAAACGTCATCCAAAATCAGTACAAATGCCTTGCTTCTATTAAAAGCTTCTAACAATGTTGAAGCTCTTGCTCTTTCATCATCAGTTTCTTGAAAAGTCAAACCCAACTTCACGGCTATATCCTGTTGCACCTTTTTCAGATCCTTTGTCGCTTCCACCCAAATAATGCAATTAAATGGACTACTTCCTTCCACAAGGCGATTGTGAATCTCTGACATGATAGTCGTTTTACCCGCTCCACCCATCCCCCAGACACCAATCCTTCTGGCATTGTTATGAGGTAGGAATCCCCAAATCTTCATAAAAATTTGTTTGTGTTCCATTTTCCATCATTGGTGTTGCAGACAAAACATGACCTCTCTTGTTTACAGCAATAGCAACTAAATCCTCTCCACGGGGAACACTCTCTAGAAGTTCTTGAATATCTCTGATCTTCTTCCCTACAAGTTTCCCCAACTTGATTCTTGAACAAATGAAACAGCATCCTCTAGTTGGTCTATGCGGGCCATTTTCATCCATGAGACTGCTAACTTCTCTCCCTACCTTGTCAACTTGCTCAAACCATAAATTACTTTCGTTTGTTGCCTCTGCCCCTTTTAGAAGGCACAATCGTTTTACTTCAAGTTCAGCATCTTTTTTACGAGCATCCAACAGTTGCATCAAAATATTCAGCCGCTCTATACTCGTCTTGGGTGTTCTGAAGTGTTTGTAATTTCTTTTAATTACTTCTTGCAGTAAGCAACACGAGCCTATGGTGCTTGACACACATCCAAGGACTTCCATGGTTGGCTCCGTGGTATTCATACGAACAGAGGAATAAACAGAGCATAAAGTATATTGTAGGAGCTAGTGCATCAGTCAGCTGCATATTGAAGGAATATATGTGAAAAACCAGCTGGAGCACATATACAACTAAAAATGAAACAAAATGCTGATTTTAGTAAGACACAAATCTCATCCAATCTTTCCTAATATACTGTGTGACATGTATATATGACTAATTCATGCTTCTGTGTGATGTGTATATGAAGGAGTAATGCGAGGAACAGTGTGACCTATCAAACATTCAAACGTTATTTTAGTTGAGTCACTTGGGACTAGGTTGGACAGGGCAGGTTCAGAACACAAAAAAATACCAAATCTAGGCATGCAAGACTGGAGTCACATCATTTTAACCTTCAAGTTACCTACTAGTTCAGTAGGAGGCTTTTATTTCTTTAAAAAAAAAAATGTAGTGCGATCTTTAAATGCTAGATAAAAGGGCTTTTTATCCAAATGCTGCACACGTTATAAAAAATTACCAAGATACTAAACTGTGCAAATTATTAGTCAGTATACTTCATGCAGAATAGAATTGTTCTCCATAATAATGATTGCTATTTTTTTTAACGCAGAAAATTGACTCCATCAACGAGTTCAGCTTTGTTCTTTTTTTTTTTTAATGATTTACTCCCTCCAATCCTTTTTATAATACTCCCTATGTTGTTTATTATAAGTAGCAAATAATCCAATTATGTTGTTTGAAATATTAGTAAAAAATTAATTGGAAACAATAAATATATAAAAAAAATATAATTTGTTTTTGTCAAGAATACCCTCATTTGTACGGAAGAGATATAGTGTGTAGTGTGGAGAGAATATGTGGTGGAGAGAGAGAAAATTAATTATGAGTAATAGAGTTATTCAATGGGGGTAAAATAGACAAACAATAAAAAAAATTTATAGCTCGTTTGGATTAGCTTATGGAAGCTCCATAAGTGTTTATAAATCGTGATTCACTGAATACGAAGTAACTTTTACGGTTTACGAGGTTACTTTTACGGTCTACGAGGTAAATATATGGTGAAGATTTAAGTAAATCGGGCTTATAAAATAAGCCCGATTGGAAACAGAGTTTCCAAACAAGCTAATGCTTCAAATAATGTATTCTTGTTTAACAATTAAACAGTTAAAATTGATTGAGAGCAATGAATATATTTTTTTTTCAATGATGACCTTAGTTATAAAGAGGATAAGTGAGAGAGACAATAAATACAACAAAATAATGTCAAGGGGTAAGGTTGACAAACAAACCCAATAAATTTTTTAACAAAACTAAAATTAAGCTTATATTTTGAAACATATTCATAAATTTCAAACTTATATTTAAGGACAGAGAGAGTAATAAGGAACTAAGGGGACATCATTTGAAACTACTAATACACCTTTATTTATAAGGGGCAAGTAAAAGAGAGAACTAATAATGAAGAAAAAAAAAATGAAAGAAAATGTATAGGAAAAAGATCACATAGGATAATAAAATTAATTAGAAGTAGAATTAGTGAAAATGCATTTAATGTTTAAACAATTCTAAATTGACTAAACCAATTCAAAAATTAGAATCTCATATAACAAAAAAAAATGAGAGAATATTTATCAAGAATGTAGCAGGGCCATAGGCTATAGCCCCCAAACCTCTCACCACTCTCTTCCCTCGAGGCAATGACATTGGTAACCCTAAAAAAAAAAAATATTTCATGTTTAGCAAATTTACCCAGATATTGCAAACAATAAAAGAAAATACCAAAATGGTCCAGGATAGGGAGTATTCACTAAAACACTATACTTGAAATTGTTCCTGTAAGGACGTTTTTTTATATGGGAAAATTACACTGTGATCTCAAACAAATAAAAATATAAAAAATTGATCAACAAATAACTCCTTAAAGTTATTTTTTTATTTTACAATTTTATAAGATCATTTCTTTATATTTTTTTATTTAGGACTTTAATATAATTTTCTTTTTTTTATTTTGAAGAAGTCATTCATTGTAAGAACAATTTCTTCTTTTTCTTCATTCTTCCCCTCTCTTCTTGTCACATCACTTTAAAATTGTCAACCGCCCCTCTCCCTCAATTTTCCTCCTCATCTTATCAATTTGGCCCCTTTGCTCACTCTCTTCTATTTAAACGGAATTATTATTTCAATTTTTAATATAAGATATATTTAAAGAGTTGATTTTAATTTTAAATATAAGATATAATTTTTATATTTTTAGATATTTTTTTAATTTATTTCTATTGATGCTCCCTTAATGATAATCAGGGAAAGAAGGAATAAATGAATTATGAGAGATAACTATGATATTTTAGAAAATACATATCATATTAATTAATTCAACTGACTTCTTTAATCTAATCAAATTAGGTAAATATATTTTATATTGAGAACCAAAAGAAGTAGTTAATAAGGTAATCTAAAGTTTTTTCCAAAAAAAATGGCAACTCATTAAATGTGACAAAAATTAAATATTAATACCTATTTAGAATTTTAAATTTAATAGCGAACCTTTAAAATCATAAATTAATTTTTTAAGAAATTGATCCATAAAATTTAGCTCCAGTGACGGGCCGCCATAAGTGATCGTCATTGTCGAAGTTCTGACAGCCGACAAAGGATTTTTTTAGAATTTTTTTTAAAAAAATAAAAAGTAAGAACACTTATATAATTTTTCACATTTGTCAATATTTTAAAATTTTAAATCACTCAATTTTATGTTATGGAAATTCATCACCCTTATTTATCTTTTACATATTTTGAAACTCTTATTATTATTATTATTATTATTTTTTAAGTCTTTGAGGGGAGAGGGTTGTGGTAAGTGGGGGCTATGGCCTATAGGTAGGCGGCAAGGCTAACTTGTCACCTTCTTCATAAAACAATTACAGGATCAGCTTATCTCCGTTGCTAGTACTATCCGTTGACGTTCGTTGCCTTAAAACGTCCTGTCTTGGTGCAAAATGAACTTATGACTTGTGAGCTTTAACTTCGGTGAGAGAGATGCTGTAATGTCATGCCATGTGTGAAGGAAAGGGACAAAGTTGGGGTGATTTAATTTTTTTATTTTAAGTCATTTAAAGTAATCTTTACAAAAAAATAATCTTTTATAGAGCAAAATATTCTAACTATTCATTTAATTTATTTTAATTACACAGACATCCCCTTTAATTTAAAAACTCACATAGACCTCATTTAAAATTAAAATATATGATACACGAACCTCTCCCATATTTTAAGATTCTTTTTTTTATACACCCAAATTATTCTTTGACTGTTAAAGTTGACATTTAAACTTTTATTTATACCAAAATGCCCCTCTTTAACATTATAATTTTTTAAAAACACATACACTCATATATTGGCCAAAAAAAATGTATACCACCGAATTATAATTCTAATAGATTTTCAATTTTCTAATGTTAAAAATTATTAATTTGGACATTAGAAAATTTATAATTTTAATTTTTCAACATATTTATTAAAATTTATTTATTTTTAGTTTCTTAAATGTCTAAAATTATATATCAAAAACATTTTTTTATCAAATATAATAAACTAAATAGGTTTTAGAGATTGTATAACCCATTTAAATTTATAATTTCATAATTTTTTTTCCTACAAATATTTAAAACTCTTACTTTACTTTTTAAAAATTTGCGATATTCACAAGCATCAATTATAATTTGGGATTTAGTATTAAGGGTAAATTAGTAAATAAATTTTAATTTAAAAAATATATTTTTTAAAATATTTTTAGAGTATTTTTAACAGAGTTAAATGTTTGGACTTATGTGTATATTTTTAAAATAGATGGGAGGTATGTGAAATTAAAATTAAATAAAAGGATAGTTAGACTATTTTACTTTATATATATATATATAAGAAATTTTTTTTCTTGATATAAAAACTCCAAAGAGATTTCAAGCATATGTTAAATAAATCTTTTTTAGTCATAAAAAAATATGTTTTAGTCAGAAAAAAGCTGAGATAATATTTAAAAAATTTTACATACAGACACACATATATAAAAGTAAATGAAATAGAGTAATAAGGAGGAAAATGATGAAAAAATGTATGAGAAAAATTATTTAGAGATAAGATTGGTAAAAATGCATTTAATACATACATATATTTAATTTTTAAAAAAATATTATCTCAGCTTTTTTCTGATTAAAAAAGATTTATTTTTATGATTATTTAACATTTTCTCGGAATCTCTTTGGAGGTTTTAGAGTTTTTAGATTAAGAAAAATTATTTTATTTTTGTATACATAAAAAAATTATTTTCTCATAAAGATTACTTTAAATATCTTAAGGTTAAAATTTAGTTCACCCCACCTTTGTCCCTTTCCATCGAATGTGGGATGACATTACACCATCTCACACCTTGCCTCTAACCCAAGTTAAAGCTCACAAGTTCATTTTGCACCAAAACCGGGGGTGTTTTATGACAACGGATCATACTTAGTAAAGGAGAGAAGCTAATCCCATCAATTATTCCCTCTGATTCATATTATAGGAGCCTTCTTTTTTTTTTCCCCAGCATATTTCAGGAGCCTTCTAACTTTTTTTTTTTATATATATACAGGGAACTTTTAATATTTTCTCATGCAGACTAAGAAAAACCTTAAACAAAAACTCTAACCTAAAATTCACCTAAAACCTAAAATTCAGCTCTAATTGCAACTTTCTAACTTTTTCCTTATTTAATATATATAATACCAAATAAAAATAAAACCAACACAATAATAAATTAAGGTTTAAATTATACATTCGCCTTAATACTTTAATGAAGTATTTTATAAGTAGGATAAAAAAGCTTCTCTCTCTCACCTATAAAAAAGATAGGAGGAGTACTTCATAAAAACTAAGAAAAGTAGTTAAAAGTAGTTTGTATCATTTCAATGATAAAAAATCATCACTAATTTCCTATATTATCCTCTAATTAAAATTAACCTATCTTAACTATCTTTAATTTCTTTTTTTATAAAATCTCTCTCTTCATTATAAGTAAGAAGGGTATTGTGGAAAAGAACAATTTAATGTTATTGAGTTTTTACCACTGTTTAGAGAAACGGACCGGACTGAACGGTCAGACCTTTGGCTAGTTGCTGAGGCGGGCTGGTTATATACGTTAGACCGTTTTTCTGAGGGAGCCGTTTTGAACTTTCGTTTAACTATTTTTGAGCCGGAAACCGAACTGATTTTTCAAAAACCGTTCGGTCCAATAAAAAATGCGAAAAAAAAATTTTGCTGCAATTTTTTTAAAAAAAAATTTAAAAAATGGAATATAAATTTTAGACATATTAATTTATTTTATTTATATTATACGTTACTAATTTTAATAATTTGGTTTGTTACAAACTATTTTATAAAGATACTTTTGAAGAAAAAGCCAATAAGGTTCATCCTTAAATTAAGGATGAAATTGGAGTTAAATGTCTTGATTTTGGATAATTTCCTCAAGAAGATTATAACATTTACCATTCTAATTCTATTTATAAGTCATTTTTAACTAAATCTCACATACCAAGGAGATATAGTTGACTCAATGATTATGAGGTAAATTTACAACTATTCCCTCATTTATGAATTGATACTTTTTAACTCTTTTTTTTCTATCTATCTCTAAATTATTTCTTTATTTGTACAATAAATAGGGGTAAAATTATCATAATCTCATTTATTACGCTGAAACTGAACTTATAAATAGAACGATCTTCCAATATGCTAGTTTCAACAATTCTCGTCTTCGGAATGCTAAAAAGATTATTTGATTTTTTTTTTAATATGATACCGGGATTGGTCTTGAAAATAATCAGAAATCTAGAAATTCGAATCGGACGAAAAAAAGTTTTTTTTTAGTCAAAAATGACTTATAAATATGACCAGAGCGGTATCATCTAAATACATTTTAAGAAACTTATGCTTAAATCAATCAAGAGCCATCAATATTTGACAAGTCATAAAATCATTATTGTTAGTATATTTTGTTAGGTTGATGATTGACTTTATATTCTTTTTTAAATGGTATTTTATGACTTTATTAACTTCCTATGAAATTAGACTAAAGATTAATTGTAATATTATATATATATATATATATATATATATATATATATATATAATTATTACATCACCGGTCCGACCCAACGGTTAGACTGTTTCAACCGGTTAAACTATAACCCACTTACCTTTCCAGTTCGACGTCCAGTCGGCTTTTAAAACATTGGTTTTTATATAGGGTCTTATATTTTGTACGCAAAAACTTTCTAGAAGGGGTTGTATAATATGGAGTAAAGGGAGTATTAAAAAAATACAAAGCCAAAGTGGTTGATGGATGAACAATTTGTGTACAAGATTAAGATCGTTATCTGCAGTATTCTGACAAATAAATTCCCCAATATAATAGTGAATTGGTAATTTTATTACTGTGCTGGCTTAAAAACCAAAGCCAAGATAGATGAGAGGAAAGAAAAGGAAGAATCCGGATGTTTCATAAGCATAAAGTTGAATCCGTAGTAAAGTGAAATACATAAAGCGCAATTAAAGAGAGAACAATAAAAGGGAAGAAGAGAAATACTCCAACCAAGCTTCCATTTGAACATAAAAACTCAGATTATTTAGGTCACAGCATCGCATTCCATCACCCTTCATCCTCCTCTTCCTCTTTTGAACTCTTCCATGTCGTTTGAGCTTCTTCAAAATGTTTGATTCTGTGTTATGTTTCTACACTTCTCTCCCATCCACACTGAGTGATCAGAATTTGTTCCACGGATAAGAAAGTGATTGACGGGAGAGAGAAACAAAAGCGCGTGAAGGAGAGAGAGTTGGATAAGAAGAGAAGTAGGGTACAAATGGTGGAAAGAACCAAGTTCTGAAAATCGGATCGGTCATTGAACCGGTCAGGGTATTAGGTCAAGGGTCAGTGGGTCAGATCAAAGTCAAATCGGAGCAAAACCGGGGCCAAACCGGTGAGAAATTGAATATTTTAAACTTATAAATATGAAATTCTAAAGAAAAATTTTAAAAAATTGATTTTTTAAAAATAAAAAAATATTGAATCGGTTCGGTCACTGAACCGAACCGGTTCAGTCACCGGTTTCCGGACTGGACCGGCCGGTCCGGTCCGATTTCAAAACACTGGAAAGAAGAGACCACATACAATTAATGTTAGGGGTTGGGTGATTGTGTGCGATACAAAGGATGTGATTGGAACTCAACTTCTAGCTTCCACAGCTAGAGATCCCTTTACAAAGAATATAATATCAATATATAATTTAAACATAAATTATAAAAAAAAAGAATATAGTTGTTGATATTAACAATTACCAATACTGAAATAGTTAAGTATTAAATTTTTCCAAAGAATATAATATCAATAACTACCAATTAGTGGTTGAGTGACTGTGAACCAGTGAAAAAAAAAAATAGACCGGACCGGCCGATCCTACTGGAAAATCAGTGAACCGGTTAGTAGACCGGTTCGGTTGAGGTGTTAAACCGGCGAACCGGTGGTCGGATCGGTTACCCCTTTTTTTTTAAATAATTTTTTTATTCCTCTAACTACTATCTCGAACTATTTTTTAGGAAAAAATGAAAGTTTAAAGACTAAGATGAAGAGAAAAGTAAGTAAAAAAAGAACATATCTAAAAAGAAAGAAGATTTTGGGGGATATAATAATTAATTAATTATAGGAAAGAAGATATCATTGCATAAGTATAGTCACTATAACTAATACTAATAAATTTTAAGCATTTTTTTCTAAAGATATTTATTTTTATCTATAGAAGTTTAAAAATATATTAATATATATATTACCATTAATAAATTATAATATTTTAATATAACCGGTCCGACCCCCGGTTGAACCATTAACCCTTAAATCTGTGTCATGATCTGGTCCGATTTTTTATTCCTTACTGTAAACGATTACAAAGGATATGATTGGAACTTAAGCTTGGCTTCCAATAACCTCAACAGCTAGAGATCTACTTTACAAAGAATACAGCATTAATAGAACTTAAACATAAATTATAGAAAAAACAACTGAATATAATTGATTATATTAATAACAGCTGCTAATGATGAAATAAGTTTTTAAATTCTTAAAACCGTCTAATGTTTACCTAAGATCAACCATATTATTAGACATTTATCTAAAGAAAACTACTTTCTCCAATCTTTAATGTAAGATCTACTTATCTAATTTGATTAGATTAAAGAAATTAGTTAAATAAATTAATATGACATATTTTTTTAAAACGATTTATTCATCTTCCTTAATTCCCTTAATATCTCCCTTTCTCTCTTGCTTGATTATTGTTGAGAAAGTAAATTAGAAAAAGATTGACAAATATAAGAAATAGATCTTACATTTATGTCGAAGATTAACTCGCCAATTAGATCTTACATTAAAAATCGAAGAAGTACATTATTAGATTAAATTGAATGCATTAAGTTTATCACTTATTGAGAGTAAAATATTACCAACTTTTATTATAAAATCTTCATAAATAATTTTGCAACTCAAAATCGGAGAAAAATATGTGAATTTTTTAACTATATGATATTAATTTTATGGAATGCATGTGCTTGCTATGATGGGTCATCAATATTCAGTATGCTCATCATAACAATAAAATCTGGACCACCCAAAATATGTTTTGGACATTTCAGATTAAAAGTTTTTATCCGCAATTTTTAGAATGATAAATTTATTTTTTCAAAAAAAAAATGGTTAGTTATAAGATTATATTCTTATTTCAAATTCTGCATCTATTAAAATAAGAAATTATTAACTCACAGGCTATTGATTGATGCAGTAAGAAGTGTCACCCCTGACCATAAAGATGAACACATGTTCAAATTTTGAGAATTATACTTGTTGAGAGAAGTGGAAACTCTTTGGATGATCCATATTAAAATGAGCATTCCATGCTCACCTTTTTTAGGAGCAAAATGTGCTTGCTATAAGGCTATGATATTAGGTTCATCTTATTTTCTTATAAGGATATGTATCTTCCTGTTGAAAGCAATTTTATTTAATGCACTATTAAACACTAAATGTGGACATGTCCTAATAGGGGTTTGAATGTTATTTTGTCACGTTATAAGGGAGGGACCAACCCTAGTGGAATATACATAATCTATCTTTGGAGGATTAGGGCCTAATTGGGGTCAAAACGTAAATAATAGAAAAATTTGGGTAGATGTTTATGATATTCCCCAATCAATATAATTTGAATGATTAGGCCAATAGAATATATCCTCTGATAAAGAAAGCATACATCAATTGAGGAAGAGGCATGAAAAACCCTATATACATGTGAGTGCATGAGGGTTCAAGGATTGCATAAGTACACAAAAAAATATATGTATATTCACTTTTTTTGAAGGTCATTCCATTGTTTGTCTCTTTTATCTATGGTGTATTTGTTGTGTAATATAATTAGGGTCTATATCAGTGCTCTAATTTTATGTGGATACTTTAGTATGTCATTCAGATTCCAAATACATTTGAAATTCTTATAATTCTGTTAGACCCAACACGTTAGTTATTGAAGTCATCATCCAATTCTACCCAAAACCTCAAAATATATAGATTCTACCCCTGTCAAAAGGAAGAAAGGACCCCATGCCACATGTTCCTAAAATTGGAATGGGTCATATCCGCTTGGTTTGCTTCATCGATAATGTGAATGGACCATAGCCCATGCTTCCTTCACCAATACTATTCTTGCATGACATCTTATTTGAAAGCACGTCTTTTGTCGTCATTTCTTCTTAATCTGATTTTTCACTTTGCCCCTAAATTCCCCCCCTTTTTTTTTTCCTTCATGTAATGTGCTTGCTATCATTACTATAAATTCAATTTATGTATATATAATGTTTAATAAATAAATGTTACAATAAATAAACATTATATATATCAAACGGAGATTGTGCGAAAATATATAAAGTTAGAACCAAACAGTTAAATGTGTACACTGTCATGTGTTAAAATGTATAATTTGTGAAAACAAAAATATAACGGTTGTAATTATTAACTATCATGTATTTACTAATAAAAAAGATGGTTCTTACGAAATAACTATCATGTAACACTTTTAAATGATTTGTCTTCACAATTTTATATCAGCAAAAACAATTATATAACGGTTAAGTATGATTTCTAAATACTTGTTTTTTTAAAGAATTCTTAACAGTTAAAAATGATAATTGTCACACATAAGAAGGCAGCATTTAAAAAAAATTATTTGATAATATTTGATAGTTTTTAACAATGAACCGTGATATATATAGTTTTCAAGAATTTTTAACAATGAAAAAATTATTTAAAAATACATTACGGTTCTTCACAAATAATCATTAAATATTATTTAATATAAATAAATATACGATTCTGAAAGATATCATATAGAAGGGAGTAGGATCTTGAAAAACATAATTTGACAATACATTACGGTTAAATATTCTTTAATATAAATAAAAATGGAATTCTAAAAGATATCATATATAAAGAAGCCGTAGGATCCTAAAAAAAATGACAATACATTACAGTTCTTTACAAAGAATCGTTAAATATTCTTTAATATAAATAAAGATGGGATTATAAGATATATCAAGTATAAGAATGAGAGATTTGAAAAAAAAATTATCTAACAATACATTATAGTTAGTCACTAAAAATAGTTAAGTATTTTAAGAATACATTACAGGTCTTTACTAAGAACTATTAAGTTTTCTTTAATATAAACAAAGATAGGATTTTGAAAGATATTAAACATAAAAAGCTAGGATCCTTAAAAAAAAATTATTTGACATTACAATATGTTACGGTTCTTAACTAAGAATTGTCAAGTATTCTTTAATAAAAATGTGAAATTCTAAAAAATAACAACCATAAGGAGACAAGATTCTAAAAATTTTTTTTGATGCAACTCTTTAAACTCCTCAAATGTTTTTGGTGCTTCCCTAATGGGTCTCATAATCTTTTTCCATAAGTTTTGTTCTTGTGTTGCAAATTTTATCCTTCACCACTACCATGGATCTTCATTATGCTGTTTCGCCTTCCTCTTGTGATTCTTCCTCATGTAAGCTTTAACTTTTTTTTTCAGTTAACATTTTTAATTTCATTTCATTTTTTATATAATGAGAGCACGCTAGTTGGTGCATAAGGTCACTAGTTGGGATTATGATATATAATCTGATGATGGCCATTGGTTTGAAGATTAAAAGAGAGAAAATAAACTCAAGAGAAAGTAGAGAACATGTAAAAAAATAATGAGGCAAACTACTGAATTTTTTATTATTGAGCATATCATGTTCCTAAATTTTAGCAACCCAAATTGTATGTTGAAATCAGTGTGTTGAATCTAGTTTTGAGATTTCAATTTTTTATATTTACTATATTCTGATTTTTACATTTTATTATATACATTCTTATTCTTATATTTATATTATCCTTTTGCAGTCAAATGATATGTGAAGAGAACTCTTGAAGCACACTGATACCTGATCTTTGGACGGTCTACAACAAAGGCATTGGAGAATATTGTGAAATTTTTTTAATTGATTTTATTTTGGAATTCAAAACATTATTAGATAATGTTTTATTGTAAGAGTGTTTAAGTTATTATTTTTTTAAAATTGTATGATGTTTATCTATAATGTATTGAATTTTGAATCCTATAAATATAAGGTTTTTATTTAATATTATTATCTTGTTATTATCAATGATTATACTGTGCCTTATATAATAAATATTGATATTAAAATAAATAAAATAATAATAACAATAGTTATATATAAATATAAAGTCAATATATTGTGCTTATCTATAATGTATTGAAATTTGAATCCTATAAATATAAGGTTTTTATTTAATATTATTATCTTGTTATTATCATGATTATATTTTGTCTCATATAATAAATATTAATAATAAAAATAATAATAACAGTAACTAAATATAAGTAAAAAAATAAAATCAATATATTACTATTATTAATAAAGAACTGTTATATATGCCTTAATATATTATGTTTTGGAACTGTTATTTATATGCGCAAAACATACATAACGCTAGCATATATGATGGTTTGGAACCATCATATATGATTGATAATAACGATCATAAAAGGACTTTTCTATAGTAGTGTATGTCTATGTTATTAAGTTCATCTTGTTTTTTTTTTTATAAGCATGTGAATATTCTTTTAGAGGCAATCCTATTCAAGGCACTATCAGGTGTTAAATGTGGGCATGTCTTCTAATGAGAATTCAAACTTTAGTTTGTCATGTTATGAGAGACTAATCCCTTCTATTAGACCTAATACATGGTTATTATTCATCTTGTAATTCTACCTAAAACCTCAAAATATCTAGGCACTGTCAGAAGGAAGAAAGGACCCCATGCCACACGCTTCTAAAAATTTGAATGGGTCATAGCCACATGGTTTGCTTCATCAATAATGTGAATGGGCCATGGCCCCTGTTTCTAGATTACGAGCTAACCCGGTTGTGCAGTGCAGGCATGTGTAGCTCGCGCTTTTATATGCTGTGGATTGGTAGGCCACTCCCCCCCCCCCCCAAGTTTCCCTCAATTTTTTTAAGATGATTGGAAGTCTGAAAAAAACACACGCACGCACATGTATACACACAAGTCATCAAATTTTCGTACCTAGCATTATATGAGTCATCAAATTGTCATACCTAGCATTAATTATTTCATTTACAAAAAGTCAAAAACATAATTCACAATCAAGAGACAAAATCATCAAATTTAACAAAGTTTACAAACAAAAAACATATAATTATCGTCAAACAATCAAAGTATAATAATTTAGTTTAAAGAATAAGGAAAGAAGCTACAATTTTTACTCTTTGAGATTAGGAAGTACTAAGGTGTGAATGTGGGACTTTAGAGGTTTTGTGACTCTATCATATTTTTCGTTAAAAAAAATAGTGCGGGCCAACTTGTGGGCTAACCCGCATTAACCCACAAGTTACGCGATGCGGACACATTTGCTGGCCACTAAAGTACCAACCCTAACTTACACCTATCCTATGGGTTGGATGTAGGTTGGGCCTTTTTTATCGGTTCTACCTATTTCCTTCATCAATACAATTCTCACAATACATCCTACTTGAAAGTACTTCTCTTATCATTGTTTCTTCTTAATCTGAATTTTCACATTGCCCCTAAATATAAATCCTGATTTTTTCACAAAAAATAATCTTGATTCGTTGGCCCCAAAATATATCATGATTATTGGAAATACTTTTCTGTCTTTTAGTATTTTTAAAGTTCTTCTTGGATTTTTCCTTTGAAATATATGGATGTAGTTATCAGTTGACTTGTATAATCTTACCATAATGGGGAAAAAATGTTATTCTAGTGCGTTACGTCCTATTTTATATTGGCAAATGGATATTTAGGATTTACAAATAATGCTGATATTGAGCTGAGAATAGAGATGTATGATATTTTTTAATATCACGCGGTAATTGTTAGTCCTAAATTTCCAATTCCCACGGCCATGGAGGGCAAGAGGTTGACATATAACTAACTATAAGACTTATTCTTCCTAATTTACTATATTTGGCCTTGACGTGGAAAGCAAAAATATGCGAAAGTATTCACCAAATTGTGACGGCTAGCCTGTAGAAGGTGAATATACAAATCCATAAACTATAGCCTTTGGGTTATAGAAGGGGATCACTTGGGATAGGATTGAAGAATGATTGATTTCAACTTCTCATTTGACCATTGAGGCATATTTATATATTACTTATATTGAGATTTGTACTATTATCTGCCATGTCATGAACTATTTAGTATAATATAATGCCCATGTATTCTCTTATACGTACTAGTATATATATACTCTAATATTTCATATCTCACCCCACATTCCTATGTTTTCCTGGTAAGAGCTCTTACCAAAAAAAAAAAAAAAAAAAGCTAGTTGAAGGTGGCCTATTCAGTCTTAATAATTTAAAAATGTCTTATTATTTTCCCTACAATTGTTAAAAGAATTTTCCTTTTCCCCTTCTTATTCCAAGGGAAGTTTGAGTTTGATATCACAGTGAAGGATGCCCCAATCTTACTAAAAGGCTTCTCCTCTAGAATCCTTACTTTTTTGGTAAACCCTTTCACAAATTCAAATGTTTGTCGCTATACTTTAAGTTCTCTTTGAATATGATAAAGAACATGATTCCAATAATTGATTGCTTACTCCAAATTAATTTGTTGGAGACTAAAATTAAGCAGCCCTACTCTCTTACAGTGCTTAAATGTTCTAGTTTACAGTAAACCTATAATCACTCAATGTAATGTACGGAAAAGCGTATCCATTTCTCTATAAACATGACAAAGAATGTGAATTCAATGAATAATTACCAACTCCTAGTCTAAGTTATGAAGCTAAGATTATTGCAAACAGATATACAAACTAAGGAACATATACATATTCCCTTATTGAAATATTTGTGCAAGCTAAAGTATCTTCACGTGTAGCTATAACATTTCTAACCCAACCGATTGGGTCCGTCGAGGATTAACATGATCATCAGACGTTCTTACACTCTCCCACCTCGAAGAATTCCAATGGCTAACAGTTCCTGTTCCACCAAAAGTTGCAGCTCTTCCTATAGTGTTGAAATTGAAACTGCCGATATTGTAAAGCCCTGAAGTGAGTCTCACAAGTGCCTTGTTCCAAACACCATTATTATCGGAAGCTTCTGTATTATTATTTTCTTGATCTCCTTCTTTCTGTTGATGAAGGTAAGTCCTGAACAGAGCAACGGTCAAGAAGATGGTGGAAGTAAGACCACTTATCACATAAAGAATCCAAAAGTCGGCCATGGATAGGCTTTCAGCTTCAGAAGACGACGTTGAGTCGCTTGAGCAGTTATAAGAAGGGGTCAACCATTTGTCTTCCAAACTCTTTAGAGTTCCATTCTCTGCTAACCTCAAAATCCCTTCAGAAAAGTCTTTCACCAACGGAGAATCTCTTTGGAATACCTGCTTAGTCATATGTATCAAATGAGTTAGAGACTTTGAGTAATAGCATCATACTCTCAAGTACTATAAGTGCATGATTCAAAAATCATGGAGTATAAAAATATAGTTTTGCCTATAGACTTAAGCTAGGAAATTGGGATGTTCGTATTCGCGGTGGGGAAATTTGGCTTTTCCATAAAAAGCCACAACCAGATGGAAGTAGAAATTTGTTGCTTCTGGCGTTTCCGCTTGAACTTGAGGCTGGGTCCCACCATCTTTTATGGAAGTAAAAATAGAATTACTCAAAAGCTAATAAAACAATTTATAGTTTATCAAAGTGACTTTTTTAAAAAAAGTCAATTCAAACATAAATCATATTATATTATGATTTTTACCTAAACTTAAGTTTATAAAAGTAAGATATAATAAAAGCTCCTTTTGCCACTAACGCTTTTGTATTTTGGGGTGAGAGACTTAAATGAATTCAATTATCTTCAAGATTCAAAACTCAGCCATGTGAATCAAAATATGACAAAAAAATTAAAGATATAAAAAGTTGAAAGAAAGGTTGTAGGAGGTACTCACAAAGCCTAGGCCTCCAAATCTATAGCCAGCAGGAGTTGCAGTATATTGATTGCAATACTTGTTTAAGAAAACCTTTTCATAAGGGCTCTCAAGGAAGAGAGCAGAAATTTGTTTGCTCTTAAACTTGGCCACAAAGTCAGGTTCACCATCAAGACTTAATATTTGCTCTTCAGGTATATTATAGACATGGAGCAAGTAGTTCCTAACAAATTGACTGCTATTATCACAGCCAACTGTTAACTTATTTTGCTTCAGCCACTCAACGTCTCTCCCAGTATTCATGCGTTTCACAGTGAGCAGAGAAGACAAACTTGCAGTGTAGCTTGAAGTCAGAACGAACACCAGAAATAGCCATACAGCAACCACCACTCTTGCTGAGTTACTGTACACTTTACCCCCTGAAGAATACATGCATGAAAAAATATTAACTAAGATGGCTTATTAATGTTTTTGTATGTTTGGCATGGCTTTTGGAAGCTCAAAAGCTAGGTTGAGAAGACAAAAAAAATCTCATTGGAGCCTAACATCTTGTTTGGGTTAGAATTTTGAAGCCGACAACTTTTTGGCCAAAAGTCAAGTCAAAGCCAAAGCTATTTTTTAGAACTTCTGACTTTTAGCTCCTTTTTTTTTTTAGATTTAGAACTTTTGGAAATGGCTTTTTAATGTATCATGCAAAAAGTTTTTTTTTTAAACTGACTTTTTTATAAAAACGCATATAAAACATAAATTATATTATACTAATTAACTTTTAACCAAACTTCATTTTACGAAATGCAATAAGTAGGATAAAAGTCACTTTTGCAAATATTAATTCAAACAATTCCTAAGTTTCTTTACACTTCATTTAATCCTAGATGTAGGTTGTTAGACAAGTAATCAAATACTGTATATCATTAGATTGTAAGGCCATAAGTATTGCACATCAGTAATTAGAAGCTCACGTGTGGCCATAAGTACTGTAAAACAGTATTATATGAACTTGCTGATCATCAAATATGGATTAGTCTATTGTAAAATCTATCATAAAACTCAAAACAAAAGAAAAAAAGACATATAGAGCATGAATTTGTGTTTGAATCTTACCGTGAGCGAAGAATAGGGAAGAAAAGGCGAACCAAGAAGTGTTGCTGAGTTGATTTTTCCATGATCCTTTAAAGCCAGGGTTTAAGGGATGCTCAAGAAACCAGATAGCAAGCGTTGTGTAGAAGAAGATGATACCAGTGGCTAGCCACATTTGCCAACTAAATGGCTTCACGAACAGAAATGTCGTGCCCTCTCTCTCAGCTGGAAATATGAGTGATAAACCTGACTCTGAATATGGTTGTGTGAACGACACATTCTTTAATCGAGCCTCAAGTATTGTTACATCTCCAACAATAGCATCATACTCCTGCCATATGATTAATATAATTCATCGATCAGGAGGGTATTAATAAAGTTAAATGACTAGGGTCAATTTAAAATTTTAAGAACTATGTATAAATGCAAGTTTCAGGAACAACTTGACTATTCAAATTTTTAGCATTTTCCCTCTGTAGAAGATTCAAACTACTTAGTTTTGGCATTTTCCAATGATAGAAGATAGTTTTTTCCTCTCTGTCATAGGTGGACCAGGTCAAACTTAAAATGAAGAGAAGTCTAAATTCTAATAAGGAGGGTGTATCCCAAAAAGAAAGGACTCATGAGACGGAGAAAACCGGTAAGAAATATTGTCTGCGTTTAGACATTCACACGCCTATTTGAATAGAGGAGAGGAAAAAGTAATTCATATGCCATCAATTAATAAATGAAGTCTTGGGACAACAGCAAACCCTATCTCTACTTATAGAGTTATATAATAATAAAATAACAATAATTCTAATTCTAATTCTATCTTAAATATCATATTTTATTGAGATA
The DNA here is from genome assembly GCA_037074505.1 of Albizia julibrissin. Taxonomy (NCBI): domain Eukaryota; kingdom Viridiplantae; phylum Streptophyta; class Magnoliopsida; order Fabales; family Fabaceae; genus Albizia; species Albizia julibrissin. The sequence goes on along the minus strand of CM073480.1, from coordinate 20,879,681 downwards.
TTATATAATAAAAGATAAATAAATAAAAGAATAATACTAATGTCAAATATCCATATTGGGCATCCTAATGGATAACCGTAGATATCTTAATTAAACCATAATTATTGCTTATCCCATATCTCACCACTCATACTAGGTCATATCTATGGCTTATATCAATAATTTTACCGTTTAAATCTTCCCCAGAATTAAGTCGCAAAATGGGAATAAAAATTCCATACTTCTGATTATTTTAACAAGTAAACTAATCTCAATAAATGTTATGTATGTACAGGCATTTCATATATAGTTAAACACAGGAAAATAAATATGAATGAGTTTGAGAATTTACCTGGTCGGCGAAATTTTGTAGAACCACATCATAAGATACATCATCAAAGGGATGATATTCATATGGCAGACCAGAGTATTTATCTTTGAGCTGTTCTTGAATGTTTTCAAAAATTTCAATACACAGACCAACATATTTGCCTTGAGATTCTTCCTTCACAAAATTCTCAAAAGCAGGCTTTAAAGGAACTCTTACTTTTAAAGGATTTTTTTCTGAAGGTGTGTTCCATCCTAATGGAACATTATCATCATTGTTTAGAGTCTTTAGACCTCCAGGCCAAACCACTGGACCATTAAGATTATTTCTAGCAGCATCACTTCCTTTCTCTATGTCTTGCAGAGATTTAAAGAACTTCAAATTTGGTACCCAGAAATCCAATTCTTTGTATTTCTTGTTAACCACGTTTATCACTCTTAACAATGGAGTTTGTGATAAATGGCCTTCCTTGAACCTTATGTCACCAGTTAAACCAGTGAAGTTACTAGACAGCATTGTCTTCAAGAACAATCTCGAGTTATTAGTACCATTCATCTTCTGTAGGGCTTTTGCGACGGTCGTGATGCTATCATAAGCTTGCATTGCATAGAATGCTGCCGATGTGTGAGACTGGTTTTGCAATTTTTCTATGAACTGAGTATAATCACTTGAAGTAGTAGAATAATAGCTTTTGATTCCAATAATTCCTTCCATGGAGGACAAGACAGTCTCATTGACTGAGTCCAACAAGCCAGCAATATCTTCATTAACAATCCAAACTGAGTTTTTCCCTAAGAACCCTAGTTTCATAGCTTCTCTAAATAAATGAGTAATCATCGGTAATGATGCTTTGAGAATAATGAAAACCCTAGATTTTGCTGATAATAATAGCTCAATAAGTTCGTCAAGAACAAACCCTTTTGGATCAGATAAAGAAGAAAATGGAGGGAGGACAAGTCTACGCTCAATTTGAGAATTAGTCTTCAAGAGGGCTTCCGAAAGGAGGGCTAACATTCCTGAAGAATCAGTACTATAAGAATCATCTTCATATATGGCTATAACTTTTTGCCAGCCATATGCATGAACAATATCAGCTATGCAATTTATATTAACTGTCTGGTTCTTGGCCATTTGAATCAAGAAAGGCCAACGAAATGGGATTGATGAAGGCGGTGAGGATATTGAAGGAGATGAGAATGAAATTACAGGAACTTGAGCTTTATCTCCAAGTTCAGCTACAAAAGCTGCTTCCTTCCATGTGGACATTCCAATGATAGCTTTAACTTTTGTTTCATTTATTAGTTGTTCAGCTGCAAAACAAAATAATCACAAGAATTATATTCACTCATTACATGCATATGTGATATAAAATAAATATGGAGGAGAGAGAATGAGAAAATTAAGGAAGACAATTAAGATATTTTAGAAAATATATGTCACATTAACTAACTTAACTAACTTTTTTAAATCAAATTAGATAAACATATCTTATATAAAGTAATACATATACATATAAATATAGAGACACACACATATATAACGACATATGAATATATAAATACTCACCAGCAGAAGCTGCCTGTAATGGATTTCTTAGAGAGTCACGGAAATGGAGGGATATGTTGAGGCTTTTGTTTGAATAGTTGTTAAAGCTTTGAGCTGCAATTTCCATGGCTTCTTTCTGTTGTTTTCCAACTTGAGAATTGAAATCAATAATTGCGCCAACATCAATATTGATTCCATTATTACTGTTATCTGCTGAAGCCCCTGGGAAGCAATAGATGAGAAGGATAATAATGGAACTGAACGCGGCCACAAGAGGCAAAAGGCTTCGATCTGAATTCATAATAGCCCAAGTTTGATAATTTCACAGGTATAATAAGACTGCAACTTGTAGTTGTTTTTGTATCCACCAGCTAAATATTTCAGAACTCAAGCCTTTATATAATTTGATGAAGTTGACAATTAGTCTTGTTTCTTGCAGAAGTCGCAAGAGATCGATTAAAAGCCTTCTTGTTTTGGAAAGACTATTCAAAGCTGTCTAAGCAGTCAAATGAAGTTATACGATAAATCTTCGGGGAATAATGCTAGAAAATTAGAATCTTTGACTAGGGAACGTTGTGTTGAAAGGTCAGAGATTTTTTTTTTTTTTGGCCTTTATAAAGAATTTTGAAAAGTCAATTCTAATGGCTTTGAATGTTAAATTGGAATATCCCGAACTTCATAATTTGTTTTTATCCATTATTTTCCAAGACGTGTTCAGCTGGAACCACAAATGTAACATTGTTTGTCTTATCACTTATGTTATTAATTAAATTGAGATATTATTAAAGATATTTTGCAAAGCCTTCGACTAGCTGGGATCAATTGAATTGAGATATTATTTAACTTCTATCTTGCGTACTGTTGCCAATGTTCTTATTTTATTTGTTTGCAATCGACCATTTCCAACATATATAACAGTATTATTAATGGCTATCATTTTCGTTTGTAAAGTTTCAACACTTAATCTTGTTTAAAGATGCATGGAGGGCCCTTCTAGGCTACCTAATCACCATTAGTTTAAGTAACATTATTTATTTATCAATATAAGATATATTTGAAGAGTTGATTTTAGTTTTAATTAAAAGAAATAATTTTTATAGTTATCAACTTTTTCCTAATTTACCCCTATTGATGCTCCCTTAGCAATAATCAAGAATGAGAGGTAATGAGGGAATTAAGATAACTAGGGTGTCTTAGAAAATACATGTCAATACTGACTAACTTCCTTAATCTAATTAATTTAAATAAATATATCTTATATTAGAGACCGGAGGGAGGGAGTAACAATTAACAATATTAAAAATGAAAGATCTTCACAGTTAAGTGATACAAGACAACATCCAGAAGTAGCTTTTCTCTGCATGGATTGCCAGCATTACAAGTTCAAAAGGTAACAACAATTTTTGAAACCCTCAAACTATCCATTTTTTGGCATTAATAATTCAAAAGATTATATCTTGATGATATACAATATGTTTGTTTCTCAAATAATGAAAATTTATAACATATTAAGTAATTCTATTCTTCTAAAATCATATATATATATATATATATATATATATATATATATATATATATATATATATATATATATATTAAAGAAATTTGTAACTATTAATAAACTGTTGATTGAGATAGTAAGCGATATCACCTCCGGAAAGAGGAAAACACAAGTTTGAATCTCGGGAAGCATATGTTTATTGGGAGAGATGAAAAACTTTGTGCGCTAAGACTCAAAAGAGGAAACCCTTGACCAAATCATTAAAAAAAACAAACAAAAGAAATTTGTAATTTTTCATTCGTACCTTAAAAAGACCAACCTAGGGTAATAATTTTCTTGGTAAACCTTTATTGTTTTCTTGAAGTTGGGGCATATATCTCTCTCATCAAAACTAAATTTTTCATCTTTTTGCGAGAAAATATAACGTCCAAAAAACTAGATATATATAACTTACCACCAAACATCACAAGATCTAAAGAATATCTAATAAAATATAGCTAAAAGAATAACTGACATATTTGTAAATTAAGTTGTGCCTTTTTTTCTTTAAATGGAACTTACAGATGTTGTGATAAAATGACCAACACTAGACTTTTTTTCAAAAGTTTTGGCAAGTGTAGCTAATGCATGTGTTGTAGTGAATTACAGTACTAAATAAAACTTGTACATGACCTAAAAATTGAAATCTAGAAAAAGTTGTTATTAATTGCTAAAACATTAGGGTAATATAGCTAATTATGTTGTAGCAAATTATTAAACAAAAGTTTTAAATTTCGTAAAAGTCAGGACTCAGGAGCATATAAGTTATTTGACAACATTTATAAATTTCATTTTGGTACATGTCTACTAAATCGGAAGTTTGATTTTTGGATATTCAGGGCATGAATTGGGCTTTTGATATATTGAGGGTATTTCATAGAAATTTTATTTAAGGATTAAAGGGTAAAAATACTGACATTGAACTTTTAATATTAACAAAACATTGTGAAATGCTAATAGATACTGTGTGTGTGTGTATAAAAAGTTTAATTTTCAAATAAAAATGAAAATTAAAAAATCATCATTTGATGGTAATAGTGTTTGGGTTAAAAAAAAATACTACCTTTTAAAATTATGGGATTATACTGAAATCTTGTATGAAGTTAATTAGAGAACTAAAGTATACTTTTGGTAGATTTATAAGACCCATAATTTTTAATATGTTAAGAAATAAGATATGACAACAATATTTGACAGTTGTTACTTGTTTCATTTAACTATCAAGTGTTTAAACATACTCAATGGTCGTATTATAACCATCAAATATAAGTTTGCACAATCTCTATTTATTATGTTTGACGGTGCTTCTCTTTAACCGGCAAGTATTAAACATCACATATTTGCAATTTTGTCGTAATGTATTTAGGATTGGAGGTAGATGTTCTTAGAATGTTAAACATCACAAAATACGCTTTGGTGAGTTAAAGAGCTCGGGGAATAATAAAATGAAGTGATTGGAAGTCATACACAACATAGTGAAGTGGAATACAAAGTGTTGTTGCTATCGGTGAAATTCCCGATGTGTCAGTCGTGTTTATATGGCAGATTTTAAGGGGGAAATGATATCCAAAAATTATGAAATTTTTCAGAATGAAAGTAGACTTATCAAGATTTAATTTTGTAGGTCATATGAGTCATTTAGAGTTGTACACAAAGATAAATGAATTTTTGAATTTAACCAAGCGAAATTAACTATTTTCTGGGGCAGCATCCAAAGATTAAGACTCTAGAAAGAGTGAGCTTTCAATTAGCCAAAGGTTATAATAGAAAGGATCCACTTTTGACATGAAATGGATATATCCATATATCTTTGACTTATATTTATGAGATAATAAAATATGTGAAAACATATACCAAAAATTGGTTCACGTAGAAATGGATGTATTAGTTCACGTAAGAATGCGCAAAAAATACCAAAGGGAGTTATTCATGTTCAAGCTAGTTTTAACAATACCATTGTGATTATTACAGATGTATGGGGTCAGGTGATTTCTTGGTCCTTTGCCGGTAATTGTGGATTCAAGGGTACAAGAAGGGGGACACCTTTTGCTGCTCAAACCGCAGCAGTAAATGCCATTTGGACAGTAGTAGACAAGGTATGCAATGAGCAGAAGTCAAGATAAAAGGTCCCAGTCTCGGAAGAGATGCGTCATTAAGAGCTATTCGTAGAAGTGGTATACTATTAAGTTTCATACGTGATGTAATTCTTATGCCACATAATGTATGTAGGCCCCCTAAAAAAAGATGTATGTAAAAGAAAAAATCGATTAAACAAATCGTTGGAATTCCTAATTAAAGTGATGTATTCTTGAAGAGCCGTATATTCTTCTTACTTATCAACAACTAAAAATGAAATGACCCCTTCCCGAAGTTTTTCCCATTGTGAGACACATTCAAAATGGAATATAAGCCCCCAAAATTCAAATAAAGAAAACTAACAAAATTATAGGGAGGGGTCAAACTTCTGGAAAAATCTTATATCTTATATTGTAAAATTGAAAAAAAAACGAAATAATAAATAAAATATACATTTCTATAAGAAATCTAGAAGTCTATAAGAAATCTAATAAGAAATCTATAAGAATTTAATAATTAATTTTAGAATATTCTATAAATATATTAAAATATATTCTAAAATTTTATAATATAATATAGAATTCTAATTTAGAATATATATATTTATAAGTTAGAATATAGAATTCTATAATATTAGAATAGAATATAGAATAGAATTCAAAATTTAATAATTCAAAATGAAATAGAATTTATTATTTTATTATTTATTATATTCTTATTTATTATATAGATATATAATAAAAATAGAATTAGAATATATATAATATATATAGAAATATATAATCTTATATACAATACAATTTGATTACTTATTGATTACTTATACAATTGTGATTGCTTATACAATTTTATTACTATTTTATAGATATAGAATATAGAATTCCTATTTTTTTTAATTTCAAATTACCCCTAACAAAGTATCAGACCTAGCTCTGCACAAATAGAATCTATATATTACGTATCAAGGACGATAAAAATGCGGATATAGTCGAATGGTAAAATTTCTCTTTGCCAAAGAGAAGACGCGAGTTTGATTCCTGCTATCCGCCCCGCGCCCCCTATTTATGTGTTTAATAGTTTAAGGGATTAAATAGAGTTGACTCTGATAGTATAGTGTATCCCCCCTCCCCCTTCTCATTGAACCCCAAAAGAAAAAAAAATAGGAATTCATTTTTCGTTTTAATTAATTTCTAGTTAATTAAATCAAACCTCATTTTTTTGTCAAAAGAATGTTATAGAGACAGGATTTGAACCCATGACCTCAAGATTATGAGCCTTGAGAGCTACCAAGCTGCTCTACCCCGTGAAAAAGAAAAGATTTGAAAACTAATGGACAAACAAGGATTGAAAGTGCCCCTCCACTATATCTGTACAAATAGAATAACCCATTTATACAGAATGGTAAAGGGACCCTCCTATGATCGATGATCATAGAAATCAATAGAAAAATGAAGAGAATTTTTCATCCTTACCAACTTGATCTTGTTGCACCAGGCAACAAACCTGCATGAACCATTTCACGAAGTATGTGTCCAGATAACCCAAAATCTCGATAATTAGCTCTCGGTCTTCCAGTAAAAAAACAACGTCGATGAAGACGTGTAGGTATACTATTACGCGTGGTGATTGTAACTTTCCATGAATTTCCCATTTATCACTTAACGACGAAACTTTGCTTATTTCTTTTTTTGAGGATCGATGAATCAAATGATA